>BPLQ01012142.1:0-614198 GCA_021605075.1 Caerostris darwini | reverse complement strand
ACCTACCCATTCAGGCTTCTGTATGGCGGGTATTAAACAGTTGGAATATTTGTATTTCGCCGAAACTCATCTTTAGTCTGAATCTGCTACCTATTTGGGAAATGCATCACGTCAGCATGCTTGTAAATATAGCTAACTATATATTCATACTTTATAAAATATAGAAAAGGAATTCCATGAATGAAGATTCTTAAATAACAGCTACATTCCTTAGTTTTCAATAATTTTTCTAGATTCAGAAAACGCTTAATTTTTGAATGAAATGATTCAAATTTATTTGTGAAAGGGATAGATTTCTTTAATTTAGCTTAAGAAATTAAAGAAATTTGTTTAAATACATAAGAAAGAGTGTTTTCCTATTTCTTGTCGATTTAATTTGATGATTTTTTTTATGGTCAAACCCATCAAATAAATTCATGTATGAAAATATTTACAAACATCTCAACACAGCATGGACCTTGAATGTAAATAACGATATTTATTTGGGTTCACGGTATTCACGTTGTTGCAGCTGGAGATATTGGTAGGTGTCAATGATATACAATTTTCATTGTGAATGTTAAAAAGTCCTAAAATAAAAACTAAAAATTATTCTGGATTAAAATTGAAAAAGAAGAAGAATGACTTTATATAATCTTTTTTACATTTAATCATCAAAATATAAATGCATGTGTTTTAACTAATTGATAAACTACAATTTAATGTTTAGTTCCTGTTTGTATTTTACTCAACTTATTAACGTCATTCAAATACTGAAATCTCAGCGATTTCAATTCAGTAGTTTTTCTGCGTATTCTACTTTTGTAAGGTAATGTTCTTTTGATATATAGTTCGAATATCGTATTGTTATTTTATTGTTTATGATTAGAACCGTTATCTAGGATTTGATGCCCGACTTTGAAATTTATGTTTTTGTATAAATCTCTATCCGAGACAGAAACACGTATTCTATTATTTTACAAGAAAAGTAATAATTTATATATCGTACGCAAAGTATGAGATGCGTTCTTTTTAATAATTAACGTTAATCTTTTTCATATATTGTATTTTGAAAAGTTATTGTTGTGTAGATTTTATGATTATATTAAGTTTTTATAGTAAGGGAATGTGTTAATTGGAAAATTTAAAATATGCCTGAATATTTAAGTTGTGTTTTAAAAGTGTATTAATTTAAATTTGCTTTGGGAGATTACATTATAGAAGACTTTCATGAATGTTCGTTTTAAGATAAAATACAAATATATATATCTAGGTAAAATACAGAGAATAAAATGAAGTAAAGAAAGGATGAAAAGATACAAAATCATTAGCCATCAATGCATTTTAGTTGGTACATGAAGTTCCAAATGCCAAAATCCTAAAATAAAAGTGGCAACTATAGAGTCCAACCTTCAATGTGAAAACAACTCGTATATCAGATCTGTTTCCTGATATTGCTTGGTTGCTGTATCAATAAATACATTTTATGGATCTTGGGAAATATCTGACTTCCTTTTATTATCTTTTCAAATTCATGAAATTCTTCTTTTTCTATTTCCACATTAAATTATATATTTTTTAGAAATATTATATATATATATATATATACACAAAAAGTCAAAGTATTTTAATCAAAATTCCTTCTGATTGCTTGCATTTAGGTAAATAAATTCAATTTACTGTTTTTATTTTATTTATTGATATTTAATTGTATTAAGACCAATTTCTATGAATAGAATCTGAGCTTTTATGGGGTTCTACTATTTTAGCATAGTATATTCAAATTTGTTTTTTTCCAATTAAAAAAATCAATTAAATTTGCTGAAAAGTTTCCATAGTGCTTTTGATAATTTTTTTTAGTTGATACTTTCGAACTTGGTAGAACTTATTTCTTTTTATAATATGTTCGAATGGTTAGTTTATAATATGCTTATAGATATAAATTAATATTTTAAAATTACTGTACTGATTTCTTATTGCATTATTAAAAATATATTATAATATTTTCATTAATTATTTTTATAAATTGAATTAAAAATGTTATTAACATCTAATTAATGTTTTATTTTCAGTTTTATAGTCTTTAAGAAATGCAGCTATTAAGAATATCAAGAAATATGTAAAACACCTTTGCCTTTAACAATGATAAGTGCCCTTATTCCAAGTTATCGTCAAGTTCAAGGGAACCATGGGAAACACTTCACTGTAAGTAAAATGCTTATTGATTTATTTTTTAGTATTGATACAGTTTTCCTATTTTTATTTTGTTTTCGAATTAAATAAAGAGAAAAATTAATTTGGTTCTAATATTATATCTTCTAGAATATTTAGTGACATTGTCACTTTAAACATTTTGTTATAGAAACCAGATAGTGTGAATATTTGTAGGACAGTTTTCTTCTAATTTAACATTGCTTAAAAATAATTTTACCCTTTAGAAAAATAACTTTGTATTTTCTACTTTTATTACCATTGATTATTATATCATTTTGTGAGGATTCCTTTTGTGATAGGATAGATCTTTGTTATTATTTTTTTTTATGAATGCTGTAGTTTTATTTCTTACAATATTTTAATGTCATTTGCCCATTTGTCATAATTCCATTCACTTCATTGAATGGAATTATAAAAACAATTATTTTCGGATTAAACTTATAATTTGTAAAAATAACTGATAATTTATAAAAAAAAGTTTTGTCCACTTGAAGGAAGGAAAAATTTAGCTTTAGGCAAATAAATTTTAAAACCGTAACCACTATTTCATATTAAATATTTTTTAAAGTACAATTAAAATGTATTTCAAATATTAACTAATTTATTAAAAATCTTTATCATATACCATTGTTAATAAATATATTTACAATGAAAATATTCACAAATAAGACAATTTTTATTAATATTTTTAGAACTAATAAAAACTTACAAATCTAAAAACTTATCTGACTTCTACATATGAAAATCATTAGATATGTAATGATTTCTTAATTCTCTTTTTTTGAGTAATTTCTGTGAAAGAATTCAAACAGCAATTTATAGTATGGTAAAGATAGTGTATCCTTACATTGTTACTAAGTGATCTCTATGTTAATAATTGATTTTTACCTAATTATTATTTCTATTTAATTAGCTGGTATGGGATGGGATGGTATGGCCCAGCTTTATTGGCATTATATATTTTTTATTTTTGAAAATTTATTTAATTAATTGAGCAAAGAAGTAAAAGCAAACAATTAGAAAAAAGTATTTGACATAATATATTTATAATCATGATAATTATGAGTTAGAAGTTATAATCATGATAGAAAGCTTAAATCTTTAACTAACTAAATTTAAATTAGTAATATAATAATATTTTAATACTAAAATTAATAATAAAAACATGAAATAAATTTTACTCGTAAGTAAAATATCCATGTATATTGATTGGCAACTTTTTTTATTTTAAAAAAGTAGGAATTTCTTATGTTCATTTCTAAAAGAGCTGCAACATATTTTCCCATTCTTAGTTATTTTGGAGATGGTTTTTGAACTAAAGAGTTTAAAAACCATCATATATTATTCTTTTTATATTTATTAAAAGTGTAATTAAACATTAAAATTTTCTTTTATTTAATTTAAAAATGAGTAATGAATTTTTTTTTTTTTTTTTTTTAATTTTGGCAGTGCACTAGATAAAAGAAATAATAAATACAGAGGGGGATAAATTTTTTTTTTAAGTTACAATTTTTAAGAAATGCATGGAAACATGCATATTAATTTCTTGCCGTTATGCTTATAAAGATATCCAGTTATCAAAATTACTTCAGTTTATAGTTTGCTTTGAGTATATTTTTAACAATAAGAAATTATTTTAAAAGATAAAAAATTGTTTTAAAAATATTTATTATATTTTTAATCTACTAGGTGTTTCAAATTGAAGTTTATTCACCAGGGAAGTGTCATAAAATAGAACGCAGATATCGTGCCTTTCACTCTTTACATAAACAGGTACTTAAATATATATTTCTTTAATTTTACTTTTATAGTATTCTGAAATTATAAAAAAAAAAAGTATTCCCCAAAATAAATTTACCTTATATCTTTATAAATAATTGAATATATATTTTTTAAATTTGTATTTGATTAGATGTCTGTGTACCTTTACATTGAATTAATCTATATTTTGTTATTGTGTTTTATGCATTATTTAAAAAGTTACTGTTTATTTATTTATATTTAACTGTGTTTTATAAATTATTTCTATTAAATTAAAATGTGTATTTTCATTTTCTTTATATTAAATACATTATACATTAAACTAAGAAGGTAAAGAATTTTATTTATATTCATGTTGTATTTGTATCGACAAATTCATTGGTACCTACGTATTAACGGTACCTTGGCGACAGTTGCGCCAATAGAGAGCACACGCGCCAACCGTAGCTACAGATTTGGCGGTTTTTAAGTGGCACCAATCTATTCTATTGGTTTGGTAACCTTAGTAGCTGTTAGATTGGCAACACTTAAAAACCGCCAAGGTACCGTTAATACGTAAGTACCAATTCATTATACAAGGAATAATTGGGACTATATATTTTTTGTTTTTTCAATACGTGAGATTGTATTTATGTTGTTTTTTATATTGTTTCTTTTATATTTTATTAGAAAATATTTTATAATTTAAAAATATTTACCATTATTTTGAAATTATCATAATGGATATTTTGAAACAAAAGCTCAAATTTATTGAAAGGAAGTCTGATTGTATTCACAAATTCAGATGTATTATTTCTTGCTTGTTTAATTAAAAGTATTTTCTTATTGTGTTTAAAATTCTTAACTTATAATCTGGAAGGTTAGAATTATTTTAAGGAAAAAGGAATTTGTATTTCAATTAGAAAAATGTCCATTTTTAATATTATGCAAAGTGACTTGATAAATATGTCTTCTCATTAAGTTATACTTCTCTGAAATTAATATTTTTGCAGTATATATGATAAGATAATGATTATAATTTGAGAATGAAAATAATTGCTAAATTTTAGTTAGTTAAATTATGTGTCAAACATATTTTTTCATTTTTTCCTTGTAATTTTTGTAAATAATTGCTTAATACAATAAAAAAAAACTATGTGTCACAGTATTAATTTGTGAGAGTCACAACCATTAAATTTTTAGCGAGAGCTTTTAAAAAAAGCAAGTAATGAATTTTAATCATGTGTTTATATTGAAGTTTCTTAATTTCATACAAGAAAGTTTGCAATCATAATTGGAAAAATTCTGCAGCAAAGATAGAGGTTCTGAATGTTAGTTTTAAATTAATACTTTTTATAGTTTACTTTATTTTGTTATGCCAAGAAAAAATATTTTTGATTATTTTTGTATAATTTATTTCTTGTAATTTAGTTTTTAGACTTTAAAAACTTTCTTTAACTATTTCTCAACAAACGGAATATAATTTTATTCCTTTTTATTATATTCTATATTTTTATTTTTAGTCTATTCTATTCTATTTTAATTTTATTCCTTATCTGTTACTTAAATTTGCAAACTCTTATATATTATAGCTGAAACATATTCTTCATGCTCCCGAATTTCCACCCAAGAAAGTTCGCAACCTTAATCCAAAAGTTCTTGAACAAAGACGGAGAGGTTTGGAGTGCTACATTCAGGTAAGCTTCTTTTTTAAGGATATTTTATCACATCACAAATTAAATTTTCTAAATAATTTCTTAATTATAATATATCATTAATAATGTTCCTAATATAAAAATTTTTGTTTATATAGGAACTCTTGAAATGTAAACCAGTGCCTAAACAATTATTAAATTTTTTGTCACTTCCTGGTGTGTCACCTGCATCTAGTTTAAAGTAATTATATTTTTATTTGTTATTTAACATAGTGAAATTAATATCAAGCGGAAAGTTCTTTTTTTACATAAATGTATATAATAAAACTCTTTTATGTATGGAAGTTGTTGAAAACTAGATTTTTAAATATTTAATAAATTCTTTAAAAAATTTTTCAGCTCATTTACTGTTGAAGAAAGTCGAGATATAATTCATCAACCTGTTGTGATGTATAATCCACACTTGTATGTGGATGATGATAGAACAAGTGAGAAAATTTTGCATAACATTTTTTCTTTTTCTTTTTAAGATTATATTGGAGGAATTATATTTTTTAGACAATTTATGTATATGTACACAAAGTATTTTGTGTAAGCAAATACAGTACAAAATTTTTTGCCCAGTTTAAAATGTGCAATTTTTAATCTAAAAATTATTTTTAAGATACATGGTCATTGCCAGAAAATTATTTTATATTTTGCTTCAAAATGAAATATGATTTGTAGAAAAAGTGACTATATTTTATAAAATATAAAATTTTCCATCTGATGCTTTAATCAATAATCATAAAAAATTCATATAGATTTTCAGATTATTAAAATTCTTATGCATTATTATAGAAATGAAAAATTTTTTTGTTGCCAAATGTAAAAATAAAAAAAAAATAAATAAATAAAAATAAAAATTTCCTTTCCCTGTGAAAAAAATGGAAATGAACCAATCATTAAGAATGTATCACTAAATTGAATGAGAATGCTTGCAGAACTGTGATAAACATCATAGTTCTATATATGTGCTTTTCTTAATTTTGCGATTTTTGCTATTTCTTAATTTTGTGATATCACTGTTTTAAGTTTGATTTTGTTTGGTTTTAATTTTTTTCATATTTTGATTTAAAAAAATTATTTATTTAGTGTGTGGTAAAACTGTAGTTGTTAGAATATTATTATTATTATTATATATATTTTTTTTGTACTAAGTGTTAACTTGATTGTTTAAAAATATAAAATGATCAATTACGTTAATCTATACATTTTTTTTCTTTTGATTTCTTTAAAATAATGAATATTAGTTATTTACTAAAACTGTGCAGTCTTGTATCATTTGTTCTGTTATATAGTTTTTGAATTTGTGTTTATTATTAGAAATATTATTAGAAAAACTGTAAAAGGTCTGTTTAAAAATTAAAATTTATTTGAAATTGTGTACAAATATTGCACATTTGTGCAATCCTAATTACTTTAATTAATCAAATTTATTATGTATTTGATCTATTGGGGCATTTTTGTTGTTGTAGACCGATTAATTGTAGAAATCACACTTTTTGTGAAATTTCAAATTTATTCACTAATATCTTCCTTTTGTGGGCCTGATGGCCGAGTGGCTATCGCTCTGGCGCTCGGTACCACAGGTATCAGGTTCAAATCCCGGCATTGCTATGGGTGTTTGTAGTGGTTCGGAATGCACTTTAAGCCATAGGTCCCGGTCCTAATAGGATCGTAGAGCGTTGCGGGGGCATTATTACTCCGCGTCCGTGGCTTATCTTCAAGTTACATGCGCCCCCTGGGTAAAGCAAAGTAAGCAATGTCGGTGCAGCTCTTATGACATAAAAGATCATGGTATATTTACCAGCTGCATTAGAAGAAGATATCTTCCTTTTGATGTCTTAATTTGGAATCTGTGATTGATTATAAATACAGATTTATCAATAACATGTCTATTTATGACTTACCTAGTTCTTTATGCAGCAATCCACTTTGTATAGTGAATGCATGAAAAAGAAAAATCACTGAATCCAACTTAATTTAGGTTCTGTTAAATTATTAACAATGATATATTCTGTATATGGTATATTCTTATAAACATAGGATTTGCAAGCAAGAAGGACCATATTAAATAAATGAAAACTATTCTTACTTGCTATAAATTTAGTTTCTATTTTTGTTAAAATTAAAAATAAATGTATATCTTTTTTGATCTTTTTTTTATGGAAAAAAATGCACAAAATATTAGGATAAAAATAAAGAGCATTGTAATGATATGCTGCTAAAAATAATAAATGTTAATGTACATAATTATATAACTATACACTGTAAGCATTTTAAGTTTGCTTATTTATATATGTTATATCATTTAAAATAAATTTAATTATTATTATTTATTTCAATGCATTTATTTTTATTTTAATATTTTTCTCCAGCTTAATTTTTTTTTGTATTATGTTCATGAAGTTAATTATCTATTGTTTTACAGGTACCTTACCAAACATAGTAAGCAAAGGTCTTTTGAAGGCTTTTTATTCTTCGGATGAAGATAGAGATTAAAAGCAAAAAAATAACTGCACCATTTATGGGATTATCTGATAATAGCAGTAAATTGAATTTTTATCCTTTGGTATAAAAAAATTTCCTTAGTGCTAAAAAAGTAATTCTAACAGATTTTTTTAAAAACTTGTTAAATGCTTCTTTTAAAAATAATTTTATTAAATATAGATTACATATATTCTTTTTAAAATAGCTTCAAGAATTCTTAAATATACATATATTCTAATAAATTTGTTATAGTGTTATATTTCTTTATTCTATAAGAAAATTAATGTGTAAATTATATTTATACAATTTAATAAATGGTGTAGGTTTAATAAATATGTATTTTTTTATATTTTTCGGTTTCAAACAATAATTTCAAGCATTATTATTTTATCGGTTTTATTATTGTTTGCATATTGATGTTTTTCTTCTTTATATTATTTTACTGTAGTTATTATATTTATTTTGATCTGTAAAACAAGAAATATTTTTAAAGATGAAGAAAATATAAATAAATAATAGAACAATATTTTTAATACCAGTGATTGGAATCTCATATATTTTACTGTATATACGAATAATTTTGTTTCATTCCAGTGTTTGATGTTAATTTATATTAATCATCTCTTATTAATTTTTATTTATTCAATTATAAGCATTGTTTTTCTTTACTTCAGTGTTTCCGGTTTCAATTCATTATTTCTGAAATGTGTGGCTATTTTTTTTTTTTTATATTGAATCATTACTATTATATTGATAAAGAATATTTCCCTTCTTAATGCAAATCTATAGGCCTATAGAATTTTTTTAATATCTCCATTTTTTTATTTTTTTGTTTATGAAGTAACTTTAATTTCAACTGTAAGTAGATAGTTGATGAAAAAGTGCCTCAGAATTTAATTATTATTGAACTATAAAAAGAAGATTTTTTAATCACAGTTATTGTGAAAAATGTTATCTGTTTATATTGAAACTACTAAATTTTATTATAATAATTTTTTAAACTTGTTATTGAAAAGTGAGATTTATTATTTAAAATTAAGAAGCTGAATTCCTGCATGAGGAATACCAATTTTCTATATTCTAAAATATTAAAAATTGCTATTCAAAATAATCGACATAAAAAATTTTTGATAGATAATATAAATAATTAAAAAAATGTTTTAAATCCTTTAATACAGATTTTAAGTGCTGTTTTAAGCAATTTAACTTGAAAAACCTAATGATAAAATACTTAATCATGGATTTTAGTATAATGTGTTTTTATTTTTAAAAAATCAGATATTATTATAAATATATTAAACTTAATAATTTGTTATGTTTATTTCTTTTATTTAATATAATTAGAAAGTAAAACTATTTCAACAAGGAAATTAGAAATTCAAATATTTAAAAAGTTAACTTTTTTTTAAAAATAATTGAATAGTTTCTCATAACTTATAGATAAAACAAACCCTAAGTTTAAATAGAGTAAAAATTTTTAATAGTTATTCATTTTACTCAATTTTTTTAAATAAGTATTTTAAAGTTATATTATCTATGTAAGATATTAATTAGTATTTTTCCAGTAGAAATGTTTTTAAGAGTACAAAAATTTACACCCATCTTTAAAATGTATTATACATCTTGCACTAAATTTTATACTATTAATCTTTAAGCACATTAGATTGCAAATTTATTAACTGTGATGCTTGTATGTATTTATATAGATGCCTTAAAGGTTTAGTTAATATTGTTACCTTTTAATTGTGGTAGCTGTGCGTGTGTGTACATGAATTAGTTTTATGAAACGAGTGATCATATTGTGCTTCCTAAATATACAAAGAAGGTGACAGAAATTATAATTGCAGAAAACAGTGTTTGTGATTAACATATCTAAATAATGTAATGATGTGCCTAGTTAAATATTGTTTCAATTAATATAGAAAGATTTTAAATGTATTATTTCTTTCATTTATTGCATAGATGTCCTTAATTAAATTTAATTTTAAGTGTATTGTTATTAAGTATACCCAAAGTTGCTTTATATTATGCATTAGTTATAAATTAAAATCTTTATTTGTTGATTTTTTTTGTACTGCTATTTCATCTTTTTACTCTTATTTATCATTAAATATAATATGCAGGTATTCCTCAACCTTAGTGTTCTGGCCTTTGGTACCATAGGCTTCAGGTTCAAACCGTGGTTTGGAATCCATGTTAAACTGTAGATCTCAGTCTAATTAGTCTTAATGTGTATACAAAATGACCGTAGAGACAAGCCAAATCAATTTTTGATTTTTATACAAATACATAGGAATGGAATCACTATGTCAAGAATACAATCATGTAAAACAATCTGGATTTTGGAGTAATACTTCTAATGTTGATTATATTTTTTGATTTGACAGTTTATGATCTTATTTCTTATAAATAGAGGAATACCTGCGTTTATATTTTACTTAAATTTTATTTACAATTTACTTACTGTGCAGAATTGATGGAGCTTCACTGTTCTTACATAATAAAGTAAAACTTTTATAATGTGTATTATAAAGGTCTACATTTTAAGTTTTATATATTTTGTGAAGAGAATTTTAACTTGGAAAAAATATAATGCACTATTTAATTCTTATTTAAAAATAGAGAATTTTTGAACAAAATAATCATTAAATGTTTTTTCAATTGTTTTAAAATATTATATATGTGTATTGTTTTAAGTATTTTATCCTAAAATTTATATTGAAAAAATAGTTCACATTTGTTTATGTTAAAAAGAATATCAAAGGACTAACTTCAATAGAATGAAAAAGTTATTCCCTCAGGTTTGTATTATATACAAGAACAATATAATCTTGATATGTGTTTCATGTATTGCTTTGTTATTTACATTTGTTTTCATTAATTATGGTGATTTTTCTACAGAGCAATCTGCTTTGTTCTTTTTATTAATGAATAATTTTTCTTGTGATATTAACATAGTTTATAACACATCTATTACTATTTTGCTATCTGTTGATTACTTTGTAGTCAGAGACTTATTTTTATATATTCATGTGAGTAATGTATCTTTTTAAACAAGACTTATATGTGGAAGAAAATGTGTAATTCATGTGAAAGTTTATTAACAGTATTGGAAAGTTAGATAATCTACTTAATGTGTTATTTTGTTTGATCAATGTAACTTACTGTTAAATTATACTTCTTTAATAAAAATATATTACTGAAGTAGGTTTTGAATTCAATTGCCTTCAGAAATTTTGAGTCACGTATTATGCATGAACTGTTCCTGTAGATTTTTTAAGGCTATTATTAGAATACTACCTTGTCCAAAAAGTAAGAAAAATTTTTTTTTTCTTTTTTAGGTTGCTGACATTGTCCTTGACATCTGTGTGAATTTTGACATCAAAATATTCATTAGTGTTTGAGTTATGCTTGGCTTTGTGAGACGCTAAAACTGATTCCGGCAATTTTTGAAATATCTGAATTATTTCAGCAGAAACGTATAGAATTTTGCAGAAGGCAGAGAGGCATTGGAGACAAAGCCCTCTGGTCGACCATCAACCTTAATCGACGAAGCTCACGATCCAAAAAAAATTGAAGATTTGGTGCTTGCAAATCGTCGATTTACAATTAAAGACCTTGCTGCTGATGTTGGAATTTTAAAAGGATTGGTCAATTCTATTTTGGGCCTCAAACACGTCAAATCTCAGTTGGTACTGAAAACACTGAATGAGGCAGCTCACACTGCATTGATTCTTCGTGACTTTTTCGCTAAAAATGAAACCCATATCGTGCCACAACTACCGTATTCACCTAATTTAGCATCGTGCTACTTCTGTCAATCAATTTTAGTGTCTCCCAAAGCCAAGCATGACTTAAAATTTCACACAGATGTCAAGGACAGTTCCAGCAACCTAAAAAAAAAATTGAAAATTGGTCTTACTTTTTGGACACAGTAGTATTGGCCTTTCAAATGTTGTAAAGTTTCCTAAATATCTGATTTTGTTTAAAAACACATGACAATTGTCATCAATAGATGTTTATTTTAATACATAATTTTTACATGACACAAAAATTTAAATTTAATAAAGCATCAATAAAACTAAATTAAAAAGAATATTACAGAAAACGCTCAAAAATAAAAGGCTAAGCATGTTATTTTAAAAAGTTCCAGTTATACTTCTACGTCTTTTTCATGCACAATGCATCAAATGGCACACTGAAGCTTAAAACTACTGAATTGTTTTCAAAGCTATTTCCGCACTTGAAGATTCACAGTGCTTCTGTAGCATTCATTAGTTCTTATTTTTCTTTCTTCCTCTTGACTAGAGTTTCAAATGATGCAGCAATATTTAGTCTCTAGAATGAATTTTGCAATAAGGTTTTCCGCCTTTTGCATAGAAGCTTTGACCTTCTAATCCTTTTAGGCATTTCTGAAAATAAAATTCAACATTATCTAATTAATAAATTTACAGATATAAAAGTAATTTTAATATGTATGTTTCAATAATAGTTTTTATAATCAGTTTCTCTAAAATTAGCCATCCTGGAGTATTCTAGAATGATTAAAAAGCTCATGTTTACTGCATTAATATCATCCTTTTTTCAAATTTGTTATGCTCATCAAACATCTCTTGTAGTAATGCTGGTTCTTCAAAACATTTTTTTCTCATTTATACCTCAAATGAATTGATTGCTAAAAATAAGCATCTCGAGAATTACTCCATTGGCTTTGACCTTTCAAATGATATTCCTGAAAGTGTTTTGTTGCAAATCATTTTGATATTCAGAACAATGTTGATTACGTATGTGGGATCCTTAATAAGTTGCTTGGCTAGGTGCATAGGATTATGATTGTCTT
This sequence comes from Caerostris darwini, assembly GCA_021605075.1. NCBI lineage: Eukaryota > Metazoa > Arthropoda > Arachnida > Araneae > Araneidae > Caerostris > Caerostris darwini. The sequence goes on along the minus strand of BPLQ01012142.1, from coordinate 601,238 downwards.
CTCAAAGAAAACAGCATACTTAAATAGTTTCTATCTAATGAAGTTACAAGTAGTTTTATGAATTCTAAATGATAAAATAAAGAAAGGCAACCTTTTCATTAATAATTTTATATTTAGACAAAAAAAATGTTTACTACTATACATTAGTTACTAATTTAAAATAGCAGAAAGTGAAATTTGTGTTACGTAAGTGATAAATGGGGAAAACTAACAAAATTAACTGAAGAGATACCTCTAATTGTAATTTTTTTTTGTTTAATTCAGTTAGACATTTTAAATACCTTGGGAAAACTAATTGATTTTTAAAAAATAGAATTTTTTTTTCTTTTATAACCTGTGTTCTTATTAAACAAATATTTCTAGTAATACTGTGTATTTAAAATTGCCAAAATAAAAGAAAACATTAATACGATTAACTTACCGTGCATTTGAAGCATTGCGAATGATAATTGTTGTTCAGAGCTTCGACCCACCTATCTCCGGCTTCAATTGGAAAGCCACAACCCACACATTTCGTTGTAAAAAGTTCATTCCAATCTATGACATATGAAAACATCTTATTATTCTTTGAAAATAAAGAAGGAAAAAAACTACAAACAGTTTTGTAATGAATAACTACAATTTGAGCATGAAACGACTTGGTTTTATTCATAGTTATATTTCTTACATTATTGAATATAACTTTTTTGTTTATATTTGTCTTAATATAACTTAACTGAACAGTACTAAATTAACATTTCATTATTGTTTTATTATTATCACTGAAGCTGATATTATTCAGCAATATAATTCATTCAAAAATAAGAAGTCATTTGAAAGTTAGTACTAAAATTTACCATCATTATTGCTTAAAACACTTCAGTATAAAATAACAGGTAATAATTCATTTCTTGGCAAAAACTTTTTATACACGAGTGAATTTCAATGATAATTTTATTTGCGTTTATTTTTAAAAATTTATTATTATTTTTTTGTTTATATCAATATTTAAAGTGGTTTATTGGAAATATAATGTACCAAATTGGTTCATTTAAACATCACTAGAGCAGATAGCAAAATGCATTGATATCTAAATTTAATTTACATTTTAGTAAACTTTCATGTGTAACTAGGTATGTTCGCATGAATTGCACACAAATACATTTCGATGAATACATGTAATTAAAATGAGTTGAATCAAATTAGAATGATTTGATTGCAGTTACTAATCAGTTTTAATCTCTAATCAACTTGTTTCATTTGTTCGGCTGCCTAATATAAGTAAGAAGTATAAAATGGAGACTTTATGTTTCTAAATCAACTATTATCTTAATTTAATGAAGTTTAGTCCAATCATAAAATTATATTCTAAAGTGAGCAGATTACACAAAGCATTATTTATAAGCATGTGTGTTTGTGCACACACATTTAAATCTGGTATTGATAATTCTTTTAATTTCACATATAAAGGTTGAAGAATAAGGATATTGTAATACTAATACTGAATAAATTAATATATATCATTCTTACCTTTTTCACAATATGGCATTCCATCCTCCATGTAAAATGAACTATTTCCGAATGGTTTAGAACAATAGCAACAGATGAAACAATTTGGATGCCATTGTTTATCTAAAGCATTCAGACAATCCTTGAAAGGGGGAAAAAATGAAACAAACTCAAAATTTGTGAAATAAAAAAAGTAGAAACATTTACTTTAATTTACAACAGCAAATTTTGTTTATTATGGAAGTTTTTAATATATATAATAATCTACAATCCTTTACATATTTATAATGTTTTTGCAATATAATATATATTTCATTTTCGTTTTCTAGTTTTATCATGGAATCGGTATGAAATGATACGGAACTCGATATTAATTACAGACTAGTAATATAAATCTATACAGTGCCAGTTATATATAGCCATAATAATCCTCATTATCAGTTTATGTAAAATATTTAAAAATTATGAATGTTGCATTTATGGCAAAATTGCTGGGATTTGTCGTCAAAAATTCGTTTCGCCAAAGTGCACCAAGAAAAGGGTTACGATTGTAATTGAAGTCAATTGCAAACAGTACAAGAAATCCGGGTTACCACATTTGGCGCTTTATCGTTCAGTTGGCAAAATAAGTCAGCACATCCCAACTACCCTTATTTTTGCGATTTGACTGCATTTAGTAACATTTGCATCATTTTGCAATTAATCATTTTCTGTAAGACCAATTCTTAGAGCAATAACGAGTAAATGAAACGTATATATGAATTATACTATTGCTTATGTACACTAATAAAGTCTAGCACATGAAAAATATATGTATTAGTGATGTTATTATCTTCAGTATCTATAAAAAATTAAATCAGCAAATACTTAAATTCTGTTTGAATTGCATCCCATTAGGAAATTACTTATGTGTTTTCTTGTTTTAAAATAATTTATGCATCTTACCCCTTTAATTCTTTTTCCGCATTTTGAGCAGCTTGGAGCCAAATGTACTTCATAACAATTTTCGCAGTATAGTTGTCCTCTGTCTTCCACAAAACCTATGTTAACTAATGATGTCTGACATCGGTTGTTGGCACACACAAAATGATCAGGGCACCAAGATTTGCCAAGAGCAACAACAAATGGACCTCTAAAAAGAAATTATTGGCGTCAAACGCTAATCTTTAAAAATCACAAAAGTTATTGTTATCTCTTGCTTAATAAAACGGTAATCAATTAGGCTTAATAATACTAAGAGTTATTTGTATTATTGATGCCTCTTTCAAATAAGGTACTGAGACAAATTTAATTTCAAAAGTACAATATTTTTAATGATTAATATTTGCAAATTCAAGAAATTTATTTAGTAAAATATATTCAAAAGTTTTAGAAGAATTTTTTTTCTTTCAATGTCTCTAGTGAATTCAAAGTATTACAAATTTAATGAATATGTGAAGGAACATTTATTTCACTTTTGTTTCATTGGTGGTCAATCAATAAAAGTAGCATTAGAAAAGCAATTTTTTTTTTCAGTAAAAATTTATAAAACATTTGATTATTTCTAATAGAAAGTAATGACGATTGCATGACTAAATAATGAAGGATTTTAGGAAAGAGGGAATCGAGAAGACCAATTCATGATAACTCGTTGTTTTTTAGCACTCAGAAAAATAAAGCATATTTTGCACAAATCAGCGTTTTTCTCGGATCTAACACCAACAACCATTTGCATCTGTGTTGTTGTTCCTCTTTGGTAACTATTTCTATGTTGTTGTTTTGACATTTCAGATAGTGGTACCTTGGTGTAATCCTTAATCCAATCCATATCCATATCGCCGGACTTCATAAAAAAAGGGCTTATAACAAATGAGTTTTCCCACAAGAACTAAACGAAAGATGATTAATCCGTTATCACGAAAAAAAAAATCTTATTGTTATTGTCATATTATATATTGATAAAGTTTTCGACATCCATCTATTTTGCAAAGATTTTGACGCATGCGTGTCGTATACAAAACAAAGTATTTGGTAATCAAACAGGACTTATATCAAATCGGACTTATTCTGTCCGACTCGTGTCTCAGTGGCAATGTGCGCCGCTGGTGAGCATTAGGGTTGAGTTTCAGACTCTTATTTCAAAAACAAGACACTTGATAGCGTTTGGGATGTTCAGCATCTTGCCTCATTAGTCGGACTACATGAGTTTTGCCATACGGTACTCAAATATATATAATACGGACTTTTAGGATAGTTCTCCTAAAAGTCCTCTCGGAAGGCACTACCTCCTTTTTCAGCGACACGGTGCCAAGTCAGACTTCTACCTACCAGTGCTTCATCAAGCAGAAGCAGTCCCTTTCCCTACGTAGACTACTCATCGGATGTCCATCCCGCATTGCAAGACACTAAAGATTAGACACACACAGAGACACAACAGGACTTATTCCAAAGTTGACATATACTGAGATACTACTGTACTATATTAACAGTAATCATGCTAAATGTGAAGAACACGACGCTTTTTACACAGTGCATTAAAAAAATGAAACACTTTTTAAAAACACTTGAGCCTTATTAAATAAATGGGATTAATGTTGACTAATTTTAATGTTAGCAGTGTGCAAAAAAAATACGAGGATCGATCAAATACCTTATAGGTGTTCCACACATTTGGCAAATAGGTATCCTAGCACCACTGGCAGCTTGAGGCTTCATCTGTCCTCGTCCCCTCTTAGGAGCCGGCCGGGAACCTGTTCCAGCGTTCATTGCGACTCCTGACTGCAAATCTGAGGAAGTGGAGGTAGTGGTAACAGAACTGCTCATATTCCAGGTCTGAACCTTGCCGCTCTGAACTGGGTTACGAGGTTTCGGACTAGTGACGGGTGGTACTTTAGGTCCAGAAAAGGACGTATTGAAATTGCTTTGTGGGGTGGGACTAGAAATTTTTGGAGTGGGTGAAGTAGAAGTAGAGAATTTAGGAGTAGGGGTAGCAGCATGTTGAGTGCCAGGAGGAGGTCTATAGGATGGCAGAGTAGGAGGAACATTAGAAGTTAGGATAGATTCCGGTGCAGGTGCATTCTTTTGAGGTGGCCAAACAAATTTATGACCTGTGAGAGAAAGTAAAAAGAAGAAAAGAGAAAGAACAGAAAGAAACCAGCTTAAAGTGAGGCAATAGAATTAAAGACGAAACTGAAAAATTTAGATGTAATCCATCATTTATTTAATAAATGGTGACTGTCATTTATGAAAAAAATTAAAGTAAAGTAAGAATTAAAGTAAAGGAAATCATTTTTAATTTAAAGAAATGTGCAGTCAATGGCATCCAATCGATTTACAACAAACAAGTCAATATTTTTTTTGTATATTAGATAATATGCTTATTTTTTTTTAACAAAGCAGTTTTTAAATAAAATCATATACGTCATATTTTATAATTTATTTAAAAAAGAATATTAACTCAATTCTTAAAACTTTTTAAAAATATTTTTTTCATTGGTTTTTGCTTTCACTGTGAAATACTTTAGTTGTAAATACTGTATATGAGTCGAAAACTGAAATTAGAAACTGCTAAATATCAGTTAGTGGCATATTTACAAAAGTGAATCAAACCAATAAATTTCTATCTGTTCATCATTTAAGTAATGGAGTGATTCTTATTTTTTATATTTTATTATTTTTGTTATTGTTTATTTTTTTTATATTTCAAGAATAATTGTGATAATTTCAGTTTTTTTCATAACTATCAGAACATTTTAGAAAACTAATCAATAACATCTTAAACAAAATTCATTAAAACTATATAAGGTAATTTTATTTTATTTTTATATATTAGTTATATTTAAGATAAATATTTTTATTGAAGCAATATGAGGTAAATAAACAGCATGCAATCAACATAAAAACTGTTAATTGCGTATTTCATATAATTCATGCATTTATAAAAGGCAGTTTTTCATGCACAACTCATTCGTATCAATTCAATATCCGATTAAGATACCACAGAAAAATAATAGGTAACTTGGTTTTTACCAAAGGATTCCACAGACTACGTTTTCATACCAAATCTTATAGTTCAACCTGGAACTAGAATACCTAACTTTTGTATATTTCTTCCATAATTTACTTCTCTATGTAGTGTTTTCAGAGTAGTTGTAACATCAAGAAATATATATAGGATGTGTCTTGAATTAGCAAAGTGATACAAAAGAGACATAGAAAAAATATCTGGGATCGTTTCAGTAATGGCGATTATTGGCTGCAAAGACGCATAAGTATACTTCGCCACAAAATAAAACAACATTCTGTATACATGATATTTTTAGAATTGAGAACAAGTAATTTATTGTTGCAAGTGATGGATGAGATGCTTGAAGAGTAGAACATACTTGGAGACAATGGATGAAAACAAATTTTAGGCAGCGAATTGAATGGATTGGAACATGTACAGGTGCAACAAAATGTTAATATAAACACTTAGGTGTGATTTATAGAGCATCAACCAACAGCATTAAGCTCAACAATGAAGGAGAATGACACATTGGCCGATGTACGCCAGCATTATTTCTCAGCGGCTTGGTATTCATTGTTAAAATGTTTGCCAATACTTTAAATCTCACGCCATCGATGTTTCAGACCGCAATGGCGTAGAAAAATAGAATGTTGGAATATTGCATAACAATAATTAATCTTTCTTTTCCTGATTCCTTAGATAATTTTTTTGAAGTCCTAAAATCCTTTTGCAGAAATCACAGGTTTACGCTATCTGAAAAAAATTGTACTGCAATACTTGATATCCATTCTTGCTTGAACATTTAATATACTCTCCCATCTTTTACGAATCATAAGTATTATCGAATAATCATTAATATACTTAATAGTCCATTGCTAAATACTATACTGGTGATACCTCTTTATACAACATTGCTATTGTTCATGTCGTATGATATTCTTGTACGACCAGCGAGTACGAATTCTAAGCCTAAATGGCCACTCAATTCTTTCCAATTTAATTTATTTAATAAAATAAGTGATAAAAATTAAAGTTATAAAATTATAGATATGATTTTAAAATAATTCAATCGTACTTCGCTTTTCAATTGGCAATTAATAGATTTAAGAATAAAGAATCCTATCTATTTGGTAAATTTAATTTTTTTAATTTTACATTCTTATTAAAGAATTACTTTACATTCTTATTAAATAATTATAATCTATGTGCAAACAAGTAAATAAATTTTGCTCGTGTGCATGTAAGATTTGTTTTCAGTAATTGAATACGTAAATATTTTCAAATTTTTGTTTATGTTAAATAAGTTAATTTTTTAAATTCAAATTTAATATCATGTGAAGCAAATTTCCTGCTTTTTATTTTTAATTTATTTATGCTTAGTTTTAATAATGACACCTTTTTGTACATTAACTAATCAAAGAATTTTTTAAATCAGAGAATTTCTAAATACTTATGCAAATATTGAATACTGGTGGGATTATACAAAATCCATTTGTGACATGGATTACTGGAAATCGAAATGCCCTTATTAGAATGCTTTTGTTCATTTCACGGGAGAAAAAACCCCTAAGACTTTTGATCATTTAAAAAGTAGTCATTTTGGGGTCTGTTTAGTACTAATTACAATTTACAGAAGAAATCGTAGAATACCCAAAAGCTGCGATTTCAAAAGTTATTAAAAGTCAGAAATTGAAATAACAGTCCTTGCCCAAAGGAAAGGGCATTCGGTCCGAAATAAATCAAAAGCGCTATCTTCTTCGTTTCAGAAGGATCATACGTCCAAAAAGGGCTGCAACTGCCAAAACCTTTTAAAGAAGGCTCATTTCAGTCGATCTCAGCTTAGACCAATTTGCAATCATAGGCCAGAGGGTAAATTTGTTGTTGTTGTTGTTGTTTCTTATCCCACTTGGCTGGCCAACCCCACGAGCCCATACGTACTCATGATTGAAGGGGAAGGAAGCAGCTTCTGTTGTGATGGAGCACCCCCGTAGGTAGAAGCCTGACTTTTGCTCCGTGACGCTCTTACAGTCATAGGAGACCGGGACCTACGGCTTAAAGTGGATTCCGAACCACTACAAACATCCATGGCACCGCCGGGATTCGAACCCGAAACCTGTGGCACCGAGCGCCAGACACTCGGCCATTCAGGTCCCAAATTTGCCAACGGCACGCAATGTTCCCAGGTGGTCACCCACCCAAGTACTGACCGCGCCCAATGATGCTTGACTTCGGTGATCTAACGAGAACCGGTATATTCAGCATGGTACGGCGGTTGGCGGGTAAATTTTCAATATATATAATGACAAGATTCACCTTTAGATTTCAATTACGTGGTTACAAGGGTGACCAACTTGGCATTTATTGATTAAGAAAAAAAAAAAAAAAAGCGACGTGATCACAGGAATTACGCTACACCTTGTTTTGCTGTGAAAGAACAATAGAATCTCCCAAGAACGCTATGAATCCATCTTGTCTCGTGTATGCAGTTAAAGGGTCCGATGAAAATAAGGTTCTATTGGTTTTGGCAAGATCCACTATTGTTCAAGTAGAAGACAGTTATGCAATATTTCAACATCTCCTGCAATGTTACATTTTCTAGTTTAACCATGATGAATCTTTTATAGATAATAATGCAACTATATATCGCGCTTGCAATGCTCAAGAATCTTGACATCAACTTGACGAGAAATATCATTCCTGATCTCCACAAAGCCCGGTGGTGCCGTGGATGTTTATAGTGATTTGGAATCCACTTTAGACAGTAAGCCCCGGTCTAATATGGCTGTAGAGCATAAGGCCGACAATTCTACCTCGTAAAAAACATCTGCCGTGAAATTGGCCAGTAAGCAGATGGCCTTGGTCTACCAAGGGGCTATTGCGCCAATGAAGAAGCTTTCCACAAAGCCAGAATAACTCTAGAGAGAACATTTTGGACATATAACGGAAAGAACATCTTTGTGCTATTTTACTTTAAATATTTGTATATAAAATACATGGTACTCCCTGTCTTAAATGTGTTCAAGATCCTCATAAAATATATGATGTTACAGACACGCATGCTGCTTTCCTTACAAAAAAAGAAGTCCAGTAAAACATTAATCCCAAGTGTTTAATTCATTAATCAATGCATGTATTCTAGTATTTAAAATTACAAAAACATACAAGGTGATTGAAAATAATTATCCTAAATACAGTCGGCAATTCTATCGGTTGTAAACAACGACAAGGAAAAAATTTGAACAGGTCATTAGGTCAGGATAGAGGTAATAATAATACAGAAGGAAGATTAAGGTTTTGCACTCATACTTCATAACTGTTCTATGCAGTGTGTTCGTAGTGCAACCTTGAATTCGTTACTTTGCCCACAACGATGGACGAATTGAAGACACGCATAGATAATACACTGGCATCAGTGAATAGCAATGTGCTTCACAAAGTACAGCGGGAAATGAACTACTTCTTGGATGTTGTCAGTGTGACTAAGAGAAGTCACGTACAACAACTATGAAGTATGTTATACAAATAAAAATCAATTATGAAGCATAGAAGTTCTTCTTCTTTCTGTATTGTGTTCAATTTTTCTTCGTGTTGTTATTTAACATAAAAGAAGTGCCATTTGTAATTAAGGCAATCCTTTTAAATAAACTTGTATCAATTTTAGGAATCTATTGCATTTGTTTATAATAATTTATTATTATTGAATTAAAGAGAAAAAGACATGCATCATAAAATACTTACGTTTTTCAATAAAAATATTCTTTTAAATTTCATTTATTTTTACCAATTTCAAGAATTTCAATTTTATTGTATATTTTTCATAAGAGGAAGATTAAATCATTGTAGAAGATTATAATTTTTTTTTTGTACTTTAAAATATGCAGTCACATTTTATTGTTAGCATCCGCATTGTACATTCAAATTCAATCTAAAAATAGAGTAGCATAAAAAAAAGCTGAAAAATTGCACTCACTTCAAACTGGTAAGAAATAAAGAGAAAAAATATTAAAGAATAAGTAGTAATAGAAAAAGAAAAAAGATATGTAAATCAGAGGGGAAATTCAGCAAACATAACAAATTATCAGTTCAAAGCATCAAGGCTTCACACCAAATATTCGTGCTCAAATCATAAAACAAAACACTTTTAAAGGTAAATATATAAAAATGACAAGCTTTTAAAAATATTGTGTGTTAGTAAACTTAAAATTCTTTGGTATACAACTTGACATTCTTTAAAAGACAGCGCATTATTTATTTATACTTAAGTTTTTATTAATGAACTTTACATAATCATCGAAACATAGACACAAAAAAAATTATATAACCCATTTAAGATTGATGTGTAAAAGCATAATATAACAAAGTAACTTTAACGATAAATATTTGAAATCTCTTTTATTGCTTGATATAGATGGAGCTTCCCTGATTATGAGAAAAAATCTGTATGTATGTAAAAACCTCTACGTAAAAATTGGAGCCATTTTTGAAGCCATAAAAAAAGTTGCCAAACCCCAACGGCCCCTATTTTGAGTTTTAGCCAATTTTATTTTATCACAAATTTTATTTTGAAATGAAGCCTATAATATGAATAATGTTAGACTATGCATTTATGATGTAATTTTTTAATAATATTATTCCGTATTTTAGCAAAGTGATATTAGTTTAGTATAAACTGACTTAAGTTTTTTAAAAATTTACTTTCAGTTGAATGTGGTGCAAAAAGTTTAGTTATGGCTGTAATAATTGTAACCGATGTAATCTTTTTTTTTTAAATATCTTCATATGCGTTGAGTAAAATGTAATATGGAAAAAAAAAAAAACTTCCGATTTAAAATTTTTGCTCCATCTATCATGCATTTTTATGATCTTCAGTGCTATGCGCATTGAAATAAAAGCAGCAGCTGCACTTTCAGAAGATATTACATTTGATTTTTTCAAAATATCATTTTCTTTCTGTCTTCTTATATGAAATAGTGATTTTTTTAAAATAAATTTCATGCTTTTAAGCTCATGTTATGAAAAGCAAATAAAGCATTATAATCTTATTTTCCAAAACTTATAATCACAATAAGTGAACAAGTCATTCTCATGCTTAAAAATAATTCAACTTGAAATAATGAAATTGAATATTTATTCTGCTCCAAGAAAAATTTTCACAATTAACCTTATTCTTCATATGTTTTAACTGTAATTAAGTATACTGAATTTTTACTAGTATTTTTTTCCCTTACTATAAATTATCAAATTCTTGCCTATCAATATATTTTATAATAAACTTTCAAAAATTAATTATTAACAAGTAATAATTTTACAAAATTAATTCATTCTTATTTCCACATGTTGATTAAAATTATATTTATTTCTTAATAAATAAAATCAGTATGCTAATTTATTTATTACTAGAGGATCATGCATTAATACTGATTCGATAAAAAAATCAATGGAGTACAGGAGATTTACTTACAAATATTTTTGTTTTGTGGAATCCATTTCGTTACATTTTACATGTTATAATCAAACCTCAAATTTTAAATACAAAATAATAGCCATAATATCATTTATTTAAAGTAATTTATTTAATCAATAATATTGACTAATCCTTTTAAATTTATAATTCATATTCATACAATAATTGTTTGTAAGTTTTAATAAAAAATCATTTATTTTGTAATTATGTTGCTGAAACATTAGAAAAAATAATAATTTGAATTTTTTAATTAATTATTTTGATGAAATTACATTAAATTTATTCTACATGTTAGTTTTATATTTCAATTAAAGATAGAGACTAATAATTCGTACAACTAAAAATGCTAAAATATTCATCTTTGCTTCTTACCTGGTCCTCCAGTACCTGTTGTACTAATTACATTTCCAATAGGGGCTGACGGAGGGGCTACAGGTGCTTGACTTTGTGGAGTCGTCTAAAATATCGAAATGATAAAGGAAAATTAGTAATTGGCACAAAAAATTTAAATAGTTAAAATAAAGTTAATCTGAAGTTTTTCAGTTCAATCTGAAACAAAATACCAGAAAAAGTATGCAACTTAAAATCAAATAGTAAGAGATTAAAAGCATGACATTTATAAATATAATATCAAGTTTAATTGGTGTTTTAACGAATAGAATAAATGTCTTTCGATATAAAACCATATTTTTTGTTATTATTTCAAATATAAAATTTTGTCTCAATATAGGGGATATATACGAAGAATAGGGAAACTATTACAAAACCATCGCGTTTTCTTTAAAAATAAAATATATATTGTAACCTAATTATAGAATATAAGAAAAAAAAAAAAAAAAAAAACACCACAAATTGTACGTCTACCTCTGGGTTTGTAGACAGGAAGTTATAGTAATCGAAATTTTACGTTCTTTTTACCAATGATTTTCCATGAATAATTTTCTTCAGTTTTAAGACACGTTTGCCTTTCAGGTCCGAGACCGCAGACTATAAATTGCGTACAAATACAATGGATTCAGTAGTTTTAATCAATTTTTAACAAATTACAGTATATTCTGATTTAACACTCGAAAATTATAAAACTAAAACACAAAAAATAGTTTCAGTTGTTAATACCAAAACATTCAAAATCAATATTGTATACATGAAACATTGGCATAAGATAATTTCATTAAATTGGTGGAGATAGCATTTTTCCACGAGAAGAACTATAGCATTTCAGTTCTCAAGGGAAAAGAATGCATATTCTTTAACAAGTGCATAATAAAACCTATCACTCAAATCCGACAGCAGATAAGCAGTGTTGTGGATATTTATGCTACATGCAATTAGTGTCTTGTACTAATGAAAACAATCTGTCACTAAAATCTGACATCGGATAATGATAAATCATGAAATTAGCGATTGTCTGTTCGACCTTCACAAGTCAAACAAATTACAGATGGGTTATTTACTACTTCATGAGTTGTTGCATCGCTATTGATGATAGACCATGGGCTGAGGAAATATTCACTCCACTGAGAAGGGAAACTGACCTTCCCTCTTGACGGATTTTCTTAAAGGGAGGTTTTTGGGAATGGAGGGGGAGTGTTCTGCGACGAGTCGACCAGAAGTGTTGTCTTTTTAACTGAACAGGCCAGAGATTCCGCCTGTTTACAAAGTGAGCCCTTGTGGTTTCGTGTGTCACTCCATGTGATAATTAAGGTGTGCCACAGACTGGGTGCATTAGATTCGTCGTAGACTCGAGAACTCATTGGAGTGAATTGCCATTTCGAATAAAATTAATATCTTTAATTTTCATTTCTTTGTAAATAGTATAATAGTCCAGAGTTCTGTGTATATATAATGCTTGTAAGTAAAAATTAAAGTGTTCTTATGAACCTGAAAGTGGCCCTTTCTTGAAGCCGTTATAGATCTAGTATAGGATGAGATGTTACGATACTTAGGAAAAAGAAGTTTCATTAGAATTTTTTGAACACTCAATTATTGGTTAAAATTACTATATATGGTAAGCCATTTCAGCTTTTATTGGAAACCTTTCCTCGGTTGAGGTAATATACATAATTGTTTCTTAAAAACAGTATACAATTTTTAAATTTTTCAAAAAAAGTCTGACTAAATTATCAGATTCAAATTCAGTTCATAAAAAAATAATAAATTTGAAATATATAAATACAACTTGAAATTAACAACAATTAAAAATTAGGTTATTAGAAAGTTAATTGTTAAGAAACAGTTATTTAAAAGAGATAATTCATTAGATGTTAACTTGATACATCAGATGTTAACTTTGATAAAATCAAATTAACAAGTTTCATATATGTTAGGAACCACAAAGCGAAGCTTTTTAAATATATTAAGGCTCAACTCAATTTTCATATTGAATTGAATTTTGTCCATTTAAACATTTGACTATAAATATCCAACAAAATTACTACACGGAATATTTGTAGCTTATAGTTAATGAGATCAAAATTTATCCTCAGAAATGAAATTATTTTTAACATTAAATTTACTTTCAGTTTATAAATACCCAATTCTATCAAATGAGCACGGATTACTTCACATCTGCTTGGTAAATTCATTGTTAAGCTGCATTATAGAATAACTAATGTTCGGTGGTATGAAAAGTTTATAAAGAAAGCATTAAACTTTTATTAGTACTATAATTGCAGTATCTTTTGATACTAATAAATTATATTTAAAATACATTATGATTAATATTTGAATATAAAGTTTTAAATTATTTTAAAGTTTTCATCAATCGGTTTTCAAAGTTAAAATCAAAGTTTTTTTCTTACGTTGGGGTGGAGGCCATATCGGCTATGAGGACTCTGGCAGCCCAATAAAACCCAGCCTTATTATAAAAGTTGTCTGGAGAATAGTTCATAAAAGAGAGCGCATGCCACCTTGTTAAATGTGTAAAATACATGAAAGTGCTTGAAGAACACAGAACACTTGTCCTTGTAGGACGCCTTGCCCTTTTTACAAAGTGTCCTTGTAAAAAGTCATGGCCAGTCAAAAGTGTAAAATTTACAGTAAAAACCGAGCGAGGAAGGTCCACGGGGAAGAGGAGTGCAATACTAAATTCCAGATCTTACCAGTCACAACTTCAACACAGTCATTTCGAAGGGATATCACAATCTATTTAATTAAAATCATAGTAGCATTTTAAATCATTTGAATTATAAATTATTTATTCTTATTTTTGTTTTTGATAAAAATGATCAAAGTTTAATCTTTTCATAATAGATGACGGTAATTTATTTCATCTATCTGATTTGATGGAAAATACGATTTCAATTAAAATTCATTTTCATACCGTGTTTGGAGTGCTTTGTCATATCTTCAAACACCGAGGTTACAATGGTAAAATAAATAAACGTATGACAAAATATGTAGATCAAACTCTTTGGCATTGAACATGATAAAGAAAAGCAAGTAAGATTTAAGTTAACAATTGAGCAATACATCCAATATGGTCAACTGCTGAAAGCTATCATAAAAGCAAAGAATGAAGCAAAATATACAAGCAATGTAGCCAATATTTTCTAAACCAAAGCCTACAGTACAAGCAGCAATGCAAACAAAAGTCTTTGAGGGTCTGAAGTTGGGTTAGTATCCACACACGCACACACCATTTACCATTTTAAAGGACGGAGCTGGTGCTGCCGAAGGAAAAGAAGGGGTGGTGGGCTTGAAGACGGGTGGTGACAATACTGGTTGAGGACTCTGGGGCGCCTCCACGTGGTGCACTTCTCCTGGTCTCTATAAGGAAAGCGGTTCAACGTGAAGCAGAACATGAAGCCTCCAAGCTTATCAGGCAGTCTAAAGCTTACATTCGAAAATTTTACTACTGGACTATTTAATGTACCCTTACCATAACAGAAAACATGCAAATTTGCTGTACTGTAAAATATTAAACATTTCCGTCTTCAAAAAGGTTTAATATTGAATGTGGTAGATAAGCTCATTTAAACTTAGAGAGTTTCTACCAATATTGAAATATGATTTTCTTAATAAGTTAGATAATTCTTAGAATGTTTTTCAAGTATCCAGTGTAAATAGATTTTGAGAGCAAAAGTGCTTCATATTGCTGACAGAACTTTTTACTTTGTCAACAGCCAACTATTCATCATGAACATATTAAGCAGACAAGCTTATTTAAAATAAATGAATTCATGTTTTATGTACTTGTTTGATGCTTGTTGTTACATATGGTTTTCATTGGAAATCAGCTCGTTAATTTCTGGCATCTCACTACGTTATAAAAATAAGATGGCAGAATAAGATATACTGATAAAATTACTACAAATTCATCTAAATAAAGAAAGGTACTGCTAAGCCAAGCCATCAAAACACATGAATCGCATGGAATTTAAAAATATCTCACTAGCATTGAAAACTACATTCAAACCATAGTATGAAGTTGAGAAAAGCTATCTTAAAATTTGTTGCGTAATGTATTCTAATTACAATGGATGTTGTCGGCAAATAAATTTCATTTCTTTTTTTGATTACTGAATAATTTTGCATATATACAAAATTTTTCTACAAACAATCTCTTTTGAGTGTATATAGTACAACTAAGTAGATTTTAATTTTAAATCTGTGTTGTTGTTGTTTTGCTTATTTGCCAAATGATAACTGATTGTTCCTATGTATAAACAGAATAACTTAATTTCTGCTTTTGAAAAATTTTAGAATTGCAACAGGAAGATGATTGGAAACAATGATTACTCAAAATAGCCTGGATGGCCGTTCTAGAATCTTCAAAAAATAAATGACGTTTGAAAAGTAATATATATATTTTGAATACAAGAATATTCAATTATATGATATTATTATTATGCGATATTTTGACATTTATACACTCAATATATACATAAAAAAATTATACATTTGTTTAAATATGGGATTGTATATAAAAAAGTCACAAATAATCCATCTGAATTTATTTTGTTGTGCCATAACTTACATGGAAAGGAACTGGTGACACACTCCTGAAAGCCATGGGTGATAATGGATCAGATATTGGAGTACGAGGTGTAGGACTCAGTGGATTAGAAATTGGAGGAGGAACGGGATCGGATGGCCTAGAAAGTATACTTATTTAGTCTCACAAAATTTTTTATGGTTTCTAATTACAATATCATTTTTATTGCTTAGAAATTAATAGCATTATGTAGTTGGAAAACTATTATCAATTTATAAGGAAATAAACATGTATTATATAACAGAATTCTATATTAACATCGATTAAAACTTATTAATTTGATTGATCGATATCTGTTTGAAAAAAAACAGAAAAACTCCAGGGTGATTCAAAAGTCGTAGTAATAAAATTAAAATGTGAAAAAAAAGAATTAAAGGACAAAGATATATGAGGTTTACAGATTACTAATTACATAAGTATGGAATGTTGCATATCATAATAAACAAAATTAATTTAAAATTTGATTGTGGTTACGGGTTGAGAACAACAAGTGCTGTGAATGCCCCACAAGGACGTTTGAATATAACTTAAAATAGTAACGTTCGTAAAAGTCTAAAAAAATACCATTAAAAGTAGAAATAAAAAGTCATTATTTAGTACTATGACACATCTTAGTGAGGAAAAATTAAAAAAGTTTTGTGTTGATATTGTGGTAGCAAAAACATGTAATGTAACGAAAATAAGAATTTGTATAAGAACAAACATTTGATATCAATCATGAATGCCCTCCAAGATAACCAGATCTTTTACCCAATGATTTCTTGTTGTGGAAGAAGATCTGCAGATATCATAGGTTTAAAGACGAGATGACGTATTGACATTTCCGTTGACATGTTCTATATTGCTGGGTCACAAGTACTGCCATGATTGAACTCAGTACTGGTATAGGATGGTAAAAACATTGAAAATTTTCAACACTAGATCATGTTGATGTCAACGCTAGATCATGTTGATTCATCACTAAGTATGCAGCGCTAATTTAACATAGATTACATTTTACAATTATCACC
The DNA here is from genome assembly GCA_021605075.1 of Caerostris darwini. Taxonomy (NCBI): domain Eukaryota; kingdom Metazoa; phylum Arthropoda; class Arachnida; order Araneae; family Araneidae; genus Caerostris; species Caerostris darwini. The sequence goes on along the minus strand of BPLQ01012142.1, from coordinate 584,292 downwards.
TTCTGAAATAACTTCCCCTTTTGAACTATGCTTTTCTTCATGTACAAAATCCTATTCTTTGATGAAAATTAAACTGTCCATAGATTCTTTCTAAAATACATAGATGTTTTTCAGCGCATTATACTTATGATAAAAAAAAAAAAAAAAAAAAAAAAAAAAAAAAATTATTCGTTGTAGTTAGAGCAAAAAAAAAAAAAATAAATATTTTTTCTCCCGATTATTTTTTAACAGTATCTAATTTTTTTAAACTTTAAGAAAACATTTTGAAAATAAATTGTAATACATACTTACTGGCTAATAACAAGAGGTTCATAAGTTGGCATGGATGCGGCGATTTTCGCAGCTAATTTGGCATGAGCATCACAATACAACTTATCATTCACATTGAAGTAACCTAATGAATTAATACATATTTTTTAGAACAACAGTAACAATTTTTACATGTGAAATATACAAAAGAATATTTGAATATATTATGCAGAAAATCTATTTAAATCTCTTACTACTTAAAAATATTGCATAAAAAAAGCCCTAACGTAAGCAGTTTAAATGAAAACTTAAATTGTTGAAAAGTTTTTTTCTCCATCAAATGTATGGTTCAAAAGTATCAATGAATAGAAATCATTAAGAATGTGGCGAATAAAAGTAATGCAATACGTGATAATTTTATCAGCATAACAAAATAACTTACCAACATTCTTTAATGATGTACCACAAGTACTGCATTTGAAGCATTCGGGATGCAAGGATTTATCCTTTATCCTTACGAAAACTCCACTGGAAAAAAATTTCTTAATTGAATTATAAATTATCAACTCATCTGTCAATTTAAACTAAACAGATTTAAAGCTTCGTATACTATATAAATGACAATAATATTTCACAAAAATTGAATACTATTTTTCAAATATCGTATAAATAATAGTGCATCACGATAATTTAATAGCTATAATTCTATTATTTTGTTTAATTGTATAAGTTTATCATGATTTTTTTTCTTCTTTTTTTATTTTAAATGTTTAAACATTATTATTCTAGTCATTAAAAATGCTATTTATCATTTATTAATATTTGTTTTTTATTTTAAAGAATATTTTATTTAATTTCGGAATAAATGTTTATACTGTTTTTTAAATCATATATATTGTTATTTATTTATTATTATATATTTTCATTCGTCTTATTTTTTTCTTCTACATTTATGTAATAAATGTTTAAACATTATTATCCCAGTCATTAAAAATATTATATATTATTATTTGTCTTTTATTGTTTATTATTTTAAAGAATGTTTTATTTGTTATTAACGTTGTTTGTTTTGAATAATGTTTAAATTGTTTTGAAATCGTATACTATTATTTATTTATTATTTTATTATTTTTTCATTCTTATTATTGTCTTTTTTATTATAAATGTTTATACACTATTATCCTAGTCATGAAAACAGTTATTTTTATTAATATTTGTTTTTTTATTGTTTATTTATGGTTTTTAAAATATTTATTTATGGTCATTGGTTGTTATTTTAAAGAACGTTTTATTTAAACTTGAAATAAATATTTAAATTGTTTTTTAAATCGTATACTTAGTTATTTTTTTGTTATTAAAAAAGAAATATTCCAGTTCTATAAAGAAAACTATAGTATTTCGATAAAGTTTTAAGATTTATAAAGTTTTCCACGACAGAATAAGTTTGGGAGATGATACCTTAAAATATTATATGAAATGAAGACCATTAAGACTGATAGTAAAAGTCATGTTATAAACTAGAATAATAATTAAATAATTATAATATTGAATAAATAAAAACTTCGTTTTAAAATTACATATAATAAATAAACCTGTTGTAACTCCCTTTGCAATATCGAAAATTAAAATATTTTCCGACTCTTTTTTCCTAAAAAAAAGTGATTTTTTAAAAATTCCGTTTCAATTAATCCCAAAATATACCTACATGATAGTTTTCCCGCATTCCGGGCAACAATTAGGTGCATTGGGTTTATCCCCAGTTTGGGATGGAGGTTTCGTGATGGGTGCGGCTACATGCTGCGTTACACTCTGCTGGGTCATGGGAGAGTCTGAAAAAAAACCACAAAGAGCACTGAAAATTTCTTGCAATTTAAATTAAAATCCCTTTTCGATATTTTCACATTGATAACAAATACTCTTAAAGAAGTATTTATCATTATTGATTAAGATTCACTAATAGAATTCAGTTAAAATTCGTGAAATTAAATTCGTTAATCTACAGATTTAAATTCGTTAAAAAAATTAAAATTCGTTAATCTACAGATTTATAGTAATGAACCAAATTCGGATTTATTTATGAAATGTATTATAATATTAAAGCTAACAATGCAATTTTTTTATTTACTCATTAATTTTTTCTATTGTGTCTGTTGTATTGTTGTTGTGACTCAGTGACCTGCAGTGCGGCTTTAGACTATAGGTGCCTATCTGTTTAGGCCTCGTGGGCACAAGATGACCGTAGAGCAACAAACCAAACCTGCAGTGCGGGACGGACATCCCATGAGTAGTCCACTCATGGAAGGAGGGAAAGGGGCAGCTTCTGATGGAGCACAAATAGGTAAAAGTCTGACTTGGCTGTGAGTCTCTGAAGAAGGAGGACAATGTCTTCCAAGAGGACTTTTAGGGGAAAAATACATCGCATTTAAGTATCGTATGGGAGAAAAATCCGGAAAACTCCCACCAGGTAGTCCGACTAACGAGGCAAGGTACTGAGCATCACATATGCCATCGAGTTTCCTCGTTTTTTGAAACAGTGTCTTCAACAAAGTCGCTGAACTTCAACTCTAATGCTCACCAGCGGCCACTAAGCTTTAATGTTCACCACTTAGGAATGTTGCCGTGTCAGGCTAATTTTTTCTTCTTTATATGTAAGAAAATCTAATTTGTTGATCACTGGTGAAGAGAGCAGCTAATGTGAAGAGCTAAAATTCGAATCCGATGGCTGAGTACATTGCAGTCCTTGTTTTCAGAAATAGAAAGACTAGATAGCAATTGTGACAATGTACGTGTGTGTTTGCATAGACAGTCAGGGTGTTTTATAAGAGTTTTTCTGGTTTCTTTCCTGATAAGACACTCAAATGTAAAGCGAATATTAGATATCACTTAAAATACCTCTTGGAAAGAAAATCCTTTTCTTCTTTGCCCATTGAAGAATTGTTCAGGTTATATATAGGTACAACATGAGATTTACTAAGGTACAGCAGCAAAAATAAATATCGATGAAAACCAAAGTCAATAGTGATGAAAATATTTTTTTTATTGATATCCTTGAATTATTATTCCCACCCATTACTTTTTATTTCTTAAACTAAAATACGTTGTTTTCTCATTGCTATTGATATTTTCTATTTTGGGATGGAACACCGTATTGAAAAGCATACGTGGGTATTTAAATGTTGGAAATTTAAATAATCAAAAAGAAATTCAACAGAAGATTTCAGATAAGGAATTTCACAAATAAGCTGTCAGAAATGGATTTGAGGTTTATTGCCCATTGCTGCAAGTAAACAAGCGTTGCAGATGAATTAGCAAACCTATCAGTGGAAAATATCGATTTAATTGCAAAGGATCTTTTTCACTTCATGTGTAATGCCAAGTTGCCTACTATAAAAGGTATCAATGAAATAGCACTGAATTTTATTGAAAGCCTTTAGAGCACACAGCTTATAATTCCCACGACTGCGGATTATAACTCGCTTCAATATATCTTCACCTACGGTACAGGTTCAAATTTCTTTTTTATTTAACAAATGCCACATACAGATTAGCACCTATGCCATCAATACACGAGCTCATGAATATTTTTCAACAATACAATTAAAACCACTTAGTGCAGAACACTCTTCCAAATATTCGGCTGTCATAGATAGACGAGAGTCGCAAAGAGTACAATCCTGGGCGATGGCAATACAGATACGAAAGAGATAAGATCTCAGACAGTCATAATTAGTTAACAATCTAAAAAGAGTGCGACAGCAGCTTTTCTTTGGACATTAAGAACTTAAGTGGTATCCTCGTTAAAGTCCGCCCAGTTCTTGCCTTTGGATGCCTCCACTGCTTCCGATTTAAAGTTGTGTTTGGAAGTCATATTTGTCAAAAGCCTTGAAGAATGAAATGCTAATGCTAATGCTAATAAAATATTTTGATAAGTTTATTGTCGATTGCTGATTAGGATCGCCAGGATTAGTGATTTTATTTTAACTTATGAAGAGCAATGTAACCCATGTAGAATGAAAGTACCCAAGACATTCAAACCTGAGTGGGGCAGTAGCACAACGGATAAAGCGCCTGACTACGGATCAGAATATTCCCTGTTCGAATCCCGGCTGGCTCGACGTATTCGCATTTAGCCTTTGTTTTACTCACAATTAAACTATTGTAAGAACTATAGTTCCAGTCCTCCGTACCTGGACCTCATTTAAATGTTATAGTTTAAAAAAACTCTTTTAGAGTTAATCAAACTAAAAATTAAAAAATAATTGTTAACATAAGAATAAAATTATTGACGAGAAAATTAATGTAACTGTTCTAAAAGCGTGGGGAGCTCGATATCAACCGTTATAATTTTTGACTAGTTTCATTCCGAAATGCAGAGTAGTTTAAAAATGTCATACAAAGCATCCCACGCTTTTAGAACAGTGACATTAATTTTCTCGTCAGTTATTTTATTCTTATGTTAACAATTATTTTTTACTTTTTAGTTTGGTTAACTCTAAAAGCGTGTTTTTTAGTTTTTTTAAATTATTCATTTATTTAATAAGTAGATCGGAGTGTTCGTTTTCCACGATTCCACAGTATGATGGTACACACTGGAAGGAAACTTTATGAGCAAGATCTTTTAAAAACAGTTTGCATTCCATAATTTGCTGCGACTCGCTATGAGTATTCTATTTAAGGGCCTGAAGAAATGATTTTGAAAAAGAAAGAACAAGAGCTCTATTAAAACAGATTTCTCAGTGAGAGGTGTTGAATCACAGCAGCAGCATCAATTTTGCCATCGAAGACAGTAGTGAATGAACCCATGCGCAATCAAATATCTGTTGTTGTTGTTATCGTATTTTCTGAAGAGTACAAGAAAATCAAATATCGTGGTGCTCCCGAATAATGATTGGCTATGTTGATTGTCAGCTCGGAGTATAAATCCTCTTTCGAGAATGGTCCAGACAATGCATGGCAGCTGCAATAGCTGGGCAATCAAACACATGATGAGGAGTAAGCTCGACATCAGAGTATTGGCACATTTTTGGTATTTTTTAAAGTCACCAGCAGAAACTTTCATATTTTTTTTTTTTTGTGGTGCTTCATCTAAATCTTGTGAGAGTAGTTGTTGTTTTTCTGTCAACATGTAGTTCTGTAATTTGGTATTTAGTTTTAATCTTAGAAGGAATTATAAGTTTAGATTTTATCGAGGCATTTACATTTTCAAGGGAAGTAAGAAAGGGCAGTCTGATCCAGACTTCTGTCAGATCAAATATCTCATCGCGTCATTTGACGTATCCTTCTTTTTTTTTTTGATGCCGAAGTCTATTTATCAATGGAAGAAAGTTTTAAGAGGCGAAGGTACTTTTTATATTAAGGTTTCTTACAAATACTTGATATATTAAAAAAAAACTTTTTAAGCTGATCTATGTATACAAAATAGTTTCTTCGAATTTAATCTCGTATCAATTAGCTGCAGGAATAATTAAATTAAATGTAGTGAAATGTATACTTGAAAAGAAAATGTAAGTACGGGTATAGCAAAAAGTGTAATAGATTATTACCTTTCCTGTAAGGTCCGTCTACGTGATTCAAACCTTCTGTTGTTTGTGCTCCTCCACCTTGTTTTTCTTCCATAATCATTCGATACACGGCCGATTCCTTGTTAACTGGCTGAGGTTCCTTCATGAAATTTATACTGAAAATAAAAATATTTTATAAAAATATTGTATCGTTAAAATAAAATTGTACAAAAATTATTACAATTTTGCCCTTTTAGACATGGAACGTTTTAGAATATTCATAATTATAAGAATTAAACTTTGAAAGCATGGACTCGATGTCTAAATATGAACCTTTCTTCTCTCTTAGAAGTTTCACAATCTTGTAATTATTGTATACTTTATTTTTCATTCTGCTTTTGCAACATATACATCTGAAATTCTGGAGTGACCTGGTGGGTGATTAAATAGAGAAACATGGCTTCCAAACCGGAAGAATCAAACCACCAAAGTAAAAGAGTATTGTTTTCAAACTAGAGGTAATCAAGCTTTCAAATTAGAGAAATTAAGTTTGAAATATGAAAAGCAAGCCTAACCCAAAATTCTACATCTTTACATAATATGTTACAATAAAATTATAAAATTAAAGATGAAATAAATATTTCAGATGCTATGCCACCCATTCTACAAATAACTAAATCACATAGTGAGTGTAGCATACTTTAACAGGTTAGGTTTCTCGTTGTGCAATAAAGGATATGCTAAATAGTATTGTACCTGAGATCGATAACTGGTATTAAAAATAAAATCTAATCAGCTTTTTTTTATTGCATCAAATTTTTCTTTATATTACATTATTATATAACTATATATTTAATATATAAGATACAGCTAAAAATCTGTACCCGGGCTTTATTTCCACAGCTGTTAATTGTAGGCATATGTTTTCAATTACAAGAATGTTACATGTGAGGTAAACCTTCATGTTATGGCATTTTTATATTTAAACGTTTAACTATTAATACAATCTTCCATTTCCTATAGTTATGCTTAGTGAATGTTCTACTCATCTTAACAAATGTAATACAAAATTTTTATTTCTATGTGACACAAATTTAACATTTAAAAATCAAAGTTAAGAATTTTTTACGGGGGTTAGTTATAAATATAATTTGAATAATTCGAGGTTGAAATCAGGTTACAAAACCCCTTTTAGTTACAACACCCCCAAGGATACAACCCTCCCCCTTCCCCTGAAAGGTTGAGGGTAGGATTCCAGGACTATAAATGATGGCTGCATCGATAACAAAATATATAAAAGTGGGCATACCCAAAGCACAGAATACCGTCACAGCACTTCCAGTGGTGAAACATCAAAGCTTGAAAGTTAAACTCCGTAAAGAAGCAAAATATAAATAACTAACTGAAATTTTTTTTTATCTAAATGGTTCTTTAATGAAGCACTAAAAATTCTCAAACTCTGAAATTAATTATCTAGGTCGATTTTTCTCACCCTGAAGAAAAAAATCTTTTCGTATTACATTTGTTATGGCGAGTGTAAATTTTTACTAACCATAACCATAAAATAGGAGGGACTTTTTATAACATTAGAATTTATACTATGTGCAATATTTTTTTTTTAAAATTTAAAAAAATCAATGAAAGTATATGTCTAGGACCAACGTTTGCAAAAAATAAAAGCAGGCTTTAGGTTGCACTTTGTATATAACGCCTTAAATATATTTTACTAAATTTAGCAATATCATCCATCTATATTTCAATACATATGAATATATTTAAGCGTTTCGAATACTCACCCTTTAGCTCCAGATGACAAAACTTCTGTATGAGCTGAGAGAGTGTCTGCTATGTTGTTCATGGAATACAAAGGTGCAGGCGTATTGTACTGATTGTTCACTAAGGCTTTGCCACCTCCTAATGGTGCAAATGGTCGAGGGGTTACGTTGTGCTTTGTACCAATTGGTGTGGATTCCTGTTTAAAATCATTGGTAATTAATCGCAGTATTGGAATAAAATAAGAATTATTTAAGCATCATAGTTAAACGAAAATGATATGAATAAATTTCTATTATAATAAAAAATTCTTTAATCTTATTTTAAATCAATTACACCATTATTTTTTTTTCATAGTCATTTTTAATTAATGCAGGTTTAGACATTATTTTAATTAAAAATCTAAATAACAATGGTGAATAAAATACATCAATTCTATTCTTTAGAGAGTGATACATTTTTATTATTATGGTGTTAATTAAAAAAAATAAGGTAGTCTTTGACATTATTTTGTGCAAAGTTGAAATTTTACTCAAAATAATGCATTCTGGACTAATACAGAGAATATATATATAATATACTTCATCACTGGTGCAACTGCCCCATGATGGGCCAAGACCGTCTGTTTACTGGCAGATTTCTAGACATAAGATGTTTTTTTTTCCCACGGGATAGAGTTGTCAGCCTTACTCCCAAAGCTCTACAGAGTATGTTAGATCGGGACCTACATACTCTGTATGCATACTTAGTGGATTTCAAACCACTACAGACATCCATAGTACTGCCAGGACTCGAAATAAGTGGTAGCGAGCGACAAAGCGTTAGTCACTAGGCCATCCGGTTCCATATTATATATTAATTGATCCATTCTTAGTGTGACTAGGTGGGAAAGAATACTATTTTTTTTCTCGAGACTCTACGTATGATTAGTGCTATAAAGAAGCCGAACTAGTATCAATTGCCATATTGCCATATACAATGTTATTTAAAAATGAGATGCATAATAAACGTTGTATATTACTGTTAGATTTGTAGATATAAGTTTTACAAGAACATTTAATTATTGAAGATATAAATAAGAAAAATCAGATGTTCTCGTGGTGCTGCCATCTGTTGATGTGAAATAGTGTTAAGCGTAAGGATCTTAGTAAAACCACCTACATATAATCAATAATATGTTTGTACTCCTTTTTTCAAACAGACAGTCACGAAATTTAGAAAATGGCTTGCTGCCATCAGCAGAATGAACATACAATTCAATTGAATGATTAGTAGCTCACAAATATCAGGAACAAGACATCACAAGAACGTTAAGGCAAACATTTTTGGGTGCAGTTAGCCCGCAATGCATTACAATAAAAGAAAAGGACCTAAGGCATTATTAGACATTCTCTGAAAATTTGAGTTCTTACATGGAATATAGCTAGAAAAAGTTTGAAGAGGGTGTAGTGGGATAAACACAGCCCAAGATTTTTGAATCATGAAAAGTATCATTTTAAGAGCTTTAAAAGCCTTATAAACAATATCTATAGTTTAAAAAGAGTTCCTGGCTGTCGATCAAGAAAAAAAATGCCAAAGATGGACCAATATATCGATATGCAGGCAAAGGAGTTTGAAACCAATCGGTGGTCACCATTTGATCAAAACATGCATACAGCAAAGGTGAGACATGCTCTATTGTGACTAGACGCTTCCATAAAGGTGAACTATCTACTGCAGTCCAGAATGCTGCACCCTATTAATGCCCATCTATGGCATTGTTCAGAAGGGTGTAAAGAACAGAAAGACTACATATCTCCTCAATGAAATCCCGTCCTCCTTACAGATGAAAGTCAAATGACTTTCATATGTACTGCCACAAGCTACTCCCCAGTCATTTTGAATTCATTTCACTGTCACAATGATATAGCATATATGGAAGAGAAGAGGAGACACGATTTTATCCTAAGGTCAATCGGTTAATATCAAGGAAGACACTGTTGCGGTGTTCGACTGTCATAGTCATCAAGGAATGTATGGTTAATGGATGCACTGAGCTCTACATTTTTAAAGAAAATATTGCTAGCGCTACTGTCAATAAATGATCCTCCCTCACGTGTATTTATTCTGAGGTGCTGCTGGTGCAGACTTCATTTTTATGGAGGATAATGCCAGGTCACATCGAATGACTTGTGTTGTTGAGGAGTTACTACAAATGAAGATATCAATAGAATAGATCAACCAGCATACTGTCTTCATTGCAATCATACAGAACATGAGTGAAATGCGTTGGTGATATGTCTTTAGGCCCAATTATATCCGTTCAACACCCAATTGTTGAAAAAATGCTCAATGAGCAATAGGTCCTATTATCTCAACAACTGTTGAATAATTTGATATTGAGTATGAAGAGACGTTACGTTGCAAAGCAACTATAAAAATTTAGAGAAATTATATCCCATTGTTAAAAGGACATGTTTTTTTTTTTCTGTTACGCTACTAATTCTATAAAAAATTTTTGTTTTTAATTTGTCCGCATTTTTAAAAAAATATATTCTCTCTTAGGATGGCTGGATGGGAAAGAAAAAATTTCTAAAAAGTATTTTTACGTTAGTAAGCATTCTACACACTTAAATAAAAAATAATAATGCCCGGGGTATTTCGTGAGGAGTTATAAAAAACAATCGTTGCTTAATTTCTGCACAATTTAATATTTTAAAATATTTTTTCCAAAAATCCCCTGCAATTTTATTAGAATGGCGATTAAAAAAGCCTTTAAAAGGATTAAAATTTAAAATCTGCAGTAAATATGTATTTCATTAGTATCAAGAATATAATAAAAAATTGTGAAGTATAAATGAATACCAACACTGATTTAATAATATTTTTAATGGTTTGTTCTTCAATCAAATGTTCATATAATAAAATAAGTTATTATTTATTTTTCAGCTTCATTGACGCTTATATTTCCAAAAGTAATTCTTGTAATTATAATGGAACACATCGCATTTTTAACGTGAATAATTCTTTACTTTCTCAAAATTTTTCAATTGTAGTAATTTGATTCAAACATATTTAGTTTTATGGAGTAAAAAGATTATATATTTAACTCAATATAAAAACATGTTGAAGCAGCATATAAACTGAGAACATATCGTTCAGAGGCTCTTTGCAACCTCAAATATAAAAAAATTATATTAAGAGATGTAAGACAGGTGAAAGAGATTCTCATGAGAGAAATAACTTAAAATAAGACGGCACTTGATATGTTTCATTACTCAAAGAAATTAATGGATGGTATAGTTTAATTTTAATTATTTATTTATTAATTTTTAAAGAAAAAATGAAAATCTTGTTCTTCTTCAAGAAACTATTAAAGGAATGTATAGTATCAGACAAGAAGGCAACAATCTCATAATTGTTTACAAAATTTGCTACAATTATTTACATGGAGAGGGCCTGTCAATAAAAAAGATGGAGGGGACATGTTAAAAGAATTTTTAAGCAAAAAAATCTCGAGATTATATTTGCAAACATTCATAACGGTGCAACCTATTTGGATATTAATCGTAACGTAGTCGTAGATGTTTACACAGCTGCTGCTAAGACGAGACGCGTGAAAAATAAATATTGACAGCTGAATCATTTATTGTGGCGACGAAAAAAGATGTCCAAACCTGTTTTTTGGCAGCCAGGGATGTTTTAGTGTAGAGGCCTGTCGCGGGGGGTGTGGCAACACTTGGCAAGTCACCGACGGGTGTCACTGTCGGCTTCCACACTCTCACTCCACCCCTAAGACACAGAGAAAAAAAAAAATGTGATACTTTTTTTTTTTTTTTTTTTTTTGTAAATATCTTAAATTCTCATAGTATCTCTCATAGTAAGATATCTATAAATTTCAGTTTTCATTTTGTTTCTCATTAAAAAAAGAAATAAACTTGTTTTAATACATTATAAGTATTAAAAATGTAAATTATTTAAAGTTCATGAATACCTTTATACATTTCATATAGTAAAAATAACAAACATCATTCTTTATCTGCATGGAATTTGAATTTATCAGGTTACATAATACACAAAAGCAATATGAATTCCTCTTATTTAAAATGTATATTATCATGAACAGTTTTAATACTGGAATATTATAATAATTTTAAATCATTTTACTATTATATAACATTAATATAATCTAATTAAAATGTATTTGAATAAAAAATATATTTAGATGAATTATAAGAATTACATGAATCTAATAGAGCATTTAGTGTTTCTGTTAAGATATACGTAGATAATTAAATGAATATAATATGAAACAATTTATTTTAAAACAGAAAATATAGCTATTTAATATTTGTTATAGGAAAAAGCTGAAATTTATTTTAAATTCTAGAACAACCATTTAATTCAAACTTTTTGAACTGATAAGTGCACTTTTAAATATTGAAGTGTCATTAACAATAAACAAATTGAAAGTAAATGGTCCTAATAATTAACTTCAAACTGGCATTTAATGTATATTGCTACTTGGAACTCCTTAACTTTATACTTGAATGCTCTCTTGTTTATTAGTTGAAACAATAAAGAAACGTATTGGACATTCACCTCTGCACAATCATTTCGATGTTGTTCCCGGCTCTTATGATGGCATCCTGGGCTTCTTTGTGTCTCATGTTATCGGTGCTGTGGCCCATAATCTTGAGGATGGCATCTCCTGTCATCAGGCCAGCCTGTTCGGCAAGGCCGCCAGGATTAACCTGTTAAAAGAAGAAGACCAAAATTATTTTTTAAATTTTAAATCAGAGTTTTATAAATTGCTTTATGTTATATAACAATGTTTTCTGTGGACTGGAATGAATTTGGTGGATAGACCAATGGATTTGAGATTTTGATTCAAAACCCGAGAAGCATGTTTAATAATTTTCGAATTATTTTGTGTTCATACCAAGGAATATGCACGATAAATTCCTAGGCTGAAAAATTCCTTCAGTTTGACCTGAAGAGTTTCAATTAAATGTCTTTCTAGGAATGTTCGATCCAAACTGCTGAGTCTATGCCAGGGGTGAGTAGAAGGGGAGGAAATAGAAAACACACCTGATGCAATCTTTTGAGGATGTGCGTATAAAATTACTGAGGCACAACTTCACCGAAACTTGTAAAGAAATATCTTAACTCTAGGCACAATAATGGGGTATAATATTAGAGGTTGTGACAGTAGTGGAAGAATCTTAATGAAGAATAGTAAATCCCCTACACCAGCGTTGAATTTGTTACTATTGCTATTTCAATAGTTAACTTCAGGTCAAAATCCCCACCATTTGAATATAGCAACAACATATTACGCAATGTTTTATAGTATGTTTTCAATAAATAATAATTTCTTCCTGATTATGCAATGATATTATTACATTGATATAAAGTGGTTGTTTCATTTATAACCATCAAAAGAAATACGGGCTATATAACATACAAACCTATTGGAAATTGGAATTATTTTAACAATATAACAATGATTAATATTCTCGGTTAAATTTCTTTTTGTCAAACAATATGTTTTTATTTTTGCAATTAACTATTCTTATAATACTATTTAAAACATTTTCATAAATCACATAAATTTTATAACAAGCAAAAAATAAATTTATTCCGCATGCTAAAAAAATTTAAATAAAAAAAAAAAATAAAATAATCTCAAATTCAATTCTCGATTTTCACGTCTATCCCCTACACCAGCATACGCTATCACGTTTCTATGAATATAAAATATGCAAAACAACTCAAAACTTTTTCTTACTTTTTGATAAAGTTTAATTTTATTTTAAATTATTGAAGTATAGTTTACTATGCATTAGTATACGAGTCCTTTGACATGATAAATTTTCAACATTTAACAGTACTTGACAAGTACTGAAAGACTGCTTTTTTATTAGAAGTATTATTTTATGGTACATTATTAAAATGAATTTTTTTTTTGTTTTCCTAAATTGCATTATAGGATATTTTTTCTACTAGATGTGTTTAAATGTTTTTAACTGAATTTTTAAACGGTATTTAAAGAAAAAAATTTTGAAATGAATGCTTGTAATTGTATTAAGAACCTTTTCTGTTTTATTTTATTTATTTATTATAATTTGCAAAGAATGTATTGTTTTTTTAAATAAAATGTTTCACCATTAAGAAGATGTGCATTTAAAAAAAATATTGTTTTGAAAATAGGAATGTGAAAATGTTTGTTCAATAATGTAAAATAATGGAAAAGTTAATTTAAAAGCAATATCACAAAAATAAGATTTAGAATAAATAATATAATATTTATTGCAAAACTATTCTAAAAAATAATAAATAATTAGACATTGAAAATATTTTCAGAATGCCATTGTAAAAATTTTTTTGTGCTTCTTAACATGATCTACTGAAACGTATTAGCCTATTTTAGATAACGCAATAGACCTAAAGGACCAGAATATACAAATTGGTTAATTAGACATAAGCCTATTAATAAAAGAAACTACTATGGTTCTTCTGGTCAAATGAAAATGAAAGGAATGCTTATAACTTTTCAGAGATCCAAAATACTGTATGGCTCCAAATTTCTGCAATATATTGATGATGATCATTTGAGACATTTCGTGCTCTTACGAAAAAAAAAAATCCTGAGGATTATATTGCCGTTTCAAAAAGGCGTGCGTTGGAAAAGAATGTGAACAAGATTAAAAAAAACTAAAAAGCAACCTGGGAACGAAAGAAGCTGTCTGGCGGTAGAACTGATGTGGGCAAAGGAGGACTGACAGTTTAATCCATAAACTGACATCTTATTATGAAAATGACATGCGTGGAAACTGTCATATTAGTGTTGATATGCATTAAGCTATAGCACAGATGATGAACCAATGCACTAGTTTTGCACCAAAGCACTGCAGACTTGGTATGCATATAGTATTATTGTGTCCAATAATGCCGCTTTTGACCATAAACACAAAAATACATTACCAAAAGCCATCAGGTATGTCATAAAGCCAGTGTTTGCAGATTTATCAAGTTCTTAGTTGCTAAAACCATATTGAAAGGAGATAAAATACAATAACGATAATATAAATACGATACGATGAATCGATAAACTCGACAATTTCGAAATATTGCTCTAACACGTATGGTTGTGGTATGACAATTTTACAAATTGCTACACGTATAGAAACATACGTTTTTAATGATGGTGTACAAATCTATTTCACAATAATGCAGAAATCTGAATTTAAAGTATAAAAAAATATATAGGCTTTCAACTGGTTAACGAGAACAAATTATAAATTAGTTTTAGTATTGCTGAAAAAGAAAAAAAAAAGCTTCCTCATCTGAGGTCCTCAGTGACAAAAGAAGAAAAAAAAAAAAACAGCACATGAAATCCTTCTTACGAAGGAAGGATACTTTTGCTTTTCAGAACTTTTGAAAACCACAAGTGTATTTATGTATATTTTTATTGAAATTTTATCTTTAAAAGCTTCTTTCTCCTTTTGCATATTTTGAGTTTGTGCGCGAAATATTTTAAAACCTAATAAAGCTAGCAAGGTAAAATTTGTGATGTACTATAATTATATACTGATTTCAAAATTATACATAAATTGAATGTCAAAAAATTAGTTTGTGCAATATTTTTTTCTAAAAAAGTAAATTTTATGTGAAAATAAAAAAATGAAGTTTAAAATTAAAAAAAATAATAATACAATTTTATTTGTATTAAATATTAAATTGATGTATAAAGCAAAGCACACGTGCTTGGTAATCTATTACAACTGCTTTTGTGTTTCTAACATCATTTATATAAATCATATCCTGTTTTCGTTGCAAACAGGATATCATTATTCATATAATATCAATGAAAACAGGATAAATAGGTAAATTAAAAAAAAAAAAAAAAATCAATATTTAAAATTTTGTTTTTAATTTGATAATATCTTTTAAAATATCTAAAATGGTGTACTTCTCATAAAATTAATGTGAAAAAATTAAATTCTAACATTAAATTGAAAGAAACTATGGTAAATCGAAAAAAGTCGGCTTTTTCTACTTTTTGGAGTAAATGCAAAATGTATGAGACTCCTTAAAATATTTCAAGAATGTTTCATATTTAAAGAAAAAACCGAATAATACTCTAATTAACATTTAGGAGCCCAGTAATTCCAATTATTACTTACCAATTCAATTACATTATTTACTATAATATTACTCTCAAAATCAGGAAAAAAATGCAAGAAAATAATCAATCTTCAAGAATAAAAAAATAAAAATTGTGGAATTTATTCCATTCATTTGATTTTCATCACATCTTTAAAAATTAATTATATTTAATTTTATTGTACAAATTTCTAAAAATACATTATTTTAAATGTAGTCCATCATTTTTCTCAGTAAAATTCAATATTTCAAATTTTGAATTAATTTCGTATGTTAAAAATTTGTCTTAAAAATATGTTTAAAATGCTTCATGATAAAAAAAAAGAACTGTTTCAAATTTAAAAACACATTTCATAAAATGCTTCACATTTTGTTTTTAAAAAAGTTTTAAATGCTAATCGTGCCCTCCAATAACATTTCTTGAAACAGAAGAACTTCCAGAATCTTGCCGTGAGTCAAGAGCAGGAAAAATAAAGGCAAGAAAATAATAAATCTTCAAGAATAAACATAAAATAGAAATACACTCCATTCAATTGATTTTCATCATATCTTTAAAAATTAATTATTTTACAAAATCCAAAAAATAAATTATTTTGAACGTAGTCTATCTTTTTTTTTTTTTAGTAAATTTCAGTATTTCAAATTTTGAATTAATTTAGTATATTATTTAATGAATAGTTTTTGAGCTGTCTTAAAAATATGTTACAAAAAATTGTCTTAAAAAGTAATGTCTTAAATTGTCTTAAAAATATGTTTAAAATGTTTCATGTTAAAAAAAAAAAAAAAAAGCTTTAAAGTTGCTTTTAAAAACTTTAAAAGCAGATTTTAAAAAATGCTTCATATTTTGTTTTTAAAAAAAGGTTTGAAACGCTGATTGTGCCCTCTAATAACATTTCTTGAAACGGAAGAACTTCCAGAATCTTGCCGTGTGTCAAGAGCAGGGGTAAAAAAAAGAAAAAAAAGGCAAGAAAATAATAAATCCGCACGCGGCGGTAAAAATTTGTGTGGAAGAGGGAGACGGCCCAGAAATAACTTGCGGGATCCCGTGCCTGTGTAACCAAATATTGCGGCCCGAGCGTATCGCAGCCAAATATGGAACCACTCGAAACGAGCCAAAAAGAACAGTGAGGGGGTGGCGGATAAAAGGGAAGACGCGTCTGACGGGAAGTATGCGAGAACAAGTGTCAGATGAAATACTTTGGACTGAGTTGCAAGTTCACATTTTGTTGAAAACAGATCTGCTTTACCCCTCACCTTCAGCAATTGATTTATCACTTTGTACCACAAATTATGTTTTTAATTCACTCTAGGATAGCTTGGCATCGTATTAAACCTTTAGCAGTACTATGCGAATGGACCCTGCCCTATATTACACGTATTTCATATTTATGTTATTTCTAAATAGCACTCGTTGGCAAAATTAATTTTTATTTCTGGACTATGAGTATTTTGGGCTACCTTGTATTATTGTAAGGCAAATGCGAGCTCACTCATACCATATGTCTCATTCTACAGTGATTTTATGTTGTTTTACAGACATTTGACTCGATGTCTCTTTCAGCACTCAAAAAGATTGCTGGTTATTTATTGCTTGTTATCGCTTGCTTTTACTTGGCGCTACTGTTTTCAAAGGGAGTAAACGCTTAGACATTTTTAGTTATAAAAGTAGCAAAGTAAAATAAGGTGATCTCGAAAGACGAATCAGAGGTTCTGATTTTAATGTGCAGATCCTAATGCTTTAAGCTTGTACTTGAATTTTTATAATAAAAACATTTAAAACAGGATAAAAAATTATCATGGATTATTATTTTTACTTTCTGGACTATGAGTATTTTGAGCTACCTTGTATTATTGTAAGGCAAACATGGGCTCACTCATACCATATGTCCCATTCTACAGTGATTTTACATGTTGTTTTACAGACACGATGTCTTTTTCAGTACTCAAAAAAGATTGCTTGTTATTTATTGTTTGTTATAGGTTGCTTTTAGTTGACGTTACTGTTTTCAAAGAGAGTAAAAGCTTAAACATTTTTAGTTACAAAAGTTAATGGTTTAAACTTATTGTGTTTCATGGTTTAAACTTATACTTGAATTTCTTTAATAAATCATTTAAAACGAAATAAAAACTTAACATGGTTTTTTATTTTTACTTTCTGGATTATGAATATTTTGGGCTACCTTGTATTATTCTGCAAACACGAGCTCACTCATACCACATGCCTCATTCTACAGTGATTTTATGTTGTTTTACAGACACGATGTCTCTTTCAGTACTCAAAAAAAAATTGCTTGTTATAGATTGCTTTTACTTGACGCTACTGTTTTCAAAGGGAGTAAAAGCTTACAAATTTTTAGTTAAAAAAACAGCAAAGTAACGAAAAATGATCTCGAAAACTCAGAAGATGAATCAGAGGTTCTGATTTTAATGTTCTGATCCGAATGGTTTTGACTTGACTTGAACTTATATAATAAAAACATATAAAACGAGATAAACAATTTATTGGTCAGAATCCTGATAATGCATGTAATTGATTTAAAAAAAATGTTTTTAAGAAAAACTATGGTTGAAAAAATATTATTTTTTAAAGGATAAAATTAATTAATTGTTTCTTTATTTAAGGCAAATTCTTATTTCTAAATTTAATTCTAAATTTAAAAATTCATTTAAAGCATTCAACACTGTCTCTCAACAAAATAACATCTAGTAATTTCCAAAATTTAGACAGTTAAAAATGAAGAAACGAGCAAATTACATTTATTTTGCTTTCTTTGATAGATAATACAACGAGTTGACCTTATCGTATCCTATTATTAATACAAAATATTACCAATATATCCCTATTATAAGTATTGCTAGCTAAAGAGGTTCCTGATCATGCACTCTTTATCCTGTTTGAAGAAATTTTTATTTATATACAATACGTGTGTTTATTACTAATGTATAATACAATACTCCCATACTCTCATTTTGCGAACAACTTAATACAATAATTAAACTATTCTCGAAATTATAAAAGCTCAGGTCATTAATTAAAATGAGAAACTTAAAATTTTTTTATGTTGGCATGACATGTATCTGGAAATGGGGTAAAGGTTAGGTGTCTAATTTCATCACTTAGAAATTTGAACCATGAGGTCATAAGATCATCGGTCTACATCAGCAGGAAGCCTCAAGAAGCTTCGATGAAAAAGTAGCATGTAGTGAAATTTAAAGCCATATTTATATTCTTACTATATTAATAATTACATGTAAAAGATAACTTGAGAAATAAAACAAAAAATGCTGGAAAACATGAAAATTGTAGTACATTTAAAAACATTTTCGGTATAAATATATAATTTTTTGAAGGAAGAAATTTATGTTATCGATATGAAAAGTTGAATGAAATTACACTTGTTTGAGGGAATTTTTTTATGCATGAGTACTTTTATCCCTAAAAAAAGGAAATTTTACACTTTTAAAACATAGATGTTTTTTTTTTAAAAAAAGATGAAATTTTTATACAAAACGACAGAAAGAAAATGACATGGGAACGACAGTATGAAATTAAAAATAGTTTGGTTTATAGTCATAAATGACATTATGTAAAATTATCATGTAGAATCGTTATAATATTATTTTATCTCAAAAATATATGTAAAAGCGTGATCAACATCAGAAAAAAATCGATGCGTTCCAATCAATCTAATTTTGCAGAAAAAAACTATTGCCATTCAGAAAATATTGAAAAAAAAAAAAAAAAATTCTTTCTAGGTTCATGTTTTACGTCTATATCCAATTTGAAGAAAATTATAATAAAAACATTATTATAAATTAGAATTATATATTAAACACAGAACAGAATTTTATGGAAACATTTTTTACCTTACATAATTTTTTAAATATATACTATTTTATTTTTGAATAAATTATTTATTTTTAAAATATTTATTATTTATTTTAATATATTATTATAATAATGATATTATTTTAATTTTTAACTTAATTTTTAATTAACATATACTATAATATATATATTTTTTTAATAAAATATAATACATGATTATATTTAATTGTTCAACATAGTTCAAAAATTTGTTAAAAATGAAATGGAGATAGATAAATTTCAATTTAAATATTTATTTTCTTCTTCAAATTCTTTATGTATAGACATTTAAATTATAACAGGCATTTAAATTTTTAAATTTAAAATAAAACTGCTATTAACTTATTGCGTATTGTTCTTTTCAAGTTATTACCTCATTGCCATAGACGTATTAAGATTCATATGCAATCAAATATTTCATGGAAGCGATTGTATGTAAAGTTTTAAATAAATCCAAGCAAAAACCTCCAAGAGAAGATATTTGAAGCACGTGTATGTAGTGGAATTTTCTTTTGGAAAACAGTGAAAACTAGCTCTAAAAATATTTTTAGAGGTAGAGCTATTTTTAAAAATGCGTGGAAGAGCAAATTCGTCACTTTTTTGATTGATTTACAGTGTTTTACGTATGTGGAAGAGTAAATATTTTATTTGCATAAAACAAAACACTTCGAAATTTTTCAGATTACATTATGTGTAAATTTCCTTATTTGAACCTTGTTTGAATTTGCATTAGATAATCATTTTCAATGATGTTTGGTTCATTTCTGAGGTATGCAGTGTTGCCAAAATTCATTCACATTAAGTTCATATTTAAATTTGTTTTTATATCGTTAAAGGGCCTTGCTCGATCTTCTTAGCAGAATTTTGATTGGGGTATACTTTCAAGTATATTTCAGTATATTTTTCAGTATACTTCAGGTATACTTTTCAAAAAAAACTAGCAGTTTTCGCGGAATATATATTTTTTAAAAATTTATTAAAAGTTAAATCACTTTTTCCGTTAAAGTTGGGACACTTTTTTCTTCGTATTAATTTTAATCAGGTTTCATGAATAAAAGGCAACGTTGTTAAAAAAAAAGATCAAACTCATTAGCTAGTGAATAAATGATATTTAAATGTTCCTTATTAATTCAAATTCATAAGATTAAATGGAAAATAGCAATGTTTTAATTATTTTCATACCAACCGGTATTATGAAATATAAATCTAGAAAGGAAGCAAAAAATTGAAAATTTTAACATCACTTCTTGAATATTGAACGATATTTAAGAATTTGCATGATTTTTTTTTGCTTGTTTGTTTGTGTACATGCGCCTGAATTTTTCGTAAAAATTAGAATCTTCTTCTTCATTGGCACAACAGGCCCATGGTGGGCCAAGGTCGTCTGACTACTGGCAGAATTCGAAACACGAGATAATGTCTTTTTACGGGATAGGGTTGTAAACTCTATGCCTAACGCTCGACAGCCATAATAGACATGGACCTACAGTTTAAAGTGTATTTTAAACTACTATAAAATCCATGGCACCACCGGGACTCGAACCCGAAATTTATGGTACCGAGTGCCAGAGCTAGAATATAGATTATCATAATTAAATTGTAAAATCAAAATTGTAATCTTTTATATACAAAAATGTTGAAGCAACGTATTTAACTGTTCAAATCCAAGAAAGATTTTTTTTGTCGCTCTACGATCATTTTGTGCACACTTTAGGCTAATTAGACAGGGACCTAGAGTTTAATGTGGATTCCGATCCACTAACAAACATCCATGCCACCTCCAGGATTCGAACCTGAAGCCTGTGATACCAAAGATCAGAGCGCTAGCCAATTGGCCATCAGGCCGCAATCTAAAGAGAAGCAGCTTTACTATTTAAGACCCTTGTGAACTCTTAAAAATTAGCATTAAATCATAGAAAACATTTCAAAAGCTTTTATTTCCTGAAAAGTATAAATATTATATACAAATAAAAAATCTATATTCATAAAAAAAAGCATAAACATGCTTTCTAATATGAATTTGAGGTTTGGTTTGTCACTCTACTGTCATCTTGTGCACACGAGGGCTAAACAGGCCGAGACCTACAGTTTAAAGTGGATTCCGAACCACTCACAAACATCCATGCCACCGCCAGGATATGAATTTGAGGAAAATTTATATAGATATTTACTATAATATATATTTTTATTTCTAATCTTTTTACTAAATTCATAAGTTTATGAGATAGTTAAAAAAATATGAGAAAATTTTTTTTCTATATACAAACGAAGAAATACGACCATTCTTAAGTTACGCAAATGTTACAACCAAATTAAGATAGCACGCGACACTTAACGACATGCTCTTAATTATGCAACTCACTAAACATCGCTTCAGAGAAATTTGAAGCAGGAAGTGGAGGTATTGTCAGAAATCGGTGTCACTAGTATGAAGGATGTCTGAGCGAAAACGGAAAAAAGTTTGGAAAACGGCCAGATTCAAAAATACGCGTGAATCAACCTCATACTCGTTAAGGTGCCTATTTATACTTTCTTTCTTTCTTTAATCCATTGTTTAAAGTTTATTTAATTCCTATGCTACGAAAAAAGAAAACAAATATTAACTCAGAGGAAATGTCAGATGTTACATAATGTTAGAATAATAATAAAAAAATATTTATGCAGAATGAAATGTAAAAACCACAATGCATTTAATCGTATTTATTATTTAAAAGAATATTTCCTGTAAATACAGTTATTAACGAATGTTATTGTCCAGATTAATAATGAAATTTTATAAATGGATTTTGATTTTTCAAAACAAATTGAATTTATAATGATTATAAATTCGATAACTATAATATTTTTATTTCAAAGATTAAGAAAAATATTAGCAGTATATAAAAGTATACATATTAGTTTACACTTTGTGTGATATATTCATTACCCTAAATTTAATACATTATAAATTCAAATAATTTTTTTTAGAGTTGTATTGATTTTGTTGAGAAAAAAATATACTGATTTAATGGTTAAAAGTGCTCTACGGTCATCTTATACAAACGAGGGCTAAACAGACCGGGACCTACAGTTTAAAGTAAATTCCGATCCACTAACAAGACCCATGCCACTGCCAGGATTCGAAGCTGAAACCTCTGATATCAAAGGCTTGATCGCTAGCCAATTGACCATCAAGCCACTGAACGTCTTAGAGGAAAACTCTTCATACTTCCAAACTAGGGGTTGGGTCTGTCGCACTACGATCATTTTTTACACACTTTAGACTAATTATACCGAGACTTTTTAATGTGGATTTCGAACCACTAACAAACATTCATGCCACCACCAGGATTCGATCCTGAAGCCTGTGATACCAAAGGCCAGAGAGCTAGCCAGCTGGCCATCAGGCGGCTTCAAACTAGGGGAGGAAAAGGGAAGTTTGAAACCTGACAAGCAGAACTGAGCCAAAAATTTCGCTGCCTTTGACAAGAATTCATAAAATAAATCTATCGACCGGAATGGCTTTTCGCAGATGTCATGAAAATGATGGATGGTGCGAGACTCCAGATACAGAGGGATTCCATTCAAAATTATGATGGCCAGATGTGCGCGCAGTGTAGTAAGTCTTTTGAAGTGTACCCTAAATAACGCTGAATTTGTTAACGATTGAAAGTGGGTTTGAGTGATCTAGAAGAAAACTCTTTTTACGAACTTGGGTGTTTGAAACCCGACAAGCATAACTGAGCCAAATGTTTCAATGCCATTGCCGAAGATTCATAAAATAAATTTGTCGACTGGAATTTCCTATCGCTGGTTTCATGAAAATGGAGGATGGTGAAACTCCACTTGAGGAATTTCATTCAAAATTATGGTGGCAAGATATGTGCGCAGTGTATTAAGCTTTTTATGGTGTACCCTAAATAACGTTGAATTTGTTACATATCTTTCCATTCGTGCGAATGAACTCAAATCTAAGAGCTCGATATTCGAAAACAATAATGATGGAAAGTTGTATGGATTTCGAAATACTCAAAAATCTATTTAATAAATTATTCGATTGTATTAATTTTACTTAAATACATAATATTAAATTGATAATTCGAAAACCTGTTCCTTTTGTCTACTTGATAATTTTGATGAATATTTAACATTCCTAGAATCTTTTTAAATATTTATTAATATTTTCTGCAGTAAAGTGAATACTTTTAAAACTATTTTTAAGGTAATTCTCAACATTTGGCTACGGTAAAAAAAATGTTATCAGCAGGAAGTGAGAGAATACCATTTTAGTAGCGCTTATCACTACATACTTTCGTTTGCCTTGCTACTGCGACAAAACTTCCTGTAGAGATTTACTTAAAACGGATGTCCCTGCTGTATCTTGTAAAATATACAAATTTGTTAAGTTTTTGTTACACTACCTTTTTAAAAATTTATTATATAATTTTCTAATTAGTGTAGATTAATTTTATAAGAATTAATAACAATTTCCAGTTTAGTTTAATTTTTATTTATTATAATTATTATGCCAATTTTTTATCTATGCATAAAACCTATTTAACTATTTTTTATCCTTATATCTGGAGCTCGGTGCCTCGGGTTCGAGTCCGGCGATGACATAGATGTTTGTAATCTTTCGGAATCCACTTTAAACCGTAGGTCTCTGTCTAATATGGCTGTAGAGCATTGGGCGTAGTGCTGATGATCCTACCCCGTAAAAAGAAAACATCTGTCTAGAAATCTGTGAGCAGGCAGACAGCCTTGGCCCAACATGAGGCTGTTGCGCCAATGATGATGATTTTATCCTTGCATAGAAGCGTATGAATTCATTTTATTAAAAAAATTTAGTTTTACTATTCGTAATCAATTATTCTAATGATTCTAAAAGTAATTTTTCCTTTAATGCCTTTTTTTCCATCAAAATTTAACTTTAATTACTTTTTTTATTCTATATAAGTATATTTATGATAGCAATTAGCATTCATAAAATTTTAACGGTAATTAAAAGTCTAGTTATTTTTTTCTACTTGAAATAAGTAAAATATTTTCGTATACAGAAAAAAATTTCTCCAAAAATGAACGGAGATTTAACAGTATAAAAACCTTTGATAAATTATCAGATTTAAAGTTTACATGTAGCTTTATCTGATAAAAACATTTTTAAAAAAAACCGAGCCGTTGTGAAATTTCCTAATTTGTAAAGTATGTGCTATTTCACGTGCAACTCCTGAATTACATAATGCGTGTTCAGTAAATTTTCTACTTATGAAGATCGTAATATTTAGTATATTTTAGCACTGTTATTAAATAATTAATTTAAAAAGTAATATTTACCAGGCAATATGAAAATTAAATAGGAGCCAAAATTTCTTAAGTTTCATTTGCGATAATAGTAAAGATCTGATCAAAACATCAAAAGTTTAAAATAACAAAACGAGAAATTCAAGGTTTGGTTTTGGTTTATTGCTTTACGGTCATCTTATGTACACGAGGACTAAACAGACAGGGGCCTGCAGTTTAAAACGGAATTTGAACCACTAACAAATATCCAAACAAATCTGAAGCCCAGGATACCAAAGGCCAGAGAGCTAGCCAAAAATTCAAGGATAAAGAAAAGGCAATAAAATTGACAAAAAGAAAATTTTTTTAAGAAATATGAAAATATTTTGCATATAACTGTAGCTCTAAAATATTGTCTTATTTTAGGAAATTTGTTTTACAGTCTCTTATTTTGGAAATTTGTAAAATAAAGTATTGTGAATCGATATTAATGTGCAAAAAATAATAATTGTTTTAAAAAAAAACTTGATAAATTATTCAATAAGTGATTATAAAAGAAAATTGATTAAACAAATTAAACATATACAATTTCTATTTTTATATTCATTAATAGGCTGTTAGATTTTTTTTACTTGGGATTTATAATTTTAAATTGTTAATTGAAATAAATTTTTGAATTATAAGATTAATTTTAATAAATTATACATTATTTAATTATGAAATGTATAACAAAATGTATATTTTAAATTATAAATTCTTGTACTATTTTCTATTTTCAAAAAATTTCCATTCTAGTGAGTTTTTAAATAAAAATAAAAAGTATTGGTAATTTTAACAAAAAAAAAACAAACTAATTTAGCTTTTTTTTTTGTTTCAAATACCTTTTTAAAAACTTCAGAAGGAAACATGACAAAACTGATATTAATTTAACTTGGAGTTAAAAAATTGTAAACTTAAATAATTTTAATTTATGGCGTACTACATTATTTTATTAAAATGCATATTTTTGTGCATTTTCCATAAAATATTTAGGACAAAACATAAATGGAAATAGTAAAAGAAATTACAAAAGAAAATTAAAAGGAAGGATACATAAAGAAAATTAAAAAAAAAAAATTATTACTTTTTTTGAAAATCAAATTTAATTTGGCTTTAAAACATTGCAAACATTTAAATAATTTTACACTACATTATTTTGGTGTACTACATTATGTTATTATAATACCAATTTTAAACGTTTTTCATAAAATATTTAGGACAGGATATAAAAATAGATAATAAGGAAAGGAAATTACAAAAAGAAATTAAAAGAAGAGATATATAAAGGAAATTAAAAACAAACCAATTTTTGAAAATCAAATTTAACTTGGCTTTAAACTATCGCAAACATTTAAATAATTTTGATTTATGGCGTGCTACATTATTTTATTAAAACGCAAATTTTTAAACTTTTTCCATAAAATATTTAGGACAGACCATAAAAGGAAGCTTTAAAAAATTATTTTTTTTTAAATCAAATTCTGATGATTCTTATTTTTGTCCTCATAACTTACTTAAACTCAGTAAAAACCATAAAGGCACAAATCTGATTGAATTCTTATTTCAGAAGTGTTTGCCAAAGTAAATGAAACTAGCATATTCAAATATATGCGCCATCCACGCAGGGCTTCCAGATAAGCCTAATTCCCGTAGATCAACATAGCGAGAATGATATGCGGTCTGAAGCAAACACATCTTAATGCGGAACTGATAAGAAGGCTTCCACGGTTTACTCAGGGCTGATAAGGACGTGATTTTAGTATCGGAGCCAACCGTATTTGCGCAACGTTCAGCAGCGGAAATTAACAGCACTTTTAAGCACGAAAGTTTATATTCTGTTAGAAAATATCAGCTGTACACTGTGTATTTTTTATTATTATGTGTCATAAATCTCATAAAAAATCATAAGAAAAAGAAAACCCGAGACAGCGATTTCTTTTTATTTTAATTTTAAAAAGGGGCTTTTTTAAGTATGAAATTGAATGAATATAATAATTATTAAAGTGTTGCATTATCTTTAATGTTTATGAAGACAAAACTTCAAAGAAATAATTTTAACTATGAATAACATTCAAATTGCATGAAGTCGCATCCAACTCATTCGCTTTTTAAGTAAAATTAAAAATACATTCCAAATACGAGAAATAGTTTTTAGAAAAACATTTTTTTTCGCACAAGAATCTGAATTATTTAAATTAATAGCATCTTAATTTTTGTTAATTTCTTCATTTAATTTTTCATTAAAAATTTTTATCTACATAAAAATTCTTTTATTTACTTTAAATAAAGTAATGCATTTATTTAATTAAATTAATCTTGCAACCATGTAAGTTAGAATGTAGCAGTTAGCTGCACAAAATATAATTATAAATATTCTATCATAATGATAAGGTTTGATTTGTCGCTCTACGTTCATTTTTTTCACGCTATAGGCTAATTAGAAGGGACCTACAGTTTAACTCGGAATCCGAACCACTGTTACTACACCACGTCACGCCACATCACATCACTGTACCTGGAGCTATAATAAGTTGCCCCTTTACAGTTTGGAGATGACGTGGGAGAGAAGTCTGATTGGGCTGTGGCACGTTCTACGGCCATATGAGACCGGAACTACGCTTAAAGTGGATTCCATGGATTCAACTACAAACATCCATGGCACCGCCGGGATTCGAACTCAAAACCTGTGGTACCGAGCTCCAGAACACTAGTCACTCGGCCATCAAGTCCAAAAACATTACTAGAACTGTCAAATTTTATACTTTTACAAGAAGATAATTTTTTAAATTATTTTTTTAATGCTATTTATAATATATAATTATACAGAGTGCTAGCCACTCGGCCATCAGGGCCCCAATCCGAACCACTAACAGACATCCATGTCATCGCCAGGATTAGAACCTGAAGCCTGTGGTACCTATGGCCAGAGCGCTAGCCAATTGGCCATCAGACAGCCATACTATCGTAGTATCCATAGTAAAAAAATAAACTTGGAATACATAAAAATAAAAAAAATTGCTACAAAAATATGTGTCACACATTTACATTTTTTTTTACTGATATAAAATTATTTCTTAACTAAATCAAATACTCGAACATTAAACCACAAGACAACAGCAAACAATCAATTTCTTTTAAAAGCAGATTTAAGGTTAACAGAGGAGAGATTCCCACACATCTTTATTGCATCCTCAGTATTTTGCAAAGGAGCAATTTTTCGCTCAAAGGGACAGAATAATGGGTTTTCGTTTGATTGTGTCTTAGACGGGAACATAGGAAATGCCGTGTGACCTCAAGTGAAGAGGTGTTTGTTTTATCGTTAGTCAACCCAAACCTCTTGTACACCTTTATGTATACACGTAATATTCCATCTTTGTTTAAAATTTTAAATCTCATACCGAAAAGATCAAATTATCTGATTATGAAGGTTAAATATGGTATTTTTTAAAATTATAATTAGAGGATATCAGTCAAGCTCATTTTTGTGGCTTTTTGGTTGTCAGGTTGCATTTTAATTGTCAATTTTTAGTTCGTAAATATATTCCTAAATCACGTAACTTTCGCAAATTTACATATTTTTTGGATTAAAATAAAGAGATGAAAAAACAATCACCACATTGACTTTTTTATGTTTCCTTTGTTATACTAAGTTTTAGATGCAAAATTTGAAATATTTTAAAAACTTAATACCTAAAAATGGTCATTTTAATTGAAATTTCTGACAAGTATTTATTCGTGCTGATTCTCATAAAATATATTTTACTATCTAAAAAGTTTTTTTTTGTAATAAAAATATTTTTTAGATTTAATTTTTATAGATTTTTGCTTAAATACTTAACATAAGTTTATTAGCTTAAATACTTAACATTAAATTTATAGTTTAACACATCTTAGAAGGATCAGTTTATTATTCCCTTTTAATCTAATAAAGACGTTTAAGCGCTTGTAATAGAAATGTAAAGAGACATGTCGTATGATGTAATAGATGTATTTTTTTTATCCTAAAGTCATAAAGAAGGAATCATTTAACCATACAAATATTAAATGGATCATTATAAAAAAAAAAAAACGAATCATTATCCAAAAAAGAAAGAATCATTTGATCATACGATAATTTGAATTATGAAAATTAATCAAATCATTTGACCGAACCATTCTAGCAAAAAGAACGAATCATTTACTAAGTTCAACAAAAAAACTTGTTAAATTTGCTTAATATTTTAACTCATAGGTACAACAGCAGTTATTATACTTAATATCTGCTTCGAGAAATTATAAAAAAAAACATTTTTTTTAAAAATTACATTATTTCTCATAATGCTTCAAATTATTGCTAATTAAAACAGCTTCATGACCTTTAATGACCTTGATATAATCAGAAAAAAGTCTTTAACATGATTTTAATTTTAAATTTGAGACATAATCTTAAATAGAAAACCGCAAGTAATGGTTTCTTGAAATACTTAATACTCTTATAGGTCGAGAGAAAATGGCCCCGCCCATTGATTTTTTTATTTTATATTTTGCACTTCTATTCCTCTACCATTTGTTTCTTTGAATCTATATAATAAATGAGCCAAACTTCGAATAACAGGCAATTAGAAAAAAACCTCAAGAATGTGCAACTGAGAATCCGTTATTAGTGAAGGTTCGCTTCACCCAGATGTTCCTTCGAAGACCGCAGATGAGTTACGCAATACAAAGTATTCGAAAGAATGCAGTGCGCAAAACACAATTTTGATTTTCCTAGAACTACAATCGTCGATGAAAGAGGAAATTTTTCGATTCCGTTTTTGGAAAAAAAAAAATTTATTACTGTGACGAAAAAATAAGACCAATTATTTTTTTTTTCAAAAACTTTTTATTTATTCTTCCAAATTTATTTCATCGCCTTCAAAGTAAACAAAAAGAACATATAAGCAAATCAAAATTACAAAGGGAAAAGACCAAACATTCTTAACAAAAACTACTAAAAGGCATTAAAAACAAGTCAAATGTTCAAAGGATAAAAATTTAAAAAGTTAAAAGTCCGTGCGATCAGGCAGGGCCTGATTTTCCTATAGGATAACTAGGCCTAGGACCTCAAGCCTAGGCCTAGCCTCAGCTAGGGCCTCAAGATCAAGAGGGGCCTACAATCAAATTGTTAGCAAAATTAGAATTACTCTATTCTAAAAACAGTAAACACTAAATCAAAAATAAGGAGAAATTCTAGACATATGAATAATAAACAAACATAATAAGTAATTTACAAACTTAAAAATGGGAGGTGAAAGGGCCTCATAAGTGAAATAGCCTAGGGACTCTTTTCATCTAAATCCGGCCAAGCGATCGGGACATGTTTTGTCTGGCTCTCCAGTAAAGAGTACACAAATCACCATTCTGTTGCAAGTTAATTCAATCCCGAGCAAACAAGTAGATAAGCCTTATTCATTTTTTTTTGAATAAATTAAGTGTATAGTTATTTAAGTAATTTAAATAGTTAACTTCTAAAAAATTTTTTAAATCCAAATCTTTAAGTGTTTTCTTTAACTTAATAAGAGTAAGTCTTAAGAAATAAATTAATAACCGATTTAAAAAACTGAATAATTTAATAAAAACAAAAATTTATTAACTAAAATACTATTGCTCATTTTGTTAGCAATTTAAAATGGTTCAATTTTGATAATTTTGTCCTGATGAAACTTTAGCTAAAGTTATTAATCATTTATAAATAAAAATAAGAATGTTTTCTGAAACATGATAGCAGAAACAATAGCTTCAGTATCAAAGTTACCATTACAAAATAAAATGAAAGCATAAAGAATATGAGAATCAAGGATCAGCTTGCCTTGAAAAGTGTGTTCAAAACAAGCAAAAATGCTAAACACCCGCACATTTAAGGCAATGTCACATGAGATAGCAAAATTTGATTAATTGCAGCTCAATTTTCAGAGTTGAAGACACGTTACCATTACCATATATTAACACGCGTTCATAAGTGGGTCAACCTTTGACTCCCAGCTTCTGTTTTTTTTTTTCTTTTTATTATTATTTTTTTCTTTCTTTCTTATTTTGATTATTATTATTTTTATTTTTTAGGCTCTCAGTTATCAATCTTTCATCTCATGGGCAGTTTCATATTCAAAGGGTGAAAAATTAATTATGAGTCATGCTTGGATCTGTACTAGATTTCTGAGGTTGAAAAGTCATTTAAATTTTAATGGACGCTTTCTGAACAATATATTTTCTTTTGTATTCAATTTATATTTAAAATATTGTTAATATTTAATTTTAAAGCGCAATACTGAATTAAAAAAAAGATTATGATGAAACCAATATGAATTTTTTTTTATTAGATATTTTGCTAAAATCTTTCTTGGAATTGTCTTGCTGGGATCTTCAATTTTTAAACGGGTTTAGCTGGTCCATAATTTACATTTAATTATTATAAATTTGTATAAACCAACCCTTTGAATAATAACTTCAATCAAAAAATTTGTTTTTAAAATTTTTATTTATTTTAATTTATAGAAGACAAATAAATTCAAATAAAAAATAACAAAAAAGGAAAGATAGTTTTATTTTTGTTAAAAAGTTAAAATGGAAAGTAAAAGAAAAGATAAATGAAAGATGTAATTATAATCAATCGATTATAATCTTTTTTTTTTCCATTCCGAAGTATTTAAATGCCAAATTTTTTTATGCCAAAAATAAATGCCAAATTATTTTTGTTTTATAATTTATTTAAATAAAATTGCATAGTTTTTATATATGATATCATTTCAAAATGTTGAACGTCAAAAATAACTTAACAAATATAATTTTCAACTTAAATATTTTTTAGGCTGAAATAAATTATTTACTGCTTGGTAAACAATTCCTTAGACTACGTTTTAAACATATGTAGATTACTGAAACTAAATTTGGATTACAGGCCTCACTATAGGACCAGGATAACCAGCATTTAATTTCGATCCCCTTTGTACTTGCTACAATCTGTATCTTAAAAACAGTAGATTTAGTGAGGCTACTACGTTTCGCTTAGATAATCAAGTTTCTTTTCCTTTTCTTTTCTCCACACCTCAACCTGTATCTAGGTCAATGGCCAATGTAGCCTCTTACTAATCAGTAGAAAGGTGAGGACGGAACATCAATGAGCCTTGTGTATACCATAATCAACTGACTGTTAAGTGTTGGGGAAGGACAATATCTTTTGGAAAGACTCTTTAGCGGTAACTGCCCGTATTTGTTGGTCATGTAGGAGAAAAACCTGAAAAACTCCCATCAGACTGTCTAATTATTGATGCGAGACACATTGTCACAATCTACATCGAGTCTCTTCGTTTCTGAAAGCAGTGACTATAACCTTGCCACCAGCGAATTCGAACCTCAGCCCTTCCTGCATGATGACTGTGCACGCTGCCACTGGGCAACGGGCGAAAGCAGTGATTACAACAATGCTGCCAACCAGATTCGAATATTAGCATCAATGATATTAACACTAAAGCACCAACGAATGGTACTAATATTAAAGCACCAATAAATGATTTCGTATTAAATTTTGTCGAAGAATTAAGCAGAATCTATTATAAAAACCGAGAAAACTCCCACAGGCAGATTGATTATCGATGTGAGATGGTTTTGTCACAAACGTTATCGAGTGTAGCGTCACCAGCGGATTCGAACCTCAGCCTCTTTCACACTAGCTGCGCACTTTGCCATGGGACCTCGAGTCAACCCGATAATCAGACTACATAAATGAAGTCTTTTCGTCTTTTTCTTTCCAATACGGATATTATATATGAAAATATTTCCAGTTAATATTTTTCTAGTTGACTCTTCCTCCACCTCCCTTTCCCTACGATTTATGTAACAATATTCTTCTTCTGTTGACTCGACATCCCATGGTGGGCCAAGACCTTCCCGAGAACCTTCTTCCCTTCCAATCGCTGTTTTGTGTAACAGTTTTCCATAACAATTTGTGACAAGTTTTTTTCAACTCTTAAAACTTTTAACTCTGCCTCCGCACAATCGTTCCATCTCGACTTGGGTCTATCCCTAGTACTAGTTCCAAAAGGTATATAGTTGAATATCCTAAATGTCGAGGCTGAGGGGTCCATTCTGCAGATGTGGCGCCCAAACTCATAAGCTACCTAAATAGTCACCATTATAAAAGGGTCAACAGAAGTAGAGGGTTAGTAAACTATGCATAAAGTGAACAACCTCGTTAAAATTAAAAACAGTATTTAAGTAACCATCTTGAGCAAGGATGGAACTACTGTCACCGCTTCTCCATTTGTGTGATGCTCCTTGAATAGAAACCGCCCATCGTTTCCTGGTTTGAATGTACGTTAGTTTTAAGTTCATGGTAGACACTTTTAGCACTTAGTCAAGAGCGACCTTCCGAGTTACAGAAAGGGAGAACACCGCAGAAAAATCTATTTTCAACAGCTCATTCACATCCTTACAAATAGATTTGGGGTAGAGTAAGTAATCTGCTGGGTTCGAATGCTACACTTGTGTCTTGGTTTGAGCGAATAATTTTGTGGTATATAGAGAAATAATCCATGACAAGAAGTTTTGCATTAATAGATTGCATTGCTGTAATATGAGAACTACAGTGGATTAAACATAAAAACAACGAACAATTGATATAAGAAAAAAAATGTTTAATTTTTAATCTTTTATTGAAACAAACCTAATTTTGCAGTAGAAAAAATATTCGTTATATAATGTGGTTAACATATTACGGTTTCCTAGTAATGCATCCAAATATTATTAGCAATTCATGTTTTCCTGCATTCTTTATGCAATGCATTTTTAATGCCCATTTTTTAATGCCTATGAACTTTTGGAATTTGTACGGTATGTTAATATTATAAATTATTTATTAAGAAACAGAAATTTCGAGTAATTATTAAATATAATGTGTACCGGGCTTTAAAATCTCTATAAAAATTTACATTTAAATTATTGGATGGAAATCTGTTTCTTTTTAAATCTACATTTTGTTGGTGTCTGAATTTTAATGATAATTAGAGTATGAACAAATGGATATTTACATTTACAAGTACTAGTTTGTCATTATTGGAAAGTTTTATGCAAAAAAAGGTGTTTTTTTAAAACTTTAATTATCTAACTCAATCCATTTCGTTTAATGCAAAAGTTATACTCAAAACGATTTAATAGTAAATTTTCTGAAGGATTATTTTAAATAAAGCCAGACTCGTTAATAAATTGTTTTAAAGTTAATTTTCATAAATTGTTCTATACATACATAGTGTTCCGTTGTTTAGCTGTGATAATCAAAGTTATAAAAAGTAACAACTTCTAATTAACCCTAAGTTTAATACAACATAAAAACATAAATATGAAATTTTTTTTTTAAAAACATTGAATCATTTATATTATTATCATAATTATAATTTATTTCATTATGTTATTATCATCACCATCATTAATTATGATTTATATTCAATAATTCAGTAATATTACATTATTTTGAGATACATTAAATGCATTCATTACATATTACATTTTTTAAATTTAATAAGCTAAAATAACAAAACAAATGCAATTTTTTTAATCATCATCAAAATCTGAAAAAACCTGTTAAGCTATACTTTTAATTTTATAGAAAATTTCTTGCTACTTTTTGTATGTTATTCCTTTTAAGCATCATTATATACCAAGAAATGTAATAAATATGATTAATTAAAGATATTATTTTTATCTTTATACATAATTCATAATAAGCAAAGGTCTCAAAAGGAGTTGGAATAGTTATACATTTTTATAATATGGTGATGGCTTTTTTTTTCACAAGTGAAAAAAAAAATTTTTTTTCTTTATAAATCTTTCTCTTATTTTAAAACCTGTGACTAACAAAATTATTTTTCAGAAATTCATTACAGATTTTTCATTATAGTTATATTTTATTTTTTGTTTTTATATTACTAATCGAATTAGATTTTAATTCACAAAATTTGCGATTGACTCATAGTTTTATAATAGAAACAACTAATCAGAATATAAAAGAAAAAAGCCTGTTTAACCATATTTTTAATTTCATGCAAAATTACTTGCTACTTTTGGTATGCTATTCACTTTAAAAATCATTATGAGTTTAAATATTGTACAGATTTCGTTCGGTTGTTATTCCAGGAAGAGGCCAAGAACTCGGGTGATTTCTCATCCTGCTTACCATGTATAAGCAATTCGTCACAAATGGCCGATCAAGGTATACAAAAACCTGTAAATGTTCCGCTTTTTCAATCATTGATTACATTTAGATAAGAGGATGGCTTTATAGACAAATGTAAAATAGTACCAGTCATTTTCAAGTGATCATTATATTAAAGGTGGGTATTTTTTTTTATAAGTGAACCCTATAGCTTGGCGATTTTCTTTTGCGATGTTATGAATTGTTGCTAAATATAAAGGACACCCTGATGGCAGAAAATGGTGCATAATTGTATTGAGTTTCCTTTTCCCAATAGTTTATTATTTTCAATAATGCTTCTCCAGAACCCAGTTGCGGCCTAATGGCCAACTGGCTAGCGCTCTGGCCTTTGGTACCACAGGCAGCAAGTTTGAATCTCGGCGGTGGATGGACGTTTGTTAGTGGTTCGGAATTCATGTCAAATTGTAGGTTCCGGTTTGTTTAGCCCTCGTGTGCACAAGATGATCGTAGAGCGACAAACTAAACAAGAATCCAACTTTGACAAAATAAAAATGTATTTTGTGTGATATTTACGTATAATGAGGGTAGAAAAAAATTTTTCATTTGCTTCGTAACATTATTTTCCTAACTTCTGCCAATATTCAGTCTTACGAATTCAATAATCTTGATATTTCTGGAAGAAACAAGAAATTTGGTTTGTCGCTCTACGGTCATCTTGCGCACGCTTTAGGATATTTAGATCGGGACTTACAGTTTAACGTGGATTCCGAACCACTCACAAACATCCATGACATCGAACATGAATTCAAACCTGAAATGCCTGTGGTACTAAAGGATAGAGAACTAGCCAATTGGCAATCAAGCCGCTGAAACAAGAGAGGAAAAAACACCACACTAACATAAATGTTCAGATTTGGTATTAATGCACAAGAAGTGCTTGTTTAACAGATGATTCTGACGCAAATTGTAGAATAATAACAAATTTTAGATTTAGTGCATTTCGAACGCAACAGCATCTGCAAGCATAAATCTGAATGTTCCTATACAAGACAAAACATTCGAACACAATCAAAAGCAATTATATATACGAATACAGCCTAACTCGTTGACCAATTTTTACAAATGAATAATTTTTTAATATTTTTTTAAAAATAGCGACAGTATATTAATGGCAGTATAAATTATACAAAAATTATGAATATTATTAATAAAAATGAAATTCTCACTGTAATAATGTAATAAAGATAGTGTTCCAAATAATGGGCAAGATAAAATTTATATGACAGTAGTAAAACTGCATTAAAATTGAAAACCACAATCTAAATATTAAAATTATTAAAGATAAAGGACACATGAAATAAAGTATTGACCCAGTTTTAGATTGAATTTGAATTTTTGAAAATTGAATTTTGTTGCATTAAATAACCAATACACAGACATTTAATTAAAAAGGCTTTAAAAATTAAAATGAATATTTATAAACGAGAAAAAATATGGCAGAATAGACACAACAATCATACAGAAGTTAAAAAAAACTAAATGTTGTTAGCACATCTCTAAAAATCAATGCTTATCAAATACAACTTCCTAAAAATGGCCATGAAAAAGCGTATCAAACTGAAAATCAAGGACCTTCAATAAACAATATGATAAACAAAAAAAAAAAAAAAAAAAAAGATATTTTAAAAGAGAACTACATGAAAGTCTTGACCCTTGAATAAAGTATTGAGCCAGTTTTATAATATTAAATTTTGTTGTATTAAATAAAAAATATACAGACATTTAATCAAAAGTGCTTCAAAAATTTAATTGAATATTTATAAACGAGAAAAAAATATGGCAGAATAGACACAACAATCATACAGCAGTTAAAAAAATAATAAACGTTGCTAACATCTCTAAAAATCAATGCTCATCAAATACAAACTTCCCAAAAACGACCATGAAAAAACGTAATCAGACTGAAAAATCTAGGAACTTCAATAAACAATATGATAAACAAAAAAAAAAAAAAAAATATTTTAAAGGAGGACTGCATGAAAAAATGAGCCAGCAAATCTTAATCACATCATCGGTTCAGCATGTCATCCGCCACTTCTCCATCGTCAACACACTGACCGCACTGTTTGCACAACGTGCGTCAAAAGAAAGCAGGACAAAAAAGGCAATACTCGAGCACTTCACAGAGATCAAGGCATCTAGACGCTGAGTCTAGGACTCGAGCAAAGTAAATGAAAACAACTCTCACTTGGAAAAAAAGCAACTGAGGTCGTAAAGTTATGCTCACACATATGCCGACCATTTCCGCATACATTTAAGTGAGTTATACGACCTGAACAATTGAGTTATGTATTCCGTTTTAATTAATTCATTACTGGTAGGATTTGGATCTTTGAATGTAATGGCTTAAATTTTTTTTATTCTTGCAGCATTAGCGGAGACATCCGGGTTTTTCTTTTTTGTGTGTGTGTGTCTATGTGCGGTTTAATTAAAGGATGCAAAGTTATCCGCCGCTTTTCAACGAGAATTTTATGCAAATACGACCATTTAAAAAGCATTTATTAGTCTTTTTAAATATTTAAATGCTTAGGAGATACTTTTAATCTATTAATACGTACCTTATTTTATTACAATCTGTAATAATCCTAACTGTACGTCACGCCTAACATCTGTGTCTGTAAAAAAACATTAATTAGACCCTTATAGATTTGATTTAGCGCTCTACGGTCATTTGTTTGCACACTCGTTAACTTGGACCTAGACCTAACTAAGACCATTACCAGTAACTCGGATTCCGAATTCCGTGGATTAATTAACGTGGATTCCGAAACACTAACAGACATCCATGCCATCACCAAGATTCGAACCTGAAAGCATGTGGTACCAATTAGCTATCAGGCCAACCCTTTAACTTGGTCAATGAACGCTCATGGTTTTGTTAATCTTCTCTGACTCAGAGAATGTTCTTATCCTTTTAATTATTTTCTTGGTATTTTTTATGTCTTTGTATAATGTTTTTCCACATTAGTTATAAAAATCGCTCTAACATTACTTATCCGAATCATGTTGCACTAATTAAGAATTAACTTTTAATAATTTTTATTTTCCACTTTCAATATGTGTTTAAAAGTTTAGGGTTCGATGTCTGTCAACTGGTGACATCGGGTCAGCTGGTTAAAATAATAGACTGGTTTACATTTTGATAGTGAGAATGGACGATAGCAGTAGAAATCTGTCTTTCTTTGCTGCTGAAAAATTAATAAGATTTAAAGTAATAACAAGGAAAACGAAAATCCGTGTGTATAATACAATAATCGGACTAACAGTAAATTATGGGCCAGATACCTGGACATAAACTCAAGAACAGAAGACGTTGATAACCTGGAAGAGGAAGATCTTAATAGCTATATTTGGATCTATCAGGGAGGGTGATGTTTGGAGGAGGCGCTACAATCATGAAATTGCAAAATCGTTAGGAGAAAAGGATATCATAAATTGTGTAAAGTGAAAGAGAATTCAATGTCTAGGACACATAGAGGACGGACGATAGCAGAGCCACAAAGAAGATTTTCGAGGGAAAGTGCTGGGCCAAAGGAAAAAAGGGAAGGTAAAAAAAAAGTGATGAATTGAGGAAGTACAAAAGGATCTGAAGAACTTAAAGATTACAAATTGGAAAACCAAAGCTAGAGACACGGGCTTGTAGGAGTCGTATTGTTAGGGTGGCCATGGTACAACATGGACTGTAGTGCCGGGGAGTAAGTTCGATATATGTTTTGACAATTAGTGTATTTTGCGTTAGTGTATTGCGTTAATTTGGTAACGGAATGCTATAATCATTAGCATTTTAGCTATTTTAACAATTTTTTTTTAACTTACATCAAATAATTAGTGAAATGTCATCTTCCTAAAAAGGTTTCAAACATATAGAAAAAAAAATCAAGTATGGATGTATCTAAAATATATGAACGGAGGAATTTCTATGATTCAAAATGTCGTACAAATTTGAAGGTAGCATGTCTAATGATAAGCTTTAATGTAATTATTTCATTATTTTTTTTATTCATTATCTTTGGCTTTTTGTCAGTCAAAAAGAATTTTTCAAATGGTAAAGCATGTCATTATTTTAAAAACAGAAAAATTTTCTTTACATTTTATTTCTTTTTCCGACTTGTGAAACAAAAATCTATACTTCTTATAAAACTCATTTTCTTTCAAATAAATAATTCAATTCAAACTTTAGGTTGAATAATAATAACAGTTCTGATTCATTATTAGGGATTGTTAAAAATTTTTATGAATAAAAAAAAATTCTAATCAAGAGAATGCGTAAAAGTGATTCATAAAAAATGTTTGACGTCAAAATATGTATTATTTGGTGCAGATTATCATATAGCGATAAAATAATTCTAGCAAACTTGGTTCGAGACCTGCTAAGTTAATGAGGGGGGATATATTCATTAACAATGTTTATAAAACATAAATTAATGCACTTATGGATAACAGTTCCCAATAATAAATGTAAAATTAGTTCACAATAATAAATTTAAAAATAATTTACAATAAATAATAAATGTAAAATTAGATCGCAAATAATAAATGTAAAATTAGATCGCAAATAATAAATATAAAATTAGATCGCAAAATAATAAATGTAAAATTAGATCGCAAAATAATAAATGTAAAATTAGATCGCAAAATAAATGTAAAATTAGATCGCAAATAAAAAATGTTTAGATCGCAAATAAAAAATGTAAAATTAGATCGCAAATAATAAATGTAAAATTAGTTCACAATAATAAATGCAAAATTAGTTCACAATAATATATGCAAAATTAGTTCACAATAGCATAAACTGTCTCAATGCCAAATTCTGTAACTTAATTTGAAATCAAAAACAAAATTAACTTAAAAAAAACTTTTCATAATCGATATTCTTACGATCTAATATTTCTCAATGCATATTTAAAATCCTATATTTTTAATTAAATATGTAGCGTATTAAATAACCGCAGAACTCTATGTTCGCTTTACTTTGTGTATTTGTCGTACGCCAACGTGATAGTGGGTTTACGTTACGAATTTGAGTATTTTCCTATTCGTCACGCTATCCGATATACAGTCAGCTCTTTCAACATACTTACGTATTCGTCAGAGAATAGATTCAGATTAATAGGTTACCCTGTTTTCTATGTGCGTTTAATTCGAAGCACAGGGTAGCAAAGCTTTACGAAGAGAAAGTATTTTCAGTGGTAGGAAAAACATCAGTCTGTCTTCCATGCGATTATTTAAAAATACTCTTTACATATTTTACATAAATTGATATTTTGGAATTTTTTTTGATATTGTACAAAGTTAATATCTTTTAGAATTTCTTTATATATATATATATATTTGAACATTTGCAAGGAAAGTTACACAATTTAAAAAAGTTCTAAGTGAGTGGAAAGTGTGATCAAGCTATTATTTTTAATAAATATTTTAGCATGCTATCATTAAAATCAAAATTTTTAACACAATTTAATTATTATATTATAAAATGTCAATAAAAAATGTTCCTTAAAAAAATTTAAAAAAAAAAAAAAAAATTGCATTTTGTTTTATAAAGCCAAATGTACAATATTAATATTGATTTATAATAATAAGATTGTTTTATAAAACAAAATGCAAACAGGGTTTATTTTAATAAAAAATTATTACTATCACTTTTTCTTACAAATTAATGAAATTAAAAAAGTAAACAAACCAGTTGCATATCTTTCCACAAAATAAAATTGCAGAATTAAGAAAATGCACAGTATTTATCAAAAATATATTGAAAAAATTAATATGGTTAATATTTTTCTCATGAGCAAAAAATTAACCAATACTTAGTTTCAATCTCGAGCAAAAACAGAACGCAAACAATTCCAATATTTGATTGGAAAGTTCTTTTAACTATCACTAATAAATTTTTTTTACCTTAAAATGCTTGTGTTTAGTAAAAAAAATACATCATTTTGCCGTACGATTTGAATTTCCACAAGAAATAGTAAAATCTCCAACATTTTAAATTTAATAGGCTTAATTTAATAAATTAATTTATTATTATTTTTTTACAATTTAAGATGTTTATTTACAATAGAGAATTAAATCATCATGACCTACCATTTGATTTAGCATATTTAAGTTGCATAAAAATATCAGAATTGCAACAAAATTTCACGAAGTCAAGAAATTGGAATGCCTTAAATATGTATATTCCTTCAAAGAACAATTTGAATTTTGCCAGAAAATTTCGAAAACTGAAATTCTCGCTACAAACAAAAGATCGCATAATAGTCTAGGTTGTAAAACTTTCCGTAGTAAATATTACCACTTCTTGGACAACTTTAGTTGAAGGTCACTGTCCCTAATATACTATTTTTCATAGCATCACAATAGAATTTGCTACCAATATGATGATTTGTTCTCAGAAAATATAAAAACAAAAGAACTCTTCACTTATGTGTGCGTATTTTCTCACTTTCTGTTGTTTAACGAATTGATTATCATGCTGTTAGGTTTTCCTTGTGCAATAAACAAACATCAGGATAATCTTAAATATTTCTAGAATGAAATAAGTTTTTATTTGAATTGAATTTATAATACTTTTAATATTAAGATAAAGATCGTATAAAGATCAAATCAATGATTTAACAATCATTATTTTAATTATATAAAATAAATATAT
The DNA here is from genome assembly GCA_021605075.1 of Caerostris darwini. Taxonomy (NCBI): domain Eukaryota; kingdom Metazoa; phylum Arthropoda; class Arachnida; order Araneae; family Araneidae; genus Caerostris; species Caerostris darwini. The sequence continues at coordinate 542,584 of BPLQ01012142.1, read as the reverse complement.
TTTTATACAAATAAGCTCAAAATTATTTTGTTTTGTTTATTACAAATTCTGTTTAATGTAAGCAACCTCATGGTGTCAAACTAATGAATAAATTTCTGAAGTTAAAAATAATTGGATTTTAATTTCTTTTTTTTTTTTAATCCGATTTTAATTTTTTTCGTTTTTGTTTTACAAATTACTTTATTTTTTTTATTACTATACAAAACAAACTCTTATTTCAAAGATATCTTTAAAACAGTGTAAAACTTAAACCAAATTTCTAAAACGATTTTTGTAATTCCTTATTACAATTATCATTTGTACATCAAAATATTATTACCATATTTATGCAAATAATATTTTAAGCAATTTAATGTTAACATTTTTAAAAGTTATTCAACTGATTTAAATACAAAATAATTTGTTACATAATAAAAAAATCTTATTATGATCATAATTTTTTAATAAACATGTTTTAAAAGACACAAAATTTTTGACACTTTCTCGAAATTTAAATTTACAATCAAAGAAAAAAAAAAAAAATCACTTACCCTCTGCACGGAGAGGGGGCTGCTGAAATCCTTTCCCCCCTGCAATCGAAACCCCCAGGAGGTATTATCCCCCCTGAAAAGCTTCACAGTTATCGTTTGGGCCGACATTTCGAATGTTTAGCGGACACCGAAAGCCTCAGCAGCTTTCAGATATATTTTTGGAAGGAACCTCGACGTGACCGTTTGGTCTCTTCAACTTCGCCGGTAAGAAAACTCCACTGTTTGGATTGCAGGCGGAATTTTTTTCCCTGACCTCCTCCTACAATCTCGGCGGAAGTAACATTTTTCCCTACACCGCACCAGATATTTCCCCACCGCGTGGAAATTGAAAGAGCAGACGACTTTCAGGCGTAGTTTCTTTATTTTTTTTATTATTATAAATGGCGTTATCGCTTTTCGATCGTTTGGTTTAGAATATTTTCGAGTGGCTTACACTAGAGCGTGTTTAGTGTGTTTGGAAGTTTTGAAATCGTTTTCTGTGAATTTTATGATTGATTTTTCTTCGAATTCGGAAGAATTATGATTCGACTTTTTGGAATTTGTTAACGGAAGATGTGAATTCCTGTTTGAATGCATTAAAGATGCATAATCCATATCATAAAAATCTAAGAAAAAAGACAGGAGGAATTTTTTCGATCCACTCTATATTTAATAAGTGTTTTAGAGAAAAAGTTTATTTGAAATTTTTATCACCATTATATAATTACATAAACACTATTTTGAAAAGTTGTTCTAAAAATATTATAATTTAAATAAATTACTATATTGTGACTTCTCAGACATTTTTTTGTTGGTTTGATCGTAGTATGATACCGTTGAACATAATATCACCATAGGGAGGATAAGGAAGTTGTGTCCTTTTTTTTTTTTTTTTCTGAAGAAATTTCAGTTTTTTTATATTTTCAGCTCATGAGTGAGATTAATTAATGAAATATTGACTAGCGTTTTCTATGACCTTCCTCCACCTGTTAACAATGTCATTAATGCGGGAAATATAAAAGATCCTACCTTTTGAAGCCAAGAAATCTATCATTATTCTCTGCACGTTAAGAAAATTTCGAAATTTTTCTTCTTTTAAGAAAATTGTGCATCGAAAGGTACAAGTGGTAATCAGATGGTGCGAGATCAGGTCAGTATGGTGGATGTGATAAAACTTCGTAACCAAGAGCCTGGAGTTACTCCTTCGTCCTGGCATTGTCATGTTGGAATGCAACACCTTTCCGATTATACAGCAGTGCTAGACGAAGTCCACATATTTTTGCATCCAGTAGGATTAGCTGATCACAATATATGTCTACTGGGACAGTTTGGTCTGGTTGCAGCAGTCATCAGTGGATAGATGTCGACAAACCGAATGCAAAGCTTAGTCGGCCTTCGCAAGGATAGGATAGGCTCATATTGTTGTTATTGAATAATTTTGTCGTAGAGCAAGCAAAGGAGCAATATAAATTCGATCTAACGTATTTTTTCTCCTTAATTCACAGGGAACTCAACGACAAAATTTTTAGATAAAAAAAGTTTGTTAAAATGATTTTCTATTGTTATGTGGCTTTAACTTAACTTATCCTTCGATATCCGTAGTCTATAGTGGTTCATTAGTCACGAAAGCCCTCAGAAGCTTGTCATCAAACTATTTTGGTCTTCCGGCAAGAGGTTCATTTTGCATTGTTCATTCATGTTACGATCGGAATTTTTGAAACCATCTTCGGACAGTATGTAATTTAACTTTAGATGGTCCAAAGACGAAACAGAAATTTTTATGAGCTTCTGTCACATTATGACCAAGTTGAAACTCATAAAACATAGAGTCCCTCAAATGAAATTTTTGTTCATCCATCACATATCCTTATTTCTCAAAATTTAATGATTACAAAACACCTGTTAAACACCGGTCATATCAAAAATTAAATGTGAAAATACTAGCTTTCGATTAATGCCAAAATTATTTAAATCGCACAAAAAAAAGCAATAGCGTAACAAATTATTGCAACGATTTGTTATGATCTATTTAGAAAAAATGCTTTTTATTTCAGACATTTGGAATTTTCAAAATTTTAAATTAAAATAAAATTGAAGTGTTTATCTGTGTTTTTGATATTAAAAAGAAAAAAGGATAAAATAGCTGCAACTCGGACTTAACTACGAATTGCTTTAAAGCGACTTCTTTTATATTTTTATTTTCGCACATAAAAATATAAACATATAAAAAATTAAAAATAAATTATGTTCAGTTATTTACTTCTTTAAATTAAAGCACTTTTCTTAAAACGCTGAGAAAATAGGCGCCATAGTTTATGTTAAATAATATTTTAATACAAAATACCATGTAACAACGTTTTGACATTTAGAGTAAAACAGGAAATTTCAACCATGAACAAAACCTCCCAATGTTAATGTAATTTAAGTCTTTACCGTATTTGTTTTAGTCATTTAATTAATTTTTTTTCACACGAAAGAAAATTTACTAGTCGTTCCATGCCTAAAAGGTCTTTATTAATCAGGCTCATTGTTTAAGTAAGGATATCATCATGAAAACTGTTATCAGATATGCTATCTTTATTTTTACGTTAAAGGCATTTTAAACATTCAGATTTCAACCGTTTACATGAATTTAATATTTTGTTTAACGTTGAAAAGATGGTAGTCTATTGTTAAGTTTTAATCTTCGGCAAGATTCGTTACTGTATTAAGAATGATTCCTTTAATTATAAAACGTTATTGTTATAAATAAAAATACATAAATAGCTACCATATTTTCTAAAAATATTTGTATAAAAAATAATCAAGAGCTAAACTTGATAGGAAAATGATGTAAAGTTTTAAAATAATATTTATTTATTATACTTAGGATTAAACCTCACTACAAGAGTGGAACAAACTGGAATCAGTTATATCTGAAGGTATTAGTAATTAAGATGTATCTGCACTTTAATATTGGCGTAGTAGTGTCATTTACAATAGATTCAATGGCGGAGTTGTCGGTGTCAGTAAGATTTATTGAAACTCTTTTAAACTTCTAAATCATTCCTTTAAGTAAACATTCTAGTCTATTTGAGTTGATGGAATATTCTAAAATCCTATTCTATGGTATCCGAGGAAAATGCTTATTTCCTTATGCATTAAGTATGCATATCTTCACTGACTCAAGGTCTGCCTTACAGGCTCTCAATAAAGGTTTTTGGTTAAAGATTTTGTTTTATATCTCTTTTAAAACAAATCCACTGCTTAAATAGAATGTATATCATGCAATTGATCCCTGCTCATGTGAATTTGGAAATTTAATGGAAGAAGTTTGGATCAGACTGACATTCCTATTTCCCTTGCGTATGCAAACGTCTTGGCAAAATCTAAACTTATAATATAATTCCTTCTAAGATTAAAACTAAATACCAAATTAAAGAATTAAATGTCGACAGAAAAACAGTTACTACTCTCTCAAGATTAAAGATGAAGCACCACAAAAATATGAACATTTCTGCTGATGGCGTTAAACAAATACCAAAAATGTGGCAACTGCCCTGATGCCTAGCTTACTCCTCATCATGTCTTTCATCATTCTCTGTACTCTCCAATTGACAACTTCTCCTGAACGCCACAGGGGACGCTGTTGGCAGTGGGTAGAAGGAAGCATGATTACACATTTAAATTTTAAGCATTAAATATTTGTATGATTATTACACTTAATATTTATATAATTATCAAGTAATATTTAACGTATTGCGTGTATCACGCAATTTTTTAAAATATATCACTCGTAAAATAGTAATATATTTCTATTTTATCACATATTACTGAATCATTTATTGAAACAATCTGATATGCATATTTATCTAATCAATATATAATATTTTCGTCCATAACTTACTGACAAAAAAAAGTTTTAAATATTAATTTTTTGAGAGACAATAACGGTATATCATGTATTAACGGTATAACAATATATCAAGTCTCATTTTCTACAAAACGTATAATAATTATACTGTTAATTACTAAAAATTCAGTTCTTCCCCTACTACATTCTTAAAAAAAAAAAAAAAAAAAAAAAAACTTCCAAAAATTTAATTTTTAATATATTAACTCAAAAGCCATTAAATACCCCAAATGCCTACAACGTGTGTCACAGTGATGCACCTTGATGAAAAAAACACAAAAAGTTGAGTATGAAAAAGGGGATTCCTTGCGGGTCATCACTTTTCCTTATCGGAAGTAAAGTTCATCTTGAGGAACTCCGAAGAATGATTAGACATTTCCTCTACGTCACGCAATCATGTGACTCAGTCCTTTCGGCAATCCCACAATGCCGCGGGAGATCGTGAAGCATTATGCAACATAGCCCCAAAAAATGTATTTAATCCACAAAAATGGTCAATACGTTCCACGGGGCGAGTCACAAAGAAACCAGAACGGAGAGTAATAAACCTATAAAAATTATTTATCAGCTAAAAGGTTATCATAGAGCATCTGGATAACGGATGCTTCAGGAAAAAAAAAAAAGGTATGCCTTATATTTGAAATGCTGGCATTTCCCAAATAAGACATATCATAAGGTAGACATACCATAACGCATACCATAGGCATTTGCGTTTATCAAATAAGCATAATTTTAATTAAGAATTTTAAACCATCTTTATAAGTTTGTTAATATATTTCGTTTCAGTTGCATAAATACGTATATTCAGAAGTAAAAATATTTGGATAAAGTTTTTGAACTTTTAGATGTCAAATGTATTACATTAAGATCGGAATATAATAAAAAAATAATTTTATAAAAATTATAATTTTACTTCATCTTTTTTTACTTGTATAGTAAAATTAAGTTGATATTTACTATATTTCATTTTATTGAATTAATGAAGTAATGTTAATGAGAAGTAGAATAAATGATAGTAAATGAGGCAATATATTTAGTAAATTAAATAATATTAACGCTAATAATAGCTATTAAATAAAAAAAAAATATATATATATTAATATTATACTGAAGCCAACGGCCGTACCATGCTGAATATACCGGTTCACCGAAGATCACCGAAGTCAAGCATCATTGGGCGCGGTCAGTACTTGGGTGGGTGACCACCTGGGAACACTGCGTGCCGTTGGCAAATTTGGGACCTGAATGGCCGAGTGTCTAGCGCTGTGGCGCTCGGTGCCACAGGCTTCGGTTCGAATCCCGGCTGTGCCATGGATGTTTGTAGTAGTTCGGAATCCACTTTAAGCCGTAGGTCCCGGTCTTCTATGAATGTAAGAGCGTCACGGAGCAAAAGTCAGGCTTCTACCTACGGGGTGCTCCATCACAACAGAAGCTGCTTCCTTCCCCTTCAATCATGAGTCCATATGGGCTCGTGGGCTTGGCCAGCCAAGTGGGATAAGAAACAACAACAACAACATATTATACTGTATTTTATTAAACTTGCCGATTTTGAGTAGTATTACTATCGTTAAAATAACATTTGTAACCATGCTTCCTCCTACACTCTAGCGGCCTGATGGCCAATTGGCTAGCTCTCTGGCCTTTGGTACCAGAGGCTTCAGGTTCGAATTCTGGAAATGGCATGGCTTTTTGTTAGGATTTGAAATTCACATTAAACTCTAGGTCCCGGTCTAATTAGCCTGAAGTGAGCGTAGAACGACAAAGAAAATCAAACCAAACCAAACCTATACACTGGAAAGAGCGCCACCTTGCGGGGCTTAGGAAAAAATGGTCAGTTGGCCAAGACTCTCACTCGAAGAGGAAGAATATTTTGCACATTCTGCGCGTAGCTGAGTTTCGGGTTTTCGGCTTAGAAATGGAGTGCTTCCACGAATCTATAATTATCTGTCTGTGTTAAATATTGTATGTCTTTAATTATATGTGTGTGGTGCTTGTGCGTGTGTAAATAAAGCTGTGAGTTCTCCAAACTGTGGCTCAAGTATCGCAACCTAACCATACCCAGTTACAATCTGGTTGCACTACTTGCACATTTTACTTAACGACTTGAGAGCCTTTGTAAAAGCAGCAATATGAATTAATGATATTTTGCTTCTTTTTGCTACTTATTACTATACTACGCACCATTTTAATCAAAATGATTTAATCTTAATTACTGTTTGATCACTTCAGATATATTTTTTTGATAAATCAAATTTTAAAAGTTAATAACAAAATGAACAGAATGAAAAAAAAAACATTAAATTAAAAAAAATTAATCACAACAATGCATAACGAGTAAGACAATATTAGTATTAAAAAATTGTTTTTCATAAAAAAAATAATAAAAATTTTTTTACTCAAATTTTTTTTAAAGAATATCTATAATTTTAAATGTACTAAACATTTAAATTCTTCAAATGAGCAAAATTGCAGTTGGGAAAAGAATGTTTTAGGAAAAATTGTTGAATAGAAAAGAAAAGCTAGAGTTATTAAAGAAAAATATATATATAGATGGCGTTATAATATTAACTAAATGAGAAAGATTATGCAGATTCCTATTTAAATTAGGAATAATTAATTTTAAGTGTGTTAAAATGTTAAAATAAACATCAGTTAAAATCACAAATTATAACGAGCCTCATATAATAAATAATTCTGATACAAAACAATATAAATATGACATAGGAAAAGATATGTGATATTATACTATAAATATACAGCAAATAAATGAATTAAAAAATAAATAAAATTTTACATTCTATTGATTCTTTGTTACTCTGTTGTTGCTAAATAATTTAGTATTTGTTATTTAATAATGTTACTTAAAATTTAGAATGAAAGGCGGGTAAGTTACTAATTGGATAATTGTTTCGTTGGTGCTCTTTTTCCAAGGTCAATTACTTAAATAGCATTCAAGTACATTTAGTTTAATTTTGATTAGTGATAATGGGCAAAGAACGTTTTTCAAGTTTTCTTTGTTGATAAGTGTTGGATATTATTTTGATTATCTCAAAAGATTAACAAATGTTTTCAATATTTACTTAGTAAAAAGTTTCAATTGAATAAAATTGTAGTATTCGACATGATATTCCGCAGTTGGCATGTTGGTAAATATTTCAAAACAGTATTGTTATATGATAATTAAGTTAATATTTAGAATAATTTATTAGTTTTTCTTTGATCATTTTTGTATTAATTTTCCCATAAGTACATCATCTTTCAAAATTTTAAACATTTTAAACAAAGTAATTTTTTAAACATTTTTATAAGTATAAGACAAAAGTGTTTTTGATATAAATATATTATTAATTCAATTTGTTTAAATTCTTCACATCATCACGTGTTTTTCTTTTTTTTAAAATCATTTCTGTTCGTCTTTTCATAAATCGTTTGTAAACTAATCAATATTCGTTAAAATTAAGTTTAAAAATTTCTTCAAATTTGTAATAAACTAGAAGAAGATAGTAATATTAAATTTTGTGCAAGTAAATAAGATAACTGTAGAATAAATAATAAAATAAATACTTGTGTTTTTCTAGCAGCGATATTGGGTATGAATTCTATGAGACAACTTTCAAAGAAAATGAAAAAGATTTTTTTAGCAGAAAATTAGTAAGGAAACTGGCAACTCGAAAGAAACGAATCAATTGGTGAAATACAAATTTATCATTTTGAATAATTTTAATTTTTTAATAAGGTTTTTTTTTGAAGTTTGATATTTAATAAGAACAAGATTACTAAATATCAAACCCAAATCAATATAAAAATCAGCTCAAGGATAATTTAAATATCTAAAGTATAACGAACTAATAAAAATATCATGCTAAAGTTATAAATGGAAAAAATATTAGTTTATTTAATATTCCTTTTTACATTTTGTATTTTAGAATAATAATTTAGCTACATTTTATGACGTGTGATATAAGTTCATCCATTTAAAGAATAATTATTATCGATTTAAATAAATAGTTTGCGATTATTACGAAAATGTAGAAAAATAAAAACTATTTAGCGACTACTGATTATGATATTTACTTTTTATGATTTTTATGACTATGACGATTATTACTTTTGTACAATTAGTACAGTAGTAGTTAAATACTATTCATGTAGGTAAAGCACAAAAATCATTAACTAATTGCTTCTATCAAAAGTTTTTTATCTGATGTGTTTAACTCCAGACATGACCCACGATGGTAATTTTTACCTAAATATTTAACGTTTATTTAATGATGATCTTAATTTTTATTTGTATTGAATGATATCTTATATGATGTATAAAATTCATATATAATTTATTAAAAAAAGAAATGTCTATTTAATTATGTCTATTATGTATATTATTGTGTATCTTATATATTAGTTACATCAATCATTTTATTTTTATTCTTATTTATTATGTGTTTTATTTTTTATTATCTGCTATTTTTTTATTACATATTTATTATTATTAGTATGTCTATTTTTACTACCACATTTAATAGTATACTGGAAAACTGGGATACTTAACAACATCTGTAATAACTTTATATAGTTAGAAGTATACGAATTATAAAAAAGAAATCATTGTTTTTACATAACCACTTCGAAATATAATAAAAGAAATCATTATTCTTTAAAATCTTCAGAATTTAAAATTAAAAGTTAATTATTTTATTTCACATCAAATGTGTGTTAACAAATTAAGTCAATATTTACAAAATTAAATTCAGTTTTTTTAAAAATAACGTGTAACTTTTTTAATTAATCAAATCATTATTCTTTAAAATCTTTAAAATTAAACACTAAAACTTAATTATCTTATTTTACATTAAATGTGTTAAAAATGAAATCAATATTTACAAAACGAAATTCAGTTTTTAAAAATAATGTGTAACCTTTTTTTAATTAATCAAATCATCATTTTAAAATGATTATTCTTTAAAATCTTTAAAATTAAACACTAAAAGTTAATATTATATTTCATATTAAATGTGTTACAAATTAATTCATTATTTTTAAAACGAAATTCAGTTTTTTAAATAATGAGCAATCTTTTTTAAAAAAATTCATTATTTATAACAACTTCAATCAGTTGGTGCAAAATATTCATGCGCTTCCCCATTTAGTTCCGGACGATATTTTTCCCCAACGAAAATCCCTACAGCTGCGAAGTTATTCCGAGAGTCGGCGGAGTGGGAGAGAGATGAGTAGAAGGAAAGCGATCTGGGCAGTGACGTCATACCTAAGTGAACTAAATTCTGGAGAAGTATTTATTTTTTCTGTCTCCTCCGCTCAAAAACCTTTTCTCTTCTCCCGTGTCGAAAGAAACGAGAGACAGAGACAATGTCCCCTTGTTCGTCGTGGAATGAAATGCACCTCTACCAAACTGCGAAAAAGAAACGCCATTTGTTTTTTTTTCATTTAGAATATTATAATTATTCAATATTCCATTGCAGTTATTAATCTAAAAAAGTAGCTGTAATGTTCTAGCGTAATATATTATTTGAATATTTTTTAACGTATTTAAATAAAGTTTTAAGTAATTTTAAATTATTTCTAAATGGTATTTTTTTTTTTTTTTTTTTTTTTTTTATAAAGTAAAAAAAAAAAAAAAAATTCATTGCACGTTTTAAAATACTCTTTTCAATTTGCAGGATACAGGAATTTAAATACAAATTCTTACAAAAACGGTTGATTAAAAGGAATTAATCCAATCATACAGTTAGTTTTATAAATGAGACAGTTATATTATTCTAGGTTAAGACACTTATATTATTCTATATTAAAGACAGTTATATTATTCTATGTTAAAGACAGTTATATTATTCTATAAAGACAGGCATATTATTCTATGTTAAAGTTAATTATTATATTAAAAACAGTAATATTATTCTATATTAAAAATAATTATTCTATTAAAGACATAATATATTATTCTATTTTAAAGCCACTTATATTATTCGATTTTAAAGTCACTTATATTATTCTTTGTTAAAGACAGTTATATTATTCGTTGTTAAAACAAAACCAAGGGTATCTTGCCAAGGGTAATTTGAACCTAACCTTAGTACCAACTTTTGGAGTTAGAGTTATTCATATTTTCTTAGATTTCAGAAAAACTAAATATATTTATAATTTTTTTATGCTACTAATTTTTTCGATATAATTACTAGCTGTAAAAAATTAATATTTTATGCAATCAAAAAGTTTTGAATCGCACTTATTTTCTTGTTAGATTAATTGATATGGCATAGCGTTGGCCAGATTTAATGAAACTAAATATTATTTTTTCTTTTAAAAATTTTAGTTAAGAAAATAACACGCAAAGAATTTCTGCGAAAGTTTCCACAAAAAAAATTATAGTTTGATTTGAAAAACACTTGAAAAGAACAAAATAAATAAATAAAAAAAAATAATAAAAAAATAAAACCAAATTCAAATACTTTTTTTTAAATTTTTTTTTTTACCGTTTTAACTCCAAAAGCATTTTTAAAACAAAAAAATATTTTTATTTCCTTTTGATCAAATATTGTCAGATCTACGCTCAACGCTCTACAACCATATTAGACAGGATCTACATTACAAACATCCATGCATCGCCGGGACTTGGACTCGCAATCTGTGGCCCCGTGCGCTAGTCACTCCGCCATCAGGCCCCTACTATATATAGATATATTAAAACGTTAACCGTATTAAGCAAGGTTTTTTTTTTTTGCATAATCTTAATATCCGCATTCTAAGGATATTAAAACTGAATTAATTAGTTATTTTCTTGAATGGTCAGGAACAACATGGTATAGCTCGTTTGATCACCGAACTCAAGATGCTGGATTAAACATAAGCGAAGTCGAACTGAAAAACTTTGTGTCTGTGAGAATAGAAACGTGATAAATCTGTGTAAACTAGAAAGTCATTCCATAAATATCAAAGAGAAGTGAAGGAGAGTATATAATAAAAATCCAAAATATAAGGACACAATTGCCCGGTTAATGTAGTATAATCGCTCCCTTCTCATGATGTATCATGGGGAACGTTTTTTCTTTCTTTTTCTTCTTATCTACATGGTAGACAGCAACATCTAGACCGATCTCCAAGAACCCGTGTGGTATCAAGGAAGGAGGGAACGGTGATAGCTTCTATTGTGATGGTACCCTAGGTAGAAGTCTGAATTGGCTACGTGATGCTGAGGAAGGAGACAGTGAAAGGAAGACTTTTAGGGGGAACTACCCAGCATTTGCTTATCGTATGGAAGAAAATTCGGAAAACTCCCACCAGGTAGTCTTGACTAACGAGGCAAGATGCTGAACATCAGAAACGCCATCACGTCTCCTCGTTTTTTTGAAACAGTGTCTACAACAAAGCCGCCAGCAGATTGACTTGCCCTCAGCCCTAAGGTTCACCAGAGGCATATGTTGCCCCTGAACCACAAGTCTGGCATGGGTAACGTTGAATCCACTACACATTTACCATTCTGTTGTCAAAATGAAATGCACAGCTGTCAAAACCTGTATCCTTTGATTGAGTAACAAATAAAAAAAGAATTTTGTAAATTAATTATTTATATTAATAAATTTGTTCGTTTTCCTTCCTAGATAAAAAATAGGCTATTCTTTATATAGATATTAAAAACAATAACCTTCCAAATATATATATGTATTTTCTTCAATAAACCTTAATAACAAAACCATTGAAACAGCGTGGCCACAGGAAATCTGTGTAAAGAAGAGGCGATTGCCTTCTCGAGTGGAATTCTGCTGACGTGGAATCGGGATGCGAGATAAGAGAGGACATTCATTGAGGGACTCGGAGGGATGTGAAATCATTGTTCTGATGGGTTGTTATCTACAAATGGAGTCTTCCTCTGTCAATCTGCGATAGACCTAATAACGCGAGGGAGGTCCTCTTTGCAAGACAAGTGCTTCTTCAATGCCCCTAATCGCAATTGGAGAAACGACGAATGACACAGAGGAAAACGTTGAGGGGTGCATCTTGGGTGAAAATTTATTGCACTGTAATCTTTAATAAATTTAGATTGCATAATGGCAGAACACATTTATTGTGAGCAGTTATATATTTCCAAATGATAAATTGATGTAATTATAAGGGCAATAAAAAAAGATGTTTTTTATGAATATACATGGATTTGTGGCACTTCACTGCATTTGAATGATATTTAGGCTATATGCATTAATATACAATTTTTGTTGCAGATTCAGCAATACACATATGTTGTGTAGGTTTGGTTTGGTTTGTCGCTCTACGGTTATTTTTATGAATACTTTAGGCTAATTAGACCGGGACCTACAGTTCAATGTGGATTCCGAACCTCTCACAAATATTCATGCTAACGCCGGGATTAGAACCTGAAACCTGTAGTACCAAAGACCAGAGCGCTAGCCAATTGGTCATCAAGCCGCCCTCTGAATAAGGAGGACAGTGTCTTCCGGGAGTACTACCCAAAATTGGCCTATTATATGGGAGAAAACCCGGAAACTCTCACCAGGTAGTCCGACTCACGAGGCAAGATGCTGAAAATCCCAAACGTCGTTCAGGCTCCTCGTATTTTGAAGCAGTGGCTACCACAAAGCCGCCAGCGGACTGAACCTCAGCCCTAATGCTCACCAGTTGCGCAAGTTATCACTGAGCCACGAGTCGGGCTTACACAGTTCTACCACGGATCCTGTTATTCTATACTAGGGATAAACAAAACTAGCTCCCAATGGTTTTAGTGCTGTCCGCCTTGTCATATTTCTATTTTATTTAAAAAAAATATTATTGGAAATTGTGTAGATTTTAAGATTTTCAAAGAAGGCATATCATCCAGTTTTAGTTTTTAACACACACACACACACAAAAATTAACATTTAAATATTATAACAAATATTTTATCCAATGTTTTGTATTTCGTTGCAGACAAGTTTCAAATCCATTGTCAATAACACAGACTGTCTTGATTACAAGATCCCTATCTACGTGGCAATCTTTGATCTCGATGATATTTATTACCCAAGACATGTTTCATTTGAACATTTTCGCTACAAAAAGTAGATGTGGTTGTTTTTAATGAATGCTTTAAAACAAGCAGCTCAATATGAATTTTTCGTTTTTAAGACATGAATATAAAAAAATTCTTTTATTAAGAAAAATTGAGTAATCACTATTTAACCCGGTTATTATAAAAATCAAACCACTTATTAAATTAACATAATATTATGTGTATTTATTCTTTATTTGCTTTTTAATTTTATTCTACTATTTATTTGTTACTAAATATAAAGAAAAGACCTAGTTTGTAAATTTTTAGTGATATTTTCTAATACTTCTCACGACCGAATTACGTTGACCAGAAGCAAAACGTGGCTTTCAAAAGTTCGTGCATTTCTACGAGATTGGAAAGGAAGAAGTACTAAAGCTTTCCAGAATAATTTTCAAGTTTAACTAATCTGTATCCATGTGTAGTATTGCAAAAAACTATGAAATCCCCAAACTCATAATCTGACGGTCGATGTGAGACACTCTGTTGGAATTGTCATCGAGTCTACTCGTTCTTCAAAGTGACTGCAGCACATGTGATCAATGGAAATTGAAATCTTTTCCTTTGTACTCTATTACTACTTGGAAAACGAGCGAATAGAATTGAAACATTCTGTGGTATTTTTTCCATCGTAGTAAACGCTTAAGAAATTGTTTAGCCCTGCTTGCAAATTTTCGAAACACTAAAATTGCAAATTTTGTCTCTTTCCAAAAAGTTGATGTTACGAAAATTTGTATTGTTTTTTTTGTGTTGCTTTGTTCCACAAATTTGTATTTTTTGTGTAGTTTTGTTTCAAACAATTGTATTTTATAGGTTGCTTTGTTTTAAACGTTTGTATTTTTGTGTAGTTTTGTTTCAAACAATTGTATTTTATAGGTTGCTTTGTTTTAAACGTTTGTAACGTTTGTATTTTTTGTTTGTAGTTTTGTTTCAAACAATTGTATTTTATAGGTTGCTTTGTTTTAAACGTTTGTATTTTTTGTGTAGTTTTGTTTCAAACAATTGTATTTTATAGGTTGCTTTGTTTTAAACGTTTGTATTTTTTGTGTAGCTTTGTTTTAAACATTTGTATTTTTTATGTTGCTTTGTTTTAAACGTTTGTATTTTTTGGGTAGCTTTGTTTTAAAAGTTTGTATTTTTTATGTTGCTTTGTTTCACAAATTTGTATTTTTTTGTGTTACTTCGTTTCAAACATTGTTTTTTTTTTTTTTTTTTTGTGTTTCAAAATTTGTATTTTTTGTATCTCATTTTTTAAAAAATTTGTATTGAGTGTCGCTTTTGTTATCCCAGTAGCAACATTATATATTCAATGCAATTTGTTAACTAAGTATTAAAGCTGTAAATGTATTGTAATTTGAAAAATAATTTTATTTATTTATTTTTATTGTTTATTTACTTATTTTTGACAGATAGATTTATTTTCGAAAAAAAATCCCCATTTTATTTTACAAAGCATTAATACTAATTTTAAAATTTCACAAATGTTAAAAATTTTAATATTTTCAGAAATAAAGCTATTCAATTATATGTATTCGAAGATATCAATTTTACAATATTATGTTTCAGTAACTAATGAAGAAATTTTCAATTAAAGTGAATAGTATTTTAACGTATAAAAATAACAATACAATAAAAAATAATAAATAAATAAATATGAAAATAATTATTTTGAATAAAGAATAAATGTTTTTTAATAATATAGAATTCAGAAATACAAACAAATTAATATATATGTATATATATAAATTAATATATATATATAATTAGAAAGAGAAATCAAATCAGTTGTAAAAGAATTATTTACTTCACAGAAGTAAAACAATTCATTCATTAATTTCACGAATTAAAGTTAAAACAAAGAAAATAATCTTACGAAGTACTATTGGTTCAGCGAGTTGATGAAGTCATACAGGAAAACGCAAAGATATCCCACGACTTAATTCAAAACGCCAGCTTAATCAATTGAAGCATTTCAATAAGAAGAATAACCTCGTGATTAGTAATGATGAGTCAATCACAGGAAAATAAAGATTATGCACGCTAAGTTGAAAGCAAAACGTGTTTAGAAAAACGCAAAGCTGTATGACTCCTCGGCCTTGCATTTTTCTGTGATTTTCCTGGAATTCTTTAATTTCCTGTATTAAATGAAATCTGCGTTTTATTTTTTCCTTTCAAAATATTGTATTAAATTTGAGAAATTGTTGTATTTTATAAATGATTATTAAAACCTTCATTGGAATAATTGAAATGTCACGCCATTGTTTGTCTATAGGGAACTATTAAATTAGTTTCACAGGGTTGAGATTAAAACAAGTAATATAAAAAAAAATTTTGAAAGTCGATTCCTTCTTTTTTTTTCACTATAATGTCCTTTATAAAGATATTTATAAATAATCCTTTATAAATATCTTTTATTATCTTTTATTTTATATCGTCCTTTATAAATAACTTTCATTCATTTTTTTAAGTATATCTGGCGCCATCTATTGGTAGATATAGGCAACTTAAATCTAAAAAAAACTAAAATTAATTAATTAAATTTAATGACTGAATTAATATTTGAAAAAACTGTGTTAACATCCAGAGTCATCCACTACAAGTTCAAAAAAATGTATTTGACCTTGAGTGGACGAATAAAAAGTATTTTTTTAACGATTGAAAATTTGAACAAGATATATATATAGGGAGAGTGTGAGCTAATAGAAGGAATTGAACAAACACAAGTGAATTAAGATAATTTGTAAATTATTACAATCATTAGAAATGTATGGTATTTTTTATATGAAACTACTATTTTCTCTGCATTTTCAAATGCTATTGTATATAATGTATACTTTTTTCAGAAAAAAGTTCGAATCTTTTGAAAGTATATAAAATTTTTAAATATATAAAGATATATCAACATAAAATTTTAAATTTCATTAAGTTATAAAGCTTAAGATCAAAAAGTTAAGCTATAAAACTTTATAAAGTTATAAAATATTAAATAAACTATGTAAAGTTCGAAATAACTATAAAATACTTGTCAATAACATTTTTAAAAAATCATCATAAGTTATTAAGCTACAGAATAGACACTAAATAATAAATTTAGATTTTTTTTTCTGATTCTATTTTTTAGCGGAATCGGGTTATGGGTGTAAATTAACTTAACCCTTTGCACTCGAGGGCTCCGGAGCGGAGCCATTTAAAATTTGTCTTCAAAGGGTTAATTTTCCATCTTATTTTCATAAAGTAATACATTTTTTCTGTGCGTACATTGATGTCGATGGAAAATATTTGATTTATTATTAGATTTATGTATTGAAGACAAGCATGAGCTTGAAGACAAATTTTTAATGGCTCCGCTCCGGAGCCGTCGAGTGCAAAGAGTTAATCAACAGCCTAAGCACTGTAAGAAAAAGGGTAAATAATTAGCTTTTGAGAATTTCTATTTATTCAAACAGAAGAAAAGTAAACACATATGTCCCTTTTAAAGATTCCTATTAGCAACCCTAAATAATCTAACAAGTAACCCTGCCAGTTCTTTTTGTTTTCGCAACACAATCGGGTTGAAGCCATTTAAGTAAATAAGAATCAATTGAGTTTAATTAGACATTTTTAGCGGTGCATATTTTGTTTTTTAATTTATCCTTAGTAATAAATAAAAAAATTTGTTTCCTTTTTTAATTTAAACAAATGCACAAGTAGACATTATATGTTAAATCTGCTCATTAATTAAACAATGAATTATGATATAAATAATATGTTTACTTTTTTCGTACGAAATATGCTCAGGTTAAACATAACCACAGTAAACCGATATTATGGCTTATGTTAGAAAGTAAACCTCTTGCACTTTACTTCTTTTTAAGACATTACAGTAGATTTTTAGAGTCCGGATATTTGCTTTTAATTTGCTTTAATAACAATAACAAGCGTTGTTTTTTGTTCTTCTTTTTTCTGAAGCTTGTTGTACTTTACTATTAGTGTCACTCCATGTTCTGCTACATCATTTATAACTCTTAAAGAAAACTATAGTTTTACTTTGCTTGTACGATGCATTTTCTTTCCAGTCTTACATCGTTTTGCAAAAACTTTGACGTTACAGGTGGTATTTAAAATAATGGAAACACTTTAGAATTATAAGGAATATTTACTAATATGGCGTAGGGTCGCCTTTGGCATGTAATACAGCTTAGATTCGCCTGAGAATCGAATCATACAAGTGCTGAATAGTGTTCAATGGGATATTGAACAATCCTTCATGGAGATATTGTGAAAGTTCCGGGAGAGTTGCAGGTGGAAGATTTCAATTCTGAATTGATCGCTCTAAAATATAATGGTTCAACGATATTGAGATCGGGGGACTATGCAGGCGAAGGTATATGTTTCATTTCATCCTAGTGTTCCTGATTGGGCAGGTGATTAGGAACATTATGATCCGGGAAAATTCCATCTCCTGCAGGAAACAAAATTTGCATCATAGGATGGACATGGCGAGCTAAGACTTCTTCTACATAGCGATATTTCAGTCCTTCCCTTCAGCGTTACGGTTGGGCCAGCAGAAACCCACGACATTGTTGCCGATACAATGACAGATCTAGCTCCATGCGTGATAGTTGGAAGAAGTCAATCACGGTCTTATTTTATGGAGATGTACTCCAAATGTGTACCCGTCCTACTGTAGGGAAAAGTGTGAAAGTTGATTCATCTTTCCCTATAGCTGTTTACCACTTGTCAGATTTTGTGGTTCCGCTGTAGACGAAGTTTGGCACTAACAGACGTGACAAGTGGCTTGGGAATTGCTGCTCTGTTGTAAACGTCCTGTTTAGGAAGGTTCCTCCTAACTGTAATTATTGACACTGGAGAATTCAGATGCTAATTGAGATTCACTTTAATTGTAATTGTTTTCTTTTTAGACATTACAATACGCTTCAATTGGCGTCGGTCTCTTTCACTCAGCTTTTCCTTCCATTCAGTGTTTTGATTTGCCAAGCTTGTTTCGCTTCGCTGTGTGTATGCTGTCATGACTTTAGACACTGTGCCTCTAAAAGTGCCTAACAGCTGGGATGCTTCGGTCACAGTTGTTCTCGCTAGTCATGCTCTAACAATTTGGCCTCTTTGAAAGTCTGTGAGGTTTGCCATCTTACGCTTTTGACAAAATTCCAAGGCGTATACAACTTCACTAAAGCTGCCTAATACTACCATGATATATTTTATATTTATAAAAACTGGTAGCTAAAGATTACATTTTAATGTTTACGAAGTGCATTCTTAAATGTCACTTTTATTCACAGATGTTTCAATTATTTTGATAACTGTATATCCAATGTTTTAAAAAACCGCATTGTTCTAGTTGATATAAAATTAAGCAGATGCTTTTTAAGAACTAGGACTCTTTTTAAGGGTTCATCATTTTATTTCGCTCTTCAATCATTCATCAGTTTCTTTTTCATTTTTTGAGAAACATAGTAACTGTCAAAAACGCAAGGTGCAGTAAGCTCCTCTGACAGGTACCACAAATGTCTAAGAAACTTGTTCATCGTTCACTTTGATATTTCATAATTGCTACTTTTCTACACTGTTAGATTTTTTTTAAGATTTGCAAAAATTTCTTGATATTAAATAAGTAGATGTTGCCCCCCTGGAGCTCTGAAGCATATTTCTCCTTTTGTGAACTTCTCCAATAAATATGAGAGTTAGATCTAAAATTTTTTTATACAGTTATCTCTGTTTGGAATTCCTCAATTTTTTTTTTTTTTTTTTTGAAAATTCAGTAATATCTGTTTTTCTGTTGATGAATTCTTTTTTTTTCTGAACTGACAATCAGATATGGCAGTCGGGAAATCACTGTGAATTCCACGAATTTTTACATCATTTCGACATAAGTAAAAAATAAAAAATAAAAGATTACTATTTGAACAAATAAAAATTCTTTTGGAAGAATAGGACGATGAAAAGAGTTCGTTTGACAGGGACAGATGTTTTTCACTGTAAATCAGCTGAGAACACATTTTTTAAATTTTGAGTTCTATTTTTTTCTGCTTTTCCTTCTCAGACGCCGAAAAGAGGATTTGTTCCCACTGTATCCAAATGGATCGCCCCCTTCGCGATTAAGTGCTGTTTTCAAAACAACAGTAGCTATAATAACAGTTTGCACTTATAAATAACAGTAGCACTCCCTGCTGCATAAGATTTGCTACAACATTATTGTCTAGAAATTTTATTTTATTTATTTATTTACTTTTTTGAGGGGTGGAGGGTGGATCATAAGAACTTTGTTGTTTTTCATTTGAAGAATATCTATTCTTGTCAAACGAACAACTTTCACCGTCATTTTCATCCAAATTAATTCGTATTTATTCAAATAGCAATCTTTTTTTATTTTTTTTTCTTCACGTTCTTTCACTTTTTTCAAAACCATACTTCCCCCCTCCTATATATTTGCTTCTTTCTAAAAATTTTTAAATCAATATTTTCCATTTTTCCTCGTTGTCCTTCGTGTCATAAAAAAGTAAAATTTTTTGCATTTTGATCATTTTAAGGGAATCAGTTGGAGCAACATCAAACAGTTCTCGTAGAAACATTCTCAACTCCTATTTTATATTAAGCCTTCTAAGTATATTTACTGAGTTGTTTTTAAGCTTTTCTCATTCCTTAAAATGTTCTTGAATTTATATAATATAGATTAACATACAAAATATGTAATAATGTAAATGGGTAGTATATTTTCATCAAATTAATAATGATCTTAATTTATAATATTACTATATTTTAAAAACTTATATATTTGTGTTCTTAAATTAATTAAATATATAATTATAGATATTGACAAAATGTTATATAAATTAGTATAACTTTTTCTTTTATATTTTTTTGTTTTCATAATTTTTATATATTTTTTAAAAATACCATCATGATCTTGTTTCATCATCATGTTTAGTGTATATTATATAATGCCATATATTTATATTATGACTTTTAACCAAGTATTTTGTTTTACAGTATAATAAAAGTTAGTGCTGCCATCTATGATATAAAATCATAAAGAATAACTAAAGAAAATTCTAGAAATTTTGAACAAAACTGATAGCTTATTTAAATCTTGTTATATATTTATATTCTGACTTGACTTTTAATTTTAAATGTTTATGATTTTGTTTTACAGTATAATAAAAGTTAGTGCTGCCATCTATGATATAAAATCATAAAGAATAACTAAAACAAGTTTTAAAAATTTTGAACCGAACTAATAGCTTATTTAAATCTTGTTTTTAAAGGAACAAATACATAATTTTTTTTTTTTAAAATAATAAAAAATAAAAAATTTTAATGCAGTTCAAGGAGTTTCTATAACATTATTTATAATTATTTTATAATTTCTTCTTAATTTTTTACTTTTTTCTAAATTTGAAATATTACATTTTGATTGCAGAAAATTGTAGTGATTAAGTCAGTAAATTGTCGTTACTAAAACATTAATTTGCGATTAATAAAACATTAGATAGGCTTTAAATTTTAAGATAATTTAATTAAACTCTAAATGTCCTAAATATTGAATAATATACCAATATTAATCAAAGTTTTTGAGTAATTTTTTTTTTAAATAATGAAGTTCAATAATATTTATCGAAGATTTTAACATTAGACAGTTATTATCAGCTCATGATATTATAAAAAAATTATAATTTATTTCATTAATTAAATTTTTTTCCCTATTACAATTAATGAATTATATGTTCCTGATGAAAGACATAGAAATATGCAATTTTGATTCTATTCATTTAAATTCAAAAGTTATTTTAATTTATTTTTATCAATGTTGATGTTGATGCACTTCTGTTAACTTAATTCGGAATTATTTAAAAAAAATGACATTAAATACAGGTGTGGATTGCTGCGATGATGAAATGAAAGGAGTAAAAAATATTTTCTTAGTAGAGCCATATTTTGTAGTCTAATACATAGTCCAATCACATTAATGTGACCGCCACCTACTTTCGACGTCAACGTGAAATAGCCAATCACAAAAGGCAGGTGGCAGCACATTGCAGTGTATATAAAGAATCCCACTTAATACCCCTTAAAACAACACTCCACTTAAAGCCAGATTATTTTTCTTTCGTATGCAGCTGGCAAACACTTAGACAGCTTGGTCTTAGATGAATTAGGGCAAGCGCTGCACTGACGTTACTCATTTTGCATTACCCAGGAGGTGGCATGTAACTTGAAGATAAGCCACGGACGCGGAGTAACAATGCCCCCGCAACACTTTACGATCCTATTAGACCGGGACCTACGGTTTTAAAGTGGATTCCGAACCACTACAAACATCCATGGCACCGCCGGGACTCGCACCCGAAACCTGTGGTACCGAGCTCCAGAGCGCTAGCCACTCGACCATACAGACCCTTAAAGCCATACATACTTAAAGCATATATACAAGAGTGTACATTCTGGCTTTTGACAGGTGGTCACATTAATGTCACTGGACTGTTTATATTCTCTCAGAACCCAACACGTCAGGAATAAATTTCTATATCAAACTATATTCAAACGGTTAGCTGTTATGAGACTCTGTCCGAATTTCATTTCATTCAGATAGTTCTTCCTTTTCCATTCAAATGAAAAAAATCTAAACTATAACATAAATTATTTATTGCTATTCACATGCATAAAAATACGAGAAAAACCATAACCAAGAGTACAAAGTCGTAGCTATCACGTGTGATGCCATCAGACGTAGGGTATTTCAAGAGGACACATTCTCTTTTCGAAACATAAACACAGCGTTTGTATCAACCTAAACTTTCATTAATTTAATATTTTAATGAAAAGTTTAATTTTTTATTGAAATTTTTTAATTATTCAATCATTAAAAAATAAATTTTATTTCTTTTTATAAAAAATAAATTCATAGTTTTCGCGAGTTTCACAAAATGTGTAAAAAAAACTACTATTTTCAATCATCTTCAGAATTTAATTTTTAATTTTTTTTTTATAATCTAATTTCATCTTTTTGTACCAGTTAGTTCAAAGTATTTAAAAATATAATGTCTTCACATTTAAACTTAAGTGCAGTAAACGGTTTAACACCTCAAATTCACCATAGAATAATAACGATACTATATGACTATAGCTAAAAATTAAAATAATTTGGTGTAAGAGTAATTCTGAAATTCAATAGCACTATTTAAGAATTTTTTTTGATGCATTAATGCAAGGCATAAAATATTTCAAAAATATTTATATGATGCGGCATATTTACAAAAACAATTTTTATTCAAATCACAAAAATAAATTATCCCTCAGTCCCTTTAATGTTTCCCATATTCTGAAAGTATCTAATTGGATAAAAGAAACAAAATCAAAGTATAGAAGATTTTAAATTTGCTTTTGGATTTTAAAACTGATTTGACCCTTTTAAATTTTCATATTTCCTTAAAAAATAATAATTCCTAATGCTTCTAAGAAGTAAACAAAATTTTTTCATCTAATTATGTTGCTTTTATTTAAAGGCGTTAAGTAAAAAATGCCTTTAAATTCAAGTGTTGCAAACAACGTTTTTATACCCGAAATTCGTTAAAGTAATTAATAGTTCGTTATATCAATTCATATAAACAGTATCATAATTAACAGTAGATATGTTTAAAAATTATTTTGAAATTCAATAGCATATTTAAAGAATTTTTTTCGCAATGTACAAAAATATTTTAGAAATATTGATCTAATTAGATAAATTTGCATGTCTACAAAAATAATAATTTTTGTTCAAATCACAAAATAAATTATCTTAGGGTCCCTTGAATGTTCTCCAATTCTAAACGTGTCAAGTTAAGAAAAATAAATAAAACTAAGATTGATAATTCTTTTAACAAAATTCTCTGTCCACTGGATTCTATATTCTCGTAAATCCCCGTAAATCCCCCGTCGCAATCGCTAAACGAATTTGTTATTCCCCTTCACTTCTTCTCTCAGAAGCAATAACAAGTTTTTCAATTTTTCCCGCTAAGTACTTTCAAATGGATTCAAATTGTTATTATCATTTTTTTTTATCTAATGCAGCTGGCAAACACTTAGAAAGTTGTCTTTGATGCCTTAAGACAAGCTCTGCACCGACATTACTCACTTAGCACTACCCAGCAGATGCTTATAGCTTGAAGATAAGTTACGGACGCGGAGTAACAATATCCCCTCTCTCTACGATCATGTTAGACCGAGACCTAAGGTTTAAAAGTGGCTTCCGAACCCCTACAAACATCCATGGCACCGCCGAAACCTGTGGTACCGAGCGCCAGAGCGCCAGCCATTTAGGCCCGTTCAAATTGTTATTAATGATAGGATTTTTCAACCATACTTTAAAAATGTGCCCAGGAATGAGAGATTCTACAAAAGGAAAAAGCATTGCATAATATTTAATGGATGTCAAACTAATCGACTCTAGTGCTATTAAATGAGACCTTTACATGTCGTATAATTTCGAAATGTTTAAATTTCTTTTCAATTTCAGTTGCATTTTTCGAAACTAGCTTCAAAGTATATGAAATTCAATCAACAGTTCATCTCTGCAAAATCTTTATTTTAAGCATTCGACGGCTTCATCATAGTTTTGGAGGATAATTATCATCATTAATTTCATTGGCCTTGACTTTTCTGGTGTACATTATATAAAGTGCTGAAATTGGTTCAATTTTCAGTAATTGTAGTTATTTTTTTATTAGACAGGGTGAAGATCCAAAGGAAATTTCGTTTCCGATCTTCAAAATTCTACTAGAATACATTTTTATACTAACTGCTGCTTTGATCATTTTTGCGGTGTATTCCTTTAACACCCGCATTCATTTTCATATTTACTGTTATATTTTACTCCTAATAATATATTGCATATTTCAATACCCAATTCCGTCTATTAAGAGAGAATCCTACATAAATAAGTAAAATCATACCTGATATTTTCCTCACTAAAGTTCCCTTTAATCAAATCGTTCAAGCGATTAAAAATGTCATTGAAACAATGTCTTACAGACGAGCATTTTTTAATAAGAACTTTCATTTTCAGTTTCTTCCAAAAATTAAAATAACATTCTTACGATTATCAGATCACTTGGGAATAAATAATTTCACGGGCTCAATAATTTCATTAATTTCAATAACTTCACTAATTTCAGCATAACAATTTCACATGCTCTATAGACTATGTTATGGGCAAAGTGACTGGCACTCAGGGGCACAGGGTTTGGGTTAGAGTCCTGCCAGTGCCAGGGATGTTTGTAGTGGTTAGGAATTCACTTTAAACCGTAGGTTTATTATGAGTGTTGGGAGTAAGGCTGGCAACCTTGCCCCATAAAAAGAAAACATCCCTCAAGACTATGCCATCAAATAATTTCACTGGCTCTAGACAATGTTTTGAGACTCTATCAGAATTTCGTTTCATTTGGTTGTTATTTCAATAAAAAAGATCTGAATTATAACATAAATTAATTATTGCTATTCTAACTAACTAACTCCCTGACACTACAGCCCATGGTGAGCCAAGGTCGTCTGCCCGTTGGCAGATTTCAAAACATGAGATATTTACTTTTACAGGGGTAACAGTAATCAGCCTACACCTAACGCTATGATATTAGACCTTGCCTACGGTTTAAAATGGATTCCGAACCCCTACAAACATTCACGCAACGCTGGGCCTCAAACCTGAAATTTGTGGCACCGAGGGCCAGTGCTCGGGCAAATAAGTCACTCTGTCATCAGACCACGCAATTATTATTATCCCCATCTGTAAAATTCGAGCCTTATCTTGTCTGGCAACTTTGAGATTTATGCACGTTGATGCTATTTTTTAAAATACGTGAAAAACACACTACAAAATCATTACAATTACTAACATTATGTTACCATAACGCCAAAAAGGAATATTAACAGAATAAAGATACAAAAGTATACGAAAAGCGCACTAGAACCCTGAAGTTGCTCGTGGCAGTTAGCAAAGTTATGCTACAGTGTAATCTAAAAGTCATGCAACCCGTGCAAAAATATTTTACTACAAAACGATCGAAAATGGTATGTCCCTCGTCATTAAATATATTAACTATAAATATAGCATGCATAGCAAGCAAGATCATATACAATAAAATGAAATATATTTTATGAGGCTATAATGATCAGCAATAATAAATTTTACATTATATTTATAGGCTGTGGTAATTAATGTATGCTCATTTCATGTCTAAAACTGAAACTTATTTATATTAAACTATACGGAATCACAGGACATACTCCTGTGATAAATGTGTTCCTATGATTTTCAAATTTATGATAAATTATGTAAATTTAAAAATTTTATTTTAGTACAAATTCGGTGATTTTGAAGGCAACATATTATAGAAAACTGAGAATTTTAGATATTGTGATAAAAAGTAGTCCCCTCAAAGATCATTTTAATGAATTACCTAAGATACCTCTTAAACCCAGATAATCGCAATGATCACCCAAAAGCTTCAAGTTACTATAATGCATCCTATATGATATTGAAATATTCTGAGCATTATATCATAGCATTAGAAAATATAATATGAATTCTTCCGTCACGATATTTCAGACAACAAAAAATTTTTAGATTTGTAATCAAACATAATGTAATATTTATTATATAAGATTTATTATGACCATTGTTTATTATCACCATATTTATTTTTACCATATTTATCATTTATTATTTACCATATTATATATTTTATTTGTAAATATTGAAGTGTAATATATATATATATATATATATATAGTGCTTGTAAATAAGAATTGGTGTTCCTATTAACCTGAAAGGGGCCACCTTCTTGAAACCGTTGTAGTCTAGTAGAGGCCGTGATGTTACAGCCTACAGTGCGAAATAACTCAATACACTTAATCTTCTCTTCGCAATATTAAAACTTTTACAACATTCACGAAAAGCTAGCCCCAATCGCCTAACTTTTCCTTTACTCAATAAAACAGATTCACAAATGGTACACTTCTGGATAATTTATACAACGTTATACCATTCGAGCAGAAAAAGAATCACTTCACCCCATGGTTGATTTGCAATTTATATTACGGCAGCCATTGCAACATGTTATCATTTAAAGACCAATGACGATTGTGCATGCATCATGAGCACAAAGGAGGGTGATATTGGGCAAATATTATTTGCCAGTATTTTGATTTCTAACTAATAAGAAATAAGCTATTTAATTTTCAAATGCTGGCCATAATATTCATTTTGAAATTTTAATCACACTTAATTTCAAATTTTTTTTTAAAATAATCTCATAAAAGTTTGTGTAAGTTCTTTCTCATTAATTTTTTTATTTTATTTTATTCATAATTTAAATTTTACTGTCACGAAGATTACTGTTATAAAAGTTATCATTTTGGGACATATGCATCATCAAATAATTATGCATGTATTTATTTAAAAAAATAAACAGTTTGTATAGAACAATAACTTTATTCAAACATTTCACGATAACAGGCACATGAGATCAGAATACAGTTTTTATATTTATTGCATACATGTTCGTATTCTTTTCTAAATTTAATTTAATTTTATTTAATTTTATGTATTTACAGTAAGTTTGTCAATAAATGGTTAAAAAAAATCACAGCAATCTTTCTTCAGATGTTATTTATCACATAATATAAATTTTTAATAACAACGAAAAAAAAAGGGCTCTCTTAGAACTACATAAAAATTCAAAGCGAGTGATCATACATCTAATATTTGCCTCACATGAAAAAAAAAATGGAAATTTTTTATTTAGCTTTCTACTAAAATGTATCTCCAGGTATAATATACGAAAATAATATAAAATAAAAAATAAAACTGCTTTGTTATCTTAGTAGATTAATAACAGTTATTAGTTGTTAGATATTTCATCTAAAAAGCATTGCTCAGAGAAAGAAAGCAGGTTTTTTTTTTTTCCATAGAGTGATTGTTTAAACAGTTTCTAATTCAAATTTTCACTCTACAAAATATTTGCCGTTCTTTATTTTTAGTCGAATCTTGTACAAAAAAAAAGTGTATTCTTGTCGATATGCATCTTCTTCATAGTATCCAGCAGGAATCGATCGATGTATTGTGATCACATATTATTCTTAATCGCTTTCTTCTTCTTCTTCCTCTTCCTCCTCCTCTTCTTCCTCCTCTTCTTCTTCTTCCTCTTCCTCTTCTTCTTCAACTTCTTGTCGTCTGGTCACTGGCGTTGCCTGGAAGGTGACTCTGTGATCACTTCTTCCAGTGCTGTTCGACATGACTGTCGTCGTTGTGGTGGTTTTGGATTCGTGGATGAATTCCCCTTCCAATTCGGTGACCTGAATGTGTTGGGTACCAGGTGGCATGCGGTATGTTGGTGGTACCGTAGGCCCCCTGGGGTATTTGATGTATTCTTCGAACCTTCCAATTGTTTTCACTGGTTTTGGGGATGCTCCCCTATTGCCTTGATATTCGCTGCCCCTTGGTGGCCATACTTCATCCGTGCATCGACGAACTGGGGCTGTTCTTGGGGCAAATGGGGGCGGCCTGTTGCCCAGGGCGTTGGCTTGCGGATTCCAAGCATCATTGGCTCTGCCGTGAGATAGGGAACCGACGTCATTCATGTGTTCTTCAGTGTGTTTCGGAGGTGGCCACACGAATTTTTTGCCCTTACCAGCTAAAAAACAGAAATTCAAATAAGAAAAGAGACAATCAATGTTCCAAGGATTTAATTGAATTTTTAAAGTAAATGATTTGAAACTTAACACATTTAAGAAATATTAATTTATCCATCTGCAGTTCCAATAATTTTCAAGGCATTTAATTTTTTTACATAAAATTGAAAAATTTTAATTAAAAATGAAGTAGTAAGAAATACAGAAATGATTAAGAATCAATTTATTGCCTTAAGTCAATTTATGCATAAGAAATTTGCTTTGATAAATGCACTCATGTCCAAATTTATCTTTACTAAATAATGATATTCAATGAAATATCTAATCAATGTGATCCATGTTTGCGGGCAACGTTTGAAAAGTAAGCCTAATAAGCATTATCTAATCAAAAGTAACAAAACGGTTTCTGATAAGCAAATCTAGGCTTACGTCATCCGACGTTGACTCAAGCGCTTTACGGAAAGTGAATATCTGAGTGAGTTTCTGCAAAGCAGTGTTTGATTTCAGTGTGTAATGATTCAATTCGGTTTGTTATTGGTTAAGTGTTATTTGTAAGCATCTGTGAAGAGTGTTTCATAGGCCATTTAGAAGCAAGACCTCCAATCAAGGAAGTAACTAGATGTCTGAATATTTTAAGGCTGTCTTTCTTAAAAAACTCAGATAATATTCAATATATTAAGACTACGTTGTGGAAACAATTTCGAAACGGACAAGGTAGTAAACGAATGATAACTGCTTCTGAAGATAGATATCTGGCAATAACTGCTGGAAGTCTACTGCTCGCCAGTTAAGTTCAGAGTTTGCAGTAGCTACTAGAATAGCTACTAGAACTGTATCCCGGCATACGGTATAGAGAAAGCTTAATATAAAATGCCTTTAAGCCAGAAAGTCAAGGCTATGTGTTTCACTGTCTTCACAACAAAAGTGGGATAGCTTGAATTGTTGCAAAGGACATCAGAACTGGCTTGAACACCATTGGTCCCATATTCTTGTTACTGATGAGTTGAAGTTTGGTTTTACAGATGATTTTAAACATTAAACATGCTTAGAATCACCTGTAAAGCCCATTTGGAGGAAGTCAGGGATATGAAATTATCCCTCGAACGTTATAGAACACGACCGTTTCGGTAGTGGAAGTGGGATGGTATTGGGAGGAATAATGATCAATGGACGGACTCCCCTACATGTTTTCAACAGCGGATCTGTGACAGCCCAGAAATATCGGGATGAGATCTTAGAGCATTATATAGGACTTTGAGATGCATATGGATCTGACTTTTTATTTACGGATTGACTTTTATTTGGACGACAATGTCCATCTACATCGAACAAATCTTGTTGAAGAATTTCTTGAAGGTGAAGACATTCATTGAATACAGTGGCCAGCAAAGTCTCCTGATCTCAACCAGATAGAAAACTCATGGGACTAACTTGAAAGAGTAATTGCATATAGACATCCTTCTCCTAGAGATGTAAATGCTCTGAAGACGGTATGGCTGGAAGAGTGGAGCTTAATTCCCCAAACTGTGTTTAACAACGTTTATTGCCAGCATGAAAACAGTAGTACGCGTTTACAAATCAGAGGAGATCACATTCCATATTAAATTCGTAAGGCTTCATTTTTTTTTCTGAGTAATTCCATTTTTCTGAACTGATTGTCACATTTTATTGTTTCATGCTAGAAATATATATCATATGCAGTGCTCTTAGATTTTTCCTTTGTATTTATATGTTATAATATTATGCATCGTTCCAGATGTATTCATAAAATTATAGTTCACAGTTTCTGAGATACCCGTGATGCATGTAAAGATAATTTGAGACAAGAGTGCATATAAAATTATTGATTCATAATTCCAATTTTTAAAAGTTGCTTTTCTATGCTTTACATACAATTTGTTTTCATTTCTATTTTATTTCGTTTTAAATTTGGTTCTTAATTAATATCATGTGTGAAAATGACATAACTGTTACCACACATCCAAGTTAAAAGAAATCTATATTTGAGAAATTTAATATTGTTTAGATTAAAATAAAAACTACATGGTACATGAAAAAATAAGATTTTGCACATTTTTTTATTTTTGAAGAAGATATCGACAAAATGCAAAGACAAAAAATATAATGGGTCGAACTGCAGTTTTATCTGAAGTTAGCAAACATTATTCAATCCTGTTTGTCGAAATCAAGGACTATTTGATGGAGAAAAAACTACATATTTTGATGCCATTTATTATGAATAAGGTAGATAAAAACTCCGATATGAGGTTTCAAATATCTTGTTAATTAGCACTATTTTAGTGTATGTTTTGGGTAATGTATGTTTTGGGTACAGCTGGTGATATAGAGAGGAAGACACAGTGAAAATCAATGATGCACATAGAGAAAATAATGATGAAAGCAGTTTTTTGTAATCATAGAAAACATAATTGTTCTACATTGGATTTTTTATAGCAATTAAAATTAAAACATTTTTTTTAAGATCATTCATTTCAATTTATGAATTCCTTTTCTTTAAGTCTCTATTGTTTTAAATTTATTTGTAATTATATTCTTCATATTAAATTTTAAAGAACCTAAAGTTAGTAAAAAATTAAACATTTTAAGTTGATACTTATTTAGAATAAGTATTTTATTTAAAATATTAAAAAAAAAAAAAATTGCAGATGAATCTTTTTCAATTTCCTAATTAAGTATCTTTTTCAATTTCCTAATTAAGTATCTTTTTCAATTTCTTAATTAATTATCTTTTTCAATTTGACTCACCAAATTAAGCTAACAGCTCAAAGAACAGAAAAAGTCGTTATCTCATGTATCTTAAATATTTTTAATTTCAAAAAATTCAATAGATTTACAGGTTAAATTAATTTTTGAACAACCTTTTTAGTGTAATTCGATCAGGATTCAAATTTTATTTTCAATTTTATAATAGAATACATAATTGCAATACTCACGTTCGCCAACCACTGTTGGGGAGAAACCTGTTTTAGGAAGATATCGTACAGTGGAATACTGAAAAACATTAAATATTATTATTATATTTCGGAACTTAATAACCTATAGGAAGTAAAATTATTTAAAACAAGAAAATATAATCATTTTATTTCTACTTAATCAAAATATTCTTGATAAATTTAAAAATCATTATGCATTTATTCTAGGGATAAGTTAAAAAATCATATCCCATTGATTTAAATAATAAAAATTAATTACATTTTTTGTGGTTACTGTGACAAGATGTGATAGTCGTAAAATATCATTGTGATTTCTAATAAAGTTGAAGATCGTAAAAAAATTATTGCAGCTGTACAATAAAATTATATTATACTTTAAATATACGTTTAAGTATTCAAAATATATTTATAAAGAGACAGTTTTGCTAAAAAATTTAAAAAGATTTACTTTTTAAGAAAATCTAAATTAACATCTCTATTGTTAAAATAAAATAATACAACATGATTATAATACAACATGATTATAATAATAATAATATCAAAATACTGAATTTATTTTGCTGGTTTTTTTTTCTACGAATCATTATCACAATTGTAATTTGGTCTTTGAAGTTAGCCCTAATTGCAATTAACTTTGTAATAAAATAAAACTGATCGATACCTATTATGGATAAACGTACATAAAATAGATTTGATGACATATCTTTAGTCATTGCTATGCAACTATCATCTTTTATATACTTTGTTAAACTAGTGTTGTAACCATGCTTTCTCCTACACAAGGGGCAAGAGCACCCCCTCACAGCCAACAGGTAGTACAGTGCAATCTGGCTCCTGCTGAGAAATGTTTAGTTCATAGTCTCTCTTACTGAGAGGAAATATATTTAGCGCATCTCGGAGCATTAGTTGGCCTACAGACTCTCACCCTGAGAGGAAGTACATTTCGTGTACCCTGCGCGTATCCGAGTTTCAGGTTTTCAACCTAGAAGTTGAGTCCTCTAATAGACACAAATATGATTTGCCGTATAGCGTATTGAAAAGCGATTCCACTTTTAATAAATAGTATTAATAATAATTTTACTCACTTTGGGCGGCCATACGTCGTCTCTTCTTCTAATATTGACTAACGTGGGTGACTCGACCGGACTGTATTCTTCTTCTCCTTCCGATGATGACATCGTAAACAAAAATCGAATTCTTAGAATTGGAACGATTAGATGGAACTCCGATTCTTTAGTCGAATCTCTCCTGTTGACTCAGAAGCTCAGCAGAATCCTGAAAACCAGGGTTAAATATTAGTACAATAATAAGATGTAATAACAGTACTATAAGAAATAGCTATTGTTACAAGGCTTGATGGCCTAGTGACTAGGGTTCTGGCGTACGGTGCCACAGGTTCCGAGTCCGAGTCCCAGTGGCACTAAGGATGTTTGCAGTAATTAGGAATCCATTTTAAGCCGTAGTTTCCGATCTAATATGACTGTTCGACATATGGTTGGCAACCCTACTCCGTAAAAAGGAAAGCATCTGTCTTGTAGTCTGCCAACCAGGCAGTCGGCCTTGACCTACCATGGGGCTGTTGAGCCAATAAAGAAGAAGAATTTTTTTTTCATCTTCATAACTGTATATGGTACATACAGAATACATACACATGGCTTCATACAGAATGGTTTGTATTCAGAATCAAGAGAAAGTGGTTCCAAATCAGCACTCAATTCTAAACTTTGCATTGAACCTATGCGTGGATTGTGTGTGATACATATTATACCGGAAAGTCCTTCGGTTGAAATCAAGTATATTTATCTGAAGCAAAAACAGCCTTTCTTGATGAATAGGATAGACACACGTGTACGTACTGTACACGGAATAAAGGCACATCATCATCATCATCATCATCATGAAATTTAGGTTCCTTATTTAAATACATGATGACTGTTTCACTAATGTAAATAAGTCCTAATACAAAATGAATTTAAAATGTTGCATTTAAAACCGAAAAATTAATTTCGAGGAATAAACTGTTTTTCTCTGTTAACTGTTAGAGGTGAAAAAGCGATAAAATATCTTACGTTATTAAGATAAAAAAACTGATTAGATAAAAAATATATCAAAATAAAAATATCTATTTTATTGTTTAAAATATTACGCTCGCGCACTAAAAGTCATCATTGAATTTCATCATTTATGAGAAAGATTTCTTTGATTTGTGATAACAGCCATATAGCAATGCAAATTGTTCGACTGCGTTTATCAAAAATTTGATTGAAATTTGTTTATATTCTTTACAAAAACAACAAAAAATGAACGCTTTCTATTATAAGAAAATAAAATGAATTTGTAATCATGGAATGAATTCAGAATTTAGGGAAACAGAAAATCTAATAAAAATTTTCATAAAAGTCAAACTTTCCATAAAATTTAATAAACGACAGAATATGATAAAAGATTTTAAAGAAACTTTTTCAATAAGAAATATTTGAAAGATATTCCTTAAAAGTATTTAAAATAATTATACATTTTTAATTTATTTAAAAATGGAAATCTTTATTGGAATTAAAATTTTTTATCATTTATAATTTCGATTTTTAATGCTATTGTATATTTTGTAATTTTTCTTAAAAAAATATTTTATATTGCATTGAAAGCAATTAATTTAATAATTTTAAAAAAAAGTATTGCTAAATTAATAAATGATATACGTAGTCGGACTTCAGATATTTAATTTTTTATTTATAGTTAAAGATAAAAGTGGGAAAACTATATTATGGTTGAAGTTTTTATGATATTACACAAAAATATAAATTACTGAAACCCAAATTGTTATACATTTATCTTCGTCGGTTAATTGCAGGAACGTAATTTACGAATTTGATCATTCTTAAAAAAGTAAATTGTCACGCATTTAATATATTTATTTTTCAATCTTTATTATTATGAGATCATTTTGGATGTTATCATCAAAATTTCATACAAAGGATATATAAAATAATCACTAAATTAATGACTCAATATATCTGTTGTTTGATATTAAATAATGATGTTTTTATATTAAATAATGATGTTTTTAACTATAATAGAATAGTTTTTAAATGTAGAAATCTATTGTATCCAAAATAAGCAATTTATTGATTGATAAATATTCTTGGTATAAAGAATCATCAAATAAAATTTGATTAAGTGCTATAGTCATTGATTGCATGCAACTAATTTCTACATGCAATCATATCTAATCAATAATCTAATGCATAGGATAAGAAATTTTGTTAGAATATCAGATATAATATATATTTGATATGCAAATTTATTTCAATAAATGCTTTTAATCCATCTTGAATTAAAATTTATTGTGCATTTTTTTCGAAAGATCTAACCTCTCCTTTTGATTAGAAAGTCCTTATTTCCACCTATATCGTAATTTTTGAAAACCAATTAAAAATAATTTCTTTTAAAATAGTCTCTAAAAGTGATACTCATTCAAATACACGGATGTTTTAATAATGAGGATTTTATAAATGTGCCTTTAGAGGATTTTTAAACAGAATGACAGCCTTATTAATAAAAAAAGAATACTACGCAAAAATTGTTGGAAAATCTTATATGTAACTTGCAGTTCACCATCTATAACGGAAAGCGATACCACTAGTAATAATCATAAAATAAATATATTTTCAAGGTGGATTAGAATTTGAAGAATCTTAGTCTTATGCGCATGTGAGCTAACCCGAAGACAACACTCAATGAGAAAAAAAACAAAACTTTTCCTATTTTGATTGTTTCAAACAAAGAATTCTTTAATTTCATCCGCACAACACAATCAATTTATAAAAAAATTAAAATCGACAGCTGCATTTTTAAGCGACTACGCAAAATCCTAGAACTTCTGGCCATGACTGAAAGCAACAGCCGACCTCAAGAAAACGAAGACAGCTGTCCTAGAACTATAATTATACGTATATATATATATATATATATATATATATATATAATACAATTGACCGTTTGTAACGGAAGGAGATCCCACTACTAATAATCAGAATATATATATATTTCAAGGTGGATTAGAATTTGAAGAATTTTAGTCTTATGCGCATGTGCACTAACCTGAAGACTGCCTTCAATAAGACAAAATAACAAAACTTTTTCTATATTGATTGTTTCAAACAAAGAATTCTCTAATTTCATCAGCATAACACAATCAACTTATAAGAAGAAAATAAAATCGACAGTTGCATTTATAAGTGACTGCCCAAAATCCCAGAACTTCAGGCCATGTCGGCAACAGCCGATC
This sequence comes from Caerostris darwini, assembly GCA_021605075.1. NCBI lineage: Eukaryota > Metazoa > Arthropoda > Arachnida > Araneae > Araneidae > Caerostris > Caerostris darwini. Next base: position 507,222 of record BPLQ01012142.1, on the reverse strand, counting down.
TCAAGATAACGAAGACAGCTGCCCTAGAACTATAATTATACGTATATATAATACAATTGACCATTTGTAACAGAAGGAGATCCCACTACTAATAATCAGATTATATATATATATATATTCAAGGGGATTAGAAGTTGAAGAATCTTAGTTTATAAGCATGTGCACTAACCTGAAGATAGCACTAAATAAGACAAAACAATAACACTTTTGCTGTTTTGATTGTTTCAAACAAAGAATTCTCTAATTCCATCCGTACAACACAATCAAATTGTAAAAAAAAATAAAATCGACAGTTGCGTTTATAAGTGACTACCCAAAATCCCAGAACTTCAGGCCATGACTGAAAGCAACAGCCGATCTCAAGATAACAAATATAGCTGCCTTAGAACTATAATTATACATATACATATAATACAATTCACCATTTGTAATGGAAGGAGATTCCACTAATAATAATAAAAAAAAATATTTTTCAAGGTTGATTAGAATTTGAAGAATCCTAGTCTTAAATTAATTTTATGCACATGTGCACTAACCTGAAGATAGTACTCAATGTGACAAAACAACCACACTTATGTTATTTTAATTGTTTCAAACAAAGAATTCTCTAGTTTCTCCTGCACAACACAATCAACTTATAAAAAAGTAAAGTTGATAGTTGCATTTTTAAGTGACTACGCAAAATCCTAATCCAATAGTATCATTTTTATTAGAACTTCAAGCCATGATTGAAAGCAACAGCCGACCTCAGATAACGAAGATAGGCTGTCCTAGAACTATAATTATACGTATATATATAAAATACAATTCACCATTTATAACAGAAGAAGATCCCGCTACTAATAATCATAATATATATATATTTCAAGGTGGAATAGAATTTGAAGAATTCTAGTCCTAAATTTGTCTTAAGCGCATGTGCACTAACCGGAAGATTGCACTCAATGAGACAAAACAACAAAACTTTTGCCATTTCGATTGTTTCAAACAAAGAATTCTTTAATTTCATCCGCACAATACAATCAACTGATAAAAAAGTAAAATCTGCACTTGCATTTTTAAGTGACTACAAAAAATCCTAGAACTTCAGGCCATGACTGAAAGCAACAGCCGACCTCAAGAAAACGAAGATAGCTGCCCTAGAACTCAGAACCAGAAAGGGTTTTCAAGGCAGATCCACCCTCGTGCTAACTTTTGATTAATCAAAAAACGAACAAGCAGCTGCTGCTAACGAATCCTAAACTCGCGCCAAAAGAGTATAGAGATGTGGGGCGAGGACGAAAAATGGTGAATCACATCTCCTCTTGGTTTTCACGACCGAAAATAAATAACTACCAAGGAAGGTTGAATACCTCCAATACGTCTATACTTAGCTCAGTCTGCTGTGGTACTTTATGCATCTAGCAACTCATGCTAGGAGGTTTTCTCATCGCCGGCCGATTTAAACTGTCATCGCGTTTTCCAGGAAAAAGTAACAATATTGCAAATGAGGCGTCACTTAAAGAATCTCTTTAAGTGAAACCATAGAATTAGCTAGTAAATGTGGAGAGAAACCACGGCAAATATAGTCATTTGCCTCTTTTTGTATTTTTCAAGGAAGTATTTATGTTTGTTCTCAAGTTAAATGTGTGGCCTATAATTTCTGCTTGTTCTACTTCTTTTTTTTTTTTTTTTTTTAATTTATTTATCCATCTTAGCAAGTTCTTGTGATAAAATGGAAAAGCAATCTAACAAAACTTCCTTTGGACAATTCTGAAAGATGAAAAGGAAAATAAAATCAATTTCAACGTTCAAAAATCCATTTAAGCATTTCTGAATTTAATATTTATGCTATAATATAACAAAATCTTTTTATTACTTATAGATTGTGATATAATTGTCTTTATCGAACCATTTTTTAGAAAGAAAAAAAGCTTCCCACTCAATATTATAATTAATTTGCTTTATATTGAATATAAATTAATTTATGTGTTCTAATTAGTATCTTTTAGCTTTAATACTTGCTTTATATAACTGTGAAAAGAAACAGTCACTTTTTAATTTTATATCCCTAGGAAGCAAGAAACAAATCCCTTAATTAGAAATATAAATAAAAATTTTGGACATTAAAGTATAATATTATATATTTTCGTCTTATTTTCAAAGGAAAAAAATAACACACTTGCAATACACATCCAGGCAAACAACAACATATTGAAATATGGTGAAGTTTCCATTCCGCTATTATTCAGTAGTATTGTTTGTTATATATACGAAGTAATTTTTGATAATATAATATTAATTAATATTTTTAATTTGAATGAATTATAAAATAGTACATGATGTTACTAAATAATAATTATCTTGATAAGAACTGCAAATTATTTTTTGAAACATAATTTTTTAAAATAAATCAGACATCTAATTTTTAAATATATAGACAAAAGAAAAAAATTTTAATGAATGAATAAATTTTTTAAAATTTATCAGCATTTTGGGAATGTTAATACCTTAAAACTATATTTAATCTGAGCTAAAAAGTTATCTATTTTTCAAATATTAAGGTTTTAACATTTTCGTACATTTATTAATATATATATATATATATTCTATTATTATATATTAAATAAATATTATCTGTTAAATGATAATGATGGATATATTTAAATAATAACATTACAGCATTTTAACATTTTCATACATCTATTAATATATATATATATATATTAAATAAATATTAATATATAATTATAATTTTAATATATATTAATATAATATTATATATATATATATATATATATTTAATTAGCTAAAATATTTTCAAAATACTTATAATATTTCAATAAATAGATTTTATTACTACTACATTTAAAATGAGTAGAATTAAATTAGTCATATCTTCAACACAAGGAAGACGTTGTGTCCCATTAATATATGCCCACAATACTCCACCTAATAGAGGGGGAAAGCGATGAAATACTATCTGAAAAAATTGCATTGAAGAAAATATTCGGATTGTAAAATCCATCCATCAAATCATTGTAAAATCATCCATCCAATGTAAAATACATAAATATCCATTCCAGATTGTAAAGGCGATACTTGCAAACACTGTCACCATCGGCTCGCCTCTTTTCTAAGAACAAGGCGTTACCATTAGACCATAAGTCAAGCAAATGCCTTCTATTGAAGTACAATTTTAAGCTGATTAAAATTCAGTTAAATATTTCACTGTGTCATGTAATATAGTCGACGACTTAAAATACAAACAATTAACTTTTTACTGATTTTCAATCAAAAAATTTTTAAAATAAAAATTATGCAAGCTAAAATATTTCGAAAATATCTTTCATCATTAAAAAAATGTTTTCTGATATGTTCATACAAAAATAAAATTAAAATTAAAAATTATCCATATAAGTAATACGCATTCATTCGTATTAAAGACGTTTAATCTATGGGTTTATTTTAGATAAAGATTTAGCCGATATAGATGGAAACAGATAAGTAATTTTTATTTCCTAAAAGGAATAAACAGTTTTTAAGAATAAAATTTATTAATAATTGTTTATTTATTTAAATTTTAAAAATGTCTTTAAAATTGCAAAAAAAAAAAAAAAAAAAAAAAAAAATTTAGATTTAAAAATTTTTTATTTAAATTTTAATTAAGTTTTTATTACATATTTTTAATTTATTATGCGTTTAACAAAAGCAGAACAGATATTGCTTTTCGTAAATCTATCATAAAAAATTAAATACTAATGTAATAAAATAAAAAAGTACTAAACGTTTATGGAATATACTTACTGAGATGTTAGTTTCAAGAATTAAAATTAATTACCCCCCCCTCCCCATAATAAAATTAGATATGACATAATTAAAATAATCAGGTCATATTTAGTTTAAGCATTTTTATGCAAATATTTATCTTCAAAAATTTAAATTTAAAAAAGTATTCTTATTTAAAACAAATTAAGCGAAAGATAATTTTTAACCTTTTCATTTATGAATCCTCAACTAATATTGAAAAATCAAATATCATATTAAAACTATGATAAAAAATTAAATATTAGTTAAAATGAATTAATCTTATTAAGTTCTATAATCTTTTTAAATTACTTACATAAATATTTTTATAACTAGTTGTTAATGATAAGGTAAATCCAATAATAAAGTAAGATAGGTTCATATTCCTAACTGTCCTTCTATCAAAAATAGTACAATACTCTAAGCCCTTAAATATATACCATACAATAATACAGGCGCCATTTTCCCTGAAGCAAAATTCTCTTTTAAAAATAGTTCTCATAAAATGCGTCTAATAACATAGTATAATGATGCATTCTGATAAAAATAAAATTGCTCGCCTTCGTATTTCAAATCCACAGATGAAACAACTGACATTTCTTATCAGTAAAAGTATGTTCTTTTCCAAAATAAACATATTCTTCAAATCTTTCAAAGTAAAAATCCAGGAATTATTAGTTTAGAATGGCGACTTCTTACATACAAGCTTAAAGAACGTTTATTGTCCGTCTTTTGGCTCGAATTCAACTATTTCAAATGTTAATAAATTGAGTCTTATATAACTTTAAATATTTTATTTTGGCCACAATTCAAAACAGTAAAAAAACTGTTTGTTATACATTCATTCATATTTTGTTGGTGCCAAGATATTTTCATATCTTTTTCGATGCCGAACTCATTCACTTTTGTTTATGGATTTCAAATTGTATCGATGTGTTAAAATTGAAAACATTTGTTATTTCTTTGGATCTGAAATTATATTGCAACGATATGTTAAAAAATTGCAATAATTGCAATATTTAAAACTACAACGATATGTTAAAAATTGCAATAATTGCAGTATTTAAAATTGCAATTATATGTTAAAATTGTAAACATTTATTGTTTCTTTGGATTTGAAATTATAATGGTAGATATTTAAATGATAATAACAAGTGTTTATAAATTTTATTCCTAGACGAATAACTATTTTTCTTAAAATTTTTAATTGTTTTGTAAGATTTTTACAAATATAATAAAAATATAAGTTACCTGAATTATCTAAAAAATATTTACTAACGAACTATTAATCATTTATAAATATTTATACTGCTTGGAAATAATACTTATTTCAATTTCTTTTTTAAATTCTTCTGTAAAATGGAAATAAACCATTTATTAAACAAAAATAAATTGCAGATTTGTTTAAGAAAGGAAGAATTTTTAATTGAAAAAAATTTTTGATGTTAATACACCTCTCACATTTAAACAATATTGAAATAGGATTGTATATTTTTATCTTTTTATACAATACTTAGAATTACTTATCATACTTTCAAGACTAGATTTTTAGGTTTTGTCAGCTAAAGGTTAAAATAAAGTTTTTTCCATAGTTATATAATTATTTGCTTAATTCAATGACAAATATAAGTAGTAATATATGATATACATTTATATCTTCTAAACGAGTAAATTTAGAAAACGAACTTCTGATTACTTGCAATAAATAATACAACCAACATCCAATAAACTAACATTATTCATTTTAATTCAAAGCTAATCTAATAAATATGTTTCACAAATCTAGACACTATTTGTAAGAATATGTATAGAATGGTTAAGTAAATTAGGGATAATATTTAAGCTTCTGATACAGATATTCCACATTTTAAAATTTCTTGCTGACTAGTTTAGTCACGTGGTTGATTTAACGTCACAGACAGTATACAACTATGTCTTATAAAAAGTCCAATTAGCCCAGAAAATTTGCATTCATAATTAAAAGATATTTATATGAATGAAACTGAATGACGATAAATTAATTTAATTTTCTTGTAGCGAATGCCTCTGAAATATGTTTGTTTCAACTCTGTATTTTATATCCAAATTGACTCCTACTATGTCAAACAAAAGTTCCTATTCATAGCTACTCTGTTTATGTTCCACTTGGAAGCAAGTTTTCGGAGTTGGCAAAGTGTCTTGGTATTGTCTTTTTGCGTCTGCCTAATTGGAAGTACTAAAAATTAAAAATGATGACTCTCAATTCAAGACTACAACTCGTGATAAAACAAATTAAGTATATTAAATGTTAGAATTTCATGGAAAAAATTGTGACAAATATTTAAAGTATTTCCTCAGAAAGTAATAATAATAATAAAATTAGTCAGCTTTTACATAATAATGCAAAAATTGACTAATTTTATGACGAAGATTTATAATTTTTTTATCATTTCGATTTGCGCTATTTTAGTTTTAATTTTTATTGTTTATTTTATTATTATTTATGTTTTTTTAACAATCAGAAATATTTTTAGATTTTTTTTATGATAGGAAACGCGTATTTACATTTCTAATACCTAATTATAATGAAATAGAAGTAGTATAATATTTTATTTATATTACTTTATTATAGTAATATGTAATAGTTAAAACTAGGGTAAGTATAACGTCAATACATATTTTAACTTTAAATTCCCAATTTTCTTTTCTTTTATATTAAATTAAGATAATAATAAATAAATAATAATATATTAAATGAAAATAACTATAAATTTAGATAACTAAACCTGCGTTGACTTTCATTGATATGATTGTCGTCCATCTCATTGAGCATTATATCAACAAATCATGTCATAATCAATTTTTTAAGTTTGCGCATGTAATCATTGTAATTAGTAAATGGAAATTATACCATTGAAACTAACTTTTGTAAAAAAAATATCACATCAAAGTCATTGAAAGCAAATTTTGTATACAGAAGACCTAGATATGCCACAGTTAATAGCAGATGGAGGTATTTAATTGATGGACATTTATACTTGGAAAAAACATGTGACAGTTTAGTTAATCAGTTTAGGTATATGACTAAGATTTTATTGTTGACAATAATTGCAAATTATTACAGTGTCGCTAATTTCAAAGCGATATTTGGTCCTGTAACACACACACACACACACACACATATATATATATATATATATATATATATATATCAGTAAATAAACTTTTTAATTTATGAATATGAATTTTAAAAAATAAGAACCTCTTCACTACGAATAATAATATAAGATAGATTTCTGCTTGAACACTATCAAAATCTATTCTAATATAAAAACCCTTTATAATGAATGCTATATGACACATCAAATTGAATTCTTTGGTGACTCTTAATATGTTAGGAATATAAATAAATTTATATATACCATAAACATTTTCTAAGATATCCTTTATCCTTTTTGATTTTAACAAACCTGTCCATCCTTGATTTATAAATTGACTCTTGCAATTTATTAAAGGGAGTTGCAAATAAAAATTAATGTCATAAATTCTTTATTTTGGTGCTAGGTGGCAATTAATAAATTTTCCATATAAACTAGGAACAAGAATTAGTTATAAGGCTTTAAAAACGCAGTTTGAGGTAATAAATGCACTTGCTCAGACACCCAATGAAGATTACATAAGTAATATTTGTAATTAATGCCCCCTAATTGCCATGCCATACTAAAAACATCGAACTTAAGTTAATGGGAGAGTGGGGTCTCCTGGGTCGAAGACCCCATTTGCTGAAAAGTCAGTAAAGTATAAATACCCAACAATATATAACTAAAGACAATACGAATAAAAAATATAAACTGGTGACAATATAAATAAAAATGACATGAAATAGAGAATGAGAAATCGGTTAGACAGTCTAGTATATCGTGATGACATTTATTGAAAAACAACATTGGGTGAAGTCGATACTTAGGAGGGTTGACCACTTGGAACACCGCCTGCTGATGACAACCTTTTTTTTAAATTTTTTTTTGTTTCTGTAATTAAATTTATTCATTTTAAAAATTATTAAGTATTTCATTTTAAAAATTATTTTGTAAGAATTCCAAGAAGAACACAAAAAGAATCCAAGAAATTTAATATTTTTATGTAAATAATACCTATAGCAATTACCATTTTTTATTCACTTTCATTCTTTAAAGTAGCCCGTTATTGGAGAGATCTTTTATGATTTTTATTGTAAACATTCATATATATAATAAGAATTAATACTTAAAAGTTTATCATTGTTTGACATAATTGAATTCTTTTTGTTAATTCGTTGTTAATTCATCCCTCCAAAAATTATTTCATTTGAATTCATATGGGAATTAATACCTATTTCTAAAAGTAATTAATTAGAAAATATTACTTAACCTTAAATACGATTAAGATGAGTATAGCTAATACAAAAATTTTTATTGATGTATTTTTTTTACAATTTTTTAATTATGGAACAATATTTTCCAAATTTAAAAGTTTAATTTTTCTCCTCCTTAACATTTTAATGTAGTGCCTACAATTTTTATAATTCTTTCCATATTAAATTATAAACAATAAGATTGAAAACACAAAAATTCATTCATATTTTTTTTAAAAAAGGAAACATTTTCTATGATTATTCACATATTTGAAGTTTCGTTTAAATTAAAAACGAATATTTCTTTCTTCATAGCTTTTAGCACCAAATATTTCTATTTTCGTTATTTTATATTATACAGAAGCTTTTTCAAGCATGCCCTTTAAATTAATTGTTTTTTTCGGACATTATTTCTTCCCTTTAATAAATGCTTAACACTCCAACAAATGTTTTTTATAGACAGATATTTTATAGATTTATAAGGTTTAAAATAATGGCATGATTATTTACAACTACAATAGAAATGATAAAACAAATACAGCTAAAGAGGGTTCATTGCTCATGTGAATTGCTGCATAAGCGCCTGGAAAGCACTGCTTCAAAGATAATTATAACATCAGCTTCCGAATGGGAGATTCCTATGTTAATGCGAACCAAGTCTATGAGATCATGTTTTTGTGGTTCTCAGAGTTCTTATTTTTAGCATCTTCTTTTCCGGATTACTCAGTCGTGTTATTGAATCAGAAAGTAAAGAAACTAGTCTCACATTTCGGCTTTTATGTAGAGACATGTCTTAAAAATGGTTGACATTCTAAAGAATATTTTTATTTAGAATAATAATTATAGCTGCATACATAAAAATAAGATGAATACTTTTTTTATTTATTCAAAATGATTGAATTAATGATTATCTTGGCACTGGTTATTGAAATTTTGTCCGTTTTATTGTTATTATATTCTGGACCTATCTCCAAAAAATATCTATTTATTTAAATATATCTGCCTTTTTTAAATCGCACTGAATTTCGCATAACAAATGTCATTTGAATTTTGTTTTTATAAAATGTGCACTTGAGAAAGTAAAAATGTATTGAAGGAACTAAAATATATTTTCATACATTCAGGAATATAAATACATAAAAATTGCTTTCTTCAAAAAGTCATTTGCTAGTGTTAAAAAAAACTAAAATCAACAATTATTCTCTAATAATAACAAACTAAATGATACAAAATATTCAATAATTTTAAAAAAGTTATTAATCCAAAAATTATTTTTATAAAAATAAACTAGATGCAGACTGGATTCATTTGAAAATATTTCTTCTTCAATTATTAAGAATTAGAAACTTTTTAAAAAAAATATTTCAATTTGAAACAAAATTAATTAAAAAAATATTTAAGTAATTTAAAATATTTTTTTTTCTTTCAGGAATTAATTACATTCATGCAATAAATTTTTAATTTGAATCAATGCTCTGCAAATTCAAGTTTAAAAGTCTTAAAAAAGTTAAATTTTATTAAAATAAATAATTTTAATAAGAGTTTCTTTTTTCTCTCTCAAAAAATAATTTCATAAAATAAATAAAATTATATGGGACTTATTAATTAGTTTCAATCGTTCCGCTATCATAAATATCTTTTAGCAAATCTGAAATTTAAATTAATCATGTAAAAAAATAGTTTATTAATCATTACCTGAAATTAAAGGGCTAAATTTACAGATTTGTAATTTATAAACAGTCCCTCAAGCAAAAAGATCAGAATATCTTATTGTATACTTAACTTAAAGTAATTAACAAAATAAAAATTTGATTTAAAAGTAAAAAATGAATTCTTCTGCCTTATTGTTATTTGAATTTATAAATCTACTTAGAATACTTTTCTTTTATGTCTTTATTTAACTAAATCTGAGAAGATTACTGTAACGAAAAGTTAAAAGTGCTTGAGTCAAGTTTTTTTTGTGATTGACAGGTGTCATTCTTACTTTAAATTTCAAGACCATTATAGTGTTTAAACTGGTTTTGAAATCATTTGTTTTTACAAGTGCAAAAATTTCTTTTAAAAACTTTTTTTATTACATAAGAATATTTTCATAACTGCATATACATCTTAATGATCATGGCATTTATTAATCAAATAAAAACTAAAACGAAATAATACTAGGAAGAGGTAAGATAAATAAAATTTATCCGCATGAATGTTATTTAAAGTCGATAAAAATATTATAATAGCGTGTCTAACCCAATGGTAATGTGTCCACTTATCGTGTGGGAGGTCTCAGATTCGAATCCGCTGATGGCGAGAAATGTTCAGAAACAAGAAGATGTTTCAGAGTTCAGAAAAGAGAAAACTGGACGGTGAATAAGACAACGAGTGTAAAAACATCCCCCACGACTTGTCAGGTTGCATAGTGGGAAGTTTGTGGGTTTTTTCACTTACGACACATCAATGCATGAGTGAAAAAAACGTTTCAATTAATAACATTAACCATTAATATCTTGTTTGTTGTTTCTTATCCCACTTGGCTGGCCAAGCCCACGAGCCCATATGGACCCATGATTGAAGGGGAAGGAAGCAGCTTCTGTTGTGATGGAGCACCCGTAGGTAGAAGCCTGACTTTTGCTCCGTGACGCTCTTACAGTCATAGAAGACCGGGACCTACGGCTTAAAGTGGATTCCGAACCACTACAAACATCCATGGCACCATGGCCAGAGCGCTTGACACTCGGCCATTCAGGTCCCAATTTTGCCAACGGCACGCAGTGTTCCCAGGTGGTCACCCACCCAAGTACTGACCGCGCCCAATGATGCTTGACTTCGGTGATCTAACGAGAATCGGTATATTCAGCATGGTACGGCCGTTGGCTTACCATATCTTCATTAATAAAACCATTAGGCAATGTTCTCTCTTAATCACCTATAGGTAAGTTGTTCGTGGCAGACATCAGAGCAACACAAGGTCCATCCATGCTCAACAACATTACAATAACTATATGCTATTATTTTTATGGCAGAAAATGCATAATGGAAAGTAGAAAGTTAAAAACAACAACTATCACCTACACAATTTTTTTGCATTTTCATTAAGTAAGAAATAACACCATTGATTGATTCAAGCTTCTTTTTTTAATTTTCGTTCAAGATTTAATTAGGAGTTAAAATAAAACACTATAATTATTTATATTTTCGATATTGTACATTTACAATTTGCCAATGCTTTTTTCATAAAAAGCAAAAAAGAATTTTAACAATTTCCGCCACCGCCGATAAATTCTATTTGATATGTTTCGTTAGAAATATGAATGAAAGGGCTTCAAACCTCAAATCTTAGAATATTCTTACAATGCTATCAATAATTTTAAAGATATACATTTCACATGATTCAGATTTCATTTATATCATCCTTTAAAATTTTATTTCTATTTAATTGTAGTAGCAATGATAAATTTTCGTGGACTACTAGCAATGCATACCTATTAACGTGCAAGAAGGTTCTATTTTGTTTAAGGCGTATGCTACACGCATAAGTATTATAATCTCACTTCCATATCTACATTGTGTATTGGAATTTGAGGGTTTTCTCCAATATGGCAGGCAAAGGTACAGTTACCTCTAAGAGAACTTCCCTTTTTTTTCTTCCCTTGTAAGTAGCCTTCCTTTTTTGTTGTGCGAAATGGTTGGCAGTAATAATGGTTGTCAATAAATATTGCCAATAGTCAATGAACCCGGACAGTAATTCCCCCCTGTGTAAGTAGCCTTTCTCTCTTGATGTACGAAATGGTTCCCCTAATAATGCCAAGTCTGCTAAAATTTTGCCAATGATCTAATAGTTAAATGTCAGGCACTGGACAAACAAAAGCAATAAATTTTCTTCAGCAAAAATAATTTTGTTGAAAAATGAACCTTCATTTTTTGATGTACGAAATGATTATATTTATCGGCAATAAATATCGCCAATGGGCAATGAGCTTGTGAGAGCATTTCCCTTTTTCCTCCTGTGAAAGTAGACTTTCTATCTTGTTGTACGAAATGGTTCTCCTAAATAATGTCAAATCTGCAAAAATTTTGCCAGTGATCTAATAGTCAAATATCTAGCACTGGACAAATTAAAGCAATAAATTTTCTTCAACAAAAACATTTCTTCAACAAAACAGAAAGCAAAACATAATTAAGCAAACTTAATAATACGGTCTTACTAATCATATAAAATTTTAAACAAGGTTTAAATTACCCTATTTTTAAAACTCAAGACCTTGACTGGCTTTGTTAAAAAAGTTTATTGGAAGGTTAAAATAAATAATAAAGAGTTTCTCTAAGAGGAAGCTGTAAGTTGAAGGTGTTTGTTTTGCATGAACTCCTGCAGCAAAAAATTTGTCTTCCTCAATTATTCACATTTCTATACACTGATTCAACGACGTTTTCTTTATTTGTTAGGGTGTGTGGGAATGCCAATGGAGACACATGCTTGGCTGATGAACAAACGACACCATTGTTCTAAAACGGTGAATCTCAACAACATGAGCCATGGTTACTGAAAGCCCTTCACTCTCATTGTCCCACTACTCTATTTACGCTTGTAAATTAACAGGTAGTAATTTACGAGAAATAGTTGAGCTACCTGTAACACATATACCTATAATAGCTACCTGTGTTATTTATATTTCAAAATAAATATTTTTTTATAACAAACAGCGTTGAATATAAAAGTGCCCAATTTCAATTTTTTTCCCATTAAATAAAAAAAAAATTTTAATTTTTATAATCACCATTTTGAATACTGCCACGTTTCCTATTATCTGATAGTCAAATACGTCTAGTACTGGGCAAACAAAATCTATTAACTTCATTTATATCAGAAAGACTATTCAAAATGTAAAAGGAATTTCAGCTATGGTAATTATAATGAATTAGTTCATGATAGAACTACAACCGTCTAGATTTAAATATAATAAAATAATTTGCAAATTATAATTATTTTATTAATTGCAATTGTTATTATTTTATAGTGATAATTATTTTATAATGTAATTTAACTATTCTGGTACTGGCAAACAAAAACAATTATCTTCATTTATGTCAGAAAGATTAAGCAAAATGCAAAAGGAATAGGAACTATGGTAATTATAGTGAATTAATTTATGATAAAACTTCAACAGTCTGATTTACAAATAACAAAATAATTTGCAATTACAATTATTTTATTAATTGAAATTGTTATTGTTTTATAGTGATAATTATTTTATAATACAGTTATAATTATGTTATTAATGATTTACAACTGATATCTTTGATTTACAATTAATAAAATAAAGAAAATATACATATACTCGTATCTGCATAACTATAGATAGTGCAAATAAATATAAATTATTAAAATAGTCATTAAATTTCAAGAAAAATAAATTTAAAATATGAACTGGTGAAATTCAATAGTAATTAATATAATTATTCTTTAAAGAATGTTATATTAATTACTAATAAACGAAAAAAACCTAATTAATTGAATAAAAACTAATTAATTAAATAAAAACTCAAAAATTACTTCACATGGCGTTATTTCAAGTAATTCCACTGAGATGTGGGATTAAAGCTTTCGCTCAAAAAGAGGTCATTAATTTTTAAAATATTGTCATTTGTAGAAAATTACTTTTTCACGAAGTGTTTTGTTTAAAAAATATGTAGTATGGCTTTTAATTATTTTAGTTATTTTGTAGTAATTATTTCGAATCGTACACTTTTATTAGTTTATTAATTTAAGCTTCCTAATTGTAAAAATGCTATTTTTACAGTTTCATAACTGTGAAAATATTTGAATAACCAAATTAATAATACACTTGTTTAAAAATTTAGTTAATAAAAATTTAAACAATATAATTTTAAATCATGAAAACATATTTCTAACGAAATTTGTTTAGGTAATTTCTGCTTCAAAAAATTCGCTGGTTTGCAGTATTTTTAAGTTTCACTTATTTTTAAAATATTGAAAAATATGAATAATTTAAAATAAAAAAAAAGTGTTTTAAAAATTATTAAAAAATTGTGATTTGTATAAAAAATTCATGCCTATTCTTTTTTTAATTTTTTTTTTTTACTTAAGTGTATGAAATTTTGTTGTACGAGACATCACTATATGAAAATAAAGTAAATATTAAATTGCGAGAAATAAAATTATTATTATATTTAAATTAATTATCTATATTATTGTGAATTTTAATTTTCAGTTTCAAAGATATAGAAAAAATAATTGTATTTAAAACCAGGTATTGTAATTTGAAATTATTCATTTATTGAATTATTACTAAAGTGTAAGAATTTTAATATATTTATCTTTATGTACTTTTTATAATTTTTATTTATTTTTAATTATTTAATTTTTAATTCATATTTAATTTTATTTCAGGTTTAATAATTTTAATCATAAAACTTTAATATTATTTAAAATATAATTATTTGCTGGTCTTCAACAATAAGAAAAAATATTAAATTTTTTAACTTATTTTAAATCCTCTGTACGACGATGTAAAACGAGAGAAAACTATGCAAGCATTAAATACGTTATAGCAATACTTTTGCATTAATTAAAGTAAATATGAGTTTTTTTTGAAAAAATTGTTATAATTATATTGAATACAAATGTTAATATTCATACAAGCGAAAGGTTTTCCCATATTATATTGCACTTTTACAAAATATTATAATTCATAAAAAATAATAAAATCAAATACAACAGTAAAACTATGTATGAAAATGAATAATTTTTGAAAATAAAATTTAAATTATGTTATACATATTATAAAAATAAATTATTAGCGTATATTAAAGGCCGTATTATTAGGGTATATTAATTAGAGTATAATATTTGGCAAAAAAATTAGTGTTATTTTCTGGTGTTTTACACAATTTTTAAAATCGAATTTATATATTAATGGCACATGGAATTTTCAAAATTAGTCGCTTTTAGAGCAATTTAAAAGTTGTTCTACATAATAATAAAATAAAATTAATTGATTATTATTATGACAAAAAATTGCAATGCTCGATGAACAAACTTAATTCAAATTTAAAAAAAAAAAAAACTGTTTTTTAACATGTCAATGAAATATTTGTTGAACATATATTCAAGTTTTTTTATTCTTAACCATGGATAATTAATTTTTTTTATTCTTTTATTTATTCATTTTTTTCAGAAAAAAATTAAAATTTTTATGTTATAACATTTCAATAAGCGCGAAATTTTTATAATCTGGGATACATTTAAACTTAAAATATTCAGTAACAATTCAGACCAATTTCATTCATTCAAATTTCATTTCCTCGGAAATTAAAGGATTAATTATTTTTCTATACACACACACACACACACACACACACACACACACACACAATAAATATATATATATATATAAGACAAAAAAAACTTCATTTTTCTAAAAAGTAAAAAAATATGGTAAAGACAAGATGTAAAAGATATGGTAACATTTTTAAAGGCAAGCTGATTTCAATGCGCTAGCCATCATTTTAAGCAATTCGCAACGATTTGGCACATCAAATTTGGTACATTAAAAACTATGAAAAATGCATACAAATCGATGCAGATAAATGTGATAGAATTCTCAAAATGCACTTACGATTTAGGTTGCCGAAGCCGAGGGATCAGGAGAGGGTGAGATAGAAGAACGACTCTTGTCTGTCTGTACCTCTCGGTGATGCTATTTCTATCCTTCCCTCTGCAACCCTGTTGCTTTTAGAACTGCAAGGCTATCCGAAAATCTCCGACCGGGGGACTTTCCCCAAATGGCCCTGCATTCGAAAGGTGTTTCCCGTCACCTGTAACGCCAGGATACAAAGAGGCCCTTGTCCTTGCGACACTTGTTCCCCGGGACTGTCTTTCATGTTAGGCACCATGCGGTCCTTTCAATACCTTGAGAGCCTTAAATAAAATAATTTAGTTGTTTTTGTATATAAATGATTAATCAATTGTTTTTATGAATAAATGATTAATCAATTGTTTTTTTGTGAATAAATGATCAATAAATTGTTTTTATGAATAAATGATTAATCAATTGTTTTATGAATAAATGATTAATCAATTGTTTTTATGAATAAATGATTAATCAATTGTTTTTATGAATAAATGATTAATCAATTGTTTTCTTGTGAATAAATGATTCAAATTGTTTTTATGAATAAATGATTAATAAATTGTTTTCTTGTGAATAAATGATTCAAATTGTTTTTATGAATAAATGATTAATAAATTGTTTTTATGAATAAATGATTAATCAATTGTTTTATGAATAAATGATTAGTCAATTGTTTTTATGAATAAATGATTAATCAATTGTTTTCTTGTGAATAAATGATTCAAATTGTTTTTATGAATAAATGATTAATAAATTGTTTTCTTCTGAATTCAAATTGTTTTTATGAATAAATGTTTTTGTTTTTATGAATAAATGATTAATCAATTGTTTTCTTATGAATAAATGATTCAAATTGTTTTTATGAATAAATGAAATAAATGAATTATTAATCAAATGAATAAATGACTTTTTTTTTTATGAATAAATGATTAATCAATTGTTTTATGAATAAATGATTAATCAATTGTTTTTATGAATAAATGATTAATCAATTGTTTTTATGAATAAATGATTAATCAATTGTTTTTATGAATAAATGATTAATCAATTGTTTTATGAATAAATGATTAATCATTGAATAAATGATTAATCAATTGTTTTTATGAATAAATGATTAATCAATTGTTTTATGAATTGTTTTTATGAATAAATGATTAATCAATTGTTTTTATGAATAAATGATTAATCAATTGTTTTGAATAAATGAATAAATGATTAATAAATGATTAATCAATTTTTTTATGAATAAATGATTAATCAATTGTTTTCTTGTTTTTATGAATAAATGATTAAAATTGTTTTTATGAATAAATGATTAATCAATTGTTTTATGAATAAATGATTAATCAATTGTTTTATGAATAAATGATTAATCAATTGTTTTTATGAATAAATGATTAATCAATTGTTTTCTTGTGAATAAATGATTCAAATTGTTTTTATGAATAAATGATTAATAAATTGTTTTCTTGTGAATAAATGATTCAAATTGTTTTTATGAATAAATGATTAATCAATTGTTTTATGAATAAATGATTAATCAATTGTTTTTATGAATAAATGATTAATCAATTGTTTTCTTGTGAATAAATGATTTAATAAATGATTAAAATTGTTTTATGAATAAATGATTAATAAATTGTTTTTAATCAAATGATTGTTTTTTTATGAATAAATGATCAATCAATTGTTTTTTATGAATAAATGATTAATCAATTGTTTTTAGGAATAAAGGATTAATCAATTGCTTTATGAATAAATGAATAAAGAATAAATGATTAATCAATTGTTTTTATTTGATTAATCAATGAAATAAATGATTAATCAATTGTTTTTATGAATAAATGATTAATCGATCGTTTTTAGGAATAAATGATTAATCAATTGTTTTCTTGTGAATAAATGATTAGTCAATTGTTCTTATGAATAAATTATTAATCAATTGTTCTTTATGAATAATGAATAAAATTATTAATCAATTGCTTTTTATGAATAAATAAGGAATCAATTGCTTTTATGTTGTCATTTTTAAGTAATACAAATACAGGAAAGAAATCTTAATCAACACATAACTTTAATTTGATTTCTCATTTTCGATCAGCAAGGCATAGTAAATAATCATAAAGACATTTAAAAATATATTGTAATCTATTTATAGTAAAAAAGTGTCTAGTTTTACGTCTTGAAAAGAAAATAAATTATACATTATCATTTTTAAAAGAACATGGCACGTTCTTATAATTCCATAAATACAGCATACAGTGTCAAATATTGCATTTT
The DNA here is from genome assembly GCA_021605075.1 of Caerostris darwini. NCBI lineage: Eukaryota > Metazoa > Arthropoda > Arachnida > Araneae > Araneidae > Caerostris > Caerostris darwini. The sequence continues at coordinate 489,141 of BPLQ01012142.1, read as the reverse complement.
TCAAAGTTTAATTTTGGATTTATTTTATTTACTACATTGTTGTATATACTACATTGTTTCAAAGTTTAGTTATGAATTTTTTATTTTCGTAATCAGAGAAAGTTAAGTATTACATGTTAGCAAAAGTTTAGCACAGAAAATGATTATAAAAAGTTTTAATTATTAAAATATATTTATAATAGTTTTACAGATTAAATATGTTTATATATTTTGCATATTAAACAATAGTTAAATACTTTAGCTTTTAGAATAGCTAAATACAGCACTGCGTGTTATATACTACATTGTTTCAAAGTTTAGTTATGGATTTATTTATTATTATTTTTTTATTTTTGTAATCATAGTAAGTTAAGTATTGCGTAGTAGCAAAAACTTTGCATAGAAAATGACTATAGAAAATTTTAATTATTAAAAATATATTTTTATATTTATGTTAATTTTACAGATTAAATATATTTATATGTTTTATATATTAAACGCTGCAGAAAAAAATTGGTAATGTTTTTTTTATACCGTTTAATAATAAATTGAAGTGATGATTCAGAAAATAAGAAAAAAAAATTAATTTTGATAGGGAAATTCGATTTATTAAATAGGAAAACTATTACTTGATGTTCTCCTAATGACTTGAAATATTTCATTAGATACATAAGAATTTAGTTAAATAACAAGACACTGTTCCTTTTTTTTGTAATTCTCTCAACTAATTTTAACTTTGCCAAATTTTTAATCAAAATATTTTTCTTTAATTTTCAGTATTTTTTATTTTTTTTCCCTTTTTTCTGGATAATTATTTCTTCGTAATACTCCAAAATTATTATTTTACATATATTTCCAAAGAAACTGAATTATTATAAATTTCTTCGCGTTTCTTTTTTATTGGTTTCACAGAAATTACTATTTTTGAAGTATTTGATCGACAGTGAAATTAAATTTAAATACAAACTAAACAGGCGTTTCTTAATATGCAAGATTGATTTCATTTATTATTTTTCACTTTCGATCAGAAAAGGTATAACATAAAATCATAAAAGCTTATAAAATATATCTTCATCCATCTATCTTTAAAAAAAAATGTCTACGTTTATGTAACAACAATTTTTTTTTTTTCTGTATTAGTCTTATGGAGACATGGTATTTTTTTTTTTCTAAACATGCATTCACATATGAGTTAAAGTTTAATTGTGCAATAAATAGATAGAAATTCCTCTCACATCATGAATTCAGCCTTAATCTTCTTTTGCTTAAAAGCAGATTAACATTTAACAAATAAATTTGTATTTTTGCTATATTTAATAAACAAGAATTTTTCTAATCAGGAAATATAAAACAATTAAATTTCATAAAATCACATTATGAAACTGCGAACATGTAATAATACAAGCATTAAGAATTTTGCATATTTTAAAATTTTATTGTGCATTTAAAAAACTAACAATTACGAATGCGTAAAAGGATTAAGATATTCGTTTATATACATAGCTGAGAGTACTTTAAGCTTGGTTAATATAAAAAGAGAACCAAATAATAAATTAATGTAATATCAGACATAAAAAATTCTTTATTTGATTTTTTACTTATTTGATCTTTAATTTTTTTTTTTTTTAATTTATTTGACTTTTGTTATTTGATTTTTTACTTTTATGTATATGTTTTTATTTTTTACTTTGTATATGTTTTTTTTTACTTTTGATTTTTTTTATTTGATTTTTTACTTCTTTATTTTTTACTTTTATTTGATTTTTTACTTTTTATATTTATATTTTGTATAAAAACTAAAAATATGTATGATTAATAATTTCTGAGAAATTCGTGTGTGTGTATGATGTACAAGCCCCACTACAATGAGCCATGCAGTCTCCTCAAGTCTACATCCTTGAATTAAGTGAACTATTAATATTTTAATTTTAAATTTCTTTTCAAATTGTTATTTACTAAAAACAAAAAAATCTAAAAATGTCGAATAATCCGAAAACTAACCTTCTTCGATTATTTAGCGTCAAAGCTGTGGTGAGGAATCCATTTCAAAAATATTTTTTGGGGGATTTATTATAGATATTTTTAAATAATTCAGAGATCGAAATACGAATTTGAAAAATTAGATATTAGAAGCTCAAATGATATTAATATCAACTCATGGTAAATAAATGTAAAAAAAAAAAAAAAAAAAATCTCAGAAACTCATAATATTCAAGCCGAGTTAATTAAAGAAGCGAACACGGAAGTACTTAAACATGTTTGTTGCACAATAACAACTTGGAGAAAGTAGGAAAGAAAAGAATGCTAATGATGATGCATAAAAAGTTAGCATCCCATGTTTAAAATGATAAATGCATCATATATTATTATTTTTTTTTTTTAAATTTTTTTCTTTTAATTTCTAATAGCAGATTATGAACAGTTACAGCAAAAAAAGAACAACGAAAAAAAAAAAAAAAAAAAACATACAACATACAACAACAACAACAAAATAATACAACAAAACATGCTGAAACAGAGTTCATTAATGTAACAAAATGCCAAGTTGCAGATCTTTTAGCCACTAAAAAGTGTTACCAGGTGCACCACGGGGAGGCAGATCTTCTGCGCACCATCATATATTATTAATATATGTATTTGTAAAAACTGTTTTCGGTAATAAAAAGTATTTGTACAAAATAATTTTAGTGAAAACAATATTTTCGAAATGTAAATGTGTTTAGAAATCTTTAAAATTTTATTTATTTTTGACGGCATTCCACAAATATAAACGTTACATTTTTTAAAAGTAATTTGTTAATACAATGAAAAGTATTTTTAAATACAACAGTCATCACATCATTAGTTCCAAAATATCTTATAAATATAACACATGTCAACAATGCATTATATACAAATTAAATGAAGCTTAAAGGGCTATAGAAAATTTTTATTTCGAAAATGTATTTTAATGAACCAAAAGAAGCGAAAACTCATTTCTTTAAACTTTATTTTTAAGAAATGACTTTCACCTGATTTTTTGGCAGTGGACAGAGATCGTACAAAAAAAATATTTGAATGTTATTTTTAATTGTCTGACTTTTTATTAATGTTGTGCTTTTTGATGGCCTATTTTTTTCATGTACCACAAAAGAAAAAGTCGTACAGAAAACAGGGTTAAAGAAACACTGCACAAAAATAAGTTTGGTCTGCGATCGTGTTCTGTCGTGCGATGGAGAAATAATTGCATCAAACCATGTAATTTGATTTTCAGAAAATGAAGAATTTAATGATGCCAAAAATTATTACTTTTTCTTTCTCAACGTTCATCGGTTAGCTCAATTTTTTTACATTGAGAGAAAATTAAAAAAAAATCAATTATTTCAATAGGAACGCTAGATACTACGTGATGACGTAGTTCTTATAAGAAGAAAAAGTTCAACTAATATTTATTTACACTAAAGGCAACCACAGGAACGCAACACACAATTCTAATATAACTCACAGCTGTTAAGAACTTGCTGCGATGCATTTTCAAGCAAAAAACCATTACGTTTCGACATGCTCAAAGCGACAGCAGCTAGACCACACCATACTTGCAGGAAGCCAAAGTTCAGAGTGAAACTAAAACGATTCTCATGGGATTGAGAAATCATGTGAGCTATTACACTGAAGTGACAAAAGTCATGGGATACCTCTTAATATCGTGTAGGCCCTCCTTTCGCCCGGCGAAGTGCAGCAACTCGACGTGGCATGGACTCAACAAGTCGTTGGAAGTCTTCTGCAGGAATATTGAGCCATGCTGTCTCGATAGACGTCCATAATTGTGAAAGCGTTGATGGTGCAGGATTTTGGGCACGAACAGACCTCTCGATGATGTCCCATAAATGCTCGAGGGGATTCATGTCGGGCGATCTAGGTGGCCAGATCATTCGTTGGAATTGTCCAGAATGTTCTTCAAACCAATCGCGAACGGTTGTGGCCCGGTGACATGGCGCATTGTCATCCATAAAAATCCCATCGTTGTTTGGGTACATGAAGTCCATGAATGGCTGCAAGTGATCTCCAAGTAGCTGAACATAAGCATTTCCAGTCAATGTTCGGTCCAGTCGCACCGGAGGACCAAGTCCATGCCATGAAAAAACAGCCCACACCATTACAGAGCCACCACCAGCTTGAACAGTGCCTTGCTGACAGTTTGGGTCCATGGCTTCGTGGGGTCTGCTCCACACTCGAACCCTACCATCAGCTCTTACAAACTGAAATCGTGACTCATCGGACCAGGCCACGGTTTTCCATTCATCTAGGGACCAACCGATATGCTCAGGTGCCCACAAGAGTCGTTGCAAGCGATGTCGTTCTGTCAGTAAAGGCACTCGAGTCGGTCTTCTGCTGGAATAGCCCAAGAAAGCCAAATTTCTCCGCACAGTTCTAACAGACAAGTCCCTTGTACGTCCCACATTGATTTCTGCGGTTATTTGACGCAGTGTTGCTTGTCTGTTAGAATTTACGACTGTTTGCAGACGTCGCCGGTCTCGGTCGTTAAGTGCAGGCGGTCCACCACTGTGTTGTCCATGGTGCGATGTTATGCCTGAAATTTCATACTCTCGGCACACTCTTGACACAGTGGATCTGGGAATGTTGAATTCCCTAACGATTTCCGAAATGGCATGACCCTTGCGTCTAGCTCCAACTAACATTCCGCGTTCAAAGTCTGTTAATTCCCGTCGTGCGGTCATCTTCACGTCAAAACCTCTTCACATGAATAACTTGAACAAAAATGAAAGCTCTGCGAAAGCACTGCGCATTTATACCTGTTCTACGCCATGCTACTGCCATCTGAAAATTTGCATATTGCTATCCCATGACTTTTGTCACTTCAGTGTATGTAGATTATGACGTTTCACTGCTTTGCGGCGAAAGAGGATTATAAAATGATTTGAGCTAAGGATTCTTCTCATCAGGAAACCGCGAATTAAATCTTTATATAAAATGAAATCATATGGCCTTTCAAACGCATACTTCATTTAAATACATGCGGGTGTCACGATCTGGAGTGAGCGATTTTTTTCTGTCTTCATTCTTTTTCTCCTTATATTCTTCCGTTCAGGGCCACATTTTCTATAATGCTCGTATAGATGTGTTAGGGTATCACGACGACAAAGGTGTCTCAGTCATCGTTACCTTCATTTCGTTGTCCTCTCCTTCTTTCCTTTTCATCGTCGAGACTACAGACTTCATAATTTTCGTAATTGCATGTAGAAATTCATTAGCTTTATGTGTGGTTTTATTATTTTGATTTTTTGAGCATATCGGTCCTCTTTTTAAAAAAATTTTTTTTCCAAAATGCCAAACAGGAGAGCGCTATGGCGCAGGTAGAACAAAAACAACAACGATTAGGAAATTAATGGCTAATGATTCTAAATCTGCTATTGTTGCTCAGTTGAAGGAGCTGAAATGACAGGGGATGAATTGAATCCTGAGTGACTGAAGAACTGGGGCTTGAATTGGAAAACTGACTTCTTAAAACCTTATTTTTTAATCTAAATCCATAAAAAAGAAATTTACCATAATGATGAGGAGGTGTGCACATGGGTAAGTCAGACTCTCTCTGCAAGAAAGGTTTTCGTGGCCATAATCGAGATTTTTGAAACAGCATCATAGCAAATGACATTCAAGGGTTCATACCCTTCTTAAGCTTAACGAAGAGACTTTCCTTTTCTGGATTCGGATTCATCCTTCATTTCCCAGAAAAAAACAGGAAAATTTCTGATTCGTTACCATTTGTCATATTTCGAATCTGTTCCCTTGATTTGAAACCTAACGAACTATTTATTCAAACTCGGCAGATTAATGAAGTTTCTGCAGAAATGGAAATAGAAATTGAAGAGAAAATTATATAATACTAAATTTCCACTTTTCTTAAATGACAGCTTATAATATCTGTATTTAATGTAAATAAAAGGTATTGAAACGAAAATGTGATTTTATTTTCTTATTATTTGCATAAATTTTGACTGTTGATTTTTCATAGTATCTTTTTTAACTGTAAATTTCATTATTTCGTCAAGTTGTATTTTCAAAACATCGTCAGCTGACTGTGATTAAAGGTGTCTTATAATTTTGTTTGAAATCTTTCATGTAGTGCTTGCTGTGAGGTATGAATTGCATTTTTATTTCATGTTTTAAAAAACACTTTGAGAATTTTTTTATTACATTTTTTATTAATATTTCATTGATATACACGCAATTAAAATTATAAATAGAACAGGGATATTTTTATTAGCATACTCATTTATTTTATTATCATACTTAACCGGCTGAATATTTTTAAACTTCAGCATTGTTTATATTAAAAAAAATTAACGAAATGTTTCTTCATGTATAATAAACATTTTGTATATATATATCATCAAATTTCACGAAATATTAATTTGTAAAATTATAATAATACTCTGTAATCATAGTTTTAAAATCCATGAATTGAGTATCTCTTTTTTGGACTTGTCTTATCAAAAATAATATAAAAATCTGTGTAATAAATTGTTATAAATAATAAGTTTTAATGATTCATGTTTATTAAATCTTATCATCTAAATTATTTGTTTTTATCGTCATGGGAAAGCGATGGAAACATTCATCATATTAATCATTGTTTCTTTCTAAAATAAATATTTCATCTTGAAAACATAATGCGACAAGGCATTAAAATTTCATATTTAATTGTTGTAAAATTATTGTCACTTGATTTCTTTTAATTCTAATATCCAAGTTAAAACAATATAATAATGCCCTCCTTCCTAAATGATTTTTATTCTCAAATACAGATATTCAGCACAATACATTAGAGAAAAAAGGATCTAAAATGTATCTGTTTTACTAGTTTTTTTAGCACATAGATATCATTTTGTCATACAAAAATAAATGTTCCCATTCTGAAGTTTTTGCTTTAGAATTAAGAGATCTTACTTAAAATATTTACAAATTACTCTTTTTACTAAGATAAAAAAAATTTAACTTGTTTTTCATAATTGGAATTAGGAATTAGAATGATTGGTTTAAAAGTGATGTTATGTTTGCATATGTGCTAATTCTAAAATCTGCTGTTTTTTGAACTTTTATGTTGCTTACCACTAATCAAAGTTATAAATTCTGAAGATGATTTTTAAACAATGTTTTTAATTTTTTTTCTATATCATTCATATTGATTTTGAAAAATTTTTAAAATTCTAAACTTTATTTTCTGATATTTTACATTTTAGAATGAGTTCCCCAATAGAAGATCTTAGTGATTGGGTAGCTGTCAAAGCAGACATTTTTACCAAAGAGCAGGATTCTGATCATCCAAGATTTATTTGTGGGTGGAATGAAGAAGCCTCAAAATTAGCTATTACCCTTCACGAAGGGGTTCGAAGAGCTAGTGATCAAAATAACAAAAATAGAGTTTGCTTACTCAGCATGAAAGAAATCTACCATATACATAAACAATTTTGCTTAATTGATGCATCATTAAATTCAGAATTTCCAAAGGAAATCAAGCCTAATTATATTCCTTCGAGAAAAAAATTTGATTATATTTCAAACTGTATTGAACATTACTTGAGCATTGCAGTTCAAAAAGTTGGTAAAAAGTTAATTCTTTCTTTGGTATTTAATGAAGAAGATCCTTTAAGTTGCTATGAAGAAAACTTGAATGAATTAAAAATTAAAAGTTTAAATGATTATGTTGAAAAAGCTTATAAAGAGCTAGAAGAGGTTCTTAGTTTAAGGGAAAGAGCTCAATCTCTCCTAGAAGTGACCACTATTTATGCACTTGAAGATCAAGTATGTCAAAACATATCAGATTATCTTTCTGAATTATATAATTTTCATTTACAACCATTTTTGGAACTCAGGGAAATGGCACACATTCATGTGAAACAAGCAAAAGACAAACTTGGAGAAGAAATTGGACCAAATATTAAACGAGAAGCTCAAAAAGAACTGGAAGAATGGACTGAACAATCATTAATTGCCACTGAAGCTATTCAACAACTGTACCAGGAGTTTTATAGAAAAACATTTAACTTGACTTTAGGTAAAGTTTACTGTAGTTTTAATTTTTGCTATCAATTAAAATTTTTCTTTTTTAATATAGCTTTAAAAAAAGTTGTATAGCTTTCAATAAATTAAATAGTATCAATAATTAGCAAAATGCTGAATGATGTAAACAAATTAAAATTTTTATGGATAAAAGTATACCTAGCATTTAAAATGTTTTATAAAAAATTCATGTTTATTATCATTTTCTCATTTATTGGTTTTATTTAATAAAAGCTGCACACGTTATTTATTAAAAATTTTTTATTACATCTTATTATTGAAAAAGTAGTCCACTTAACTGATTTACACACACAAATTTACTGTTTCACAATCATAGATGAAAAAATTTTATTTTTGGAAACAGAATAATACTGAAATGTGTAATAAGTTTTAAATGTAAAATTGAGCATTTCTTCTTCTATTAAAAAAAATAATTAAGTAGAAATAATTGATTTTTAAATCTATAATGATTTAAAAATTAGATAATCTAAACATTAAAAGGAATGAGAATCAAAAATTAAATAAAGCAAAAATAAATTATTTAATTAAGCTTAATAATAGTAATTAATATCATACTTTGGATTTTTTAATTATATAATTAAAAAACCCATTTTTGTAAAGCTGATTATTTTTAAAATATTGAAAGATATATTGATTTAACTTTTCTGCTAGTTTGTTAAATTAAAAGTATAATAATTTGTAGGTGAGCGTGATAGAATGGTGAATGATAAGAAAAGGTTTGGTAAAGTTGCTTTTAGATTGCGTGCTTTACCTCGTTTACTAAAGTTAGAAGTCCAAGTCTGTCAAGAGGATGTCAAACTACAAAATGCCATAAAAGCTACTCGAGAATATCAGAGAGATAAAATCAAAAATGAAGTATGTAATTTTTAATAAGTAGTTATAAAGATTTATTTTTACTTTTAAAAAAAAAATTTATTCCTTTTTTATTTGCAGTTAACATATCTAAGCTATGATTATAATGCAGTCCAAGAAATCGGTAGAATCGAGGAGGAAATTGCAACTGCTCAATTAAATGTATTTAATGCTCATCTTGATGTTATAGAAGCTGAAGAACGATTATATAAAAGCCAATTGGCTCTTCTAAATCAAGAATACTATGGTATGCTCTTAAAATAGTAACTTATATTAACAGGAATAAAAAAAAATATTTTATTTAAGATAATTCGTAAATATCAATTCCTTACTGGTTGACAATATTTAATTTTCTTTGAAAATAAAATTAATTTGATTTCATAAGACTTCTTGCATATTCTTCTGTATTCGTTAAAAGATAAACCGTTATTATATTTGCTGATGATTACCTCCTACTTTCCATTCAATTTTAATAATGGGGAGAGTAAAATATATTTATCTGATATTATATCCTTCTGAATGTTTTATTTTGTTCTCCTCAAAAAACTTTTTGTTTATCATAGCATTGACTTAATTGATTAATTATATTACTAAATATTATTGTTAGAATATATTAGCAAACACTGGACTAATTGCTTGTTAGAATATTTATCGGAATGCGTTTCTGGATAAATATGCATGATCATTGAGTGGCCTGACTTTTAATTGGCTAGCTCTCTGGCCTTTGGTACCACAGGTTCCAGGTTCGAATCCTGGCAGTAGCATGGATGTTTGTTAGTGGTTCGGAATTCACTTTAAACTGTAGGTCCCAATCTGTTTAGCCCTCGTGTGCACAAGATGACCATAAAGTGACAAACCAATCATGATCATTGCAGTGAGAATAAAACAATCACATTTAAACAAAACAGAATGAGTAGGTATAGAATATTCTATCTGAAAAGCTCTTTGGAAAGATTTGCTTGTGAAAATTTGGCAAAAAAAAAAAAATAATAATAATAATAAATAAATTAAATAAGTGACATGTAAAGTGAATCTTCTTGGAAACATAGAATATTTTTCTTAAGAAGCCCTCTTGCTAGATCTGCCCTTTCGCTGTTATGTAGATATTGTAGTTAGTTTAGTTAACCCTTTGTTGTACATAATGAATAATGTTCAATTTTCTATAATTTTTGGCAATCTGATATTGAAAATCCTATGTAAAATTTAAAAAGAAATGACAAATTTTCATGTAATTGAATTATTGTTTGTCATTTGATAATTCTTACTTCTTTTAGATTGCTTCTAACTCTCTTAAGTAACTAGAGATGCATTGAAAGAGAAATATGTATTTATAATGAACCTGATTCATGTTATTGATAGATAGAATATGCTTTTATATATGTGTATATATAATGGAAATTTTAGTTTGATCAGATCCTTTATTTTAGTATATTTTAGGCTGTTTTCCCAATATAGTTGATAATTTATTAGTATAAATAAAAATAAGGAAAAAATGTGTCCATTTCAAATAATTGAACTTAACAATAAGCAATATAATTTTTTAAAAATTTAGTATGTTAAATTTTGCAATTCAAAATTTCATAGAAATATATTTAAAAAATCTTTGCAATAATAATCAATGAGTGGCATTTCTATTTTTTTTTTTTTTTTTTTTTAATGTTAAAATTATATTCAATATTTGTTTAAAAATATCTTGTATAATAACTTTAAAATATCTTCTGATCTTATTTTTTAACTCCAATTATCTTTTATTACTTGTTCCATATAGTTAAATTTATGCGATAATAAATTTTATGGACTTTCACAGGGCTGTTAAAATTTAAATAGCTATAAAAATGGTTTTTTTTTTTTTTTTTTTTTTTTTTTTTTTTTTATAAAAAATTTTATGTATAAAAGTGGCATTGGGAAAGTTTTTTAAATAAAACATTTAACAGTATCATTTATGCATAAAATAAAAATATAAATTATTAATTAAATTTCCTTTCATCATGTTTTTTGTAGTTGGAAGGGATAAATTTCAAACCTTTTAATAAATTATTTATACATCTGTATAAATAATTTTTTTTTTTTTTTTTTAATAAGGAAAATTTCATTTAATGAAAGAACTGTGTGCATATTATTATAATTTTGAAAATACATTTATTTTTAAATAAATTAGTTTATTTGTATTTTTTTTAAAGAAATGCTAATGGATTAATGTTATTATATATATAGTTTTGTGGAAAAATTAGTAAAAAAAAAAGTTATTTTAATTTGTTTTATAGATACACTAGAGACTGGTGTATTTTTTGATGCTGCAGAAAATCCTGAAGATATGCCAGAAGAATTCAATGATGTTCCTGAACAGAATCCTAAAATATCCAAATTGAAACAAAAACTGTGTAATATTTACAGGAAAAGAGCTGTTATTCGTAATAAAAAGGTGACACACAGTTATTTTTTATGTGTTGCAAAATTATAAAATTTTGCGAGATGTAAAAGTTTTTGCAGTTTTACTTGTTTGACTATTGTGCATGTATTTAAAAAAAATATTATTTAGTAATGCATTGATTTGATAGTTATTTTATGTGTAGTAAGAGTTAGTCATAGAATCTGCAACAGTTTAGTTGTAAAATTATTCATGTATATCTGGATTTACAGATTTTTTCATGTCCATTATGCGAGTTTGCTGATTTGAGTAGCCACTTATAATAACTTAACTATTTTTATTTTGAATTGTTCTCAAGTTTCCTTTAAATTATGATCTGACATGAGTTATAAAAAAATCTGTCTTGATAAATTTAGATGATTTTGTTAAAAATTGAGGAAATGTAAAGAAAACCAACAAAACTTCTTGAAAAAAATAGATTTCAAATATTATTATTAAATGTTTCTATTGATAGTTGTCTCCAAAACATCTCAGGTTAACAATAAAATTTCTTAGCTTTAAATCATTATACATATATGTTATTACATACTATTCTAAATGCTACTTAAAAACAGTGATGGTTATGATGATGATAGGTTAAGGATTAAGATAACCAATAAATTTAAATAAAGAACAGCATTTGGGTATGTTGACTATACAAATTTAACTTACTGTCTCATTTTCCTTGATTGTATAGTTCTATATATGTCTAATATACTCAGTTCTCTGTTGTCATTCATTTGTTTAGAATAATTGAATTTGAGTTTAGTTTCATTTTCTAATTTCCATATATTTACCTTGCAAAGTGGACTCTAATATATGTAAACACTCTTAGTGGACATTCCACTATTTCCAATTTTTTTCTTCATGTTTTCAATAATGTATTTTCACTAACTACTTTATTTAATGTGCCCTTTATTCCTTGTTAACATCAAATTTGTATTTCTCATCTCCATTTCTATTTAAGAATCTTGTTTATTTGTTTTTAATTTTTTTAATTTTCTTTAATAGTTTTAAAGCATTGAAAATTATTCAGCTGGTTTAGTTTAAAAAATCTCAGATGAATTCATTGTATTACAAAATGTGTTTTAATTGTGTTATTGATAACAATTTTAATGAAAAACAATATCAATTTATAACAATTAATATCCACACATATTTTTGACCTTTTTAAAGATTTTTTTTTTTTCTATTTTAAAAATGCTTAGAAAATAATTAAATTCTAACACATTCAATTCTTTTTAAATTGAGATCAATATTTACTTTTTATTTTAGAATTATTTTCTATTTTAAATAATTTATGCATTTAATTCAGAAAAGTACTGCATATATATCTATATCACTTTGCATTTTTTAGAAAAATTTGATATCTGCTATTCAAACTAGAAAAACCAAAAAAGCAGCAGAAGTTGAAAAGAATGTAAAAGCTGCAGCTTATGTAAGAAATCTAGTACAATGTTTTATGTTTAGTTATACATTAAAAAGGCATTTTTAATTTTTAATTATTGCAACTTAATGATATTTGTACAATATAATGATCTTTTTATATTCTTCAGACTCGTAAAAGGAAAGAAACTAAAGGCAAAGAATTACCTACTGATAAAATATTGGATGAAAGGCGCAAGACTTTAAAAAGGCTTAAAGAATACAAAAAAGTAATTTTTTTTTTTTTTAATAATGTACATGCCAATTTTTTTTTTTTAAGTTCTGTTTTACAATTACTTATTAAATTTTTATTTTACACAACATTTATTTCTACAGTAATTATGTTCTGCATGTATTTAAAATATTAGTTTTGTTTTGAATTTGTGTTAATTAAAAAAAATATATTAATACTTTACTAGTATGTTGACTAGATTTTTTTAAAAATATTAACGTTAAAGAAGAAGTTATTATATTAACTTTTTAGTGGCTTTTACTTATGCTTGATATAGTAAAATAAAAATCCCTTTTAGTTACTTAACTTTAAAAAAAATTATGAAGTTGATTAAGGAATTTGTGTAGAATACCTTTTCTCTAGATTCTTACTAGTTTCAAAAATTACATTTTTATATAAAATCAATCCAATACATGTTTGTAAATTATGAATTATGGAGGAGATACAAAATATGGCATTCCATTTGTCAGAATCTTGATATAGTGCCATTGGTATGATTTTCCTCTTTGCATCTATGCCATTTCTTAAATTGTTTAGAAATGCCAATGTTGATATAAAAAAAATTGCTAATATATATTTATTTAAGAGTTTCTTAAGTTTTTTAAATCTTAAAGTTGTCTTTTTGTTTGGATCACATAAAAAAATATATTAAACTTGTTTATAATGTTTTTAATGCGCTGATTCTTTTTATTCTTGAGGAGAAATTTTTTTTTCAAAAGATCTTGCAGTGATCTTTATTATATGGGAATAAATGTTTATATGTTTGTAATGTTTCTTTTTTCACTTTTTCAGAAAGCATTGTTGATGGAATCAAAAACTGAAGCTGATAGTGATGAATTAGCAATGACTATATCTACTTTAGACCTTGGTGAAAACCATTATGATTTTAGAAAGAGGACCTCAAAAACTTCTGATCTCAAAAAAGTTAAAGAAAATATAAAGCCAACAGCTACTAAATCTTCCACAATAACTCAACCTCCTCCTTTACCTCCTGCACCTGAATCAATTTCTATTTCTCCTACACCCCCTCCTTCAGTACCGCTCCCTCCACAGCCCCCTCCTGCTATTTCAATACCACCCCCTCCACCTCCTCCTATTTCAGTACCACCCCTCCACCTCCTCCTATTTCAGTACCACCCCCACCACCTCCTCCTCCTATTTCAGTGCCACCCCCTCCACCACCACCACCTCCTCCGCCTTCTGTTCCTGGTCTTCAAAATTTTCAAAGTAAACCTCCTGCTGAACCTTCATCTTCCAAGTCTTCTGGTTCTCTCAATCCAATCCCAGCAGAAATAACACAATCTTCAATTATTGAACAACTTAAAGTTCTAAAGAAACCTGTTACTCCAGAGAAAGAAAAGAAATTTTGTAACCCATTCAGCTTGAATGAGATATTAGCTACTCGAAGTAAATTAAAAGCCATTTCTGTTGGTAAGTTTATGTGTTCCTTATTAATATGTTTTATTAATGTTATTCATGGTGAATTTTAGTGTCATTACTCTTTTTTTTTATTGTTAGGTTGATAATACATAATTGTTTCTGAAAGTAGAAATGTTTATTTTGTTTATTTTTTATTAGATAGTTTTTATACACTTATTTTGTTAATAAAATTATTCCTTATTATTCATTAATGCCTTGGGGAATAAATCGAATAAGGATTATTTAATATTATTTTCCTTATATTCTATCATGTTATTTTTGTTTCTTTCTTCATATTCATCTTGTTTAATTTTTGAAATTACATGTGTAGTACATTGTTTTAGATATTTTAAGTGTCATAACTCGTATAGAAGGGAGAAAAAAAATATTTTTTTTGTAGGTGTGTACCTTTTACATCTCTATATTTATTTTTACAAATATTCATTTTTATCTACTAAATAGAACAGAAAATATAATAAAAGTGACCCTAAATCAGAAATTAAATAATATATATCCAAGGCAGAAGCTTTCTTACTCAGTACTGAACATTGCAAAAATGTTTATTCAAAAAGACTTTTGACACACAACATATAATATTACAAAAAAATTTCCAAATTTATGGGGTGATAAGAAAAAAAAATAATGAAGATGTTTAATCTATTTAGAAGCTATTTTATCTAACCAATCTCTTAAAATAAAACTATATAAGTATAATTTTTATGAAAGGCGATTTCTTATTTTAAAAAGAAAAATATATTTTTGTACTTTTCTATTTATATTGTATTTCTTTTGTATATAGATAAAATAGATGTTGAAAATGATTATACTTAACTGAACTTTCCTTCTATATGTTATCACTAGTTAAATTAGATTTGTTAATTATTTAAGTGCTGTAACCTCTCTTTAATATATCATTTGATAGTTCAGCCCATTCAATATACCACCATCTCTTCCACCAGCCTTTGCTTTGTATGGATTTGGATGTTTGTTAACTTTGACCACTAAATGGTGATACAGGGTTTATAATAACTGTTAGTTTTGGTTTCATTATTGTGTGTTTTGTTTAATATGTACATGTCTTAATAGCTTAAATTTTTATTTAAAGTGCTTTACCTTTGATATCTGCCTTCCAAATGCCGTCCAAAATGTACCAGATTAAAGAGAAGTTACTGTACTTTACAATTTATAATTTTCAGAAGAGATGTTATCCAAAAATCTTACTATATTATTCAAGATGCATACTCTTATTTTAAAAACATATTATTAGAAGTCTGAATCTGTAGTAAAGCTTAATATTCTATAGTCTTTGTGTGATTTTTGATCAAATTATTTTTAACTTTTAAATTTTACTTTTTTCAAATTTTTATTATAAATTACCAAATAAATTTCTTTACTTTTTAAATGCTATTTTATTTTACCATTACAATGAATAAGAAATGTAAACAAATAATTTATTTTATATTTACAATAGATACAGAAGCAAAAGGTAGAGTTGAAACTCCGATGGATTTAAGCTCTATACTCAAGGAAACTATGAAAAATATCCGTAACATGACTGAATATTCTGATCTGGAAGATGACAGTGGTTCAGATTTTGAATAATTATAAGTTGTGCATTTCACTCTTAAAAACAGTTTTCCTGCCTTTTATTTAATATGTGTGGTTCTAGCATGAATCGTCTTCAAGATGTCCAAACAAATTTTTGTAACAATATTATAAATTTTTATATTGGGATCATATAAGTATTGTGCAGCTGCATATACATATAGTAAAGCATGTGTGCCTTGATTGTTCTTGATGTTTAACATAATTTGTTTAATGTAAAATAATCTCTGTATATACTTACATTTTTCTAATGATGTTTAATTGTTGCAATTTTTTTTGTTTTTAATTAATTTTAATGTTTTTAATTTTTAATTTAATCAATTAATATTTTTTAAATAATCCAAAATGCTCAAACAAATTGAATAATCTTATTTTTACCATTAATTTTTTTAAATACTAGATATTTTTGTTTGACCTTATTGTATCGATTTATGAAAACATGACATTAGCCTTTAACCTTGTTTATTATTAACAATCTTTGCTTTATAATTTTGATAACATTTAATCTAAACATCCCAGTTGCCCCTTTCTATTTGTTGTGTACTAAAGCACATATTTAATATAGAAATAAGGTTATAATTCCATTATACTAATGATATCATGTTGTACAAATAGTGAATGATGACCATCATATTATACTAATGGTAAAGATCATGAATGGAATATGATGTATTGCACATAATTATAATTGCAATCTTTTCCTTTAAAACAATGGAAGTCATAGCAATTATCACTATCATGATTATATTAAAAATGCATTGATTATATTTTGTCCAACAGAATTTTGAAAGAAAAATTCATTTTTTCATTTTATGAATATTAAAAGTGAAAGAATGAAAATATGTAATACTTATATATAATTAATTCAACAGTTTTACATTGTTTAGAATTAAGATTGTAATATATTGAAAGTTGACTTCATTTAAATACTGTAACCTCTTTTTAATCTGGCATTCAATGTTTCGGCACCAATCAAGCCCTCAATTTCGTATTTTTTTTTTGTATAGCTTTAGCTTTTGATCTTGACCATTATGGTAACAAAATATTTTTCTCATTTTAATTAAATATGTTCACGTTAAGTGTGTACATTTTAAGGGGAACATATATATTAAACCCAGTAGGTATGTACATATTTTAATCGTTTAATTTTTTATCTAGAGTCTTTATCTTTGATATTCCTTTTAAAACTATATTGATGTTCAATAATCTTACACAGCTCTGGTCCTGAACATGCTATTTTAAAGAGATGTTACTGTAATGTGATATTAATCTATGCTATATCTTTTGTACCAAATATTTAAAGAAAACAAATATTAATTAATAACTACTCATTTTTAAAACTCTTATTTAATCGCATGTATTTCAAATACTCATTTATGCATTCTATTAGTAATCTGTTGTACTATATTTTAAATTTTAATAATGTAAATCTCTGTTTAAATTAATATTAATTCTTTTGTGTATTTCGAGTGCTTTTAAAATGTATTTGACATCTTATAAAATGAATATTTTAATTAAACTGAAAAATAATGTGCATTTGTGTGCACAGTTTGAGCTTTTCCTAAGGGGACATCATTCTTGTTCTAGTCATGTTTTATATAAATAACTTACCCAATGGATCTTGGGTATGTCAACAATGTATAATCCAATCATTGATTGGGAGGAAAATTGGCAAGCGCCTAAGTGGGGTGGATTCAAAAACAGCAGCATTATAGGGGATTAAAGGAAGTTAGGGAAATGTCATTTTGAGAGTTACAAGTAATCGATTCGTCCATTATCACCATTAAACGGATATTTACCATTCCATGCTATCCTTGTTTGGACTATAAGATATTTGTGTATATACATATGTGGAAAAGAATTATTTTCATTATATGGAAATGTTATGTAAATTAAATGTTATAGATTAGTTATTTAATGGCTGATTCATTATCCAAAACATATACTAATGCAAAGGGAATGTTGCTGCAAAAATGAGTAAAGGAATAGGATTTAAAGTCCTTTCTGAAATTGATATATATTTTCCATTTCCAATTATTCATTGAACATTTTTGTTTTCATTATGGATTTAATTTTGATTAGTGGAAACACTGTGTACATTGGAAGCAATTGTCTGTGATATTCTATTAATTTGTGTTTTTGATTTTTATTAATCAGTATTGCCCATATTTTAAGAAAAAGTCAGCTTTGTTATTATTTTTTATGAATTATATCAATGTGACAAAGAAAAAATAATAATTTGAAAGCAACTCTGAATTGTTTCAAGGCAAAAAATTTCTCAGTTTTTATGTTGGTAGCAGTAAATTTTTTAAAAATTTTATAAATCGCTGCCAGTAAATTATATTCATTTCATTGCTTTTGTTGAATATGGAATTGCCAATTTTGTTCACTAATTTTTTTTCATTATATTTTCAAACTTGTGTTTTTGGTATTGCAATTGAAAACACATGCAGAGCTTAACAAATAGTAACCTAATAAGGTTGTTATTCGTTTGGATATAATTTAAAATTTTATTTAGAAATCTAAAAATCTTTATTTTAAAGTTGCTAGCATTGGTTCATGCTATTATTTTCATTTTAACTTTTAATTTCCCCCTAGATGTTATTACAAGGATGTGATTTAGAAAGTGCCTTCATGTTTAAAAAAAAAATTAAATTGTGTTAATACTATACTGCTTTAATGCTATCATTTTGTTGAAATTCAATTGTTCAGTATTGTTGTAGTTATCTGTATTGTATTATTGAAAATTTTACTCATTTATTATAATTTAAAAAGGGTGTAATAAAATGTAATGGTTTATTATTTTATGTATTTTCTATTTTTAGAATGTGCATTGTATTCAATATTTTCTATAGAGCTATTTACAATTAATTATTTATAGAAATTTTGTAGCTGTTTATAATAAAAATGTATCGTTATGGAATATGGTGTTTTTATTTTTTCCAAATTTAACATTGATATGATAATAAAATATTGCTTTTTAATTAATATCAATAAAGTATAAGGAAATCTTATAAAATAAGCCTTTTATGTATGTTTTTTTTTTTTTTGAGTAGAAATGGAAAATTGTATTCTTATAGTAAATTAAACAAAAATTATGGTAAAGTATAGGATCACTTTTGGAATTTATATTTTTTCAAATTAAATTTTCAATTATTATTTATATAATGTAAAGATTGTTTCTATTCAAAATTTATGTATAATTATTAGGTAAATAGAAAATTTTTATATATTTAACAATTTTCAAGTTACTAGAATTATTTAGTGTTGTTAAAATTAGTTATAATTTATAATAAACATCAGGAATTTTTTATTTTTAAAAGCTAAGAAAATTTATCTAATATTTTTGTGATAATTTTTATCAAAATACTTTCCCTCCAGTATTTTATTTTCATCTGAGAGGTTTGGTTTGGTTTTGCATTCTACGGTCATTTTGTGCACACTTTGGGCTTAATTAGACTGGGATCTACAGTTTAACGTAGATTCCGAACCACTAACAAATATCCATGCCACTGCCAGAATTCGAACCTGAAGCCTGTGATACCAATGGCTTCAACTGAGAGAAAAAAAAAATATTCTGTAAATGAGCATTTTTCTGCAGTATAAAAAAATAGAAAAGTCAGGAGTTTTCAAGGGGAAGGGAAAAAAAATCATAATTGGAATACATATATACATATTTGTCAAGTTATCTGTAAATGAATTTAAAAAATGGATATCTTAAAATTAAAAAAATTATTTGGTCCTGTTTAATTTACTGTCATAGGTACTGGCTCAGTAAGAGTATTTATTTGCAGAATACTTATTTTGTGAATGCCTATAGTTAATTTTTGCCCTTATTTGCTGATTATCCAGTTGATCGATAAATTTTGCAGAATGTTTATATAAAATGCATAAAAGTAAATAATTAAAAGAAACTTATTTAAATAAAATAATTTGTAAATTTTTAATCTTTTTTAACAGTGTAAATTGTATATTATTATAGAATTCTAAACACTAAATATAAAAACAAAATTGTTTTATTTTTTAATATCCTCACAAATTGCTGATTAAATTATTGCTGTGTATATCTTAAAAAAATTGGCTGAATCGAAATTTCGCTAATTTTTTTTTTCCCCTATCCAATTTAACTTTGAGGAATAAAATTCGATTGTATTAACCCTCTAGAGGCAGAATTTTTTCCTACAATATAAAAAAATTATAGAAAGAAAATCAACAGTTATTAAAAGTATGTATGTAGTTTTAAAAAATTGCCAGTTTAAACAATTTTATTATAATTAATTCACTCTGTAAATTTGAAGTAACAATGGCTCACAATGTTAGCACTTCTGTGCATAAAAGTTGAAGCGTGAAATTCCATAAAACAGTTTGTACTTGGCGTTAAACATTAGTTGTAACAGGTGGACTGATAAGTTCGTAGGCTGACACATAGATGGCGCTACTAGTATTAAATCCATATGATTTTTAGTTAGCCCTAACCTTCAAAAGTCACATGTACATAAATTTGACAGCTGTTGCACTATTAGTATATGAGTTATAGCATTTTTAGTGTTCATCACGTGCAGTCCCCTCGGCTGGCTGTCGATTGGACTCCGGTGTGAAATGATGGAGCCATGTTTCATCCATTGTCACATATCGACGCAAAAATTCGGGTTTATTAAGATTGAACAGCTCCAAACACTGTTTACAATTATCAATTCGTTGTTGTTTTGGGTCGATTGTGAGCTCTGCGCGGCACCCACTTTGAACAGAGCCTTCGCATATCCAAATATTCATTCACGATATGTCCAACACGTTCCTTTGATATCTTTAGGGTCTCAGCTTTCTCAATCAACTTCACTTTACGGTTATCAGAAAATATTTTGGGGACTTTTTTGATGTTTTCGTCGGTAACAGTCTCTTTGGGGCGTCCACTCCATGTCATCGTCCTCGGTTTCGCCTCGTTTAAATTTAGCAAACCATTTCTCTACGGTTGATTTTCCTGGTGCAAAGTCTGAATAATGTTTATCAAGCAAACCTTGGCATAAATAGTATTTTTTTTCGCTAAAAAGCAATGCTTTATTAACACACGAAATTCCTTTTTATCCATTTTTTCAAACTAACAAAAGGTGCTTTACTAAAAAGGCTGTAACTCACATACTAATAGGGCAACAGATGTCAAATTTATACACGTGTCTTGAAGGTTAGGGGTAACTGAAAATCGTATGGATTTAATACTAGTAGCGCCATCTATGTGTCAGCCTACGAACATGCCAGCCCAACTGTTATATTGCATTTGGAACATTAAATTTTTGGAACTCCTTTACACCCCTGCTTTTTGCAGTGCCAATGTGCTACTTCATCTTTTTGCAGAAATAATAAATATAATAAAGAATCTTCGGATCTATTAAGGTGTAATTCTAATTTCTCTTATGTGTTTTTTTTTTTTTTTTTTATTCATATTTTGGGTATATGATATATAAATCTGAAAAAAATAAAGCACAATCATTATCCTAAATATACCATAATAGCCCACTGTAATCTGAAAGTCAAAACTGTAAGCAAATTATATTCGTCATTGACGCAACAGACCCATGGTTGGCCGAGGCCGTCTGTCAGATTTCAAGACAGAAGATGTTTCCTTTTTATGGGATAAGATCCTCCCTATTCCCAATGGTCATATCAGACCGGGACCTACTTTTTAAAGTGGATTCCGAACAACTACAAACATCCATGGCAAAGCCGGGACTCCATCCCGAAACCTGTGGCAACGAACGCCAGAGCGCTAGTCACTGGGCCATTAGACCTCCTAAACGAAATGTATGAATAGTATTAATAAAATTACTATTGAAATACGAACAAATAAGTTGTTATTGATATACAAACCCAAAACTATATTATATTATGTTATACTGTTATGCATGCTTTTTTTTTCTGTTTAGTAAATACTGACAGTAACAAAGTCAATTGCACAAGATGGTTCTGTTGGTTTCTACCTGCAGACAACTGGCAAAATTTTGATATTTTAGATTGATGGTGCTGTTAACCGTCATTGATATTGTTATTGGTTCTCTCAGAAACATTATTTAATAAGACGTATAATAAGTCTTGTGAAAAAAATTAAATTATTTGGTAAAATGTCGATATATCAGTATGTGACCTGATAGTTACAAGGGTCCATAGAGGGTTAAGTGACTTTTTATTTTTAAAAATTTTAAACAATTTATTTATTTATTTATTTATTTTTTTTTTATTTTTATTTTTATTTTTTTTTTTTTTACATTAAAAACATTTTTATTTTGAAATTGCTTTACATCCAAATCTATATGAGTATAATAAGTTTATGTAATGTCAAATATATTGGGCACCTTGAAGTACTATGAAACATAAACAATTTTTATTTCTAGTGTTTGTTGACACTGCAGTCCTGATAGTTTCGACTTGTTGCAAAAGTTCATTTGTCCTAAGTTATTTTTTCTCCTAATTTGACCTTTGCTCATTCTGTTTTATTACATGCAACTGATTTCATCAACATCTACATTTTTGAAATTTTTGTTATTTTTCATTTTATAATTTTATTAAATAAATAATTCTTTTTAAAAAAAGGGTATTTAATTATCTATTTTGCTTATTAACTCAAAGGGCATGAGACCGCCGTTATGTTTCAACATTTTACAATGAAGGAGCTAGTGACCGCTACGCGGCCATGGATCTCCGTAATAATCTACAATAAGTTCATTTGTAGCGCTATTCTATCTGGTACCAAGGAAGATCAGCCATGTTCAACTATAAAAAAATCAGGTGCACGGTCAGGCTAAAGCAGACTTGAAATTGCTGCTGCTTCGGAAAACATGGAGAATGTGGTGGTATATTGCTCAATTGATACAAGGTTCAAGAATTCTTTTGAATATATTCATATGCCTTAACTCATTTTTAATATAATGCAACTGATCACAAGGCCATACATACATACCATACACAAGAAGGATTCGTATCCACTCCATATTTTAATGGGTATTTATTACAGTGACGTTATATTCGAAGATGTCCAATATGTTGTTGTACGGGGAAGAGTGTCTGAAGAAACGGTATCGCGCACTTCAGTACTTTATTCAACTTATCATTGTAGCATGGATGATCGTGGTGCACTCATCAATGTAAAAAGCATACAGACAGTCTGTTATCTGAAAACCATATTTCACCGTATTTCCTGTTGAGTATTGCCTTATTAGATATAAAATTTTATGTGCTAAGATGTCATGTATCTATATGAGACATGTTGACATGTTTGTTTTCTCGGGCTCTTATCGTGTGTGGTATAAGAGTGTATACTACATACTACACACAATAAGAACTATCTATATACTGCATACATACTACCAGGGCCGGATTTTTCTATAGGCTAACTAAGCTTCAGCCTAGGGCCTCAAGATCAAGAGGGGCCTACATTCAAATTGTTGGCAAAATTAGAATTACACTATTCTAAAAACAGTTAGCACTAAAACACTAAATAGAAAATAAGGAGGAATTCTACACATATAACTAATAAACAAACATAAAAATGTATTGGTTAAGATCAACGCGTTCGGCTCATTGGATCTGCTCGTTTGTATATACTAGATTGTACCAAAGTATAGTTGATACGTTCACTGATTGCTATGGCAAATATTGACGCGCCTTATGCTACTAAGCTCTGTTTTGCTCTTGCATAAATAAAATGTAGATTGGAACAGACAAATGAACAGACCTATTGATATTATTATGAAATAAATTTATCTCAATTGAATTTGCTTTAATCTTCAACGTATTGAATAAATTTAATTTAATTTGATAGAAAATAGGATAATTTTTATTGCATATTTTATTTTCGTAGTCAAAGATTTTTATTATTTGAATTTTGTTTCTTTGTAAATGTTGTGTGTTAAGTGTGATTAGTATTTTTACAAGTACTATATAGGGTGCTGAGAATAAATGTCCAAATAAGTGTTCTCAACTAATTTTTTATTTATTAACCGTGCCACATTTTTTATAAAGATGAGTACCAATAACAACATGTTTCCTTTAACATATTGATATATATCACAGTAATGATGTATTTTATTATCTGTCGTGTAATTTACAAACTTAAAAATCGGAGGTGAAAGGGCCTCATAAGTGGAATAGCCTAGGGCCTCTTTTCATCTAAATTCGGCCCTGTATACTACATATAAGACTATATACTAGTACTATATTCGCTTAACAGTGATCGGATTTCAATTAACGTAACAGCATCTTCTCTTAAAAATATCATAATCATATGTAAATTAATTTTTTCATGGAGCGATCTTTTTCCTATTATTAGAGCATTTTGCATACCATATTTCGGACGTCCGTTAGCTTTTTCTCCCTAGCGCGCATGCTCATAGGAAACATTATTTCATATACGCATGCGCAATTTCCTATGAGCATGCGCGCTAGGGAGAAAAAGCTAATGGACGTCCGAAATATGGTATGCAAAAACTCTTTATTATTGGACAGAGAAATACCTCTATTTGATTATTAGCGGAATGCATTATTTTTCATAAACTTTTAGTATTCTCTAAATGTTCAATTTGGCCTTTTATGTATTTTCTAAACAGATTAACAAACAGAAGTATCTTACTGTTTTCCCTTTTTTTTTTTTTTTTTTCTTAATTTGTAAAGCACTACTTTTGCCAAATTTTCTGAAATTCCGATGAACAGAAATTTCGCTAACACGATAGTCGGATTTTCCCTTAATTTTTGGAAACTAGTAAATATTATATCTAATATAATTTTTTTTTACAATTAAACTTTTATCCTAATTATTTATCTTTAGAAATATTATTTTTGTACTGATAGAATAAAATTCTCAAAAATTAAGCATCTTACATGATTCAGATCTTTTAAATTTGTGTTGGAAAATGCATGTATGGTATATGTATATAAACATATGTATTTTTACATTTTGAAAGTGTATAATGTAAATTAAAATAATTTAAAATGTGTTTGTAACCGCATCTATTTATGCTTGTATGATTATGCAGTAGAAACTCTGTAAGTCGAACTTCAAGGGAGACGTCAAATAATTCGAGTTGTAGAGTTTTCGACTTATAGAGGATTTCGACTTACGCGGATTTTGTAAGGAAATATTCGACTTGTAGAGGTTTAGATTTTTTCTAACTTATTTAAGTTAGAGAGGTAAAATAAATAAAAATTCAGATTACAGAGGTAATAAACATGTTTATTTGCAACTTAAAAGTTATATTATGTACTGCAATAAAAAAATCAAAATAATTCCAAAACAACCTTAAAATTAAAAATATTATGTATTAAAAAAGTCAGTTATTATAATTTATTTATTATTATTTTTTTTTGCTTTAGACAATTCGATCGTTCTCTATCTATATCATTATCTAAGCTATAAAGAGCAGAAAATTCTTTTTCTTCCGAGTTTCTATTTCATAGAATTGGTTATTCTATTTACTATATACTCATACATTGTTTTTTAAGAAACAATGACGTGTATTGTCGGCAAATCCTTAAAGTCGGTAACTTATTTTTCTTTGAGCTATAGCGGTAATTAGTTTCAAATGATCGAGTTGTAAAGGCTGTAAAAAAGAATGTAAAATCAAACATTGTTAATGTTCGAGATACAGAGGTCCAATTTTTTTTTCGAGTTACGGAGGGAAAAATATATACCAAAATGGCTTGTGGGGATTGACTAATTATTTCGACTTATAGAGGGTTAAAATTTCTAGTAATGGAGGTTTTGCGGCTTGAAGGGAATTGAACAAAATTTTTTTCGCGTTTTGGAGGTTTTCGACTTATTGAGAGGTTGAGTTAAAGAGGTTCTACTGTATATTTTTATGCGCTTGTCAGTATGCTTGCTTAGGAATGGGAAGAGACAGAAAAAAAACCATTGAAAATTGCTTGAGAAAAAATAATTTTTTTTCGAAGGTATTTTTATTCCATAGGAAAAAAGGCAAATTTATAAAAATATAGCTGCGTTTAAAATTTCAATGCATTCTTTTGAATTTTGATTTCTTTGTTCTCATATTCTTCTTTTGTAACGATTTCTGCATACCTCTTATTGCATTACTGCATTACTCTTAATTACTTATTACTCATTACGCATTATTACCTGCATTACTCTTAATACCTCTTATTGTATCTTATTTTTATTTTTTTTCATTATCATATAAATATAAGATATGAAATACAACGTGTATTTTATTATATTACGTCAGAAAAACTTAGTATTTTTACTAAAAGGAAATTTACATACAAAATTCTATAAGTAATAGCAATAAGTTATCATCTTATAACATAACTTAATATAAACCTAAATTTTATTATCTTTCATATATGCAGTTATTCTTACAGCTAATATACAACTTTATAAGTTACATGAGTTTAACTATAAATTAAGAAATAAAATTGTATAGATTTTTTACTTATTATTATTTTTTTTATTAATGAAGTTTATTATGAGTTTTATCTCAATTTTTACCTTAATATAAATACTAAAACTTGTATAAGGATAAAAATTTTATAACTAATTCAAATAAAGGCATTTATTTCGTCCACAGTTAAGCACGGTTGCAAAATACCCGTTACGGGCCCTCAGTATTGGCTAACTTATTTTATTTCAATCCTAATCGTATTAATTGTAAGGGCTCAGATTAATATGAAAATACAAAAATATCATGTAAAATTATATGCTTTAATAAAGAAGAGTTTATTTTCTTTCAAAAAGTTCATTCCATAAAATTATTATAAATGTTTATAAACATTATATATATATATATATATATATATATTTTATTTCCAATGGCAGATTATGAACAGTTACAGCAATAAAAAGAACAACAAATATAAAAAAGAACAGAGAATACAACAAAACATGCTGAAACAGTGTTAATTAATCTGACATATTTCTAGCCTCCCAATATCGCTCGGCGAGAAAAGTCTTGCTCAGAGCAGGACAGCGAAGTAGATGCGTGGAGTCCGTGGCCTCTCCAGAGCTGCATATCGGGGAAGGAACTATTTTGAGTCTGTAAAGATGGTTTCGCAGGCAGTCGGTTGTCAAATTAGCCTCCTTAATAGTAAAGGCATCAATATCCTTCTCACACAAAGTCAGCAAAAGCTCTGAAAGCTTGGATTGAGACAGTCCACCGGCATTCCACTGTAGGACTCGAAGAGTATCAAAGTGAGGGGAGGAAGACATGCCAAGTTGTAAATCTTTCAGCCACTAAAAAGTGTTACCAGGTGCACCACGGGGAGGTAGATTTACTGCGCACTCACATTATATATAGGCACAGCTACATTAATAGAATAAAACGATGAATTATTAAAAATTGAGACATCCTTTTACAATATAAATAATTCTTATTGTTCTTCTTTATTGGCGTAACAGCCTCATGGTGGGCCAAGGCTGTCTGCCTATTGGCAGATTTTGAGATAGGAGATGTTTCCTTTTTACGGGATAGGGTTGTCAGCCCTTACGCCCAACTACAATCATATTAGACCAGGACCTACGATTTTAAGTGGATTTCGAACCACTTTAAATATCCATGGCACCTGCGGAACTAGAGCTCGAAACCTGTAGCATGAAGCGGTGGAATGCTAGTCACTCGTCCATCGGGCCCCGATTCTTATTGTTATAGGTCTCAAAAATTGGTCTTCCTTTGGGTTCACCAAAGCAATAAAAATAACTCATTCATAAAAGTAAATATAAAATACAAAAGATACTATCTCAATAATCTTACATGTTTGATCTGATTAAAAATTTGATTACTTTGATACTAAAATTAATTATTTTGAAATTTAAATCGTTAAAAAAAATAACATTTTTTAAGCACAAAAATTAAGATTAATATGAAAAATTAGCCAAAAGTAATTGCAAATTTTGCAAACATTACTTATGACATAGAAAGTCCAATTATTTACAAAATTTTGCGAATAATTGGACTTTGCATGCAATATTTTATATCTGGTTATTCTAATTCTGATTCAGTTGATTCCCGTTCTTGAAAAATGTTCTTTTTATACACTGAATTCTTAATACAGATTGAAATTTGTCTGAATATAATTAAATTTGTGCGAAAATAGTAATTTCTCAACCGTTGCTGCAGTTAATCTGCTGCGTAATTTCGTGTGGGTGTTCTTAAAAGTTGACCAATTTCTTTCGTAGACTGTAGATGTTGAAGAAATTTGTAATAAATTAACGGATTTAAAGCCCAGACCATCAAGTATTCAATTTAATGTATTTTATAGATTTCCAAACTGAATATATGCTCTAAAAGCCACAAAAGCTTCGATGTTATGCTACATTAGAGATATCTTTTCCGTTTTTAATTCCTAGAGGATTTTATGCAGTAATTATGTAACTAAAATTATATTATTATGAGATAAAAATTTTTTTTCTTGTTAGCTGGGATCTGGGTTCCTGATGTCCGAGTGAGTCCCGGCGATGCCATGGATGTGTGTAGTGGTTCAGAATCTACTTTAGGCCATAGGTCCCAGTCTAACATGACTATAGAGCGTTGTGGGCAAATAGTTCTACCCCATGAAAAGAAAAACGTCTCCTGTCTCGAAATCTGCCAGGAGGCAGACTGTGATAACCCACCATGGGGTTGTTGTGCCAATGGAGATGTGAAATATCTGGGATCTCATAAATTTGTGGCTGCTTATATTGATTAAGTATAAAATAATTTTTTTTAATTAAAAGTGCCTTTAACATTTTTTCCCTTGATAATAAAAAAGTGAAAATACGTTTTTTCCTTGATTTCACAAAGGTGAAATTAACCTTATATAGTTACAGACAAATTAATCTTTATTGTATCAACTTTATTATTTCTATTATCAGGCACTTCTGACAGCAGATATTTATTTGATTATGGTTTGCTACATAATGAAGCGATGGGTCTTAAGATTTTTAAAGAATATTGTAACTGCTTCCAGAAAAAACATCGTTATCTAATAGAAGGCGATGAATTTCTTTTTGTATGTTTAAATTTTTCATGAGAGCAATTTCTTGAAGACACTCTTTCCCATTTCCTAGGCTTTCAAACATGATAAATATTCCAGCCAACATTGTTTTACATGCAAGTTAAGAGATATTGAGCTGTCAATTTTCAATTTTTCATTTTGCTTTTTTTGAAAATTCAGCAGTGATAATATGAATATTTTTGATATGTTCCACTTTTCTTTTAACTTTTTTAAAAATTCTTCTCATTCTTGGAGGTTCTATTATGTAATTTAGCAGCAAGTTCATTCTATGTACATTTATTATATTTAGATATAATAACAAGAACTATAATATCTATACAAGAACTATAATAACAATAGCTATAATATATATACAAGAACTATAATAACAATAACAATAATTCATCTTTTAACTCCATCGCTATGTTTTTATATTATTAGCAAAGAATTCATCATAAACTAAAAAAAAAGCTTTAATATTTTTAACAACTAAATTCCAAAATCACAAAAACTTATTGTAAAAGTTTTGCAAACATAAATTATGGCATTGAACACTCTTTAGCTCTCTAATCCCAAGAACCACTATCGAATGTTCTATAAGGCGATGGATTTTATATATGTAATTATAATATATATGATATAGTAAATATAATATAATATAATAAATATATAATTATTTTCAGTAACAATATCCCATGTAACTTCTATTGTCAGTGATTAAAGCAAAAACATTTCCACTATCAACCTTTTCAATAATCTTAATACCTTAATCAGATACAATGCAAGGTAATAAATCTCACCAAATCATCAGATCAATATAAGACTAATAAATCATACAAAATTATATATACATATGTAATTATTAAGCATTTCTTTGTATAATAACAAAGTTACAATTAAAATATAATCTTCTAACTTAAAATTATACATGTTGACAAAGAAACAAATTAACTTTGAATTTACTTTAAAGCAATTTAAATGTAAGAGTGGAAGGTAATTTATGTATATATTTTTTTGATTAATAATATGTGAGGTCGGTAATTAAACTAAGAAAGAAAAATGTATCAAGCATAACATGCAAATATGATTGAATTTCAGCTAATTATTAATGGCAAATTCATGTTTCAGTCTTATAAATTTTCGTGATAATCATTAATTAAAAAAATTTTATAATTATAATTGCTCTTGTTCTTTGTGTTTATTTTTTATGATATCTGTTGTCTTGTAAATATGCCATTGGAAATTAAAAAAAAATATTATAATTATAATTACTAAATGTGTGTTTAAAGCAGTAGTATCTGTGAGCCGAAATTGGGGCAAGGGGCAAGAATTTGTTCTCTTAAAGGGGTATACAAAAATTCGGGCAACTACTATCTTTTAACTCCATCGCTATGTTTTTATATTATTCGCAAAAAATTCATCATAAACTAAAAAAAAAAAAAAAAAAATAAGCTTTAATATTTTTAACGACTAAATTCCAAAATCACAAAAACTTATTGTAAAAGTTTTGCAAACATAAATTATGGCATTGAACACTCTTTAGATCTCTAATCTCAAGAGCCACCATCGAATGCTCTATAAGCCGGTGGATTTTTTTTTACAGGCATGGTCATGTCATAGAACAAGAAGTAAATTTAATATAAAGACCGATGTGTCTTTAATGGGTTGCAAGGTAATCGTGTCCTGTTGTTGGCCTGAATCGTGTCTTGCATGTTAAAAGTTGAACACATTCAGTTTTAGTTTACCAAGTACATCTCACACTTCCACTGAAGTCCTGATTTGTAGTAAGTGCACCAAGTCACATGATATATTATATTAACCTTCTAAACGAAAGAAGTTTGTGACTTTTTTTACATACTTATTGAGAAAACAAATTCATTGATATGTATATATTTTTTGTAAATAATAAAATTTCATTTATTTGTACTGAACATTAGAAAAACAAGGTCATATATTCTATATTTAAAGTCGCTGTAAGAAAGAAGGTTTCATGATTTGTGCAAATTGTTGACGGTAGAAAATTTATGCTTCGGTTGCAGAATATATCAAAGTGGCCTTGTTGAAAATTTTACTTTTATTTCCAAAACATAATGGGTTTTTTTTCAAAGAAAGAAAAAGTTGGAGTGAGTTTTATAATTTTCGTTAGTGCACCATCGGGACATCATAGACTGAAGCAATAGGATTCGCTATTTGTAGGGTCTCTTCGTGTTAAAGTCTACATTCTCATTCTGAATATAAGAATACCAAGTCATATTCTATATTAAAACTCACTGTAAGAAAGAAAGTTTTGTGATGGGCAGATTGCTTACGGTAGAAAATTTACGTGTCGGTTGCAGAATATATCACAGTGGCCTTGTTGAAAACTTTTCTTTTATTTCCAGAACTTCTTTTCAAAGAATGAAAAAGATGAAATGAGTTTTATAGTTTTCGTTAGTGCACTATGCGGACATCATAGATTGAAGCAAGAAAATGAGTGATTTGTGGGAATTCTTTTTGTTAAACAATCTACATATTCGACTCACAATGTATCATAATGGCTCAATTTTGTATTATATTTTGGTTTCTAATGATCAAATATTACAGCGTCTTTAAAAACTTTTTTATTTAAAAATAAAACATTCGTTTATATAATATATTACAATTATTTTACAGATATTCAATATTTTTTAGGAAAATTTATTAAAATTTGTACCTCTAAAGATTATTTGAAATAATTAATGCTTAATAATATATTTATTTGATATACTTTTAATTGTTCTAATCTGAATACTTGAAAGCCTTAATAGTGCGAAATGCAATGATTTTTTTTGCTTCTAGTCAGTTCTAGTTGATAAATCAATCTGAAAATGAAACCATGTTGAAAATAAAGAAAAAATGTTAAAGCATGAAACCATACTGATAGTTATGAAACCATGCTGTAAAATATGAAACCATGTTAAAGCATGAGACTATGCTGAAAGTTATGAAGCTATGCTAAAGCATGGAACCATGTTGAAAGTTATGAAACCATGTTAAAGCATGATGATAAATCATGTTGAAAGTTATTAAGCCATGTTAAAGCATGAAACCATGTTGAAAGTTATGAAACTATGTTATAGCATGAAATCATGTCGAAAGTTATGAAACCATGTTAAAGCATGGAATTATGCTGAAAGTTATGAAACCATGTTGATTATTTTTTTGTTCTCCAAGATAAAATATTTTGTTTTAAGAAATAATTTTTTTTGTAGTAATTTGTGTTTATTTATGATTAAAATACAAAATTTTTAATTCTTCTAAAAAAATCATAGCATAGCATATAAGAAATTGTTCTAAGAATGAGAAGTTTTTAAATTAAAAAGAAAATGCTAAATATAACGATTTTCATTGAATTATAAAGAGAAAATATATATTATTAAAAGTTTTCAATAAAAATATTAATAATAGTTTATTTGTATGTAAATTAAACTATATGTATATAGTATATGCAATTAGTTATTATAGTTATAAGTACTTAGATTTTCTGTACTTAACAAGAATGAATGAAAAAGAAAGACTTCGGAGTTACAGTTTTTTTATTTATTGCACAGATAATTTGTACAAAATACAGTAAAAAATTGAAATCGCATTAGCAGCTTATAAATGTAACGCAACATAAATAGATTTTTTTTTTTTTTTGAGATCAATAAATTCATAACTTTACATTTCATTTCCATCTAATGTAAAAATGCAACTCATTTCATATCACCAAAACTATAAAATCCATTTCTAGCAATTTTTATATATTGTGAACCAAATTATATTTTAATAAGTTTCGTCTTTAGAATATCTGTTTTTTTTTTAAAATATTTTAAAGTAATTTAAAATCAAAGTTGCATCAAATAAAGTTAACTTATAGAAATTATAAATTATTCATGCTTTATTTATTTTTAAAGTTCAAGTTTTAATACTATTTGTACAAAAATATATAGATATAAATTACGTTCATAATTTTGATAAAGTTGTGGGAACTTTATAAATGTTTAGGTAAAGTACAATAATTTTAATTTATAAAATGTATAGTTTTGGTGATTTTTATATAGTTCATATGTATACTTGAATAACAAAACTTTTTTGATATGCATATACATAATAAACATACATTAGTATAAATGTATACATAATAAATAAATCCCATCATTTCCTAAGCACAATTTAAAATCGTTTTTTTAAGCAGTTCGTATGAAAAGATGTGAAAACATATTTAAACATTTCAAATTTCTCTCTGAAAGCATAGTTTAGTAAATTATGGCTATGAATGAATAAAACTATTATAAACGAAGTAAAAATTTCTTTTTTTACATTATATACAGAAGTTTTTTATTTTATAATATAAAAATACTTAAAATACTTTTAAATAAAAATACTTAAGAAAGCCCTACTACTAATAATAATATAGTTATAAAAATCACTAAAAAAAGTTAACAGTTATTTATTTTCCTAAGCTGTAAAAATACATTATACATGTCTAAGGTATATGAAAACTCGAGTACAACTTTTATATAGTATTAGCATAAATTACAGCATTATATTATTACTCAAAGAACATTTGATAAAAATAGTAATGATTTTGAAATGAAACAATTTCATATTTATATGCATACGAAACCTAAAAAGCAAAACTTCCTTAAAAAGTCGTATGAAAAATTGAATAATACAAATTGAAAAAGCTCAAAGATGATAATGCAAATTTAAATATACATTTCTATGCATGTTACGACTATGTAACTTTCAAATGCAATAATATAAACAAATGAAAAAGGAAATAATCATCATTTAAATTCAGAAATCTTGAGAAATTGTTTCATTTACTTGATGATATGGATTAAATTTTACACAGCCTGTGAAATAACTCACTAATAAAGGAATTTGTTATTATTTTTACCAAAAATAAAAAAAAAATTTTTTTAATGTTTTATTCTATGAAAAATATATTTATTTTATATGTACAAATGCATCTTCCTAAACTTAACTAAACAGTTAAAATTTTTTTCAAATTAAACTTCAATTAAATTTTAATTAAAGTTTAATATTAAAAATTAAAAAAAATTAAAGTTCATTAATTAAAAAGTTTTTAATTAAAAAATTTAATTAATTTTTTAATTTTTTTTAAAAATTTTTTTAAATTTATCTAAATATTTAATTTGTCAATTCAATTAACAATTCCTTTAATTTGGTATGATTAATAATCTAATCCATATGATTAATTTGTTTAATTTGGTTTTGATTCTATATATACAAAATTGCTAGATTTACAACAGTATACACAATTCTTGAAACACACCTTAAACTTCACACAAGCTACCATGAAAATCACTTAATTAATCGTTTCACACAACGCATTTTTTGGTAAATCGATTCAATCTGTTTTAGATTGTCAACAATCTTTGTAGAAATTACAACGCAAAATACCGTGACTTAGTGTCCGAGTTTGGAAACTTCTATTTTGAAATGAATTCGGTGAAAAATGGACTGTTGCCAGCAACTGTCAAAATTTGATGCACGAAATGCACTCTTCTTTTGATAGAAAGTTTATTAAAATAAAAATAAACGAGTTTAATTACTTTAAATTTTATAACAATTTTAATGATTAAATCTATGTTGACGGACTTTAGCTAATAATGTCTATCGAAATGTAAGTTTTTTTCATTTATATTATGTTTTGAAATTTATTAATCTACAAAAATTTATTTTAAAGTGATATAGGGTCAATTTTGAATAAAAATTAGTTAAAAATGTCTTAATAACATAGTAGTTTTTTTTATTTATAATAACATTACCAATCGTATACAATATCCACACAATTTCTGTAATTTTTTGTTAAATTGCTTTTAATAAATTCGAAAGTAAACAAAAATCTTAAATATTTCATTGTATGATTTAAAAACTTTTAGGTTCATATTTCTGTTAAAAATAGAATTTAAGCACTTTTTGAATGTTAACGTTCTATAATGTGTAAATGAAAAAGTTAGATATTGATTTCAAAATATAACAATTAAAACAAAAATTCTATGTCCTAAATTCATATTTTTGCGTCACATTGTTCTATTTTAATTAATTAAAAAAAATTTAAAAACGTTAATTAAATTGTTTTTGGTTCCAATCTGATCGATCTAACCAGTTCCATTATTTTATTGTTTGACCTATTTAAGGCAATGACGTCAATATCTGGCCCAAGCCGACAAAGAAGATTTCGTGCATCAAATATTGGTGGGATTCGTAGGATCTAAAGTATGTAAAAAAAAAAAGTTGAAAAGAAGCACTCAGGACATGCAAATTGCCGTGGACTGGTCGTTCCCCAGGCGCCTGAAGACCAAGCTAAACTCTTCTTTGGGTACGACGAGTCCAGGAATGTCGTGCAGGTCTGGTTGTGGCGAGCCCTGCGGTAGAGTGATGTCGAAGTTCTGGAGCAGAGTGGACAGACCCAGGAACAGAGTGGCTTTGACAAGCCCGTCCCCGAGGCAAGTCCTCTTGCCCGTGCCGAATGGGACGAAGAAATCGGGTTTGAAAACGTTCCCAGAGCTGCTTACAAACCTGAAACGTGAGATTGAGGCAGATTTAGAGAAGGGGGAAATGTAAATGAGAGCGGCATAATTAGACGGCACTGTGTGGTGGTAATTGTTTCAGCCCCTTGAGCTACTGAACATCTCTCTTGTTTGTTTATGTTTTGGGAAGAAGCGTGCAAGACTTAACATCTTATAAATTATATGTTATCAAATTGTTAATTTTGTATGTTTAATATTTTAGTAAGTCCTTCCAGTGTTTATAATTCAGCTATGATAAAATGCTTTAACCTTTTTCTAAAGATAACTTATCACGTGTTATTTATTTAATGATAATAAAGTTTGAAATATTAAAAGGATACCGAAGTTTTCAAAACTTGTTTAGAAATAAAAAACTATTTAATAAAATTAATTCAATCATTATTATAAGTAATTAAACCTTCTTAGTAAGGATTTTTTCTATGTATTTTGCACCTTCCTGAT
The DNA here is from genome assembly GCA_021605075.1 of Caerostris darwini. Taxonomy (NCBI): domain Eukaryota; kingdom Metazoa; phylum Arthropoda; class Arachnida; order Araneae; family Araneidae; genus Caerostris; species Caerostris darwini. The sequence continues at coordinate 453,170 of BPLQ01012142.1, read as the reverse complement.
AACATTGGATGTAAACTTGTACAATTAATTATCAGTACAATTAACTATTTTCTTATAAAGTTATAATTTTAATGAAAAATCTTTTTTAAAACATTAAAAAAATGCCCAATTTTTTTAAAGAAAAATTATTGAAAAATTTTGAAACTTAATTTGTATCATTCACTTTAAGTCATTAAAAGGAGTTTTTTAAAGTTTCTTTTGAACGCGTTTCAATGACTGCAGTTTAATAGAAATTATGAAGATGTTAAGTAAAAAATATTCATTCAATTTAATTTTTAATAATAATAATTTTGCTTTTGTGTTTTTGTTGTAGCAATTTAAGAAAAAAAAATTTCCTACAAAAAATCTATATAATTGAACTCACCTTAAAGGATCAAATTTTCTGGGTTCGTTCCAAAGTTGAGGATCCATGTTAATATCGCATGTATTGAACATAACCATTGTGTCTTTTTCAATTTGGTAACCTGCATAAAAATAGGAACTCGATTAACACTTTTTAAGAGCATAAAACATAATTTTTTAACTCTTTACTAAAATTACATTTAATTTTTTAAATTAAATTAAACTTAATAGTTTTAAAATGTAAATTATTCCCTAAAACTTACCACTTATGTTTGTGTCGGTAGTTGCCACATGTGGGATAATAGGAGATGCAATAACCCTCAAAAGTTCAAAAGTAGTTGCTTCAGTGTAGGGCATGTTTTTTCGATCTTCCATTGTTGGAGCTCTCACACCGCTTGTTACTCTTTCTACCTCATCTCTGATGTTCTTCTTAACTTCAGGGTTTGCAGCCAAAAGGTAAAGTCCCCACAGCCACAGATTTCCCAAAACAGAGTGACCACCAATCAGATCTTCGATAATAACTTCCACATCTTCTCGGGTCAATGAAGAATCTTTGTTATTCTCATTGTCCTTGAGGTAACTTAGATAGATGTCGACTAAATCTCTTGGTCTGTTGTGGTCGATGTTTCCTTCGTGCTCTGTAATAATGGACTCTGTGACGCTGGAGACGTTTTTGGCGAGGTCTTTCAGGCCTTTCAGTGTGTGGAAGTTGAACACCTTCAGCCATGGCATGAAGTCGAGGGCGAATCCCGTGAAGAGCTGTCGGAACACTAAGTCGTAAATTGCAACAGTTTTCTTGAAAACGGAATTATTTTCGGAGAATCGCTTGCTGCAGATGTATTGGTAGAAAATGTTGCCGCATGTTGATAATAAGAAGGGTCTTGTGATTAGAGCTTGATTCTGAACTTTGGACAGGGAGGAAACCAGTTCTTGTAATTCGAACCTAATAATTTCGTTCATGCGATTTCCATCAAGGGTGGCTACTCTTGGATGCATGAAAGGGAAGGCCATTTCTCTTCGTACTTTCTGTTTGTCTGACCAATCGCATAATGCAATAGCTATAAAATAAAAATAAAAACGTTTTACTCTTTTCTAGGATTGTCCTACAACGTACGTAATGTATTTTATGTATCCTTTTAATATAATATTTTATTAAGGATAGTTTTACAAGAAAAAATCGTTTTTATATTATCAAATTTAATTTTTTTTGAAGCCAGAATACTGTATGTAGATATAATTTTACATATCATTGCGGATCATTTCTTTGTTCATCTTATACACATATAGTGCTAAATTAAAGATTTGTATGATTTTAGATTTTTGCTAACGTGTTTAATAATTACAACATATTCCCTAAAAAAGTAAATTAAATTATATATATATTTGATCATTACAATTTTCCAAATGAATTAATGAAATTGTATTTAAAGTTAGATATTTTTATCTTTTTATGTATGCTTTTGCATTAAAGATGATGTATTTACACCCAATATACTATTATTTTATCAAAAATTGTTTCTTACATTGAATTACTTTAAAAAAAATTCAATCTACAACACACTAAATGTATTTATTAATCACTTTGAATTCTTCTACCAGTTTCATCAAATGGGTAGATTTTTAAAATTCTTTAAAGGAATTTATTTCAATGTTGATTTAGATATTGAAAGAATATAAATACTTACATAGATTTCTGTCGCCCCGAAAAATGGCGTGAAACCTTAAAAAGTCTGGGCGGTTGGCGAAGTCGTGGCATTTGGTGACAAGCACCTCCTTGACCAGAGCCATGTTGCTGACGACAACACAGCGTCGGGACCCTAGCGTCAGACCATATATGTCACCGTATTGCTTTCGCAAGGCCGAGAAGGCATCCCAGGGTTTTGGGTAACGGCCGACGATATAAGATGCACCTGATTAAAAATTCGTTAAGAATAAATAATTCAAGTTCATATAAACTTAAGAATGTACAATTAAGTAAAGAGTATTATTAACATCAAATAAGGTCTTTATAAGGCCTTTTATAATGAATAGCTTTGAATACATAAAATGAAAGTAAAGTTTATCAGTCTTTGCCTTTAAATATTTTCCATCTGGATCGAATATTGAAATATGTTACGAAAATTGGAGACCAAAATGTAATCAAAGATAAACTTTATTTACGCAAACTGCTACTACTTATTTATTTAAGGATATTTTATTTAAGGGATTAATATAAGGGATAGGGGAATTTTATTGGGAATAAATAAGGGGAGGGGAATTTTATTATAAGTAAGGGAATTTATAAGGGAAGGGAGAAGGGGGATATATATTATAAGGGAATTTATTATATATAAGGGAATTTTATAAGGGATAAAAGGGAAATAATAAAGGGATATATATATAAGGGAATATAATAATAAAGGGAATTTTATTTGCAATGCTTCTATTTAATAAATATCATAATGAGATTATTTTTTGCAGAATGATAGTTAAAATATTGTCATAAAGATTCCCATTAAAATTTTAATTGTAATGAACATAAAATGTGAAAAATTTGATTTGGAGAAGAAAGTAGCTAACAAAAAGGTTTACAGATGTAGAGTAGTAACTCACCTAAGACAGGCAATCCCTTGGGTCCTGGGAGAGACTTGTAGGGCTGCTTACTCTTCGATTTCTTTGAAGATCGTACGTGCACAAGCAAGACGACGCAGGCTAGTGCGGCGATGACGCCGCCCAAAACCAATGTCAGGGGAGACACAGAGATAAAGCTCATCTTCGGACGAGTTGCGCGATATCTAGACTGGAAAGACAAAACAAAAAATTGTTTTTAAGTACTTAGTTTTACTTTACACAGAAATACAAATATAAAATATATAAATAATCAGTTTATACGAATTCGAAAGTTCTACAGCGGAATTTATGTAATGATTCTTCTGTCTAAAATTCTTAAATCTTTTTAGACAGAAAACACACACACATATATCTATCTATCTCTCTCTATGTATATATCTTCAATATTATACTTTCCGATATTAAACGGAAGGTTATTTTGCCTACTCCATGTTATCGGAATATGTCGCTAGATGTGTTTTTGATTTACATTCAACAAGCGTGGAGAAACCAAATTTTTATAAAATTTAAGCGTACGTATTCCTTGATAAAGATATTATCAGTATGTTACAATTTATTGGGTTTTTACGTATTTACTGCTTAACATCTTTTCACAACCAACCCATTGTATATTTTGTACAAATTTTTGTGTTTTTATAGGGCATTTCCATTTTGCAGTCATTTTGATCTTTATGTTTTAAAAATGATTTTCAGTTTCATTGGTACAGCTTATTGGCATTTCAGATTTTGAACAATTTCTTTCTTTTTTTTAAATATTTATTTTTGAGAGAGGTTTGAATATGAGACAACAAGAAGTTTATTTTGCAAATGCTATGGTCGCTACATTATGCTAATTTACATAGAAATGAACAGACGCGCTTTTAATTCACTTCTTGTTTGCATATATATATATATATACTTATGAGAAGAGATTACGGATCAAGATCATATAATCACTTAAATAGTTTTACTAATTTCACTATATATATATACATAGTGAAATTATAGTAAAACTATTTAAGTGATTATATGGTTTTAATCCGTAATCTCTTCCTTTAAGACGACTAGGTTATCGTCAATATTTAATTTCCAAACCATATTTTCATAAGTGAGTAGCGATACTAATATTTTTAAATCTAATTTTAACATAATACGTTTGAAATAGGAATAACTTAATTGAAAATTAGAAGTCTTTAAATAGAAGATTAATAAGATATTTAAATATTCGAGTTATATTTTAGTACATTAAAATCAACCTGTTATATTTAATATTATTTCATTACAAGGCTAAATATAACAGTTATATATTATTTATCAATAGATAATTAATATGTCACTACGTTAATGCAGGATCAAGTTCAGTAGGCAAGCGAATGGGTTTACAGATCGATAAGTTGTTCTAGTTTGAGAGTTAATAGTTCACAATATGTCAACTCAATTTACGAAATGAGGACAATTGCAGCAAGAAAATCTTAAAAAAAGAAAGAAAAAAAACCATATTTATTTAGACTAGCATATGTGTTGCATACCTCAAAAGTTTTCTTTTTTAAAAAACTTTGTATGACAATTGAAATGAATCAATTTAAAAAAAAAAAATCCGGATTTCTAGAAATATGTAAATGAAAGATTAAACCATAACATTCTGGAGATGAAGTTTTTACAGTTAGAAAGTATATATGTATATACTGTTGATATGATATTCTCAAATAAATAAAATAAGAAAAGCAAGGCAAAAGCATTTGAAACACATGGCTCAAAGCGAACGTAAGTTGTTTTATTTGTTTCCGTGTATTCCCCAGTAGAGTAAATTACCCCGTTACAACAGTTTTCTCCTTCATATTAATATTAATGTAGCGAAGCCGTATAAAGAAAGTTACTGCTACGTACGAATTTAAAACAACTTATTTATTTAAATAAAGGAAAATAATTTAAAAAATTTATATAATATTTTATTTTATAAATTTTTTTAAATCATTTAATTTTTTTACAGTTTTATTTTTAAAGTACATGAGTTAGTTTATCAACATACTAAAAGCGTTACATTTTTGCCACAGATTACGTGATTTAAAGATTTCAAGAATAAACATTATTGTACTGCACAAAGTCATATATTTTAGAAAAGCCTTTAATTTAACAAATGTTTAATATTAAAATAATAATTAAAAAATATAATAATTATTAAATATAATTTAACAAATGTTTAATGCTGTATATTCTATATAAGTAATTTGTAAATCAACATTAGAAGTAAATTTTACATTTTTTTTTTAAATTCAGTGATTCAGAAATAAAAAAAATATTTTCTTTTTTTAGTTTGATCATGAAAACTAATTTTTTTTCAGAATCTCTCACAACAACAGAAATGCATTTCAATCTTTTTTTTATTTTTTAAATCGTGCATGTTCGAAGATTCGTAATTTTTTTTTTTCTTTTGCAACTTAAATCATTTAAATGGGCTTTGTTATTAAACATAATAATTGTCCTTATTACTAACAATAACACATTCAATAAGTTACAATTAATACTTAACGTATTGCTTCATTACATAAAGTCTTAATTATTTGAAAAAAGGAAAACGGGCAATTATTGAGAAATTAATACAAATACAATGACAAAATCAAACAAACTTTATATTTTTAAATATTACTAATTTTATTTGATAAAATTTAATTTGCAAAGAAATAGTTTGATGATAGATTTTTATAAAAATGCTGCATTAACTGTTTTATTATAAATTGTTTTCTTTATTACTTGTTATACTTAAATATATTTGGTTATATTATACGTAATCTTTGTATTCTATTATACAAAAAAACCCTGATCTAAACCCTAATTAATTAAATACTTTAAACGAAGTCTGCCTATATATTTATAATATACATAAACTATATGCGCATCATAAAGCACAGAGATAAATATACAATGAAGCAAGTATTGCAGGAAGGCTAAATTAAGTAACTATTTTTGAATGAAAACATTCAATTCCGTACCTTTATCCCGAGAGTATAGAAACACACTGGATTTCAGAGTTTTTTCCACCTCAAGTTGCTGCGCTCCCCTAAAAGGCTTCTGTAGCTACCTTCTCCTTTCTGCCATCACTTCGCGTTCTTATATACCTAATCCCAACCTCTCTGATTGGACGGATGGAAAATTCATTTTCGCGAAAGAAAAAAGTACCTGGCCTCGCACGGCTGTCAATCAACCAGTTCCAGGCACGTCATTGGTCGAAAAGGTGGAACTTGTAATTATTGCTTTTATTTTGATTGCTTAGAATGGTATATAGGAGGGGAGAAATACAAGTTCTTTTTGTTGTTGTTTTTTCCCCTTCACGAATTCAGCCCCCCACTCCCTCCCTCTCTCTCCTCCTTCATTGGGAAAAATCACATGCTTTGCTATCGGACTAATGGAGTTTGGGACATTTTTAAGGTACTTTATGACCAACATTCGAGTATTGGTAAGTTCGTGCTTCGAGTTTAAAATTCAGTCGGTGTAATAATTTTTGGCTAAGTACTAAGGGGGAACCTGTGTTTGTAAAAAAAAAAAGAAAAAGAGAAATTGATAAGTATCTCATTAATACGTGAGGAGATCATGAATTTTTTTTTTAATGAAAAAAAAAAAAAAAAAAAAAAAAAAAAAAAACTTAAAATACTTGAGTAATTTTTTCCTCGAATTATTTTTTTTCTTAGGATATTTAATTACTAATGGAATGTGTATTAAAAGAGAAGCAAAATTTGGGGTTTCCCTTTCTCCTTGACATAACTGAATAATTAATACGCTTATTATTACTTTTTCTGTACAGATGTATTTATAGATGCCTACTATTGTATATATATATATATATATATATATATAAGTTGTTTCAAATTAAATAAACTAATAAAATTTTAGAGAAATAATGATAAAGATGAAAATTATCAATCCCTTAATAGCTATGTAAAGAGATATAAATATTAAATTATCGTATTATAAAGTTTAATATAAACTGAAGAAAATTAAGCCGAAGTCTTGAACTATCAGTGTTGTTAACAGCTATTTCATCAAGAATGATAAGTACTATTGTGTCCAAAAAGTAAGACCAACTTTCAATTTAAAATTCACAGGATTTATGGAATTTCATTTTTTTTTTTTTTTTTTCTTTTTTAGGTTGCTGGCACTGTCCGTGACATCTGTGTGAAATTTTACATCAAAATATTCATTAGTGTTTCAGTTACGCTTGACTTTGTGAGACGCTAAAACTGATTCCGACGATTTTTGAAATGTCTGAAATAATCGAGCGAAGAACTTGCATTACATTTTGTTTGCGGAAACGTATAGAATGTTGCAGAAGACATTTGGTGAGCATTTCTAATCGGAAAGAAATGTTTAGAAGTGATATAATCAGTTCAAAGAAGGCAGAGAACGCGTTGAAGACGAAGAGCCCTCTGGTTGACCATCAACCTCAACCGACGAAACTCACGTCCAAAAAATTAAAGATTTGGTGCTTGCAAACCGCCGATTTACAGCTAGAGACCTTGCTGATGATGTTAGAACTTCAAAAGGATAGGCCAATTCCATTTTGGGCCTCAAATGCGTCAAATGTCGATTGGTATCGAAAACACTGAATGCGCCAGCTCACACTGCATTGATTCTTCGTGACTTTTTCGCCAAAAATGGAACCCATATCGTTCCACAATCATCGTATTCACACCGTGCGATTTCTGGCTATTCCATATATTCAAAAGACCACTCCGGAGACACCGTTTTGAGTCGCTTGAAGAGGTTCAACGTGAATCGGCGCGCGCCTTGAAGGTCATCCCCGCCGATGACTTTTTAACACGTATTGAGGATTGGCAAAAAAGTTGGCATAAGTGCATTGTGTTCGGAGGAGATTACTTTGAAGGCAATGAAATAAATTTAGAAAAATAAATAAAGATTTTTTGAAAAAAAAAATAATTGGTCTTACTTTTTGGTCACAGTCGTATCTTTTAAGGCTGTGTAATATAATGATTAAAAGCTTAATCATTTCACCTTTTACAAATTATTGTGTTATGTGTGTCATATAATAGCTCACAAAAAGTGCTCAGTCCCTTTAAACTTTCTACTGAAATCATTTGTTTTGATTGCTTTAAATTTTAATAAATTCTCTGTTAGTAGTAATGGAACAAATCAGAAATAAAAAGAAAAATAATAAATTTATCTTGCAAAAAAAAAAATCTTTCTTTTCGAGATAAATGCAAAAAAAAAAAATGCTTTCTTTTTCATTTAAAAAGTAAAACATAAATTGTCCCGTCAATATGTTTTAAAATCTCTATTTAAAATGTTTGCAATTCCGATATAAAATAATATAATTATTTAATTATTTTAGTTCTGATATGAATGGATCAATATTTTCATGAACTTCTTTTTTTAAATAATTAGAAAAAAATCCATTTCGTGATTTTTTTAAAATTATTAATTGAAAATCTATATTAAATAAAGTAATTCAATTGAAGGATTCGTAAATTCCTTTTTATATTTATTATTCTATCTATACAAGTGTATATGCATAATAAGCATATATAAATAATGTGTATATAGTATAAATATACTTTAAAAATAACCATTTTTGAAATATGCAGTGTTTTTCAAGTTATGGAATATATATATTTTTAAATTATCACAAAATGAATATTTAAAAAAAAAATTTGCCTTTACACAACTCATTTTTTGTCTGTATTGGCACAGAAGAGTCACTGTAATGTTTAGAAGCATAGCTAAAAAATTATGTAATACAACGCATGGATTTTCTGCATGTAATTTGCATTCAATTGTTTACAGTGCCTGCTAAAGAATGTATTTGCTTCAATCTAAAAGTTATTTCCATTGGAAAACAATTGTATATTCTCAATATTTAGAGCCGACAGACCTATGTTTTACATATTCATCGGCGCAATACCATGTCTGGAATTGAATTCACCCTCAATTCTTCAAACAATAGAGTTAAAAAAATGTTACCAAACAGCGCAGTTGCAAAAGTTTCTTAGTGACAATACTGCCTAAAATAATTTAAACTTTTAAAGTATTTAAATATATAAGTATTATTGAAATACAAAATAAGTTTCAAATATTATCTTTTGAATTTAAGTCTTTAAATTTATGTAGAAAAAAGTTATAACGAATAATATTATTGTGAGTTGGTTAGTAAATATTAATATCTTAAAAATATATTTGATCCAATTCTTCTAAAAAATTGTCTTAAATTTAAATATCGCACAATATTTAAATTCAGAAAACAGTGGAAACATTAAGTGGGATATATATATGACTGAACAAAATAATTGACAGCATAACTAAATATTTTCGTAAAATTTTTTTTTAATGGAATAGAATAATACTTTTAAACTATTACTACTTTAATTATTTGTACCATTTGAAAAACCATTTTATCGTACTATTTTCACACCATACCATTTTTGTACCATTTTAATTATTTGTACCATCAGTACCAGTTGTAACGTTTTTGATAGATACATGATTGCAGTAAATCACAGTTTTTTTGAAAATCAATCTTTTTAGTTATGTATATAATTTTCAATTATTAAATATGCCTTTCTTGTTTCTAAAAATAGAGCCTGAAGGGCCGAGTGGCTAGCGCTCTGGCGCTCGGTACCACAGGTTTCGGGTTCGAGTCCCGGCGGTGCCATGGTTGTTTGTTGTGGTTCGGAATCCACTTTAAAAAGTAGGTCCCGGTCTAATAGGATCGTAGAGCGTTGCGGGGGCATTGTTACTCCGCGTCCGTGGCTTATCTTCAAGTTACACGCGCCCCCTGGGTAATGCAAAGTGAGTACGTCTGTGCAGCACTTGCCTTAAGGCATCCAACACCAAGGTGTCTGTGTTTGCCAGCTGAATTAGAAAGAAAAATGTTTCTAAAAATACTTATCTATTGTATTTTCATTGAACAAAAAGGAATTTAATTTTAAAAAATATTAATACTTTACATTTTCCTACTCCTTTTTACTGTCAACAACTCATGTTTTAGTTAAAAAAAAAAAAAAATGTTTTTTGAAATTTATGATAATTCAAGACAGTTTTCTGCTCACCTAATATGTAAACCTAAGTTGATAACTTTTACTATGGTGTACACTATTTTGACGCATCAATTCCATCTACTAATGTTCTCATATTGTCTCATACACTGTTATTGCAGCCTGATGGCCTATTGGCTAGAACTCTGGCCTTTTGTACCACAGCTTCAGGTTCGAATACTGGCGGTGGCATGGGTGTTTATGAGTGGTTCGGAATCCCCATTAAACTGTAGGTCCCTATCTAATTAGCCTAAAGTGTGCAAAAAAAGGACCGTAGAGGGACAAACCCAACCATATATTGCTATTGGTTGTCTTCCGCTAGGATTTAAGACTTCGTTTCACCACATTTGTGTGTCATATTGGAGAAGCACAGAATTCAACCAGGCAGTACAATTATACATGAGACCGTATGTTCTAATTTACAGTGAGTATATACATTTTTAAAGCAGTGATTGCAGTGCAGGTTGCCAGGCTTATACTACGTCGTACTAGGTCATACGATTTGTCGCAGTTGACATGGTTATATGACAACTGCAACAAATCGTGTGATATAATATATATAAGTGTGAAATGTACAATATTAATAGGTTCTTTTAAATTAATTATTTTGTTAGTTCAACAATACTTGGAATCAGTTTCATTAACATAAATGAAATTTTTTTTTTCCAGAAAAACTTATAACAATATATAAAACTATCATTTTACTAATATAGCTAAAATTCTAAAGTTGCTAGAATTCTATTTTTATTTTATAGAAAAAAAAATCACATCAAATGATTTTTTTTCTTACCAAATAACAAACTAGTTATCCGTCAGTAACTTATTTTTTATTATTATTTAAAAAAAAAATTTTCTTGTAATTTAATTATAAGAAAATATTTTCAACCTTGGGCCACATTTAAAGAATAAAAAAAACTTTCTTAGATGCATATAACATATATATTTATTTAATCATAGTAAATGGTTTAAAAGGAGCCTGCCTGATGGTCCGCTAGGATGCAGACGGCATTGGCCCACCATGGGGCTGTTGCGCCACTGATGCTGATAATGATGAAATTGTTTAAAATTTAAAATATCTGGCAAATAAATGAAAATGTCACAGCATAAATTTTTGTAAATTTCTTTTTGTTCAGAGTTTATTTTAAATCAATAAATACGTCAAGACGCTTTAATCATTAAAACAAATATCTCAGATGATAAAATATAAGTTTTTTTTAAAAGTAAAACCTACTTCAATTTCATCAATATTTATATAATTTATCAAATAAAATTTTATAAAAAAATGAATTAAGTAAATACATAAAAATATCTCCATGCCTAAAGGAAATTCACCATTTCATGTAATATGAAGGCCAGCACAGGACCTTGTTATTCTAATTCATTTTAGACTGTATTCACAGCATTTCTCAGCAGCTTTCAGACCAGCATTTAGACAATCCCAATTAAACAGTTAATAAAACAATTATTTAATTTTTTACCTTATTTTGTATCCAGAAAGGACTCATCCACTAAATATGCGATAATAACTGATATAGGCAGAAGTCCTATTTAATCCTGTTTTTCCTTGGGATAGTAAAATTTATCTAGAAAACATGCTTGTTTTCAAAATTATCTTTAAGCCTACTGGAATTAACACGAAGGTTTTAACAAGACCTTGTTATTGTAATTCACTTCAGTCTTTTCTTATCTTTATCAAAAGAGAATACAAGTACAGTGATTAATAAAATCATAAAATACACCTAAACCTATGTTTACAAGATAGATAAAAGGTTCATAAAAATGAAAGAACATAGCATCTTCATCATTTGGCTCATATGGGGCTATGTTATTGGCAATTATTAAATGTTAAGACAATTTTTGAAATAAAATATTTAAACTTCTACAATCTTCTCAAAATTCTACAAAATTTCTCAAAATTTCTTGAATTACATATTTTTTCCTAACTTTTTTGTCTTTTTTTTGGGATTGATTGAGTAAAAATGATTAAAAAACGCGTAAAAAATGTAAATTTTGATTGCTCTATAAAAAAAAAATTGCTCACAAAATAAAATAAAAATTGCTTCGAAAATAACATTTACATACACTACGTAAAAAAAGTAGAAGAACACTTGATTTTGTAACAATAACCGAAAAATATTTTATTTTTACTAAAAATTTTTATTAGAAACATTTTACAAATATTTTAAAAATACAATTTTAACATCAGAATTATGATATTCAAACATAAAATATTAATGGCAACAAAAATAGTTTCTCTTTTTTGAAACTTTGTAAAAAAAGTAGAAGGACAGCATTATAATGAATGAAAAAATAGTGATTTTAATAAGGAATGTTCTTCCCATCGGCCTTTATAACTTCAAATATTCTGTTTGGAAATAAATTGTATACAGATTGAACTTCTGTTTGACAAAAATTGTCCCACGAGTCATTCAATGCTTCTCGAAGCAGAGTTAGGGAAACAAATTACCTTCCATCAGCATAAACTCGACGAACTAGCATTGCCCAGATGTTTTCCACTATATTAAGGCCAGGACTTTTGGCTGGCCATGGTAAAACATCCACATTATTTGTTAGGAACCAATTTTTGACTCCAGTCGCGGTGTGAATGGAAGCTCCGTCTTGCTGAAACTTCCACTCTTTACCCCCCAAGTCAGAGCCATAAGGAAGAAGCTCGGAATTCAGCACTTGAATGTAGTCTGTATGTTTTTGCCTACCATTTAAGAAAACCAGACTTGTCCTTCCTCTGTATCCAACAGCCAACCAAACCATTAAACTCCCTCCTTCCATTTGTCGTGTTGAATAGTATTCGTTTTCATTCCCCAGACAATGCCAGTAGTGCTGATATCCGTCTGGACCGTTTAAATTAAATTTCTTTTCATCGGAAAATATCATAGAAGTCCATTCTCTAGTCCAGGACATGTGTTCCTTAGCCCACGCTAAACGGTTATCAATGTGAGCTTGTGTCCACTTAGGATGATGTTTCCGTTTTTCGAAAATGAATTTTTTAGATCTTTTAATATAGTTGTAAACTGTTTGTTTCGTCACATGATTAAGTCCTGCTTGATTTCTTGCCTTTGAAACCCTTCCTTTGTTCTTCTTAAGCACACGAACAAGTTTTCTTTCATCACGTGGTGTTAACTTTTTCGGTCTACCAGTCTTTTTTTTCTTTCCATTTTTATAAGGATTTCTGATAAAGTTTGAAACTGTATTGGGGCTCACCTGCCACAATCAAGCAATCTCTCTGACACCTTTACCATCATTTTGATATGCGGAAATTTGGCCTTTTTGAAAATCGTTCAAAGGTATTCCTTTAAGCATTTCTGAGAACGGAGAAACAGCGCAACTTTTAAACAAATTAGATTTTTTTGACAGAAAAGGATAAAACAAAGTACAAAATCACTATTTAACTAAAGAACAACTCACTAAATTAAATATATTAGCAAGTGTCCTTCTACTTTTTTTACGCATCGGAAATTATATATACTAATTTTATTATTAATATTAGTGTTAGATGTTTAATTTTGGCCTAAAATGAAAAAAAGGGTCATTAAACTAAATCTGCATAAATATCTGGTAGTTAGGAGAAAATAACAGATATTAATTGGCAAAAAAATACTGTCCTTCTATTTTTTTTACTTAGTGTAACATAGTGGTTTAGATGTATGAATAGTAAGGTTTCAATTACTATTAAAATTTTAAGTAATTAAAAATTTCTAAAAACGACGTTCCACTGAAACAAATAATTCTAACATAATAGTTATTTTCATCGTTTATGATATCATTCTTCGTAAAGATATTTGAAAATTGCTACATGGAAACGGCTTAAAATTCCAGTTATTTAATTGTATTTGGCAACTGAAAATAAATTAATATTATATTATGTCTCTTCCCTGTGTTCAATACAAATTATTTGATTTTTAAGATTTAAGGCTGTTTTTAAGATTTGAGGCAATAGTTTGTTTTACAGTATAATTCTAAAATGGATGTAATTTTATTTTAATAATATCAACAAAAACTTTAAAAAAATACATCTTAAATATTTTTTTTTTACTCAGTTAATTAGAATAACTCTGGGGTTCGGTACCATAGGTATCGGGTTCAAATTCCGACTTTGCCATGGGTGTTTGTAGGGGTTCGGAATCCACTTTAAGCCGTAGGTCCCGATCCTAATGGGATCGTAGAGCGCTGCGGGGGCATTGTTACTCCGCGTCCGTGGCTTACCATCAAGTTATACGCGCCCCCTGGGTAAAGCAAAGTGAGTAACATTGGTGCAGCCCTTATGGCGAAAGATCATGGTCTATTTGCCAGCTGCATTAGAAGAAAAATAATAATTAGTATAAACAACTAAGTTTATAATAATTGCTTAAAACTGAAACCATGAAGATTAATACACTACTGGCCATTAAAATTGCTACACCAGGAATAAAAGCAGATATTATAATGACATTTATTGGACAAATATATTATACTGGAAATAGCAAGTGATTAAATTTTCAAGAAATCTGGATGTATAGATCCTGAGAAATCAGTACCCAGAACAACCCCTTCTTGCAGCAATAGCAGCACTTATACGCCTGGCATTGTGTCAAACAGAGATTGGATGCTATATACAGGTACAGATCCCCATGCAGCTCCAACACGATGCCACAGCTCATCAACCGTAGTGACTGTCGTATGGGGACTAGTCAGTCGCTCAGCAACCCTGGTCTAGATGCTTACTATTGGCAAGAGATCTGGTGAACGTGCAGTCTAGGGCAACAGCCGAACACTTTCCGTATCAAGGAAGGTCCGTACAATACCGGCAAAATGCGAGCCTGCAGAAACGTAGGGCTTCGCAGGGCTCGAATTAAGGGTAGAGCCACGAGTCATAACACACCAGAAATGTGACGTGCACTGTTCAAAGTGCCGTCAATGCGAACAAGAGATGACCGACACGTGTATCCAATAGCACCCCATACCATCACACCAGGTGATGGGCCAGTATGACGATGCAGGAATGCACGCTGCCAATGTGCATTCACCACGATGCCACCAATCACGGATGCGACCATCTTAATACTGTAAACAGAACCTGGATTCATCTGAAAAATGACGTCTCTCCATTCGTGCGCCCGGGTTCATCATTGATCACACCATTGAAGACGCTCCTGTCTGTGATGCAGCGTCAAGGATAGCCGCAGCCATAGTCTCCGAGCTGAGAGTCCATGCTGCTGCAAACGTCTTCGTACTGTTCGTGCAGACACTTGTTTTGCAAATGACCCCAATTCGTGGGGCTCGTGACGAGGGTACAGGATCCGGGGTGCACGATACATTAAGGCCATGCTGGTAACATGCCTATCTTCACGGCTGCTAGTGATAGGAGGCAGCTGAGATCCGGCACGGGGTTCCATATTACCGTCCTGAACCCATCTATTCCATATTCTGCTAACAGTCAATGGATCTCAACCGACGCGAGCAGCAATATTGCGATAAGAAAAACTACAATCCCGGTACGCTACAATTCGACCTTTATCAAAGTCAGAAACGTGCTGGTAAGCATTTTTGCTTCTTACACGAGGCACCACAACAACTTTTCACCAGACAACAACGCTCAAATGCAAATTGTGTATGAGAAACTGGCTGAACAATTTTCTCATTTAAACACATTGTAGGTATCGCTACCGGTGCCTGCTTTGCCTGAATGCGCTGAAAAGCTAATCATTTGTATATCATAGCACCTTCTTCTTGTCGTTTAAATTTCACGTCTGTAGCATGTCGTTTTCTTGGTGTAGCAATTTTAATGGCCAGTAGTGTAGAAGTGAGGTTTTTAGGACTCCAAGGGATAACTGCGAGAAACCCTTAAAAAATCTTACAGAGCCACCGATGCGAAATACTTGCATGGCACAACAATCTCCACCGAGTCTTCTCAAATTTGAAAGTAAGGGTTTAGTACCTGCTGCTGGCAAAGTATCGAACCTTCATTCATTTTCATCCTTACTTGGCCACGAGTGAATCATGTTGCTAAATGTTTATGTTTTTTCCCTTTTGCAGCAAAATAAAAAAATATTTCTTAATGATTCAGTAAACATTACAGAATACTATGATGAAATAGCCAATACATAAAATGAGGATGCAAGCATATTTTCATTCTTGGACCATCGCGAAATTTCAACAGTTAACTTCAAAGGTATCGATGAAATAAAATATTGCAAAATACCATTGAGATGCCTTCCGCAATTCTTTCACTTTACTGTATTATCACAGGGACCTTTATCCCTCTTCTTTCCTTATCTTTATTTATTAGTCTGTCAGTTTGTTGCTTCACATAAAAGCTTTTTCGGCAGTTGAATGAATTCTTTTTCCAAGGCTTTGTGCTAAGTGGTTAATAGTTTCAATTTTATTGCCTCAATAAAATTAGATGAATTATAGATCAATGAATTAGTGCTGCTGTGTACATTATCCTTGAAATACCACTCTCGTAGGAACTCTTTCATCGTATATGAGGTAAAAATTGCTTGTGATATGATGTTCCATTTGAGTATACAAAATTTACGATTGTATAACATTAATTGATTATTTTAAAATAGTACAATGCAAACCAAAGTTATATAGTCGTAAACAAAAGATGCTATGGAAAAAAAACAAATTAAAAAATTATTGCGATAAAAGTGTGCTGATATTCTAATAGGTAGCTTTTAGTGTTCTATTGGTTATCACGTTGGATTTCTAGAGCTCACTATGTAGCTTTGCAAGTGAACGAAATTCCTTGCTTATATCGGAAATGAGCGCAATGAATTAATACGCTAAAATTCCGTGGTTCGAAGAGAATGTAGGATAACGCCAAATCATAACAAATAATTGCCAAATCTTAACAATAAATAGAGAGCTCTCCTCTACTCGAAAGGAACGGAATGTTGAGACCAACATATGCCATTCTTTTCGTACTAGAGTTGGCACTGCATCGCAACTTGACTACTTTTCCACAAATGTTTCTTCAGAATGCTATATATTTTTTGTAATAAAGTCCAATATTTTTTATAATAAAGTCTAAAAATATATAATTCAGATAAATTGGAACCTCCCAAAAATAAATAAATAGTACAAAATACGCTTTATACATTACATAAATTTATATGTAACAATAATTAACATCCATAATTCCCTAAAAACGTACAAATTTTCAAAAATAATTTTATTTACTGATAGAATAAAAAGAACAAATATTTATAAACATTAAATTTACATTAACTGAGAGTTTTAAAAAAGAAATAATTTGTTTTTTAAAAGACGCTATATTATAACGGTTTTTTCCGTTCTCGCCAATAGTGACCAAAAAATTGTTAAGGTCTTGCAACTCAATCGTAGCATATATTTATATTAAGCTAAAGAACCTTAAGATACATGGAAAAAAAATAATCCTAATTTGATGGAAATGGCTTCTTATCAATAGATGAGTATTATAGCTTTTCATCAATATAAAAATTGCGTATTTAACAAGTTACGTTATGATAAAGGCTACAGTATAAATCAGATATGTATTGCATATACTGAATAAAATTTCTGTTAAAAAATTCGATATTCAAATAAAAAAAATTCATAGGTATCTGTGAAAAATATAAGATTCTCCTTTCACAAATTTCTCTGTAGAAGTTTACATAGAGCCGTATTTAACCCTTTTTGAATGCAAAAAAAGTAAAGAAAGCGACGATTCCCTTACAAATCAATGCAGAATAATCAAGGTGTACTGCCACCACGTGACGGACATGTTGGCTTCTAACTGACAAGCCCTGTGCGTGGTGAATTTTGTTATTGCTAAATATGCGCAACCATCAGTAGCCTTTGTGACTAATACCTCTGATTTGAATAACCGTATTTTTTGAAAAACTTATCTATATAATTTTAAAACTTTTTAAACCTATATAACCCTTTATAACTTAAAAAATGTTTTGAATTTTTTTAAACTTATTAATATTATTTAAAACTACTAGTGTAATAATAAATGATAAATCAATAGAAAATTAAATAAGTTATATTTCAAAAAAGTATAATTTTCCTATCATTTATGTTGAATATTGTTGAAACTTTTTGTTATGCCTGATGGCCGATTGGCTAGAGCTCTGGTCATTGGTTCTACAGACTTCAGGTTCAAATTCTGGGGGTGACATGGATGTTTCTTACTGGTTCGGAATACATGTTAAGCTGTAGGCTCAGGTCTAATTAGTCTGAAGTGTGCACAAAATGACCGTAGAGCGACAAACCAAACCAATCTTTTTACGCACTCCTTTATTAACGAACATGTGCGGAGAGATTTAGTTTGGTTTGTCGCTCTACTGTCATTTTGTGAACACTTTAGACTAATTATACAGGGTCCTACAGTTTAAAGTGGATTCCAAACCACTAAAAAAACATCCATGTGTGCAGGGAGAGATAGAGAGGCATTTAAGAGAATCAAGATCAGATAATCTTTTAAGTTAATCAAATTAGAATGTTTTAATTAGAATATAATTTTCAGTGTATACCTCAGGCTCTTAAAGTTACACTAAGAGCATCCTCAAACGGAAAAGGGATTACAATCTTTTTATGGGCAAAGTTATCTAAGGCAACAGGTAATTAAATAGTCAATGATCAGTACTAGTCTGGTTTCTTTGGACATCATTTATTATTTTCGAACACCTGTTTTAATCGTTCGATAGCGACCTTCCTTTTTCATCTAAATTTGCGACCTTGCTTTTATCATCAGACAATTTTTTTGTGTGTGTGGATCAGTTTTAGAAATTAAATTTGGAAATCTATTTTCTTTTCTTTTTTCAGCAATAGATAGATTGTTGAATATTATCGAGTATTTGTTACATTCCCCATCATATCACTTTAAAAAGTATTAACATTTTTAAAAGGCTACTTTTAGACATGAAAGCCCTATATAGTAAGTGATCCAGCTGTATTGCTTGTTAGTTATCTTGCAAAATTCTGTTAATTAATAGCAGGTTTTAAAAAAGCTGCTTTGAAAAAAAGTAAATAAATCGACTTGCTGAAGATTAAAATTGAGAATCTAGGTCAGTCAGACTGCTTAATTATTTTTTTTCAATATTACAGAAAAATATGAAATATTTATGCTTGAAAGTTCTTCAGAAAGGCAACAATCTTTTTATATTGACACACATCTGTAGGATAAATATTTAAAAATTCCTCATGTATTATCTGTACTTCATGTGTTTAGATAACAAGAATCAGAAAAAAAATTATAAATGAATAAAATAGAAAATTTTGCAATATGGATAAAAGTAATTCATATCCCTTTATGGTCCTTATGTTATCATATGACTAATTATCATTTTAAGAAAAATTTATTAAATATTTCATAATAAATAGAAAAATATTTTGCATTGCATATATGGCAATAATAGTAATTCAAAGCAAAAAAATTACTTGAAAATGCTGAAACTTGAAAATTCATTAACAGAAGAAAATTTAATTAAAACGAATAAAATCTATTAACTCATTAAGTATTATTGCTACTTTTTTACAAATAAATTGAGAAGAATATTGAAAAGACTTTCTTTGTCTTTTTAATGAAATTTTAATTATCTAGTTAAATAATTTTAAAATTCAACGCACAAATCATGTTTCGATATTATAAAATAAAACATATAAATTATAAAATAAAATTAGTTAATTATTTAAAAATATTTTTAAATAAATAAATATAGTTCTATCTAGTTAATTCTAGGGTTGTAAACACTTATTAATAATATGCATCATATTATTCGTGTTTTTGTATTACGTCGTAATACAAATTGAATTTTGAATTATAAACACATACTTGAAGAAATATGGATGTTGTACCATTAATATTTTACAGATATTATATTAAATATTTATTTTCGCTACGATAATTAAATTAATTATAAAAGTAAATTATTGAATAAATTAGGAATAAACAATATAATTATATTCAAATTAAGGTATTATGAAAACTCCAAAGACACATTTAGAAATCTAAAAATTAAAATTAAAATACGGAAAAAATATTACATTTTAAGCAGTTATTTTATATTTAACTCTTTTCAGAGACACATATGAATCTGGTTTTTTCACTAAAGACTATACTTTTGTGATAATTTAGGGAATTTAAAATAACAGGAACAGCATTTGTGAGCCAAGAGAACCATGAAGCAGATTTTATTAAAAATAAACTTTTATTTATAAAAATTAAAAAAGAAAAAAATGTAAATAACGTATTTTCTTCGATGCATCGTCATGCAGAGAATAATTTTCGAATAATTATAGGCATAATGATCAATGCATACATAATGGAGCTAACAATATTGAAAAGATATTCCTTAAGAATTTTTTATAAAATCAATTTTAGATATACTTTAGAGAAAATGTTAGTGTTTTATCTTTTTGCTAATATTTAAGACTGTATTATAATATTTATTTTTTTTATTCTTACAATTCTTCTTATAATTGTTAGAAATGTCTTTTTTTGAATTCTATGCAAAATAATAATAAAAAAAAAATGAAATATATTGTAATTCGAAAAATATTATAAACAGAATAATAGATATGGAATAGATATGATAATAGATATGGAACAATTAAGTATTCTATTTTATAAAGTTGTAAACCATTATAAATATTTTATTAATAATGAATGCTGAAAAGGAATGAAAATGTATTAAAAGTTACTTTCTTCAGAAATAACAAAAGTGATTCTTACATTTATAAAATTAATTTCCCATTTATTTTGTAGAATAAAAAATAAGCTATTAATAATTTTAATACAATTTATTTCTAGTCTAAATTCATTTCTGTTCTCGGTTTACATGACGTTTTATAATGCATTAAAAAATTTTTTTTCAACTCCATATTTTAGAGGATAAGCGAAAAGATTGATTTCAACACAAAAAAAGCTGAAAGATGTTTTCAAAATTTTCTAACACAATATTTTATTCATTTTCTTTATTCGTAACACATTATTTAAATTTTATTAAATAATCCATAAATTAATAAATTATAATAGTGCATATAACTTATTAATAAATTATTTATAGTTTATATTCATTTCTGTTCTCGGTTTACATCAGACATTTTACAACGACATTAAAAAAATTTTTTTTTCAACTCCACCTTTCAGACAATAAAAAAATTGATCACACAAAAAAATTACAAACATGTTTTTCAAAATTTTCTAATATTCGTAACACATTATTTAAATTTTATTAAGTAATTCACAAATTAATAAATTATAATAGCATATATAATTTATTAAGAAATTAATAAATTATTTATAGTTTAAGTTTATTTCTGTTCTCGATTTACATCAGTCATTTTATAAAGACTTTAAAAAAAAATTGTCTTCAATTCCACAATTTAGATGTAAACGAAACGATTGATTTCAACACAAAAAAAAAAAAAATTAAACATGTTTTCCAAAATTTCCTAGTATTCGCAACACATTATTTAAATTTTATTAAATAATTCAAAAACACAAGTGCTCAAAAGAAGTAAAGAAACCTTAAAATGTAACACTTAACGAACCATAAGAGCGTAGAAATAGTTAAAACGCATAATTATTTTTTTAACAATTTTTAAATTCAAGGATATATTAATTTTCTCTCAGTATACCAGTAGTTATGCATGCCAGACATGCATAAAAATTAAATTTTTTTCTCGTTTTTTACATTAATTTAGAGTGATGTTATTCGTTACAATGTCAATTCGGTACAAATGTCAGCACAAAAATATATTTTTTTCTAATATTTTTCTAGAATTACCATATTTTAGCGCTTCAATCACGTATACGATTCCATTCCTATAATTAAGGTTTGTAATAATATGAAGGCCAGGGAAATCCGGAAATAAAAAGTATTATTTAGAATGCTTATCACACTTAGAAGATAATTATATTGAAATCTATATTGCATTACATAAAATCTAATGTGCCTCTCACTGGAGTGATGGCTTGTTGCTTTCAAAATTTAACTGCCACGTGTGTTTGTTGTTTACCTTGAGACAATGGAATTTCTCCCAAAGTGTTTGTTTTCTGTATTTTTTTCAACCAGGAAGAAAACATCCACACGTTTCTTTAATCAAATGAGAATCATATATCTAAAAACATTGAGATTAAGATTAGAATTACATAGAATTTAAGTGGGTAAATTTTTAAAAAAAATTAATATATTTATTAATTAAACATTTTTTAATTGATAAAGTAATGGTTTCTTTAAACGAGTAATATTTTTTGAATTTAAAACAATAATCATTTGTCGATGACCATTGCAGAACTGTCATCAGATAAAAACCATAGCAAGTTACTTTGTAAAACTAAATAATTACTAAATATTTATTATAAGTAAAATTATCAGTATAAATAATAAATTTTTTAACTATCTAAGAATTAAAAAAAATAATTAATCGAAATTGACAAAGTAAATAAACTCCTCAATTAGCGGTGAAAACTATTTTAGAATATTTAAATAGCCTACATAAAGTATGAAGTTTTCCACCGGTTAAACGAATAAGTTTAAATTCCTTGAAGCCTTTCATGTATTGTTTGAAAATGAATGAAAATGCATGAAAATTTTATTATCCTTTATTTATTATTGACTAGAATACCAAAATATACAATTTGTAATTTTATAATTGATTATTGTGACCCAGCAGTAGGACAGTAGGGACTCAGCAGTAGGACAAAAAGAAAATTTGCTTACCGTCTGTGGTATGGGTTAAACTCATAGTTTTGTAAAGAGCAGATTTGATGATAATTGTGACTAAAGTTTTAATATCCGCAATAGAAATGCTTGATTAAAGTTTTCCGAATTTTTTTTAAGAACTGAACGAAAGTGTGGAGAGTTTATTGTTGAAAGTCCTACCTAAGAGCATCACCCCTACACACACACCACACACATTGTATAACAGGTTGAAAACACACATTGTATAACAGGTTGAAAACACACATTGTATAACAGGTTGGTTATAGTATAACAGGTCTCTATGGTGCATTACGATTGAAAACAAATCTGTTATGATTTCGCAGTGTTTTTGAGAAAAAAGAATGAATGCAACCTTTTTGGGGAAAAAAGCATAACATTCTTTTTAGAGGTTAAAAATTAAAAATTAACAATAAATTAGCAATCTCCATTCAAACTCATATCATCTGTGTGAAAAAACAAAACTAGGAATAAACACATAAACTACCAAAAAATGGATTATTTTCGTATCCATAACCAAGTATGGCATTTTTTTCTTTTATAGAAGTATTTTTTATATTAGGATTAAAATGCTGTGCACAATATATTTTTAAATATACTATTTTATTTTCCATTTATAAAATACAGAATACAGCTCCCGCTGAACAGTTAAAGGAGAATCAGATGGGATCTGATAAAACTAGTTATTAAGAGAAAATAAGTTCGACCTGTGTCCCAGTGTCAGCATATCTGAACTTAAGTCCAACTACTGTTAGGAGGATTCAATTTAAATCAGTTGATGATGTCCGTTGGAATCTTTCTTTTCAGAAACGAGAAGACTCACGGCTTATATCCATAGTTAGGCTACTTGGGATAGGTTTCCGGCGGTTTTCTCTTACGATACGTAACTGTGAGACAATTATCCCTGATAGTCTTTCCAGAATGTTATGCACTCCCTTCATCACTCATTGGACTGAGTATTGGAAGCTTATATAAATGGAATACGAATGTGAGAGGAGAATATGTGGCGGTGCATTGCAAATAAAGAGGATAAGAATTTTTTTTAAGCATTTTCTATTCATATTCGCAATTCAGTGGAAGCGACAAATATTTCATTTTTGGAAAGTATAAAATGAAATAAGCAGTGATATTCTTAAATAAAACTATTTGTATCAGAAAAAGTTTGAAAGTTTCAGTATTTTTGAATCATTTGCAATATTTTTACAAATTACTTAGCCAAAGATATGCAAAAACTGCACTAAATGTTACGTTTTGTCTTTTATACCTATATGAATGATCTCAAAATATTATTGCCTCATTCAGAACAACTGTAAAGCTAATTGAGTTTGGGGTAATAATTTCATTTCATTAAATCATAATCTTATAAAATAAATAATTTTATTTAAATATATCGATAAAAAAGTTTTAACTTGTAAACATTTTGAGTATTTTTTTGATGAAACAAAATTAGCTTAGTTTATTATGTTTTGAAGTTATATTTCAGAAGTAATGTTCTACAAAGAGTTTCTTCCTTTCAAGGATCAGATGAAAAAAAAATATAAACAAATTCTTCAGTCAAACTATATTATTGAAGCAATTGAATTTAAAGCATGAAATAAAATTCAAAAAATATATCCAACTAAAATATAATTACTGATTTGAGAAGTCATTCAGTATCAATTATTCAATATATTCCAAGAAGAAATAACTATTGGACATTATTTAAATAATAGGCTTTTATAACACATCAGATTACAGATTATTTAATAATTGATTCTGCTAAAACTGATTGCTTCTATTTTTAATCAAGATTTAGTATTCATTTTCAGAAATACAATTTTTTTAATGTTTTATGATGCAGTTATGTTATTGTGTCAAATTAACTAAGGAAAAAATTTTAAGTAAGGCAGTCACTTATCAAAATATTGACAGGCTAGGATTTTGAGATAAATTTAAAGGTTATCTAAGAAGTTAACTACTTAGATAACATAAGTCTTTATAGTTTTGAAACTTATGTTATCTACTTAGATAACATAAGTCTCAAAATGTAAAGATATACAAAAAACATAAGTAGTAAAAAATAACTCAAAACATAGATAACATATCATAAGTAGATAACATTACATAAGTAGACAGATAACACAAGTCTACTTTGAGACTTATGTAACCTACTTATTTTGAATTAGGGTTTACTATCAACAAAACCCTAGTAGAATTTGAGCTACATACCTTGACTGTAAATCATCATCACGTGCTTTTATCTTGCAATTCAGTATTAAAATAATTGATAATAGTATTTATTTGTACCGACGAAAAGAAAACACCTTAAAAAAAGCTAAATGAAATATTATAACTTATTAGTTTAATACCTTAATCAAGTTTAATTAGTTTTAGTGGAATATTAAAATTTCAAACATAATTTAAAAATTAATTATTAATTTATTCTGATAAAATTTTCACTTTAAAAGGAATTTTTAGTCAGAAAAACTCTAAATATAGAATTCTATAGCAATAGTGTTTCACCTAGAACGATTTAGAGCGTACAGATTGTTCCTCCAAAACTGCTTTTAAATTACCGTGATTGTTTGATTCGATTTATTTTGATTTTAGATTTATTTTATTTTTAGACTTATTCTATCATTTCCCGTTTTATATGAAACTTAGAAATAACGCAAAATAATGATAATAAATAAATAATAATAATGCGCTATCAATTTCAAAAATTATAAAAGGAATATATAATTTTAAATTCAAAAATATAATTTTAAATCTTGGCCAAAAGTATGAATATTATTATTTCCTTATATTTATTGTTAATCTATGAAATATTTTAAGACGAATACCTATCTGTATTTTTATTTTAGAAAAGTGAAATGCTTTTTATCAATTGTTTTTTACATTGGTTAGGTAACATTGGTAACTCATCATCATCATCATTGGCGCAAAAGCCCGAAGGTGGACCAAGGCCGTCTGCTCGCTGGTAAGGCTGATAACCCTATACCGTAGGTTATCAGCCCTAAACCTTTACAATCTTATTAGACCGGGACCTAGGCTTAAAGGGGATTTTCGAACCGCTACAAACAAGCACCGCCGAAACCCGTACCCGAAGACTGTGGCACCAAGCGCTAGAGCGCTAGTCACTCGGCCATCAGGCCTCTTTTGGTAATTACAAAACAATTTTAAAAAAGATGCATTTAAAATTCCTTAAAAAACATTTAATAAAAATATCTACCGAAAAATATTTAGTTAATATAATACACAATACATAGGAATGTATCTTATTCCTGATTAAGTTATGTAACAGGGTTACAACTATAGAAATGAGATAACAGTACAGTAAAGAAAATGTTAGAAAGAAATATCGAAAACACTATGAACGAAATTTCTAATAACAAAGTACATTAGTTAATCATTGTGAAATGCATTTGGATCAAATTAATATGATAACTTTTCGCCTTAATGTCACAAAATGTCCTAAATCGAGGCGCGCCATTCTTATTGATTGTTTTTGCTTCGATTCAAAAGTGTATAAATTGTAATATAAAAACAAGCACTATATTTTTTATTATTTAGTTTGGATATAAATTGTTGTTTAAAAGCTTACATTTAAATGTAAGACAAATCTAATAATAAAATATTAAGCTATATACATTAAGAAAATGGTATTATAAATCAGTAAATTTTCTTTTCTGTTTCTTGTATAAAAACATGTAATATTATTTGTAGAATTCAGTAAATATCAATATAATGCATTTACATTCAGAATACTTTAATTACTGGACAAAAATGAGGTTCAGTAAATTAGTAAAAACTTTATAAATTAATAATTTTAATATAAGTAATAATTTTATTCAACATCAAATTTTATTTTTTGGTATATAAGTTTACTTTACAAAAAATTCTGAAATAAATTTTTCATATATGTTGAAATTTAAAATGTACGCAATACTAAATAAATCTAACTTAGAGTGAAAAATAAGAACAGAAAGTGAGTTATAAAATGTTGTTTTCATTCAGCAAGCTGAATTGCTATTGTTTCGCAACTTTAAAAGTGAAGAAGTTGTTTTTTCAGTTTTAAATGTAATTGCTTTCTAAGAAACAAACTTTATTTATGTTAAGTTCATTTGATAGATAACAGAAAAAAAAAGAAAGTTCAGGGAAAAAGAAAGATAAAATGTTTTAAATAGCATCCTTATCGAATGCATTTAGTTCTAGAAGCCATTAAGGCGTTGTAGATGTTGTTTTTCTATATACCAGGGAAGGAACGTTCAGTTAGGGGAATTCTTTGAAATTGTACCAATAAAAAGATGGTAATGATATTGAGGGCATTATATTAAAAATTCCAAGATGTTGTTGTGTCTAATGCAGCTGGCAATACAAAAGTTAATTTCTATGCCATAGGTAAAGGCTGCACCACTGTTACTCATTTAGCACTACCCTAGGGGAACACGTAGCTTTGAAGACGTACGTAGCACGTACGAATAACACTACCCCACAACGCTGTACGATCTTATTAGACAGGGATCTGCTATTGAAAGTGGATTCCGAATCACTATAAACACCCATGACATTGCCGGGATTCGAACCCGAAATCTATGGTACCGAGCGCCAAAGCGCTAGCCACTCGGCCACCAGGCCCTTCATCTTTGATCTTCAATATAGAGATTGTTGCTACTGATTTATGATTAGTGTTAAGCTTTGTTTGCTTAGTCGATCCTATTGTAGATAGCATTTGAAGAGTGATTGTCGAAGTCTATAGGTTTTTACTGAATTTTTGCAATTTGAAACTTTTTCAGCGACCTCAGATCAGATTTGAATCATGAATATCAAATGGCGGGTAGATAATTTAATGAATAAATTACACGGGAAACATTTAAGTCAATTAAACACTTTTGAAAGAACATTCAGTTGTTAATATGTTAAGCAACGCTTTGAAATGATGAAATCACAAAAGCTTATAAGTTTCATCTGCTTTTAAATCTTTTTCAGAAAAGACTGGAGGAAGAAAACCATTATATGCATAATATCAGTTAAATAAACATAGTGAAGAAATATAGAAAGTTTAAATTACAAATAAAAAGATTTTTATTTCTACAGATGAGTTGAAATACATAAAAAATAAATTAAAATCCTTTTACAAATCTCAATTTATTATGTGAGAACATAGTTTGTTGGACGAATACACAAGGGAGCATACCAATGCTCAATACCCCAAGAAATTTATGAAGCAATTGGTCAGAATACTACAAGAACAGGAGCTCTGTACTTTAGGGTCCCTCTTGTTTATTTGGCGATTTTTTTCCTTACGGGTTTCGCCAAGTCTCCTCCAAAGGAACAAATAAAGTAGCTGCTGTAACAAAATACTGCAGCTGTGGAGATTCCATTTGGTGCGGATAAGAGACTTGACAAAATCGGAAAAGTCCCGAATCCCTACAAGAACTGTCAAATTCAAATAGTGATAGAAATATAATAAAATTTAATAACTCTAGAAGTTTATAAAGAAGCAATTGTTCAAATACTACAAGAAGCACTACCCAATTCAGACAGAGAAATTTGTTAAGCAATGTTTAAATTACCTTTTATAAACATTTTGAGGATATTGAAGCAATAATCTGTTTATATTTTGAAAGCCAGACAATTCAAAATGAACTACAGAACAAATGACTTCATGTAAGTCAATTGTTATATTTATCAACACATATTTCATGTCAGTTGTAAAACATATATAAATAAAATCGCGAAAAAATCAGCGTTAGTTTTAAATAAAAGTTTATGAAATGGAAGTTTCTCGTGTTGCGCGAGGAGATAAATCTGCTTTAAATAATAACTTGTACTCTTACTTATTTTTTATTTTATAACTTCACTTTTTTGGAGACGCCACGGACCCTCTAACCAGGACAACATCATGTTACGCATGATAATAGTCCTTTATATTGTTCAGTACATTGTTCAGATTTGTAAACTGAATTTTCTTGTTCTATTTGAATATACAAATAAAGTGAAGAATTAAAAAAAAATGGCTGAACATTTACAAAAAAATTTTAGACACATATAAAGAGCTAAAGAATATACCTTACGACATACTAACTGATTAATTTCGGGAACTAAAACATACCTATTTAAAATATCAAAAATAAGTATATTTCAGAAGTTAATTTATTATTTTGGTTAATTTAATCATACATAAAATATTAAAAATCACCTATATCTCAGAAGTTATGCGTCATTTTTATACAAATAAAAAGGCCTAAATGGCATTAATCAAAGTACTAACCTGCTTTTGACAACAATACTAAGTAAGGGCACAGTACTAAAGCACGATACGAAGTAGTTCGTGAAAGTTAACTATGAATTTGTCTTCTTATATGCAGAAATGCTTAAAAAAGTTTTGTACTGCTAAATTTACAAAACATTCTGTCTGTATTTAAACCTAATATATATGAATAAACTTGGCAACCTTGAAAAAGCTGACATCTGTTAATTGAAGATAATCTGGGCCAATTTAAAAAAAAAAAAGTAAAAACTTAATGTTTTCAAATCTTAATGCGTTTGAACACATCTTTATGCGTTTTAAAATTAAAGCTCTTTTTTACAGAAATTTTGTCCATATAATAAGTTTCAAAATTACGTAACATAAAATCACTTCCTTCTTATTACAGCAAGAATTTAAAGAGCTTTTTCTTAATCCGATAAAAAAAAAAATCTCATTACAATAATGTCCCATATTGCTACTTCAGGTGGAGACAAAATATGAAACGGTTTAAGCAAATATTTATACGAGGCTTGAATTTTGAAATAAAATACTTATTATTTCTTTTCTGAATTCGAACATACTAATTGCGTCTTAAGTTAAAAATTTTAAGAATAGCCTATTTTGGGGGATTTATTATCTTACAAAATTAAAATATTTGAGGTACTTCTTAGTACTTTGGTACAAATATATAAATGTATAAATATTCGATAGTGTACAAGCATTCTACAGTATTTTTAGAGCAATTAAATTCTTGAAATTTATTAAACAAAAAATATGAAAGTTTTCAAATGTAAAGAAATCATATCGAATTTTATTAATACCATTTATTTCACTTAATAATACACTAAAATTCTCAATTTCTAAAATACTAACAAATAATTTTTAATAAAAATAGCTTTGTGGTAAAGAGGTATGGATAATCACTTATGTAATCATACTTTGGAAGTTTTATACAACAATCTAAAAATAATTAAAAAAAAAAATTTAATTGTTTTAGGTTTATTTTAGTTGAAGGCAATGAGTATAAAATGCAAATATACTTTAAATTGCTCCTATTATTGCTCCTATTAATATTAGAACGAGGGTGTTATTCACGTGCCTGAGTTTTAATCGAATACAGATCATAGTGGTAGAATGGTATTTTGGCGCAAGAGAATTAACGTGAAACGAGAATGATTGATTTAGAAAATCAAGATTTAGATGCACTTCCATCATTACTTCCTCTAAGGTTACTGCATTTTATCTGGGCACGCTGGTTACAATGTGCTACTTTTTTGATTATGTTAATAAGGTTTGGTTTAAATTGCTCCTATATTAATATTAGCACGAGTGTGTTATTCATGTTGCCTGACTTTTAATCAAATACAGATCATAGTGATAGAATGGTACATTGGCTCAAGAAAATTAACGTGAAACGAGAATGATTGATTTTGAAAATCAAGAATTAGACGCATTTCCATCATAACTTCCTCTAAAGTGGATGCATTCTGTCTAGGCACGCTAGTTACAATGTGCTACTTTTTTGGTTATGTTAATAAGGTTTGTTTTAAATTGTTCCTATATTAATATTAGCACGAGGGTGTTATTCACGTGCCTGATTTTTAATCAAATACAGATCCTAATGGTAGGATGGTATCTTGGCTCAAGAGAATTAACATGAAACGAGAACAAGTGATTTAGGAAGTCAAGAATTAGACGCATTTACATCATAACTTCCTCTACGGTGGCTGGATTCTATCTGGGAATGCTAGTGACAATGTGATTCTTCTTGGTTATGTTAATAAGGTTTGATTTTAACTGCTCCATTTTTTCTTTGTTCTATAGCAAAATAAATATTGTCATTCTATCGGCAGTCTGACTAAGGATAAACAAAGAGCAGTTTTGTGATATTTTTGGTTTAAACATGTGTCAGCGACTAATTGGTTTGACAGGACTTCAGCAGGATATGTAATTGTGCCTCTACATAACACAAATGTAAACAAATAGGCATAAAATTTCTAAATAAGCATGAAACAAGATTCTGTCAAACTTCGGTTCAAGATTCGGTAGCAAAAATGAAAATAAAAATATTTAGTTAATTTTGTATGAAATATGTTAAATTTTATAATTGTTTTTTGGGCACAAATGTATAGAAATATAAGCTAAAAGTACTTACAGACAGGTCATTATTGACATAAAAGTCGTGACACTATCTTTTACTTCATAAAGACAAAAAATATATTTTGATGGCTAGTAAAATTTGAATGCCTAATATCATTTTCTAAAATGTAGTTTAGTTATAAAAGTGATCATCAAAAGAATATTTTCTTTTCGAATTTCATCTGGATGATAGTTTTCCAAATATATATGTATTGCATTAGTAAAAAAACTATATTTAATATATTCATTAAAATATGCAAATAAAACTAATAAGTACCACAGCATATCATATGGTTAAAAGTTATTTTCCTCTATTAAATACTCAATGAAATTCAGCATCGATTTATATATTAAATTTAATCTCTGAATTCAAGATTTAATAATAGACTTTACTATTCCAATTTTGACAACTTTAAGACGAATAATCCCATGTGAAAGGTCATCATCCCGCATAGTAAGACAAGGGATTTTTAAAACAGAAAAGAAATAAAATATATTATTAATCAGAGCGATTTTTTTTTCACACGTATGTGAAGGGCACTATATTGTGCAAACTCTTTGTCAAACCCGCAAATAAATAATTTCTTAAGTATTTTTTTTATAACCAATGCAAAATTTACAGGACAACAGATATCATAAAAAAACAAATACAAAGACAAGATAGAAACAAATCACATCAGTTAATCCATCCACTTAAGGCTGGCAATCCAATAACGCTTCCGTAAAGAAATATGAGGCAGTGTAGAACAAGATGCAAGGGGAAAAATATCCATTTCTTCCTGGTTATCACACAGGAGACAGAGAGGGTGAGGAGCCTGTTTAATTCTGTGAAGGTGCTTGTGGAGACAATCGTGACCACAGAAAAACCCTAGCAATGCCACCGATTTTTCTCTAGGCCATTCAGGGATATCATGAATATGATCGTACCAGGGTTTGTCACTGTTTCTATCGGCAATATCCTCAAAGATCGGGATCACCTAAGTGTCTTTTAAATTATCCTCTATTGATTTGGGTACAATCCGCCTGTGTTGCACCGCATAACTCTAAGAAACCCACACTGAGAGCCAGACTGAAGGCCGTATTTGTAGATCAGTTTGCAGTATCAGACGTTGCCCAGAGTGCACCAAGAGGAGGTAGATCTACGTTGCACTCCATTATTTCTTAAGTAATGTGCAAAATAATTTTGAATATTTTCGACTTTAGATTACAGTCGAAAATGTGGATGTAGGTTATTAACAAATATGAAATGGTCACAAGAAAATTAAATAGAAATTCATAATCAATTCTTAAATTATGACTGTGAATACGAAATTAAATGAGACTGACTAATGATGCGAAAAGACTTCGATTATTATAACTAAGAAATATATAATCATATATATGACTTTCTTCTAATTATGAAAAGAAGAACTTCTAGTGTTAGTCTTCTGAATTTATTTATAATCAGATGTTGATATCTGTCTGTATATATATATGGATAGATGGATGTAAGTATATTGGGAAATTTCAAATTTGCATGCCAACTATTTCAGATCTTATTCAAAATCTGCAATATTTTCATAATCTCATCTTGTATTTCAATCAAAATAAATATCAAACTCACATTTGTTTTTCTTTTCTTATTTTTAGAATGCATCAAGTGGTTTATAATCTACATTTGATTTTTTTAAATATAATGCTGTCTGGCGATACTGATACGATTGTTAACAGTTTTAACAGTAAAGAATCACTATACCAGTTTTTCTTCGTCTTTTATATAATAAAAAAACCAAGACTAAATATTCTAAACACGGTAGAAAGTCAGGTGTAAATTTTTAGAGCCCTATTCGGTTTCACGTGTCCTATAAAAATGTGTTTCGAATAAGGAATGATCTTTGGTAATTCATTTCTTAATTTTGCCTCATTATAATTTTTTCTTTACTTTTATTCTGAGACGGTGTTACAGTAATGAGTCTCTTATTTTTGATGACCTACAGCTTTCGTCCTTGACATTGAAAAGATCCATTAGAATATATTCTAAAATTATTTTAAAGTGTATAAATTATTCTTTTCTAACAACTCACAAACTTCGATGGAAATTTTTATTGCTTATTATCAATATAACTTGATTTCCAGGAGCTTTTAGTGTGCCCCAAATAGTTTTTCAAATATTAAGCATGGAAAGACCAGTAAATGTTTGCTAAATTGGATAATGGGAAATTAGTGATCGCAGGAAATACTTAAAATGATAAGATGTGGAGAAGCATTTTGAATTTAAAAGATCTGTATCATTGATATAATTGATAAAAAATGGTCAAAATATTTTTTTTTTAAATAAATTTAAAAACTTTTTTTGCAAAATATTTTCACTTAGTTTAGTAAAAATTCTAAGAAAATCGAATTCTAGAATTTTTATAATGAGTATAGTTGTTGTTTCTGCTGAGAGTTAGAACATTTTTATTGCATCTTACCGCTTCTTTATTTATACATGTTAAAAACCTCTATGATGGTAATTTTTGAATGTGAAATAAATACAATTTGTTTAGGCACCAGATTTAAAAACTTTTGGAAGGATTAGGGTTTACCTAAACTTTTCGTATTTATATAGTAATATAGGACCGGAAATGTTTTTCTGACACCATAGCCTACAAAGGAAGCACCAGAATTGTAAGGACTTCATATACATGAATGTGCAATTTATAAATCAATGTATATCAATGAAAGTAAAATGGTCAACAGTAAAAAAAAAGATGCATGCAAATAGAAATCTCCAGACAATTCTGCAAGATATTGCCATGGTGCGTTTTAACTCGTGTACTGGTACTTGGATAATGTTGTACCAGATCTAGCACATTGCCCTCTATTTTCGTAATAAATACCATTTGTACAACGACTCATGACGGTTATGAGGAAAGAAACTCTCTCAAGTAACCATTGATCCAAGCGATTTGAGATCATCAGGTATCGTTGCACGTACAAGCTCTGTTGGCTTTTCCGTTGCACACCGGTCTCTTTAATCAAATCGCTTCTTTAGCGTTGGTACAATCAGCTGTCTTATTATTGCTGCGTCAATGTACGAAATGAAAAGTCTCTTCGATAACATTTAGAACTTGCATATTCATTTAAAATCATCTAACTTATCTATAAAGCATTTCCGATATAGAATTGCTATGCTATTCCGAGTCATCAAGGGGCACTTACCTCTCCTAGAAGTTTGTAAACTTGAGCTGGAACACTCTGTATAAAGAATGTAATTAATTTATAAATAGAGAAGATACAGACTAAGATATAATTAATGAAAAATAATTTTCTCTCACCCGAAGACTCGTATGCGAGTTGCACTATTGCTAATTATAATAGCTAAATGTTAATAATTTAAATATAAATTAAGCTTCTATACAGTTTGTAATATAGCCTCTGTCCATTGCCAACAGAAAAAAAAGCATATTTTGTTCAATCATTAAAGATTTTCCTGCACATATACTTAAATTATAAGAATTTATCATCATGATTTCCAAAGGCTCCCTGAATCAGATAATTTCAAGACAGCATTCATCATTAAGTTTCTTTTTCTTTCTTCTTTTGAAAATGTAACTTCTAAAATTTCAAATCTGTTACGCCATGGCATCAAACATAATGACAAACTTTATAAGCCATGGAGTGCAATGATGTGCATGTAGTTAGAGTATTACTTTTATATAGATCACATCTATATGGGAGACGTATCATTGACTATCTTGTCACGTTGCTCATTTTGTAGAACAGTTATTGAGACAGCATTCTACAGATGCATAGGAGATCAATATAATTTTACATTTTAGATTATCCATGTGGATTCTAATTATAAGAACACATAATTATCTAACATTTCAACCTAATTCATAACCTCAACATGTTTCAATATTCCTCATTATGTTCTAGGTGTACTGGCAGATTCATTACATTCATTGATCAAGAATACATTGTTTAATGGAGGAGGATAGATTGCACTTTTATATGAAGAAATCTAATGATCATTTAATATGTTCTGAAGCATTAACTATAAACAGATTTTTATGCTACTTTTATTTAAATGACAAGGGAATTATTCGAATTAGCTGTAGTAGGAATTTTGCACAAAAACATTTACCATAACTCTCTAAAATGGGGAGATTATTTTTTGCAATAAATAAAGCTAATTAATTTATAAAAATCATTCTTTAAAATATAAGTAAGTTAGTTTTTCTAATATCTGTTCCGAATCCTAATAAGTGGTCAATAAAGCAATGAATGAAAAGAAGCGTTTTCACATAAATAAAAGTTTGCTGATGGGTAAGAAAACAAAATGAAAATAAGGCTTGCGCTCGGTATATAACACACCAATATCGAAATCATTATAAATGTTAAAAGTTAGAAATAATAATATTTATTATAAAGAAAAGTTATCAGTTAGTTTAATCTACAATACAATACCGAGACTAAGTTACATGCTAATTCTTGAGACAGATTTAATTATGCGTTTCTTTGAATATTTTAGTTTCTTATAATGAAGCAATTTAAATGCAACCTTATAGCTGTTATTTTTGCCATCCCATTTAACTCACTTCAGAGTTCTTATTAATTGCAGAAATGCATATGCCATTATTTCCCCAAACACCTTAATTAATTTTAATGGACTGGCCTAACAAATTTGATTACCCTTACCAGCATAGATAAGTGAATTGAATTTGTGCCTAGTGCTATTTTGATGCAAAAAACTAAACTTTTCAGACAGCAAAATGATCAATTATAGAGTAATATTTTAATTACAAATTGAGATACGATCTTGACTAACTTTGTGGTACTTAAACAAGGATCAGTTGACACAGAAAAAGCTTCTTTCTATAACAGATTGAAACAATGTAAGTAAAATCATTCCTATTCATGACATGTAGTAGTATTCTAGGTCCAATAATAAAATACAGATACGACAGAAAATGTATCAGGTAACGAAATCCATGGTTTTTTTTACATTTGTTAATTTTTTTTAATTTTGTTAGATCTGGTTTCAGCATAATAAAAACAGATTTAACATTTTTTTTTATATTTCATTTAAGATCTAATTGTATAATTGAAAAGCAATTCAGTGTCTAGTCAAGCAAATATTTTACAATTAATAAGAGGATGAAAAAGAAGCTCTGCATTTAAAACATTATATTACTGATTCGATATTGAATGATAATGCTTTTGAGGAAATACAATATTACTCAAAATACAGTTATCTATTAATTATATTTCAGATGTTAACTTGACATTTGAATAGAAAACAGAAAAACCAGTAACTATGGAACTATGTAGACTTCTAAATTTGAAAAAGTCTATCTTACTCCAAGTATTATAAGTTGGAAAAATTAGAGTTTATTGAAAAACCCTTATTTTTAAATAAACGGATATTACATGATGAATAAGTTCATAATGTTAAAAATGTTTAAGTTATAATAAATATAAAAATACGGAATTCTATTAATAAAAATATATTTGATTTCTTATCTAAAATATTAGATCTTTTCTTGGATATAAATCCATAAATAATTTTTCCATTCTTTTTTAATGCAAAACACAAATTACAGAGTAATATTTTATATCAGAGATTTATGAAATAACTTAATAGCATAATATTTCTATCTTAAAATAACAAATTAATCAAAAACAAAGATCCTTTTAATGGTTGAATCATTTCATGAGATGAATGTGATACTTATAAAATATCTATGAAATTCAATGTTAAATTTTTTTAAAGCGGTGATCATAGATTTTATCTGAAGATATTTTTTATTATATTCTAAGTAAATGTTTAAGAATGGTAATATGAATCATAAAAGCTTCGCCCAATTTTAAATGCTATTTGTCTTTTTCTTATTATTATCATCGATCTAAAACCTTTAAAAAGCCCAATGAATAATTTTTAACAGACTGCAAAATGCTAACCAAAAAATATAACTTAGTAAATGTTAATACCAAATCCCTATTTAGAGTACACAATAAGATAGGGTCATGCCCTAAATAGATGGGAAAAACTTGGATTTAATTTGAAAATTTCTGCCGCCAAAGAATAGAATACAAGTGAGGTTTTTTGGGGTTTGATGGATTTTTATAGAAATTTTATTCCTAATCATTGAAAAATTGGTTTGCCTCTTATACCTGTTACTAAATAAAACACACAGTTCATTTAGTCTAAAAACGAACAAAAGTGTTGTGTGTCTTTAAAAGGTCAGTTAATTTCAACACCTTGCTTAAGTTTGCCTGATTTTAATAAACCATTTGTCATATGTACTAATGCAAGAAAATATTCCTGAAGCCCTGTTTTTGTACAAGAGGATGAGTGGATATATTATTTTTTCAATGTTTTGTCGTTTGTTTCTAGAAAAAGCGGTAAAATATTCTGTGGTAGAAAAAGCGGATCTTGATGTTGTTTTGGGTATTAACTACTTTAAAAACTACTTTAAGGGTTACGTATCATTGTTCCTTGCGATCAAGGAATTCTTTCTAAATTAAGTGATTCCCACTTCACGTATTGCCCAATGGTTACTTACCTTACAAAAATTTCCTATACTGTAATTCATAAGCCCGGTCACTTAAATTTAATGGTGATTACTTTTCTAGATCTAAATATCCATGTGACAATTAAATGAAAACAATTTTCAAGCAGTCAACGACTTGGATTCCAAAGTTTTAACTTTCCATCTCGATTCTAGGACATTTGCGAGATTATTAAACAAAAAAAATCAGCAGGATTATTGTCTAAATATTAAAGAAAAGTAAAGAAGTGACTTGCTAAAATTTTGACAATGATCGCTTTCTTCTAGGCTATGAAAATAACAATAGCAGATAAATTCAGTGCAAAATTGGTTGT
The DNA here is from genome assembly GCA_021605075.1 of Caerostris darwini. Classification (NCBI taxonomy): domain Eukaryota; kingdom Metazoa; phylum Arthropoda; class Arachnida; order Araneae; family Araneidae; genus Caerostris; species Caerostris darwini. Next base: position 415,283 of record BPLQ01012142.1, on the reverse strand, counting down.
CCCAAGATCTTTGGTATCTAATAATATATGTTGGATTTTGGTGAATTGGATATTTGTGGAGGAATGTTTTAGGTTGTATTAGATTTCAACGCCACAAAACTAAATTGGTAGTATTTAAATATTTATAAGATTAGAAATTCTATTCTGTCAATATATTATTTTCTATAAAAGGGCTTCGTTCAGTAAAATTCCCTGAAACTTTTTTCTATAACAAAAACAAAACAATTTTCTGCATTCAGAAATAAAATAATCTTTCTCAAACTTAATTTTTGTTTTCGGTATACAGTAAAATAAAAAAAATAAATGCTGATGAAAATTTATTCTGTATATAAAAATATATCTCACTAGATTTCATATTATAAACAGGATTATTGATATTTTAAATTAATTTTCTTTTAACTGAAAAAAAGTGTACTAAATTTTTGATGTAAAAACTCACTTTAAAGGAAAATTTTCTCGTAACAAGGGAAAGTAAAGATACAACTTTAGGAAACAATCAATTTCAAAATATGATTGTTCTGAATCATAAATTATCACTTTCTTATATTTTAAGATACTTTTATCGCCTTAAAAACCAAATCAATATTTATATTTTTATGAAAATGTTTACGATTATACGAGATTACAGTTCATCATTCATAAAAATATGTTTGACTTAATTTTTTTTCTTGTACCATTAAAATGATTTCAAAAATCGTGATCCTGATAAAGACACATGCTAATTATATAAATTATGCGTAACTATAAAAATGCTATAGATACTTTAAAAATCAATCATGTATTTTATTTTACAGGGAACTTTCTTTGTTCAAGTGCTTGAGGTTTCGCTGTTTAGGATAAAGTAGATTCTAATTTAGGTTTTGAAACCACTTAACGTAATTTCTCAAGAAAAAATACTGGCTCCTCAGTAACAGGAATTTCCAAGGTCAATTTGAATTATTCCTAGGAAAAAATCTCAATAATGGAGCTTTAAGATAAGAATAATATTATAAGAATGTGCATCTTGAAGGTCAGATTATTTTCTCTAGAACTACTAAGGATGCAGAGGTTAAATAAATTAGCTTCAAATCAATTTAGAATAAATATATTTTCAAGACAACGCATTATTTTTAAAATGAACTGCTCAAAATAATCAAAGGATATTGAGGTTAAAGAATATATGTTACTCTTTTACTTTTTCACATCTCCTTTTTCAACTATAGATTTTTAGAGACTATAATGTTACAACAATAACGTCGAAAATATATTTACATAGTTTACGTGTTCATATTAATTCAAAAACAGTCAATAAGTTGCTAAAACTTGTGTTATAGAGATTTGATGCTATATTTTTTAAGTTTATTGTTTTTATTAAAACATTTTTTTTTTCTTTTTCGCAGCCTTAAAAATTGTTTTAGATATAAAATAAAAGAATCTTTGTTAAGAATTTCCTGCTTGTAACCTTCTTAGAGTTACTTGAGTATTTTTAAAATCTCGAACTATGTCGAACAACAACACAAAAGGCACGTTTAAAACAACCGCGATGGTTTGAAAACACATGTTGATTGGGTGAACCATAAATTTTAACTGAGGAAAATACATTCTATTAAAAGAATGATAGCGTTCAAAAGAAAAGGAAAAAGAGCACACAAAGGAAAATAAAAAAAAATAAAATAAATTCGATTTTTAACGAAACACGGTTTATAAATTCACGTGTACCACCACGGTTTCCAGAGACAAGTGTTGCCTCCCATGCTTTCCTACACGCGATCCAAGTAAATGGACAAGTTTCTTTCTTTCGCTATTGATGCGATTCGATTATCTTGAATGTATTTGTTAGAGACATATTTCAGCTATTGGAGATCGCCTGACGTGTGCTAAAAAGTCTTTTAGGACTATCTTCACGTGGCATTGGCTACATAGGTCAGTTATGAATATTTGGGTCACGGGATAAGATTTGATGAAATATGGACTGAGATCAAGATAATTTATATAAATAATAAATGCACATTTAGCCCTGTAATTACAAAAGGGGCCTTTTGAGGGGATTTTTTTTATATTCTTTCCATTATTTTGTTCATTAAGAATGATTAAGCGTCTTCAGTTTTCGCTTTGAGGCATGAATATATTCTACTGACGTTCAGGGTTTTTCTAAGGGAAACTAGTTTACTGTCTTATGTAACCATTCATACGGAAAGGTTAGTTTATTGTATAAATTATTGTATGAATATCGTGCGGTTTTCATGCATAATAATAAATAATAAATAATAAATCATGCATATAAATAATAAATAACGCATAAATTAATGCATAAATCAATTCTTTCATGCATAATATTTTTTAAAAATACTTATTAAATTCAAAAAGTAGATTTAAATTTTTAAAATTTTACTTTAAAGTATTAAAAAACCCAAATATATGTCGTTATAATTTAAACAGTTGAATAAGTTTCGTTATTTTAAATAGTGACATACCATTCTATTCTAATGATTATTTAATTATTCGTTTTTTATATTTAATAAATTTTTGAAACATAAATTCGTAAATGTGATAAAGATTTTAAATATTGTGATTAGCAAGAAAGTAATTTCAGTTTTCCCCATTTAAGCACATTGTAAAAACCAAACGTACTTCCTTGCCGACCCAACAGAAACAACATCGTAAATAAGTTGCCATAAAAACAACGGTCAAAATGATTACTATTATTAAATGTAATATTCTATAATTATTTTGATTTATACTTTCAAGATTTAATTCAATAACAAGTTAATTCTGCGGTTTATCCCTTCCATAAAAAGGAGTTTTACTTCTGAGTATATGTTTACACCTGTTTTAAAAAGGTTTTTTTAATGCCACGAATCTAATCTTGAGAGTCGATTAATTATCTTATTACAGAGCTTGATAAATGGTCACGATAACCAAAATCAAAATTGTGAAAAAATTCATAACAAAACTGTACACGGTTTTAAAAATAAAGTGTTTATTCTAAACAGTCATAAACGAAGCAAAGCATCTCGTGTCTACATATTCAATGCAAACAAGAGTTACACAACTAAAATGACCTTTTTAAAATCTTCCAAGGCAACAATTAAGATTGATGTTATTCCCGGAAACCAGCAAAAATTTTTAAAAAGTTGGATCTTTAAATAGGCTGAAGATTTTTTAATTCACAATATTTAAAACTGTGCTTGTCCTAATTCCGAGAAAAATAGTTATACATTTAAAAAAAAGTATATACGTTCTTTCGTTGTTGCAACAATCTTCTGTCTGCCCTATTTCGCTTGATCAATCAATTGCATTATTTTTACAGCTTACCTCATGAATTAATGCTTCACATTTAATTTAATATCATCTTAAATCAAAGTACATATGCGCATAAAGTTGGTGAAGATAGATTATTTATGAAAAAAAATATTGATGGAAACGTTGTTTGTTTCAAAAACAAGTCTATTGTGCACTAGATCATTTGATTTTGTAAGAAATTTGGGGTTACTCCGGAGTGCACAAGAAGGACCCATAAGGACGCTCACAATTGCCATAGTTTGGAACAAATACTGCTGAGGTAGCACCTAGCTTTAGATGTATTGTGTCCACATCCAGCACACACTCGAAAGTCAAGTCACGAATCAACCTCTTTTAGGGCTAGAGCTCAGCGTACTATCCATTATCCAATATAGTCACTAATAATGAAAAGTATAGGATACAATAATAAGAATATTGCTAAATATTTTAAATGATTTCATTGATATAGTTATTAATTTAATTAAGTTTTTAACAGATTTACAATTGAATATAAAATTATCTGCCAAAATTATATATATATATATATATATATATATATCCCTTTATCGTTATATTTTGTGTGATTTCAGTTGTTTTATTTATTTTTGAGGAAATAATTAATCGGGGGAAATAAATTCAATTATTTTTACACTTAATATGATGTATTATAAATGCAGGGGGAATTTATAATAAAGAATATTATTTCATAATTTTAATTTCTCTAAATTTTGAGCAACATCAATGTGAAATAATTAATAATTTAAACAATTAGCTTTGTTTAATTCTGGAAGCAATTTTTAGATCAATCTTAGAGAAATACATATTACTAGAATTTATTTAGAAAAAATGTGAGTAAAATCAAGGAAGAATGAGAAAATTATAACGAGCTATATTATAATTTTTAAAATTTGGGGCGCGATCTGTAAGAGGAGAGGGGATGTCTTCAAAAGGGGTGCGGCGTATTTCTAGCAATTAACATTTAAAGCCCATTAAATAAATAAAAATGAAAAAATTAAATGGCAAAACGTGAATTAGCCCAAATCTAATACAACATGAATTTTTGCATTATTAATAATTTTTTTCTGATTGGTAAAGAATTTCTAATTTTAAACAAAACAAAAGCATTTAATAGGATTAATTCTTCCACAATAAGATGTTTATGAGGGTTGTAAGTTTTTATGCCAAATTAGAAATCAACACCAAATATATATTAATATTTAGTTTTGACAAAAAATTTTTAACTACATATCAAATGAACAGACCATCCATCTCATTAATGATACACACATTTAATTATTCCTTGGTTTTTATGGTAAGAAATTATACAGGTTTTATTATTGTTAAATGTTAAAAATCAAATGTATGTCTTCGATGCTAAAAGAATATAATTATTTATACCTATTAGAAAATAAGTTAAAAAATTTTTTTAAATTTAATTTATTATTTAATATTATACAAATTTTTTTGATAGTGAAAATAATCTATGTGGAGCATTTTTGAATTTTAAATATAGAAAATGCGATGTAACAAAGTAAATAAAAAAAAATTAGTTAAATCATATAGGTTAATATTAGATTATAGGTTATATTGGGTTAATTGCTATTAGGTTATTGCTATGTTAGGTTAGTTAGTTATTAGATTATATTAGGTTACTATAGGTTAAAATTAATCATATAGGTTAATTTATGTCTTTTTGATTTTAGATTAACACAACATGAAATAATTTCTCGGCTTCGCTACCTTTTTTATATACAATTAAATCCACGATTGAAAAAATATTTTATTTTTATTATGCTACAATTGCAAATAAAAAGCTTTTGGAATTTTAACTAAATTTTTATTTCTTTAATACTTACAATAATGCTTTTAAAAGATCACTGTAATGTATTTGTGTTTGTATACTTTATAATTAAGTAAATTTTATGAATTCCTAATTAGTATTATCAAAAGGGATTTTTTACATTAAATATATTTAGAATTACAATAAAAATAAAATGTCCTGCTTTAAATTTACATAAACAGTTTTTTTTTTCTTTATCTTAAATTAGTTATTAAAGCATTTTCAAAACAAACGTTTTTGATGTCATAATTTAATATAAAAATAAATTCGAGATAATATTATTCTTTCTATTTCTATTCCTTTTCTATGTTCTCATTTATAAAATGAAGCTTTTAAATTATTTTTTAACTTATAAGATACATAATTAAATTATTAATAAATTAAATTTATTTATTTATTTACTTATTTACTGATTTATTTATTTAATTAATTTAATTTAAACAAATAAATTTATAATTTATTTTAAAAATAGACCAATTGATAAATTTTTGTTTAAGAAAGTAATTGTAATAGACAGATAAAGAAATATTCGGTATATTCTCAATAATATAATCTTGACTGGACTTGGCTGAAGTAATAAACTTGGATGATCAGGTAAATTTAAATATAGTTTACTGAAATTAATTGATTTTAAAAACAAAAAATTTAAGACGAAGAAAAATGAACCAGTTTTTGAATCTTCAATTTAGTGTTTATCGTCTTTAGATCTGAAACCAGTTGAATGTTTAGTAGAACATTAATTATGCTCTGAATAAAAAATGGCAAATATAAAACTTTATATAGGCTTAACTACTTAAAAGAAACCCTGCCCTAAATATATTTTAATTGCTGTTTCAAGATGCTTTATCAGGAATGTCAAAATGCTGACTTCAAAACTTCAATGCAGTTATTCTTTCCTAACTCAACAAACTTTTGAGACGTAATAAAAAAAATTTTTTCAGCAAAATAATTAAATAAAACGAACTTAAGAAGACGAAATCCTTGTTTTTTTTGGTTTCTAACAGAGAAGACAGCTTGTCGCTAACCTCAAAATTACAACCTCCGCGTAATTTGTCATCAGACCTTGATCAGATGTGTCGAATCTATATTGAAATTCCTCTCGCAACATCCGCCAAACACTGATGCAATATAAATCGAGTAGAACACCGTTATGTTTACAACAATGTCAAGCTCAGCGTCATCAACTGTTATTGAAGGACATTATCCTTTGCTGAGGTCGGAAAGATGTCAAAAACTCTTGGGAAATCGCGTGTCTTTGCCTTCAAGAACTGCTCTTGTCCACAAGGATTTCACTTTGACACACATTTTATTTGATTTAGAATGTATTGAATATAATATATTATAGTAGGTTTATTTCGAAATGTATCAGTCATGAAGTACATTTTTTGAGTCATAGCCATTCAAATGATATAAAAAACGGAAGTGGTTGTGCATTATTTTTCATTGCGTTACCTTGTTTGCGTTAAGAACTTTATGAAATATTGACAAACCCAGATGTAATGTATTCAAAATGTTTGTAAGAGATGAAATAAACTACTATAAGCTCTTAGCAAACGATGCGCCAAGGATATTCGCAATGAGTTATCCGAATAGAATGAAAATCAGTAGGTATGAAGTACAGAAGAAGCAATTCTTATTTAATATTTTACTAGAGGGGATTAATGTTTTATTATAGAGCTACAGCTGCAGATAATGTACTTCTACTAATAAAGAGTAAGCATATCTCTAGCTCTAGGCAACTGTTATTCGGCTAAGAATTGATTCCCAAAATTGGCAAATGTCTTTTTATTGGATTGCTTGCCAAACTCTCTATAATTACCAAGTTAGACGAATAAGATCATAGGAAGGTTGAATGATCGACCACCAAATGTTTTCTATTGGGGAGAGATTTAAATGGCAAGGGAAGTGTCCGAAAAGCATGAAGACAATCAGTGTAAATGATCCTGAGGTAGCAAAGTATTACCACATTTGAATGTAAACTCGGGGTGCCTTAAAAGTAAGAACAACACAATGAGGTTTAAAATACTGGGACTTCGACGTACTGCATTGCTATAAATTATCATGTATGATTAATAATAAAATAAAAAAAAAGATCGGCTATAAAAAGTAATAGCATTCCAAAACATAACTCTCGATAACCACTTTGTTTGATGGGTGACAATCAGATTATTCCACCACTGTCCTACACGTTTCCAGACATATCTTTGCTATACATCGTGGCTCAATTCATAATAGAGCAAATCTCTCAAAAGAATTCCACTCCAGTCAGTGAGATTGGTAAGGATGGGAAGTAAAGGAAAATAAGGGCAATGGATGCTGCAAGCTCATACCCGATATGTATCTGCGGTTCTTGCTGTCACTAGTGTCCCGGTTAAACTTTGGCTTGTTAATAAAGACGAATCAGGCATCGCTAGATTTGTGCTGAAGATCGCTGTTCTCAAGTTCTATCGTCTATCTAGATTGTCCACTGCTGTATACCAAGCGATCTTTTGAAATAACCACCTGGCTTCCTTTATGCAAATTGCATGTCCTCTCTCATACGATGTCGTATACTAATATTGAGCAGAAGCATATGCAAAGTATTAGTGTAATCCAAGTTGATGGGTGTCATGAGGCCCAAAATTAGAACAAATTTGAATGGGCGTTATGCCCTAGAAACAGACTTTCTCCTCTTTTACACATCTTTCGGATGCTAAGTTGTGATACTCTAGAGCTTCATCTCATTGGCCAAAATTTGATAATTTGAACGTTGAATCGTTCGTTAAATTCAGATTACTTTTTCTTGGTACCACGTTTTTGTTTTAATTATTAGCACAATGAATGCCTTTAACAATACATCAAGGGTACTTTTACTTTTATTTATTTTTTATAAAGAACCCCCCAAAAAAAAATAATATATATATATATATATTAGCAATAATGGATTACTAAAATAATAATTTAAAAATATTAACAATTATTATTATTTACAACGAGCTTAATAAAATGATAATACGTAAATTATTTGATATTGTTTTTTATTTTACTAATAATGAAAGGTCACGGTTTATCAACTACCATTTCGATTCAAATTTATAAACGCACAACTGGAATATTTTTTTCTGGCCAAAACAGTAATGCTCACTTCGTAATAATTTTCCGAGAAAATAAGTAAACTGTATTCAAATGTTTTTATATGCTTAATAATTTGTCCAATAAAATGCTCAAGTAGTGCAATGGGTAAAGCAGATTAATTCAGAAAGCATGATTTCCACTTCCATCGTTTTTTTTATTTGTATTGTGAATAATAAATATTATCATTAGGATTTTTATGTTTAATGTCTTTAGTTAATTTTATTGTTATAAAAAGCAAAAAGCAGTAAGATCATTGGTGATATTTATAGTAGTACTAGGAAACAATATGCACTGATCGACATAGAAATTGCAACACCATAAAAGAATGGATAGAATATGATGAAAATTGATAACACAAAAATATACATGTAAACGATTGATGCTATTTACAGGGCGATAATTTTATTCAGCTATGAAATATGCAGGGTGATCAGTAGGAAGTTTGACTTGCTGTGATGCAAGCAACAACGCTATGAGATACAGATTCAATTATCGTGAGGTTAGTGCCCTGAGGGATGGAAGCCCATATACTCTCAACAGTCTTACAAGTCTATCATTCGACTGAAGAAAAGGGAGGAGCAAACAAACGACGGACAAGAAGCTTGAAATATGTTCGATCAGTGTGTAATCAGGAAATTTTGAAAGCCAAGAAAGCAATTGGATTGGCTGCATCTCATGATGTCCTGTTGTAAAGTACCATTTCATCAATGTATTATCATGTCGTAGATAAATCTCCTGTCGTAGCACAGATGCCCTGTTATCTTGTCTGATAGCCTTTAAATCATTTTGCCACGTTGACGAGCTGTATGATAACAGTAGTTGTCAGATTGGCTTTATCCTCTTATCGTTTATTGGTTTCTCGACAACTCTAGACTCCCACTCCTCAACTATCATCAAACAAGCAAAATTGAAACTTGTCGCTAAACACCATATAACAGGTGGGCTGAAACGTTCGTAGGCTGACACATAGATGGCGCTACTAGTATTAAATCCATATGATTTTTAGTTAGCCCTAACCTTCAAAAGACACGTGTATAAATTTGACAGCTGTTGCACTGCATGTGAGTTATAGCATTTTTAATGAAGCAACTTTTGTTAGTTTGAAAAAATGGATAAAAAGAAAATTTCGTGTGTTAATAAAGCATTGCTTTTTAGCGAAAAAAATACTATTGAAGCCCAGGCTTGGCTTGATAAACATTATTCGGACTTTGCACCAGGAAAATCAACCGTACAGAAGTGGTTTGCTAAATTTAAACGAGGCGAAATGAGCACCGAGGACGATGCACGCAGTGGACGCCCCGAAGAAGCTGTTACCGACGAAAACATCAAAAAAGTCCACAAAATAATTTCTGTTAACCGTAAAGTGAAGTTGATTGAGATAGCTGAGACCCTAAAGATATCAAAGGAACGTGTTGGACATATCGTGAATGAATATTTGGATATGCGAAAGCTCTGTTCAAAGTGGGTGCCGCGCGAGCTCACAATCGACCAAAAACAACAACGAATTGATGATTCTATGCAGTGTTTGGAGCTGTTCAATCGTAATAAACCCGAATTTTTGCGTCAATATGGTGCAATATATGAAACATGGCTCCATCATTTCACATCGGAGTCCAATCGACAGTCAGCCGAGTGAACTGCACGTGATGAACACTAAAAATGCTATAACTTCACTAAAAATGCTATAACTCACATACTAATAGTGCAACAGCTGTCAAATTTATACACGTGTCTTTTGAAGGTTAGGGCTAACTAAAAATTATATGGATTTAATACAAGTAGCGCCATCTGTGTGTCAACCTACGAACTGTTCAGCCTACCTGTTAGTTCCTTTCAGTCATCCAAGCAGCCCATTCCTGACCTCGCAATCTGTCACATAGGTGGGTTTGCATCAATGGCAGTCTTCACAAAGTGCGACTTTTGTGCCAGAGCACTTTCAGACAATCGTCGTCAAATAGTTCTCCCAGATATTGGAGCATCCAGAGTTCTCTGCACAATTCGCATAATATCAAGACTAGTTTGTTATTAGGCCACCACTTTTTCCCTTTGGCTGCGTCTGTGGAACGTTCTAGGAGAGCCTGGTTTTTCAAAACGATTAGCATTTTGTTTATCGATACACCTAATCCAAATTCTATGCACGGTGGACACATCCACGTGCGTTTCAGCAGCGATACAATTGTAAGACCAGCCAGACATTCGTAATCTTGCAATTTGACCCCACGTAAAATCACCCAATTGCCGGAACTGCCTCCGGTGTCATCGTCCAGGCATCTATTAATTCCCAAATGTCTTCTGAAAAGCAGAACTTCTCGAAATTCTGGATTATGTAGGTGACGTGTAGAGACTGTTAGTTCATTCTTCTCCTCTATCTCGCGCTATAATTACTTGACCTATTTGCATTTCAGACCATCCGCATAACTTGTTCAAATGCTTATTCCCCAAAATTTGCATATATATACAGCCGAATCTTCACCTTATCCAAAAAGAATCTTATGCACTAACGACGCCTGTGATACAATGTTGGCCAAAGGACGATTGAAATAAATCACTTCAAAAAGCAGAAACTAATTGCTAATTCAGGTTAATGCTCAACTAAGTTCATCTATTTCCGAACACATTCTGTGCCGGAGGTGTATTGCATGAAAATATTTACAGAATATCCGATGACGGCTAACAACAGCTCAAAAACAGGAGAGCAAATCCAGCACTCCACGACTATGGATAACTAACGAAATGAAATATGGCCAGGGGAATGCTTCTGAGTGTATTCCTATCGAGTTAGCAGAAGGACTGAAGAAGTGTATAATCTGGACTATGTCACTGATGTTATATCGCTGGCGAAAAACAACACTCAAGTGACTACTGTGGGTAATATTACCATCCTTGAATCTTTTGTCTTTTTATGCGTGGAAAGATTTTCTTTTCACATAACCCATCTACCAAGATGATAGTTGCCCATGGGGCCGGATGTGTTCACGACTGTCTTAACAGAATATTAAGTTGATGCCTAATACCTTACCTTACTTGGGCTTTAAATTCTTTATATTTTAACTTCAATGAAAAATTTGGGATACTTTGAACTTTGCTCTGAAGAAAAATGTTGCATATCCGTAATCATCCAAATTGATGGAAATGTGGGCAAAACTTTTTGTTGTTATTTGGCTACATGTTATACTATAGATAAGATTCAATCTGCGATCAGAATACATGATTATATAACTAAGTATGAATTAAAAATTTCTAATTCTGTAATATTTTATCTGGGATGTATATAAAAGTATTTAAAAATTTGAAACTGAATTTACTTAAAAATTATCAATAGACTCTATTGCTTTAGGCGGTTAACATTTTAGTCATAACGCGCAAGTATACGTTTGGCGACGGATACTTATTGATCTCTCCTTAAAAGCTAACTTCTGGAGTTTTTGATATATTACTAATAGGCAGTAATAACGTTTTAAATATTAAAAGTATAATATATATTAAATGTTAATTTTAAATTAAAAAACATCGTTATTTTGCTCTATTTTTGAGAGAGAATTATTGTTATTTTACTCATTTTTATTTTTTCTGGTAAATTTGAAATACTTATTATTTTTAAAAACTATTATAAAACATACAGTAATATTAAAAAATCGTGACAAAATAAATAACTAGCATTTTTAAAATGGTTCTATAACATTAATAAACATAAAATTAATAATTCATGGTTTTATAAAATTAATAAACTAATAAAAAGTTAAATAATTCTTTCCACTTTTGAATAATTCATTCCACTTTCCACACCTGGGATCGTGTTTCAAAGCTATAGAAATCAAGAAAACCCCCAGCAACGGGGATGACAGAAAAATATTTCCTTGCTTTTTATAGGTTAACCCCCATGTTTGCGTCATATAGTAAGTAGAAAACCGGAAATTCCCACCAAGAATCCTGAATGTTAATGGAAAACACTCTCACAATTTACAACGAGTCTTTTCAGTTCTGAAATTGGTGAATGCAATGTATGACGTCAAGTAGAAACCTGAGCTATATTTCACTCTAGTTGTGCATAAGCCACTATTGAGGTTTTAAATATTATATAATTAGAAAGAAAATTTAATTTTTCATTTCAAAATTTTCATTAAAGTACATTGAATACGGTTAACAAATTCATGTTCATGTTTAATCTACAGAATATTCTAATAAGAGAACATGCCATAAATGTTTAATACGCCAGTTATGATTAGTATAACTTGATGGTAGGACTAGCTCAAAATACTTCTATTTCTTAATAGTAGTATCTATATATTAAATCTATATATATATCTATCTATCATTTGATAAGCACACGAAATATATATATATGTATAGTGTCATATTGCGATTATAGTATTATTTGTTTTATCATCAATACTTAATGATGCAAGAGTTTTAAAAATGCAAACAAATAATAAAAAAAAAAAACTTACGCAACTCTTTTTTTGTGTGTGTGTGTATCTTTTCTTATTGCTTAAATTATTTATTATTTATGTTTATAGTTTAATTAAATTTCATTGAAATTCCCCAAATGATCAAATTATATATATATATATTTAATTTAATATAAAAGTATTTTTCTCATATAGAAAGAAACACACCAACATGAATAACATTTCCTATACTAAATGAAATGAACAAATGTTTTCCAGAATAGTATTGCGACTGTTAGTTAAGCTTTATAACTTTATAACTTCTAAAATTGTTTGTGATAAATAAATTGTACGCCGGTTTTATGATTATATCAAAATAAGTTCTTATAATGCAACATTCTATGTAATATTCTATTGGTTTCTTTGGATTTCAAATTAATTTTTCTTTTTCAAGACATTTAATTTTTTTAATTATTTCCATACTTTTAAACCGAAAAACATAAAATTTTCATTTTTGCGTTTGTGTACGCGTGTTTGTGGACAGGTTAAGTGAAAGTTTTAGTCATAAAGTAAGATAACTTAATTCGTGATTGAATATGGTCCATTAAATCGCTATTTGAATAAAATTAAATGATAAACACATTCATTCGTTAAGAGAAAGAAGCATATCTTTTAAACAACGAATTTATATTCTTATTATATATATATATGTGTGTGTGTGTATTGTTCATAATCTATTTATAGTAAATAAGAAAATACTCTAGATTCTTTAATTGTAGCACAATTAATCATCAATAAACAAGTTTTCATTTTCCATTAAAAATTGTCTCATATTTCTTATCTTGATTCCGGTATTAATGTAAATGATAAAATTTTTCTTTAATTACTGGAATGTTCATTAGTTTTGAGAAATTCCAGAAAATTACTCAAGGTTATATAATGATATAGTGCAATAGGCTTCCATGTGTATTAGCGGATATATTTTTTTAACTTTTTGACTTTTAAATGAAATAAAAAGTATTGATAGATTAATTAAGGAAGTTATTTATGAGTAATAATGTAACATATGAAATAAAATAAAATTAAATATATATTCAATATATAATTTCATTTAAAAAAAATCCTTTTTTTTAATCACAAAATAAGAGAATGTTTTAAAGACTTTCGTAAGTAGTCAACTAACATAAACAGATATCAAAAAAGTATAAATGATTCAAATAATTACATTTATTTAAAGACTATATAAAAAGTTCTGAAAAGACAGAAAGATAAAAAAAAAAATATTTAAAGTGTTTTATTCTATAAAAATTCAATTGATTGATTTTTTTCTCCTAGAACAAAATAAATAAAAGAATAAAATAGAATTATCTGTTTTATAAAAAAGGATTATTATATTTTTAAAGATGACTAAAAGCATTTTTGTAATTATATAATACTAAAGTTTTTGTTATATGTTTCTAACATTTTGTCCTATTTATTTATTTACAATCTTTTGTACAGTGCGTACAACAACACATCATAATACAAAAAGTCATATAATTTGATAGGGGTAGTTAATATTTTTTTACATATAAATAATTAAGTAATGTTATAATTTATTTTAAGCAAGTTTTTAAATGTATGTATCATCTGTAAAATTTTCAATTATTCAGCTGAGATCTAATAAGTCAGTCTATGATATCAAAAAAAATTCACTTAATAAAAGTGCAAAATTCGGGATTTGATCGTGTATTTGTCTATTTCATCATACAAATAGCATTTTTCCCGAATCATTTTTTTTTTTTTTTTGCAACTTATCACTTCCTGCGTCGTCCTCGCAGGATAAATGTAGGTCAAAGTCAAAATGCTAAAATTTATTTTTTCAATTAACGGAAAAATACTAAGGACGGAATTACATTCGGCTTTTAGTGACTTAATGGAACGTTATCAGTTACCTCAGATTATGAGCTTTTTGTAAGTTTCCTCTTTCCAGAAATTTATAGATACCCGCAGATCGTAAATGAAGCCTAATTTTTTATTGTGTCTATTTTTTTTATCCTTTTTGCAGCTCTTGAGTTTCATTTTCTGTTTCACAATATTAAGGGATTCTGTTCGGGACATCTCCATTACATAATACTTATCTGGGGAGTTTTCAAAACAAAGAAAAATGAACGGGAAAAATTTTTAAGGAATACAAAATCTGTAATGAGTTTTCTTTAAATTACAAATGACGGAAGTTTTACCATTCACAAGAAGTTCTTTATCGTTAATTTTAATTATTTTCAGTTAATTGTTCCCTATTTCTTTTAACTACTCTCATAATAACTGCTCAGCGAGTATTTTCAAGTAACTAGTACGCTGAATTCTTAAAAAAATTTATTGTGAAAAAAATGTATTTCAACAGAACAAATATAAAATCATAATATAAAATAATCAAATATAATACGATTTATAATCAAAAACTTCATTGAACTTGTAATATTAAATAAAAATAAAATAAAATAATTTGGCACATCAATTACACTTTTCTATATTTGCATGCATAATTTTTGATTCTATTAATTACTATAAATTTAAAAAATTACGTAACCGACAATATCTTGTTTTCAGAAATGAATGATTTGAATTAATCATTTATTAATAAAGGATTTCATGAATTATTTATTTGCATTATTTTTAATAAAATTATGATACGAGTAATCTACAATTTACAAATTTTTAATTTATTCACATCATACGACATTTAATTAGATTTTACATTGATTTGTTTTTCATTTCGTAATCTAAGTTTTTGTAATTTAAATATTATTATTTTTTGTTTCTTTTATGATGCAAAATTTTGAATTCACTAGAGTTTCTTTCCTTTGTAAATAAAATCTTCATAATATTTAAGTTTTCTACATTAGATATTTAATTTTTCTTCATTCTGGAATGAATATTTCCCTTACTACGCAACAAAAATTTTGCCAATGATTTACTAAGTATCTTGAAAATCAAAATTTATGTGAATACAATGCACGGCTTTTTTCTGTAAAATGTATGAAAAAAATTAAAAATTCTGATAATTACAGTGTTTCAAAATCAAAGTACCTAGCACAAAAGATAAATAAAATGCATCAGAAAAATTATTACAAGTAATAAATATATTCTGATATATAACCCAAAAAATATTACTACGACAATTTTATTTTAGTTCACGAAATCCCTTTCAGACATAGTAAATAGAAGAGAGCAAAAATGTAATGTTATGATACAAAACAAGGAATAGGTAAAATCCTGACTTAAAAAAATTAAAGATCATTATAATTAAAGTGATAAAAATATTTAAGTACATAAATTTAAAAATTAAGTACATAAATTTACTACAGAAACTCAAATAGGCATTTCGCAGGTATCTCTTTTAAATAGCATTTGAATAAAAAAATTACCATATTTAAAATATAATAAATAAATTTTTATTTTTGTAATTAATGTAAATAGCAAGTAAAGTCTCATTTGAGTTGAGAAATGTTTTTTTGTCGATATTATAAACTACTGTGCGAAACTTAACTAATGAGACATCATGATACAAAAACACATGCAGTCAGCGCTCAAATGCAAGATTACAATAAGAAGAAGAACATAAAAGCTATTAAAAATATTATGAATGTTCAAGTAAGTTCGTACATACCATATGGCTAGAAAAAATCTTATGGTTGAATTTACATATGGGACTTTATTTATTTGTTTTTTGGTTGACTTTACACATTGTAGTTTTCACATTCAGAAAATTGCTTTTCAAAATATATTTAAAAAAATAATTTAGAATATTAGAAACATTTTAAAACAAACCGTATTTAAATAGGACAATAATTATGTTTACAGTAACAAAAAAGTAAATGTAAAAAGGGACAATTTGGTATGACTTTTAATCTTTCAACGGGATTTTCTCAGTTTATGATTTTCACACTTTCCTTAAAGATTATTTAAAAACTTATGACTGCAGAGTTATAAAAATTTTTTCATGAATGTTCTACTGATTTATCTTTATTCTGGGAACATCTGTTTTATTAATAGGACAATACAATTTAATATAAAGGATGATAAATATTAGAAATTTTAATATTTAATTTTTCATAATTATAACTAATAGTTATATTTTTTTATAATTTTTAAGTCTTTTATTATTTTTAAGAAATTATTAATTATTAGATATCTTTAAAATTTAAGGTTTGCAGAATAAAAACATTATTTAGCTTCTATTTGATATAAAAATTTAAATTGTATATTTTTCATTCAAACTTATCTTGTGGGAAATAAAGACCAAACTCATCTTGTTGATTTTTTGTATGTATTTTCCGTTATTTTAAGGAATTGCATTACAAAAATAAAACGAATTTTAATTTTAAACTTCGTAGTAAAATGGACCAAACTTTCATAAAAAAAGAAGTAAAACTTCATGGTTTAGGATGAGTTATAAAAAATGTGTTAAAATGTTCAATTTTCAACTAGGAAGGCACACATGATGAGCAAGTGATTGACAAACTTGAGATGAGGTGCAGTGTGACAGGCATAGCTGAAAATTTTCGAATTGACAAAAATGTTGACGAAAGAGCTTGATAATCCTTTCAAACCCCAGGTGCTGCTTAAATAAAGATTGAGGATGGTCGACCAAAAAAAAAAATACCTGTGGATCACCGATGTATTGTTCAGCAGGCGAAAAGGACAAGTCTCTTAGGACAATAAATATGGCACTTTACTGTGCCAAGAAGCTTTCAATAAAAGTTGCCTAATCACCAGCTAATCACCAGCGTTCACATCCCATTGACAACTACCTATTGAATGCACAGTTTAGACTGGTGTAGAAAACACAAAAACTCTCGGTATCCACAACGCAGTTGCATCCTCTTTAAAAATAAGAATCATTTCAATGTTTTGGAGAGAGTCACGGATATGGACAAAGATACATCAGACAAAGAAACCGTTACTGTGGTGTCTTGTTGGTGCTTGTTTTAATGAGTGGGCTGACTGATCTCCAAAATTTTGGTTGGCGTACTAATATCATCTATCGCTATTGTCAGAAAAAAGATTCTTCCCCACTAGCATCTATTCAGAAGTATCATTGGTGCAGATTTCTTTTTTAGGAATGATAACGTTATGCCACATCTGATTCATGCTGCTGAAGCTCTCCTAGAAAATGAAGAAATCCCAAGAATGAATTGGCCAGCATGATCCCTGATTTAAATCTGATAGTATATATATAGGATGCTTGAAGACCTTTCGATATGATAATATGCACCGGAGATCAACTATTGAAATATGTATTAATTGAGTAATGGGCACTCGTATTTCAACAGCTGTTGAATAATCTGGTATCGAGTATGGAGAGTGCTTAATGAGGATTTTGACACTGATTTGAAACTTTTGATAATGTGTCTTTCTTCTGTTTCCAATCAGCATTTCCCGGGTGCTTATACACTAATGAAAATTAAAATCCCAACACCAAGAAGAAATTAGTTTATAGGAATGAAATTTAAGGCAAAGCCTTTGTCTAAGTAACATAATTATTTGATTATATTTTTAAGGTCACAAGTTAAAGCATACTTGGAAAGAATCCTTTAAATTGTGTAATGATGGTACATTAATAACCACTGGTCTCCCCGATTTTAAATGCAAGCATGGAAACACGAATTCATTGTGTCGCGAGGGTGCCCTGTAGGCTTTTTGAAGGATGGAGTTCAATATGCCATGTACTTGATCAGTCAAATCAGCAATGGACCATGCTGGTTGCGCATGACACTGGACTCGTAGTCCAATAATGTCCCATTCATCCCATATCTAATGATCTAGTAGACCAAGGCGACATGTCGACAAGTTAGGTAAAGCAGTGGTATGGAGATGAGCGTTGTTGGAGAATTTTCTCGGAAATAACGATATTTAATGGAGCATAACCGGTTCAATCATGAATCTGATGTGTAAATTTGATCAAGGTGCATAGGGTAATGACAACAGGGCCTCTGCTGTTCTAGGAAATTGATCTCAATATCATAACTCATGTTGTAGGTCTGTTAGGTATGTTAAAAAAAAAAAGATAGATTTCATTCAATTGTTCATCTGGCCTCCTTATAACCAACCTAGGGCTAACACTGGCGAGCTCTCATCTGAGAATGCAAACAGATATCCATTCCGTTCTCCAATGAGCTCTAATCAGACACCCCTGATGTCTCAAATGACGTTGATTTGGAGTTAGTTCCATGAACTCTGGCTTGGAGCTGTACTTCATGTAACCGATTTGTTATCGTTCACTGTGTCACTCTGGGGCTAACAGAAGCTTATACGCCGTAGGCATCCAATTGCCTCGTAGAATTTAATCAGCTTTAGTATTAATGAATACGCCTGCTGAAAATCTGCAGACACTCACCAATGTAGCCGCTGGTAGGACCATTGTGAATGTCCATGTGCTCCATGTTATAGTCTCGAACTCTGGTAGCTACCAAGTTTATATCAGATGGATATTCCGGAACTCTTAGCCATTCTTTTAGACACTTTTTTTATGGATACCTGTAAGAGGCGGTTCCACATACTCACACCTGCTAAATTATCACTCGAAATTCTGACGCCTATGAAG
Organism: Caerostris darwini; assembly: GCA_021605075.1. Lineage (NCBI taxonomy): Eukaryota > Metazoa > Arthropoda > Arachnida > Araneae > Araneidae > Caerostris > Caerostris darwini. The sequence goes on along the minus strand of BPLQ01012142.1, from coordinate 396,094 downwards.
CTCTATAGTCATGCGGCGAATACGACTGTTGTCACTCTCAGTAGTGGCCATTGTGTGGCTGGAACCCAATCTTCTTGAGACTTCAAGTTTTTTTTTCCGTGAATCACTACTGCTATCAATCATGCACAGTGGATACATCCATGCCGGGTTCTCCAATATTTCTCCTTGAAAAGAAAGCCCATCTTCTCGTATCCCTATTACACAGCTCAGTAAGTTGCTGATATTACCTTCCTCGTGTCCCTAAAATAATTCTTGGTTCAAATCTAGCGCACGACACTAATCCGGAAGATAAATAACATTCACGATATTTGTATAGCGTATTTAACGCAAATGTGATTTTCATGTTCATAGTAGTGCTACTAGCACTACTTCTATTTGCCATGTGCGAAATTTGATTCAATGTCATGTCCAAGCACTCTTCCCAAATTTTGTTTATGTATCACAATTCCTTCTTGGTGTTGAGATTTTATTTTCATCCGGCGTATTTCAAAAGAATTTCAAATGAGAGAACTATCATTTTAGGAATCATTTATTATTATTACATTGATTTTCAAAGGAAAATTAGAAAAATTTGCAAAATTTCTATTCATAGGAATTTGATTAAATTAGAAAAATGTAATTAAACTGTGCCTAAGAACTAAGCACAACAAACAGACGCTTGTTCAGTGTAGCAAATATTTAAATTGGACTGCACTTGAGTAAAGAAGAAAAATTGGATCAATCATGCCGTTTCTCTACATAATTAAGTAATGATGCGATATAACAGGTAGCTTCCATCCAAAGTGATATTGCTCATACGCATATTTCCTTTGTGACGTTACATTTTGGATAACTTCACTAGCTCAAAACTTTTTTTCTCTACAAGTTCTGTCCAACTAATTCTTCAATTTCAGTATGAAACTTGTCTTTTCTAATAGACCAAGATATTGATGATAAAACTACATTGTTAGATCCTAATGTAACGACTCATTTTTTTCACTACCTTCTTCAATGGGTGGGGCAAAGCCTCCTGCCAGGTTCCGAATTCAGATATGTTGCTTTCTTTTTACGGGCTAGGGTTATCATCCCGAAGTCCAATGCTCTACAGCCATATTAGACCGGTACCTATTGTTAAAAGTGAATTCCGAACCACTACAAACATCCCGAAACAGAACCCGAAGCCTGTGGTACCGAGAGCCAGAGTCCTAGTCACTCAGCCATCAGGCCTCTTGTTACCTTAAATATCCTTAAATCATGAACATTTAAAAATTAGTTGAAAATTATTAAAAGAATTGAAATAAATACGAATTAAACATTTATGCAATTATTTAAATTCATAAAAAAATATTTAAGCAAAAACTGATGTTAATTAACTTAGAAGAGAAGTATAAAATTTAATAAATCAAACTCACTTTGTTCCCCAATATTTCAATAAACACTTGTTATATATATTTATCTCAATTTTGTGTTAAAAACAAAAGGTATTTAGATTTCGAATAATACTTAAATTTTCTAAGTAATATTAATAATAATAATAACATTTCGTAACAATAATTTCTAGGCATTATGAAGTAACATATATAGCTTAAATGTTTGCTGCCTTGATATTATAATGTAAACCTATAATTTTCAGAGTGAGTGACCGCTCTCTAGAGGGCACTACACCATCATGAAGGGCGATAGTAGCTTAAGGTGCATTTGGGGAGGTAGCATTTAATAAAAAAAAGGGACGGTGATAAAATTTAGAGAAAATAAGAATAATTGTCTTTTCTTCATCATATTTAGTATAAGTAGATTTAGAGTGGTTACAAATTTGTTACCAAAAAGAGACCGACTGAGTTAACAGTTCTAACAGAAATAGGACTGAGTATTAATTCATTAATAGCAAGGCATCAGTTCACTAATTGTTTTTAATGTTATTCATGATTTTTATTTTGATGTTATTCCCCGTTATCTTCATTTTCTGAATGTAATTATGGATGATTTTAATAAATTATTTAAATAGAAGTTTCAAAATATTACGAAATATTTATATATTTTATATATAAATATTTATGTATTTTTTACTTAAAGACGTAAGTTCATGTGCAGATGTATAAGCGAACACATTTTTTTCACTGTATCTTTCTGTTTGTCCACTTAAAGAAGGTTGATTTGTTGGAGGGCTCTAAATATTTTTTTTCGGGAAAGGAAAAGAGTGGGCAAATAAATTTGGTAACTACTCGTATAAAGTTTATAAATATGATACGATATTTATAAATATCGTACATTTTATTTTTAAAAGTTTTTTTGATGCAGTTTAAAGGAAAATTGTATGATCGGAAATTTCAAGAAATGAAGTTCGACATATTATACAAACTTTAACAAAATAAAAAGGAATGATTTCCTATTAGAGCAATCAAATTAGAAGTCTACTATAAATTATCATGTGAAATTCCCTAACAAATAATATCTTCGTCTAATTAATTCATAAAGAAACATTCCTCTCACTTGTAATTTTTATTTAATTGTATCAAGCAAATTATGTCGACAAAAAAAATATGTGCGGACATTTAATTTTTTTCTGCAACTTAAAAAATTGGCAATTTTATTTCTTATTAAAAGTAATTTCAAATATTTGAGTAACATTTGTAACATACGAATATATATATAATTAAATAGTGAATCCGAGATAAATAAACGCAAAATTATGAACACATTTTTTATCGTAATTTTGGTATAAAAATTAAATTAAGATTTTATTTTAATTTTCACTCGATTTTTTTAATTACACTGCAGATATTTTAAATTTTTTTATTTTCATACTTTTCTAAATATCTTCTTACACTTTTAACTTAAAATTCGCATACAAAAAAAATTTTTTTTAAGAGTCCTGTGTTCAGTTTTTATGTCATAAAAATTGCAAACACATAAACTAGTTAACTACATAAAAAGGGAGAGTATATTTTAAATTAAATAATGTTAATTCAAATCTCACACAGATAAAACAATTCTAAGAGTCTCAAAAAGTAACCTATAGTCCTAATTACACTGAGATGACACGGACATGTATTTTTTTACGACAGTTTCGATCTTGACCATGAAATAAAAGCATTTCCTGTTTCGGAAATTGACTGCATAATGAAAACGAAATCATTTAAAAAAGTTGCACGTCCCCTCTGGTTAATCTGCTGATCATTTTTTAATAAACATACCTCTAAAGAACAAAATTCAAACGATTTTTTTTCTACGTCACAGAAAAATGCGGAAATGAGTCCAAAACTTCTTCTTTTATCCTGAAGCTGCATTAATGCAATAATAATAAAAACGTGATTCTTGGAATAATAAGATTTAGATTTATGCATGCATTAAGCGTATTTCTTCGAAATTGTTTTAAAAACACTTTTAATAAATTTTTCCTTGCCTGTTGCATAATATATATTACTTTCAGATAAAGAATACAAGCTCCTGTATAAAAATTGGTAATATCATTATTTCTTCAGTGTGGAACTTCTATTTCAATGTCAAATGCTTGCAAAAAAATTATTCAACTTTTATGTATTTGAATCATGTAGGTACTATATACTCTTAAAATTTTATTATTTTCTTCATTTTCAGACTGTGTACGTTTGTGTTTTCTTCAAAATTTAGATAGCTTAACTTAGGCTTGAAAATGTTTCTTATAAATTATAATATTTCACTAAAAGTTGAATTAAATCGGAAAAAAACAAATTAAATTAAATAATATAAGGATGCCTTATTTGTTTAAGAGAGAGTATCTTTAACGTATTTTTAATACTTAAAAGATGCTTTACACTTGAAACTAGTTTATGGCATTTAAACTGCAATTTTCCATCATTTCACGATAAATCAATTTTATTTCTTCTACAAGAAATTTTCCTGACCGACTCAGATTTTTAAAAATTAATTATATTAACTGAAGGAAATAAGAAGTTGAATAAATTAACGAATTTAAATTAAAATTTTTAATAAACTAAATTAAATTAAAAATCATTAATATTAACTGTTTACAAAATAGTTTTTTGTTCAAAAAATTTTAATTAAATAAGCTCATGTAACTATAACACTAAATATTTTAGAGACCATTATACTTGATATTTTTTGAACAAAACAGCATTGGAGATGTTAAACAATATTATTCTAGAAAAGAAGAAATTTATTCAGATTCGCTTTTTTTATTTGGCTTAAATGTTTAAAGCAGACATATATAGATGTATTAACCCATAAATTCTCTAATATATGTTTATTGATTTATGATAAAAATAAAAAATTTATAACATAATAAAAAGTAAATAAAGAATTTATTGCCGAAAAAGTTACTTTAATTTAATACACGTTTTTATATTTGGTTAGGTTTTTATTCAAATAAGCACAGAAGTTATTAGTAAAATAAATTTTAATGATTTATTTTTTTTATATTCAAGACTAAAAATGTTTTGTTAAATGGGTTTGCGCATTTTAATGTATTTAACCACAACTAAAGCTACTTTTTTGAGATAAATTTAAAAATGGATCATTGTTTTGACAATAACATTGTAGAAATAAAAAATGCGGAAGGGGATTCTGCATCCAGGTTAGAAAAATAATCAAGTCCTAAGAAATTTCTAATAATTATAAAGAATCATTACACATAAGAAAATAACAGTTATACATTTTTAGATATGTTTGCAATAAATTTAACTATTGAATTCAAACATAAGGTGCTTGGGGAGATAGAAGAACTGATCTGAAATTCCTTACAACAGTTTTCCAACTCATTCTTATACACAATAAAGAAAAGAAAAACAGTTTTATCCTTTCATTTAATAATAGAGTGCAGGAATCTTATTTATATAAAAGGGTAATGGGATGGAGATATGGGATATCCTTGAGAAGAATTTGGCAAGAATGACACTGAGAATTTTTATTTAATATATTACAGTTGTCTAAAGTATTTGCATCTCTAATATTTTTTTTATTTTTAAATTTTTTAATTAATGGGTTTTTAAATCAATCAGTCTCAGTTTCTTATTGCTCTATTAAATTTAAAATAAAAATTCTTTTATGGCATTAAATAAACTTGTCGAAACAAATAAGTAATATCGTCAATAACTTCAGACAGATGCAAAAAGAAAAGCGTCATATTTACTTCATTTTTTAAAAAAACTTTAGTATTCACTTTGAACAAAATTTTCTAAAATCTGAAAAATATCCGCACCAATCTCATCAAGATAAAAATTGTACTGAAGCAGCATGTCTTCATGTTATTAAAGTTACGTGGTTTGCATAGTTAAAGAAATGGCTTTCAAATGATTTCTAGCTAATGTGAAATAAAGCTTTGTATTTACCAGTTTGCTCGACAGTCAATTAGCTTATATTAGAAAATTTATAATAGTGAATAATAAACATTTAATTATATTTAAAACAAATCAGTTTTACGGGAAAAATGAAAATGTATATTAATAAATGTGTGCAGAATTAGTTTTTCATGAATGATACAAACGTTTTTATAATTTTACCAGAGAAATGTTGTTTTTTTTTCATAAAATCAATCTTTAGACGATTTAAATACATGTTATATCATTTTAATACGTAATTTTCTTTAATTACTTATTAAAATTAATTATCTTTAAAATAAATTATTAATTAATTAAAGTAAATTATCTTTTTTACGAAAACAATTTCCCCAACTAAACATTTTTTCCACTACTTTGTTACCCATTCAAACGATTTAAATGTTATCATTTAGTAAAAAAAGAATATGATAAAAACTCGGAGATAATTTATAAAAATAAAATTACAGATGCACATAAAGAACAATATAGAAAAATTTGCTTAATCCAAGTCCTGTTTTCACGGACAAGCAGAAATTTAAGGATTAAATAGCATCAAAAAATAGAAAAAAATAGAAAACGTAGATAAAATGTAAAATAGTGAAAAGAAACTTTTTATAGTAAGTAAATATTTGGCTTTGGCGAAAAAAATCCAAAATATATCTAGAAAAAAGCACCATGTTTTTGTTCTCCGGATCTTTCGTATATCTAAAGTACCTGATTAAACCAAAATCAAGATTGTAGAGCGAACGAAATAGGAAAGTCTTGCTAATTATAAAATGTCAAAGAAATTTATAATGCAATATGCAAAATGAATGAGACTTTTACAGTAAAAGTTGTTACTTTTTCCCTTCTTTCTTATTAAATATTTTGTATGGTTTGAATTTTATTGTCGTGTAATGTTGCTCTTATCTATACAGAAATAAAAAGTCATCAATTCATTATTATAATAAATAAGCTACCATAAATAAAGATTATATTTAAAAGTTACATAAGTTAATCTGAAAATATCTATATAATATATCTGATCTATGTAATACTTTCAATTAATCTGAAAAGAATGATGAGAAATTATAATAAGAGGATATTAACCAGAAGAAATTTTAAAACTCTCAAAGCTTCCTTCAATATCCTTCGTCAAAAATTATTTTCATAGCTTTTTGCATTTTTCTCCATTTGCATTCTTAATTCAATTTTTAAACAAAACATTCCTCACTGTTATGAAACCAGACTTTCAGAAGAAAATTAAAAACCATCGACTAAATTTTGTTTTAAAATCGAATTTTCGCTGAATTGCAATTTAAGCTTCATCTAGCTCATACATATAATGTATAATTTAGATTTTGTTTTTATATTTTTTAAAAAATATTACATATTATAAATATTAAGTTGCATTGAAACAAAAAATTTACATTGTAATTTTCATTCAAAAAAAAATTTTTTTTTTTTGAGGGAATTTAACATAATTAAACATGAACATTTAAAACGGTATATCTGAGAAATTTATTTTGATTAAATTATCTTTGAGATTTTACAAATTAAAAACAGCTTATAGATGCTGTAAATTAGTTGAGTCAAAAATAGTATATCAAATACCAAAACTAAGCACTTTCACTAGTAATGATATTTTTTTATTAATATAATATCACTTTCTAAATTTTATCAGATATTAAAAGAGGAAAAAAAAAGAGAGCACGAAAAGCTTCAGAAAACATCTGATAACATAGTTATACCTAAGAGAAATATTTTGTCGGGGGAATCAAAGAGGGGGAGAAACAGAATTAAACATGCCATCAAGGATCGAGACTGATATACAGACAGTCACGTGAGATAAGTAATCTCACGTGAAGGTTTACTGCCCTACTTAATGTATTCAATAGTACATAAAAAAAATCACACACAAACGTGTGAACAAACTTTTTTTTGCTTTATCGGTCGTAATAAATAAAACGAAAAAAGTTTGGAGAATCTTAAAGGTGATTTGAGCAAAAAAATTTGTCAAGTAAATTATTTTAAATGTTTATGTTTTATTTTGTGGCTAAAAAGAAGTGTCATGTTTAATTCTATTAAAAAAACTTTTTTTCAAAATTGCAATTTAAATTTTTGTTTCAATAAAACTTAATATTTATAGTATGTAATATTTTTAAAAATATAAAAACAATTTTTGAATATTTTATGTTTGAACTATATGAAGCCTAAATTACAAATCAGCAAAAATTCTATTATAAAACAGTGCTAAAATTTAGTCAACCGTTTTTAACTTTCTTCTAAAACCCGTCTGATTTCATAATAATAACAATTTAATTTCAATAACTTAATGCTGCTACATATGATTGAAAATTTTGGTATATTGCTATTTATATTTAAAATAAATTTAAATCTAAGAAATTAATACTTCAAAATAAAATCTCTGTGTTTTATTTAAGCGTATTAATATTTATTTAAATAAATGATTTCTCTCTTAACTTCTTAATTTAATTTGCTACATTATTTTTAATTTTATCCAACGTAATATCAATTTATTTATAATAAATTAAATATAATTATTTTTTAATATTCATAGGTAACCAAAGTTCAGAAATATTTGTTCATAATAATTTAATGTTAATGCCGAATGTTAAGATGAACACTGGAGGATTTTTCTTTTAGAGCTCGTTTTCCAAAAGTGAATTTTTAATTTTTGTCGATGTTAGAATATTCTTTATTAAGATTAATTTCAAAAAGATCATCAAAATGTCATTATTCCGAAATGAATAGTTAAGTAAAAATAGCGATGAAAATTTTCAATAATTCAAATAGTTATCCAATAATAAGCTGAAAATATTAATAAACAATGTGATTTTTTACATTACAATATTTATTTTTTTATTTTGAAATTGAACTTTTAATTAATATCTCAATATGATCAATTTCTATACATAGAAAATCATTAACTCAAAGAATAATTGTTAATATTAATTAAAAGTTATAATTTAATACGGAATATGCAATATGATAAATAAAAATATATTATTTTTCACTAACAGCCACCCTCTTAAATTTCATATTACTCTGTATTCTTGATTATTTTAAATAAAATGATATTGAAAAAACAAAAATTAATTATTATATTATGATTATGATTGGAATTTGATTAGATTTGTACTTAAATAGATAATCAGGATTTATAAAATTATAAAAGCTATGTTTCGCAAGCATAAAATATATTTTGCGCCTCTCGTTTAGATTACTAGGCTTTATGGAAATCATTGAAATTTAAAGCCAACGAATTAGACTAAGCAAAATATCTAAATAAATGTTTTTTTCTGTAATAGGACAAGCAAATGAATGAGATACAAAAGCAATAAAAACTAAAGTAAACTAGTAACTATCTCATGAAATAAATTGTTATTCGTTTTAATGTTTTTCTCAGAGTATTCTTCTACTGAACTTTTTTACTGATAACAGTGTTGCAGTAATGTGAAAACCGTTGCCAACAGTGTTATGTTTTAGCGAAGTGTCACTTCATTATTTATGGATCAACATTCACACCCAGTGTCAATGATCTTGACAAATAGATAAGTATTATTAGTTAAAACTGTCCGGCTGTTTTATAAACAGGAACATCAGGTGATCCGGAGTGTTGTAGGTCAACGAACGACGACCACACTTGATGAGGGACTGATTTGTTTGTCTTCCTAAACATTTAACTTGTTCCATGGCAGCGACTGCCTGGTCAGTGGGGAAAGTTCACATTCACTCATATACTTAGCCAAAGGGCAAAGGTGACCTTCTAAGTTAGGGCTTAATTATAGAGAGGTTTATCCATCTAGAATTTTCTAGTGAAATTAAACCCGTTCGCTTGCGGCAACAAATTCTAAACCATCAGTTCCACAGCACCGATATCGGTTTGAATTTCTTCTTAAAGAGATTCCAGTAGCTATTTGTCATAAAATTTGTACTGGTAATTACAATGTGTTTCCAAGAATGATGACTTTATTTTTTTTATAAATCGCCAGTAACTGATTCAATTAACCTTAAGTCCTCAACTAGGTTATAAGAAATTACGGTTAAAAGAAAGTGAAAATGAACCAATAACCAATTGTATCAGCTTTAAAAAAAATATTATGTTGACAAGTAATTTAGATGTTGTAGGAAGCATAAAAATTAATTTTCTCAGCATATTTTATATTTTCATTCAAAAAATTATTCGAAGCTATCTACAAATAAATCTCCAAAAATACATAAAATATTCTTTCCGATACTATTTCTTTAAACAGTTTTGTCCAATAATTTTCTTCAAATCTTATTTGAAAATAAAATTATTTAAATTGAACGAGGTAGAAACAGGACCAGAAGACATTTCCAGAAACTATTATAAGAAGAAATTAAGGAAACACAAGATAAGAAAGACAGTAAGATAAAAATTTCTAAAACATAAAGTTTAAACAAGTAAAAAAATGAGATTTTAATAAGATGCGAAAATCCACTTTATTTTATTTTTGAAGATTGTATTATTTTGTGACCAAATGAGATTTAAAAAGACACACAGTTTTTCTTTTTAATCTATTAGTACTGGTTTTGTATCTTTTATTAACTTTATTTTCATTTTTTTTGTATTTACATAACTTAAAAATCCTACAGATTTGAAGGATATATTGATATACACTGAGTAATAGTTAAGTTATCTTTACTATATATTACGTGTATTTTATGACAGTTATATAAACATGACGTAAAGTGTTTGTAAGACTTTAAACATTACAAATTCAGGACATCAAAATTACACAAATATACAACAAATGCATTGATTTGTCACTGGTTATAAATAATAATTAGTTTAACTTTTTAAATAAAATAAAAAAAAATAATCTGGAATTTTTTTTAATTTTTAATAAAGCTGGAATTTTTTTTTTACTTTGACTTTAACAATTATTAGATACGATACAACCAAGGATGTAATTTATAAGTTTTCATACCAGTAAATTTTATGAATAAGATATATATATATTATTACATTCTCTTATATATATTACATTCACAGAACATTGGAACATTTAAAACTTGAAATAAAAAGCGCCTCTCTTCATGAAAATTTTCATGAAAAGTATAAGGCCAGGGATAAATAATACACATATCATGAAAACAATCAATTATTCAACATCTTATAAAAATTTTCATTTCAAAGAGATACTTTTTCACTGACAACATTACCGCAGGAAAATAAAATTGAAACAAAAAAATTTATTTAATCTTTAGCTGAAAAAAATATTGATTAGAGAATTTTTTTTCTGCATTTATTTCCTAAAATGTTGAAAAGGAATCATGAAAAACTAACAGAAAAATAATAAAGCCTATTCACCATTAAATATTGGGCAATATAAAATTTTAACAAAATTCTCTTTCGAATATTTTCTAAAATATTCCATTCCTAGTTTAAGGAGAATATTATTATTTAGTGAAACATTAAAGGAAAAGCAAATATATCATCTAAGCAACGTATTTAGCAGTCATAAATTTTGTTAAGTTAATTAAAGGGTCAATATTGTTCTCAGATTAAATATGATTGTTAATGAAGCAGAAAAATTTACATTTTTTAATGTGTTCTAATGGTATTAGTATCGATAACAGAAAAACCTTAAAAATTCGTGTATAAATAAATTTTATATATTAATAAATCTAATGTAACGGCGATCTGATAGCCGAGTGACTAGTGGTCTGGCACTTGGTCTGGGACGGTCTAATATGGTTGTTTGGCGTAGAGCTGATATTTCTGGTCTCGTAATGTGCCAGTAAGCAAACGATATCGGCCCACAATGGGGCTGTTGCGTCAATGATAATGTAACAATGTAACAATTATATCTAATGAATTTTGATAACTAAACTATATTTCTAGTCCGTAAATTGCTTTTCATAATTTATTACTTAATCCTATGTTATGACGTAAGATAAGTATAAAAAGAAGCGTAAAGATGAAGCTTACTAGTATACTTATTAATAAAATTATTTTTAAAATGTATTTCATATTATTCTTTGAAAGTACAAAATTAAATATTGCGAAAAATATAAACTTATAATACTGTTGAAGATCGTTTATTGCACAACTAAATATCAAAATCTAAGCGTTTTTTAGCCTGGAAGCACCCAGATATTTTCATTGAAATTTCTTTGTTTTAATGAGAAAAGAATCATTAAAACAAAGATTATATATATATATATATATATATAATTTTGTAAGTTTTACATCAAAGAAGTAATCTCTTTTTATCAATACTAATATGCCTATCACTAAAATAAGTTTTAATAAGAATGATGGCAATAGATTATTTATTTGTATTGCATAAATATTTAGCAATGCAATATTAGTAGAAAATGTTTAAATTCAAAATGCAATACTTTTGTTTATTTTATTTTTATTAACATAATTTTAATTATTAAAAATTACGCAATTATGGTGCAAGTTATATTTATTTATCAAATAGAGTTTGGCAGAAAATAGCATTCCTTGTTTTCTCGTCGTTTGCAAGCACGTATACATTTTTTCCACTCCAAATTCTAGGCATTGCTACATACTGAATATTTATTGTTATATATATCTAAAGCATTCCAATTTCAAATCAGTTCCAACAATTTAAATAATTGATTGTTGTTTTCTCGTCGTTTACAAGCACGTATAAATTTTTTCTACTCACAACTCTAGACATTGCTATATTTTATATATATTATTTATATATTACTATATTCATTATATTATACTATATTTTATTAATTTTTACTATATTTTATATATTATTAAGATTCCGATTTCAAATCAGTTCCAACAAGTTAAATAATTGATTGTTTATGTGTTGTGTTTTATTTATAGTCATAGCAAAAGCACGTCGCATTGGGAAGTTTAGCTTTTTTGTATTCGAAAGGCGTATGGGAAATTATCAAGGGTAACATGGGAATGAAGACGTCTTCTTTAGAAACATAGAGTATTTTATAATGTGTTTAGCATGGCCAATTTCTTCTAATAAAAGCTCCACACTTATGGCTATCAAATTTAGAACATCCAGTGGAAAATTTCTTGAATTCAATTACGATAACCTAAAGAAATTAGTAACATTGGTGACTTCTTAGAAATATAAGATTAAGCCGGAATATTTTATTGGTAAAATGGGATTGAATTTTTTTTTTAATATTAAACAACATTTTATGTGATAGCAATTCAGCGATCAGTGTTATTTACTTATGTTAAATCAGCTTGTCTAGGAATAGTACAGCAACGTAACAAATTATGCCAACCACGAAAAATCACCAAATTGGCGTAAAAAAATTAATTAGACCATTTCTTAACGAATATTGATCCAATTTCGAAATTTTTATCTAAGTTTTGTATTATGCCAATTTTGGTGAAATTTGGATGTAAATTGTGGCCATGGATAGGCGGACACACAAACTTAGAGAAATATATGTCACTAGTTATCTTAAAAACCTCATCAAAGATATAAATTTCTATAAAAAGAAATAATGTTTGAAAGGGGAAACTTAAGTAAAACTGTGAAGGTTATATCAGCTTGCATGTAATTTGGTAAAAAATGAAAAAAAAAAATCTACATATGTATATAATTTAATGCTTCTTTATGTTATCTACATTCAAATACCCAGAAATATCTGAGAAGTGAAAAGAATATAAATGTAAATGAAAAAATGTAGCTTTTTTTCCAATTGACCTTGAATTTTTATACTTTCAGAGGAAATTATTTCTTTTCATTCCGTTGCTAACAGGTGATGCTAAAAATTCATACCGTAGTTAAAATGAAACAAAAGCAATCAATTTAACTGATATAAAAATGGGGTTCCTTAGAATTTATTGGATTGCTTTCAAAATGGCTGAAAAAGTCAATGGTGGATGTAGCATTTTCTTGCTTGTTATGATTTAAAAAAAATACCTTAATCCATCCATTTTGTTATGTGTATTTTAATGAAGGTTCACAAGGAGTGAAAAACAAATTTCATACATTCCATCGTTTCCTTTCTTTCATTTTTCTTTTGCAAATGAGATTTGATTCGCAATCATTTAGAAGTTTTTTTTATCTTTTTACTACTTCTAAATTTGAAACAAAAGACAAATTGGATCAATTGCTACTAAAGAAAAGGGGCTAGTAATTTGGATCTCTCGTAATTTGACAATATTATCAATTATGAAGCAAAAAATATTTACAATTATATTTAATAATAAGCGGCCTGAATGGCCGAGTGGTTAGCGCTCTGGCACTCGGTACCACAGGTTTCGGTGTGCGCTGGGTGTTTGTAGTGGTTTCGGAATCCACTTTAAAACGTAGGTCCCGGTCTAATAGAATCGTAGAGCGTGGTGGGAATATTGTTACTCCGCGTCCGTAGCTTAACTTCAAGCTACACGCACCTCCTGGGTAGTGCTAAGTGAGTAACGTCAGTTCAGCGTTTGAGGCATCGAAGACAATTGTCTAAGTGTTTGCCAGCTGCATTAGAACAAAAAAAATTTAATAATAAATAAATTTTTTGTTAATGAAGATTGTGTATTCCATTACTGGTTTATAAGGAGTGAAAAATAAATTTCACACATTTCATCAAATTTGAAACTCAAGACAAATTGGATCGCTTGCTACTGAGGAAAAGGGACGATATGGGTCTCACATAGTTTGAAAATAATATAAAATTTTATTAAACTAAAGATATTTACAATTATATTTAATAGGAAATAAAATATTTGTTAATGAGAAGTCTATTTCATTATGCTACAAAATTACACATCGAAATTATAGGTAAAAATAAAGAATCTCTGATATTTTCTTTTTTTTATCACCTGTCAAGAGAATTGATAAGCGAAGAATAAACAACTTTATAAAATTTGGCCCAGTAGGTGGTAATTTAGGTGTTCAAAATGGCAATTAAAACATATAAATGGTCAATACATATACTTTCCCATTAATTTACTAAACGTCAAGATCGAGTATATTATATTATATATATATATATATATTTTTTTTTGTAAAGTAAAAAGATGTCTAAGAAATCTATCTAATCTAATTTATTGTCCTACATTAAAATTACTGAGTATACCAAATATTGTAAATGATAAATCAAAGAATGCAAATTATAAAGCAAAATGTTATTTGTCATTTACATACCCAGAATGTAAATGATAAATCATTTATCTTGTTAAAATATTCTTATCTCTTAATTAAAACTAATTAAGGATACAATTCGTAAGTAATTATTTAATTAATTCAAATTTAACTAAATAAAGCATTAAACATTTTTAAATGGTCATTTGATAAATGCGATAATATTTTATGATGTAGAAAATTTTTCTTAAACACAAAACTGATTAAAATTAATTTTCTCATTTTCAAGATAGCAATTATGCCTACTATTATCAAGTCGGTTGTGTAGTTTCTATTTTTGTTTTATGTATAAATATAGAATTCAAAATCTCATTTGATACATTAAAACAATGGTATTTTGAAATCAAAAATATTAACGACCGCACTATATATACAACAAATATGTAATTTATATTTAATTAAAGTAGTTTTTAGAAAAATATGAAAATTTAAAGTACTTTATTTTAATACTTTAAATAATTCGAAGAAAATTAATGAAAATATCAAGATTTTGTTATATTAAAATGAGAATTTTTTAATATCAGATTCGGAATTTCTCTTTAAAATTTACAAACAGTTTCTGAAACTGATTATTTTGCTAAGGGAATATTTTTTTTTTTTTTAAGTTTTGTAAATAGATTTAAAATATTAATTTTATTTTAAGTATACTTTATTATAATTTCATCCTTTTAAGCCTGTTATGCATGTAAAAAAAATATGATGAAAAAGAAATTTAGTAAGGAATAATTATACGTCGAATGTGTATAAAGTAGTTCAAGAAGCTCAGAATTGCAGTGACATCTATTTCTCAAGAACGAAACTAATTCAATGTGGACAAATAGTCGTCGAAAATTCTGATTATTTAACATATGAGACAAATTAAAATTTTCTTATTATAGCATTGGTTACAGTTAATTATAGTTGATTTTTAACTTTGAAATATGTTCTTTTCTGGTAGCAATTAAAAATATGTTAAAAAAAATGTCACATATATTGCTAAAGGCTTATACCTTAGCATATTCTGTAAACTGAAAAAATATAGATACATAGAAAAATATAGATAAAAAATATAGATACATTTATATTAAGCATCTATATAAAATATAGATACTTAATATAAAAAATTAAAATTAAAAAAAAATTGTAAAAAAAAAATTTCAAAATAATTTTTAATAATTTTGAAATTTTTTTTTAATAATTTGAAAAAAAAAATTGGAAGATAAAATTGTACAATTTTTTTAATTTTTTCAAAAGTAATTGCAATATGAGAATTTAAAGGGCGAAATATTGCTTTAAAAATTATTTTTTAATGTCATTGAATTTTTTTTTAATTTAATTTATAAAAAAAGCTTTCGAAGGAATGAAAATGCATTCCACAAAAAAAAAATTTTTTTGACAACAAGCAATTTTTCAATTTAGGGTATAATTGACTTCATGACATTTACTTATGTAACATAAGATGTATTTACATTTTTTTACAACAATTTGGAACGCTCTACCCCAAAGCATGGCATCAGAGCTCTTTTTTTCAAATGACAGGACTTTCTATTTTTCCAATCCCGGTATAAACACAGAAGCTTTCTGTTAAAGCTCCCTTGTTTGATTTAAAAACTAAACTATCATAGTTCGGAAAACATCAACTCGATATTAACCAGACCACTCCGGCCAATATGTTTGAAAGTAAAATTATCTTTTCATATTAGTCGAATATTATAAGTTTCATATTAAGAATATTATATAAATAATTATAAGTTATATTATAACATTATAGTTCATAAAATAACAATTGATTTCGCTATGGCTCAAAAGTGAAATCTCCTCAAAATAACAATAGCGCAAGTAAGTGCAAAAAATATATGTGTTGAAAACAGACAACGACTAGTTGTCCATAGTTGTAATTCGATTTATCAGTGGCGAAGTGTGTTATGGCCATTATTCTCAGAACTCGAAGTGATTGTAACGATATTTGTGAGCGCCTCCCATAGAAAATGAGGTTGCCTAATGGGAATTTTCTACGTTTCCTATACGTTGACATATAGGAATAAAAATAATAATTATTTTTTATAATAATTAATTAATAATAAGTTTAATAATAAAAGGTAATCATGCCTCTCTGAATTCAATCCTCTTCTTAAATTCATTAAAGGCAGAGAGGGATTGTTTTCCAAGAGGCGTAACTGTCTTTCATTTCGACATCGTAGCATTGTATAGGAAATTCATTCATTGAAAATTCCCATTAGGCAACCTGATTTTCTATGTGAAACGCTCACACACATTGTTACAATACCACCATTTCTGAGATTGTTTCTTTTATTTAGAAATATTTCAGATAGATAATTTAAATGAAAGAGTTAGCACTCAGAGAAATAACTGGATAGTTAAGTAATACACTCTTGATCATTTTCTTTTATGGCAATACAATTTAAATAGTTTCTTCTGAAAGTTTTGTTTTAGAGAGTGCAAAAAACTCGAATACGAAGAAGAAAGAAAATCTCTTTTCTGAATTTTTTTTTTTTTGCTTGTTTTAATATCAAAACATGTATGCAAAATTTCGATAATTTTTCTTCATGCAAATATTTCCAAGATATCTGCAAATTAAAATTGTATTGCGTTATTTTAAAAAGTTTCAAAGAAAGGAAAATACAACTTTGGCCTCACAACAGCCTTTCAAATATTTCTTTATTATCATTGAAATGCTTTATTGCTTTAAAATGAAGAAAATGCAACTTTCGAAGCGAGGGCAATCTTTTTAAATTAGAACGTTTTGCAATTGAATGCGATTGTGTATTTTTTTAATAACGAACAATATTTATTTACCTTTATATCTTTGTTTAATTTATACAAAGCATATAATTTTTTCTTTAAGTGATTTTGCTTAATTTAAATCATTCATTCAAAAAATTCACTTGTTAAGTACAAAATATACAAAAAGCGTTCATTTTTTTATCGAGTATTTTATTAGTTATTTTGAAATTTGACTTTGAATCTTTTTTACAATGCATGCATTCCGAACAAAACTCGAATATATAAAAAATGCATATAAAGTTCAATAAAGTATAATAATAAAAATATATTCACAAATTAAAATTCGCGGGATTAATTTAAAATAAATTCGAGAGATTTGTGAACACTCAAAAGAAACGTGTGAAGTTTCTTCTGCATCCATATCAAAGAGGCATTAGAAATGAGCAGCTGAAAGATAAAAAAATCTTACGAAGGTCGTAGATTCTTTTGAAAGTATGGAAAAAGATGGAAGATTTTATAAGTATGGAAAATTTTATTAATAATGGTGAAAACGATTATCTAATTAAACAAGATGTTTTATATATATTCTCTTGATACCGAATAAGAAGTTTAGCTTGTTGTTCCAGCAGTATAAAAAAGAGAAAAAGTTCTCAAAAAAGCATATAACAGAATAGCAAAAAAGTATTTTAAGAAGTACTCGCTTAATCGAATATTACAATGTTCGTTTCCCAAAACTAAAGATTTTAGACACAAATTTGTAAAATAATTAAAAATGTTATTAGAACTATTTATTTGTAATCAGAAATGTAATTAATATCAAACTAATTATCGTTATTTATAAATTAGGTACCAAAGGTCATATGCACTGATATGAGTGATTTTTCAAAAAATATTTTACCTAAACTGAGATTCCGGATTTTCTTTAAAAGTTAATAACAAACATATAATTATATAAATGACACTTACCATGAGACAAATTAATAACCATGAGATAAGTAAATATATTTTATGAAACGCCAAAACAAAAAATATTTTTTAAATTTAAAAATGAGATATCAATATGACTATTAGATAATATTTAATTGGTATTCTAGAGCATCATCTTTTTACATTAACAAGCTAAAAAATATTCATTCTGGGAGATTTTTTCATATATAGATCCCGGCTATCTTGTAGGTAACAATGTATGTTTCTACTATTATATACTAGATGAAAAATTATTATAGCATTATCAATCGACAGTTAGACAGAAATGTTTAAATTATCCATACCTTTCGTTTCTTTTCAACATACTATATCTTAACCCCATACCTAAGACTATGACACCCCCTATTTGTTAGAAAGGTGAGACTAGAAAATCGGTGCATCTCAATATATACCTCGAAAGGTGTTGACGAGAGGATAGTGGGGAGGACATTGAGGAATAACTGCCTTGCATTCACATATCATATCATAGAAAACTGGACAATTTATTACTGATGATTATCGATGGACAGTCTCACTATCGATGGCGATGATTTTTAAGCACATAGTCCCAATCGCCATCGAGTCTGCATATTTCTAATATCAGGGGCAACAGTGCTGCCAGCGGATTCGAACCTTAACTCACCTGCACACGAGCGAGTATATCTTTTGATCAGCCGTATTAATATAATAGAATTTTTGTATATCGTATTTTTATCGTCCGATATTTTTTTCCCTAGCGCGCATGCTCATAGGAAATTGAGCATGCATATCTGTAATAATGTTTCCTATGAGCATGCGAGCTAAGGAGAAAAAAATATCGGACGATAAAAAAACGGTATGCAAAAACTCTCTATTATCTACCTTGTTCATATATCGGCGACATTGACCATGCATTTATTTTCCCTCAACTTTGTCATACAGGAAAATGACAGTAGTCTAAAATTAACTTGGTCACTCCCATTACGCTTAAATAACGAAACACATAGATTAAATCAAAGAAAAATTATGAAACTGTCACATTCATCGATTCGAATAAATAAAATCTTGCTATTTAAAAGAAAACTTGATGTCTCACTATCCCGTACAACTATAATAACGCTATCTCTTTATCGAGTAAAAGGAGTATTTGGGCCTATCTAGTTTCCTAAAAAGGAAGATCATTTTACCTCATTGACTACACAGTACTGGTCTTTCAACTATTTTCTATTGTATTAACTATTCTACCAACTTTTTGTAACAACACGGAAGCTGCTCGAATTGTAGTGTGGTGTTAACTAACAGAATTAATTTCAATCATTATACGATTAAAATAAATCCTTCCATTCTAATACGATCCGCATTAATTAATTTCGCTTAAATCCCCCAAACTTATCACATCAGAACATAAATAAATTAAAATTAAAGCTTTATGTCTATGCAATAATCCATAAAAAATACCGCTTTAATTAATCACCACAACATTATATATTTAAAAACAGATTCGTTTTACTCCAGAATCATATGAGTTATGAGATAACCACATTAATACATAATAAACACAAATATAGAAAAAAGATAAAATTTATATACATGTGTAAAAGAAAATTACATAAATGATATCATTTAACAAAAAAAGAAATATTAATTATCGGTATTGAAATACAATGGGGGCATCTAAATTTAGTTGTTTTAATAACTAATAATCAAAGTAATCAATAATCAATTATAAAAAAAAATCATTGGCATAACAGAAATAATATTTCTTGAAATAGAATATCTTTAAAGGAATATATGATTCTTTAAATAAAATCAATAAATAAATAAGCTAATAGAATCGCAATTATTGTAATCTCCCTTAATTTCTAGAAGAAGAATAAATATTAACAAATGATCAGTTTCAATCCTAACCATCACGGTCTCAAGAATAAATTGTCACTTGAGAAAAGATATATATATATATATATATATATATATATATATATATATATATATATATATAGAGAGAGAGAGAGAAAAAGATATACCAAGATATGTTATATATATAGATAGATAGATACTTTTGACAATAAAAAAATAATGATACCAGTTGCTTATCTTGAATAACAGGTGGGTCTGGTAGTCCCAATATTATTCTCTTCAGGTCAAAAGAACGAGACGTAATGTCCGTTTTTTAATTTATTCAAGGAATTTACATTCGACAGCACACGTCATTTTCCCCCCACTTTCATTCGCTTTTCATCACTCATCTCTCCGCATCACCTTCTTCTCATTTCGTCTCCCAGATCATATTTTAATCTGTCTCATTGGTTCGATCTGTATCCATGACACCTCCTCACGACAGCTATTGATTTGAGGGAAAGCCTTTTTCTTAGCCCCAAGGGGTGATCACCTGACTCTCACAGTGAAATCCACATGTCACAACAAATCCTGCTATACAATCCAATCAAACAATCCCTGCTATAAAAATCCAATTTAGGACAGTTAAGATAGACATCAGTTCTGACTTTTACTACTTTTTAAAGGCGGTCACAATTGTGATACAATTTTCATCCTCAAAGAATAAATGGACAGAGGAACGCTAAGTGGGTAATTGGTATCAAAGAAACTGCACGCCTACAGAATCCTTTGTGATAACTACACCGACAGAAAACTAATGCAGGCCACGCATAGATTTATTCGAAGAGTTATCATCACTTTTCCCAGAGACAAAAATAATACAGATAGTATAATACTGACAATAATAAAATATGAAAAAATCAATTTAATTAATATATACAATATGTCAACACATTATATAATATGTACACGTATATATAATATGTCGACAGCAGTAGTCTAACGCCAAGTACATATGATTGATAAAGAAAGAAAAATATGAATTTATTTGCTTTATTTTATTAATATTTTTAGGGAAGTTAAAGATCGGTGAGTTATCAAAACGGCAAAAATCCACGCTTGAAAATTTCTAAGCATCTGCAGTCAGAGCGAATAAAATTATATGCAAATCACTAAAAGTAGTCTGGTTAATACCTTATACCGAAAAGAGCTGTGAACTTTACGGTAGCGATGAATTATAAAAGTACACCCTTTAGAAGCGGCTGTTACGAGAAGATGCGGAACTATGGTAAGTTTAATAGCGGTTAGTGATTCTATGAAATTTGTTAGCTATAAGCTGGGAATTCTGAAAGAGAAAAACGAGTGCTGCTACAGATTTCCTCTTCCCCTTTTATCCAATTATAAATAATTTTAATTTTGAAATTTTCTAAAGCATTCACATAGATTAGAATTTTGAAGAATTTTATTAATCATCATATGTCATAGAATTTCTGTAAATGTTATGTTACACTACTTAATAAAACAGGGGACTGATGGCCGAGTGACTTGCGCTCATTGCCACAAGATTCGGGTTCGAGTCCAATGGTTCCAGTATTTTTAGTGTGTTTGAGTGCTTTGGGAAGTTGGATTAGCATATTCTGTTTTTGTAAGAGTAAATATTATTAATGCTTTTAGCTTAAAGTCGAAAAAAAACACTAAAACACACTTAACGAGACGTCCATATTTAATCCTAGCATAGAAATTCGTGACAACAATCTATATCCGTGTCTCAAGAATTGAATCTCCAAAATAGCATATTGGATACTATTATATTTTTGTGCTACACTCTGTTCAAATCAAAGATACTAAGGCAGTAGTTCTGAGAAATAATGATCTTCACCAAAGACTATGTCTACCTCTTCACCTGCTGGAGTGCAACCGCCTCTACAGAACCATGTGTCAGGTTGCCCTGCTCAACAAGATTGTCTGTCCCTCGTCGAGACGCCTTCGAAAGCAGAGAATACATGTAAAGTGGTAACTTTAACTGAGGTTTTAAGATAGTTGTTATGCCATAAATTAGAGGTGGCTATCACCTCCGAGACAGCCACTCAAACTACCAAAGATCTGGTTTCCGTCAGCCATGTTGGTTGATTATGAAAATTTTCCCTTTGTAAATACTTTTTTTCTATGTCGATGTTGTCTCCTCGTATTTGTATTATCGTAAAATTGTAAAATTTTTAGTTAATAAAGTTAAAATTAAATTTATGTAGTATTTTTCATTATAGTAGTGTTTTACT
The DNA here is from genome assembly GCA_021605075.1 of Caerostris darwini. NCBI lineage: Eukaryota > Metazoa > Arthropoda > Arachnida > Araneae > Araneidae > Caerostris > Caerostris darwini. The sequence continues at coordinate 373,894 of BPLQ01012142.1, read as the reverse complement.
CTGATTCACTTACTTTAGTTATACATTTTTTTGTTATAATACTTTTATTTGTCAAAATATTTTTTTTATTTTGAATTACTTAATAAAATTTCAACACGTATTTCTGAATTTTAGTGGCATTGCTTATTTCCATTGTCATTGTAGTATTTTTTACATTTTTAATTAATTTTAAAGAATTTTAAATTTTTTTCTTATATCAAAAAAAGGGGTTTTTCCTTATTAATTATACACACTACTACTTTAAAGAAGTGTATTGTATCTGATTCTTACATGTGTTAAGTGTATAAATATACACAGAGAGTAAAAGAATCTCATTTTCCACTTGAGATATCAAATCTAGCAAGAAAGTCCAAATTATATAAAAAGAGGAAATTAAGGCTAAATAAAGCCTAAATCAGTTGGGATATAAGTGCTGGGTTATTCCTTACAGCATTCGAGACGTTAAAACAATTTTTCTTTTATAGCGTTTTACCATCAATGATGTGCAACAATCATTTCAACTTTCTAAAATTCATAAAAAAAGAAATAATTGCTTTGTTTAAAATACTGTTTTGTTCAATGGGAATATTTAACGTTGTAAAAAAAAATTACACAGATCAAGATTAGTAAAATTTCAATAGATCTCAGATTAATAAAATTTCGATATTAAAAGACTGCACATTGTTGAAACAGTTATCTTCAAAAATAATCAAGTCAAAATACTAAATACTAAAAAAATTTCAACAAATCGATTTTTTTTTAAAGTTTTGATGACAATTTTAAAATAAAATTTTTACTATAATTTTCTGTTCGAAAAATCGTGCATATTATTTAAGTATTTAGAAGTTCTAACTTTAAATATTCAAAGTTTATTACTTTTTGTAAAAGTGTGGTATGATTCTTATATTTCAGATGTAAGAAACAAAGTTTTAAATTATTATTATGTAACATAATTTTACATGGATGTATTTTGCAAACACCAACAAACATAGTAAAAAAAATTTATAAGATATATAAATTTTCGATGCATTTCAAATTAATCTTATGTATCTAAATATATAAATTTTTAAATCAACTTATAAAACACAAAATTTGAAAATGTTCATAAGATCAATTACATCTTTACACTTTTCATTATAGTTTTCTCGTGAGCTAATCGTTCATATACAAAAATTTGTGTATTCATATTAATTGTACCGATATTTTTGTGGGCTAACATTATTAAACTGAAGATACAACTTATAAAAACCTTTAATTAATAATAACATTGAATTGATTACTGAACTAAAAAAATTTTATGTATTTTAGAGGATAACAAATTTTATTTTGTATTAAATTTTAAAATAATTTTCTTTTATAGCATTTTTAATTTTCTAAAATTTATGAAAATAAATAATTACTTTGTTTAAAATAATTATTTATTGTGTAAATATTATTATTTGTGTAATATTTAACATTGTAAACAAATTACAAAAATCAATTAATTATTTGTATCTTCAACATTGAAGAAAACCTCTTTCAGTTTTTTTTTTATATACGAATGAAATTTTAAATAAATAGGGATTCGGCCTTGAAAATGTTCTTGTGTGTCATTACCTTGCTATTTGTTCTCATTTATCATGTCAGGTTCAAGGTAATCTTTCCTATAATACTCGGATGCCAAACCTCTAAAAAATGGCTTAATCATTTTGGCTTCTGTTTGACTCCACTGAAACAACCTCTTATCTCCCTACTTCACAAAAAAGGATCCCTCCATTAAGTCCAAGAAGTCATAAACTCTACGATAAATGTCAAATACTTGTATCCGTATCTTATCAATTGAAATGTAAGAAATCACGTTGATTTGAATATGGTTCCCCTGACTCTTTGGATGTAGAAATTGCTATACGTATAACGGTTAGATTAGAAATGTAATGGCTTTTATCCAAAAACAACCACATCAGAGTTTATGTACCTTGTTTAGCAGATTTTTTTAAAGCTTAATCACATTAATTTACAGTAAATCAAACTAATAGTTTGAAGTAACAAAAAAAAAGCACTATATCGGAGTGTATATGTAAAATGCATTTTATAAAAAATTTAACAAAGAAATGTTTTAATTAAATGTATGTATATCCAATTATATTTCAATATTCAATAAATATAAAATACAAAAAAAAAAAAATTACAAATTCGCATAGTTTTATTTCAAAAGGAAATTTTTATTCTACTTTTATTTTGTCTTGTTTTATGGATTATTTTTATTGTGATGTTAAAATGATTCATGATAAAATTAAGCCTTAAATTAAATTATTAAAACTATGTTAAATAAGTAATTATTTCAAAAATCAGCAATAACTGGAAGTATTTAGTGCAATACTACATATTGGAAAAATTAAACAAAATTACAAGCCTAAGAATTCCTTAAAATCAATATAAACATGACTGAATTATTTTGGGCTAAGAAGAATTAAAAAGTAATACTTTGTTATTTAAAAATATTATTATTATTATAAAATTATTGCTTGTATAAATTCATCCTACTACAATGGGTGAAAATATCATGAATAATAATTTCAAGTTTTATTAAGATGAATTATGATGATTAAATTTGTTTTGCAGTTCTCACAAATTGGATAAATTTTCCAATTATGAAAACTTAAAATGAAATATGTAATTTATAATATTTGAGATAAAGCTAAAAAAATTTAAAATATTGGTAAATTAATTTAGGGCAAGTAAAATTAATAAAAATTAAATAAAATAAAAGTAAGATTAAATTAATTTAGGAAATAAATATATCCAAGAATTGCAACTTTGATAGGAGAGGTTAAGTAGGAGAGGTTGTTATATGATACAATGTTCAAATTTGATTTGACTGTCTCAAAACAATTGTCATTTCCAGAAAATGCATTTAAAAACTAAATAAGTCCCCTAATAGTGATATAAAGAAGAATATACCAAAATATTAAAAGGATTAAATGTATAAAAACATCCAACTTTAGACTTAAAACAAATTTTAGCAATAAATAAATATATTGCAGAAGCAAATTACAAAAAAGCAATACAAAGACATTAAGTATTTATAAAAGATTTAAGATTATAATTTTGAGTTTAGATGAAAAGTAATACTCCGATTAATAATGTCAGATTATTTCAGTCACTAATTCTGATTCATGTCAAGGAAAATGTATTTTGCTTTAAATTGAATGATACAATTTTCGAATTTTTACTTATTTTTCTTAGAGATTCTTGCAGTTTTTGTAAGATTTTGATTTTTCAGTAATTTCAGAAATGATTCGAATACGAAAATCGCAATCTCAATTGTAACTGGAAAAGATAAATTATTTAAATAAGAGTTATCAAATGTCTTTTCCTATCTACTCTTTAAGCTATGTTTTCGTCAATACATTTTTTCGATTATTATCGATTTTCCCTCTTTTTCCATTACATATAATGGTTTTCAAAAAAGGAAAAACCAGAAATTACATGCCTAACTAAACCAGATTACATGCCTAAAATTAAACAAGTTTTCATGTGAATTACGAATATATATGAATGCATTTTATAAGAAATTAATTCTGTCTCAGAATATGATGAAGAATCAATAGATCTGCTGTCGTTCAACGTCATTAGGCACATGGCCGAAAACAGACAATAAAAACCTTTTTCAATTTCTACAAATAGTAATTACTTGAAGTAATTTAAAGGTATCCATGCTTTAGATATGAGAACTCATCCTTTAACTGAAGAACTATGGAAGCCAGTCATTGAGAAAATAGAAAGCAAGATAACTGAATGCGAACCGTTCCGTAATTCACTGATTGCGGAATGCCTTTCTAAGTACAAAATCAACTTTTCAATAGAACCGAGATAGAGATAGAGCTAAATGTGGCGCATTTTCCGCTAAATGCAGAGGCACAGAAACACTACACTAATCCATCTCAGATACCTTCTTGTATCAGTTATTGGAAGGCTGGTATCCGAATTAATTGTGTGCAGGAATCTTCACGAAGAAGTGTTATCTGAATAAGGCTTATAAATACGTGCTTTGCTTTTATCACGCTATAGAAATGGAAAGCTTAATTGGGCATAGACACATATCAACTGGAGTGCAAGTCAATAGATGTCTGTACTTATTACTGATGAGTCCTGATTTTGTAGGCTTTTTTTGTACATATCTCACATCATATTTTGTTTGCAAAGTTTTGTTATTTCAAGTATATTGTTGATGTGGAGAAAGATAGCAACGCTTCGTTTGCATGATATAGACAGAATTTATGAGTCCAGTGCATGTGCACGTGCAGTATATATTTGTAAGGCTACACTGACTTGTATAACAAGCAAGAGGCACCTGAAATGATCAGTTATGAAAAGACGACATTCTTAATCTACTTTCTGCCCTTAATCAAGTGTCCTTTATCCTGCAAAACTGAACTTAAGTTTATGAAGAATAATCTTCGTGTGTGTTAGGATGGTCAGAACGTTCTCCGGTCTTGAAGCTGATTGAGCATGTTTCTCCTCTTAATATGGCTCTGAACAACTAGTATTTCATTAGTATGAAATGTTTATACTAGAATAATCAAATGACATTGCCAGTGTCTTATATCTTATTTGTACTGCGCATAGAAATGTGTTATGTTGGCGCTCTTGTGAAAAAGGCTTTTCTTTTAGACTTTTACCAATTTTTTATTTTTTCATTTAGTTCCAGTTTAATTTCCATTAATGTTTTGAAGTACCTATTTATATTTTTGATTTATTGCCATATTTATATTGTTATCATTGACGATTTTAGGGCATCACAAAATAAAAGTATCTGTTAATCAGGGATTATATTAGGCATTCTAGCATTTAAATATTTAATGTTATTATAAACATATTTTCTTGAAAATTGTTTATTGATTTTCTTGCTTTCTTTGCTGGTATTTTAGCCTAATTAAATTCAATGCAGGAAATTAAGTTAATTAAATTAAAGCAATTAATTTCTAAATCAGGTAATGCCGGGTCATATCAGCCATTATAAATAATTTTATGCAACTTATCAGAATTTTTAATTTAATATAAACTTTATGAAGAAAATAAGTAGTAATGAATGAATAAATAGCAAAATATTTAATTTATTTTGATGATTTATTGAAAAATTTTCACTCATAAGATAAATCTAAAGTTATTGAAAAATATCTTTAAAGCAATCTTTCAACACTTAATAGGACTTTTTTTTTCTTTTTCAAAATTGCGATAATGTATAATTTTAGTTAATCGATAACTTAATAAGCTTCTGCTTATTAATTTCACATACTGTATTCAAAATGGCATTTTAGCTAAACTATTGAATGTCTTTAAAATATTAAATCAACAATTTATTTATATATTAATTTATTAAAAGAATATTCGGTTTAAAACATATCAAAATCTTTTATATTTTCTATTAGTGCAACTGGCTGGATTTTTCAAGCAAATAATCAGTCATTCACATATGTCACAATGAAGTTTTATTAGGCCTGTTAAAATACTGTTTATCATTAAAAAACGTATTAAAGAAGATTGACAAACATTTTGTTATCGTCCTTGAACTTACAAGATTATTTTCTCATGGAACAGGTAATCTACTCAAAAATAATCATTAATTTTCTAAACCAGTCCTTTCCCTTTTTTCAAGAAAAAAGAAGCGAGAAAATTCATAATTCAGATGCAGGTATTAACAGAATGAAGTCGTGTGACGTATGAGGGACATTTTAGTAAAACGAAACTGATAGAAATAAAAACTAAGATGCGAACCTATTAAAAGTGAAAGGACGAAATGTGTACGTGATTAAGTTGTTAAGTGCCACAGTAATTTTAAAGGTAAGAGTTTATTTTAACTGTAAAAGCCACTTACTCAGGTGCTTAAATAAATATCAAGTTGCTCAGTTGTTTAAATAAAAATAAAAGCTAAACAGTTCGTTCTATTTATGATCTACCCAATCATATTAACGCATAAAATAATCACTCTAGATTTACATTAAAATACTTTTCAGGAAAACTAATTACTGCTATTTCCAATTTTATTAAAAAGATGCTTAATTTTTTTTTTCTATTTATCTTTATTCTTCACACCCTTACAATAATATTTAAGTCACTAATCTTTCTATAGCATGCTAATTATCGGCCCTAATTCGAAATAAATAAATATATTATTATTAAAAAAATATCGAAAGGATAAAAAATGGATTAGTTAACATGATAAATAACTTTGCAAATCTAACAGCTGCATTTCTAACATTTATTTTGAATACTGCATGAATTCGTATCTTATGGAATGTTTTGATCAATTTTAGTGTATCTAACAAAAAAGATCAGTTAATGATTTTAAGAATTACATCTTTCTCCTTTTTCCGAAACATAATTATATTTTAACTAAAATGATACGATTTACGTGAATAATATAATTAAGTGTATAAATTAAAATTTACTGAATTAATTAAAATTTAGTTTTAAATTATTAAAATGTACTATACCTTTAAATCACGTTATTTTTTACATTCCATTGATGTTCTTTAATTAACTGAGAATTCAATGTAGTCATTATATTCTTGCTTTTTTTACTATTGCTAAATAGGTTGACACTAAAAAAGAAATTTTCAAATTAAAAAGGGAAAGTCTCTAAAATAATTTTAAATCTCACTTTACTGCAAATTATTTCCAAATTCAAGCTTTTGATTATGATGTATGATTTGATTGTAATGTACGATTTATGCTTTTAGAAATCTAATTTATAGATGTATTAAGTTTTAACTGTAAAAAATATTTAGTTTTTTTTTGTGTGTGTATTATTAAGGTCTCTAATACTGATGAAAATAATTCTTGCAATTTTTACAATTTTTATTTACGAACTCATAAGAGTTTGTAAATAAAATGTTAATTAAATTTGATATTTCATTTAGTTGATGTTTTGAAAGCCAAATGCATAATTTAAAATTTGCTTTTCTACATTACAGAGTAGATGAAGACAGCATTGACTAATTTCCAAGAACAAATATCAGGTTTAAACATACATTATTTTTATTACCTTAATAAAGTAAATTTTTTTTAATTTTCTCCTTTTTTGTTTGTTTTAATTATTCATAATTGATTACATACGGCATATACATTGAGATATAAAAATATGCCCATTTTAAATTGAAGAGAACCGAAAAATTGGCACATATTTTTATTTTCCTCTATTATATTCCTACTTTATATATTTCTCCTTTATTTTCTGTATTATCTGGCTGTTTCTTTCTCTGCTTTTCTCTCTATATATAATATACATTGATATAAATTTATAAATTAAATAAAAAGCTTAATTTTTACCTTGAAAGCTTTTAGTTTTAAAAACTATTTTTTTTCATTTTAAGCTTTTAAACTAAGCTTTTTAACTCACCCGATTCAAGACCCGATGGTAACATGTTATCAAGCAAAAGGACTCAGTTTCATAAATATGAAAAATGTATTTAATGTAAATTAATGCATTTTTAATTAAATAAAAACTTATTTTTATTATTAAATTTTAATACAACAAGTACAATATTCTTTAAAGAATAATTCATAAAGTTCTGAGTGAACGAAATTAAGAATTATTTTAGAAATTCTGTCGAATTTGCAGAAGTATGGGATTTTTTTTGTACTTTACTTTGTTGGTATTTTTCAAGTGAAATTATTTTTTGTATTCTAAATCTTTGATATTCAATCTTTATTTTGTCATAAAAAAAAAGAAATTAAATATGTGTGTGTCATCAACCTTTTAATGTGGCGTTCATGAAATTAAAAATAGATTCAAGAAATGCCTAATTTTAAATTATTAAATGAATATTTTACTTTGGAAAAGATTTTTCTTAACAATTTTATTATTTAAGAAAAATAATGATTATTGATTTTTATAAGATAGCAATTTGTATATAACCTTTTAAATGAATAACCAAATTATATATATTATCAACAAATAAACAAAATTCTAAAATTAAAAGTGATATATACCTCTTTACATAAACTCATAAGTCTACGCTATACTGCTTTACATATATTTTAAAATAAAACATCATAACTGAATTTGATAAATTCTTTTAATTTATTATTCATTTCAAAGTTGATTCAAATTTACTTAGAAAAAGTTAGAAAAGTTAGAAAGCTTAAAAACTTAGTTCTTTAAATATTGATTAATTTATTAAATTTGATATTTAAAAAAATTATTAATTTTTTGGAAAAAGGTCTTAAAAATTTATTTTAGTGAAGAATATCGATTTACAAAAAAATGTAACCGTATGTAAAAATGTACAGTATATGAAAATTTAAATTATTTTTTAAAAGTATATTTTAAATATTAAAATTTGAGAATAGGTTCTTTTAATGAAACAATTTTTTACAAAAATAAATTAGATATCTTATATTTCCATGTATAATATGAGAATTTATACAGCTAAATTACAAGGGGTCTCTTATATTATATAGATCCGTATATAACTGCTTATATGCTTCCTTGCAGCTAAACTCCCAAAAACGTAGGCACTTTTTCATTAGCCGAGAGCAAGCAATAAATCTCCAAATATAGCACTTTTTTATTACATTAGTTAATATTTCTTAAATTTATGAAAAAAACTATTTTTAAATAAAAATGAGTTAATCGCTTTATAAAAATAAGTAACTTTGTTTTTGACATTGTTTATAATGCTAGTTTGTTGTGTCGTCGTCAAAACGAAAAAGTGGCGACATGTCGAAGAGTTTTGCGCCCGGATAACAAACAATACCAAAACATTACACCAGAATAATAACAAGCTGTGTTTTTTTATTTCACACTCCACTCGCCAACTTATTTTTCATTTACGGTGAAATGCCGAGCAGCTGTACTATTGTTAGAATTCTCAGCAAACGCGACCACTATCACTTGTAATTAAAATTTACCATATAAGTATCTCTTTTCCCGCTTATCTTTCAGACAAAAAAATAAAATGGCACGGAAAATAAGACTACCACAAATTGTATATAAAACAACAACTAAATAGGAAGAATGTTCTAGCTTCAGTTAAGGTTACCAGAATTATTATTATCATCTTTGGCGTCTGATGTTTTACTTTACAGCCATTTCATTGAAAAATATTCCACCCATTTAACCTTCTTGGCATCATTTTCGCCTTCATAGTGACATGTTTGACTGAAACAGGAATTTTTTTTTTCCTTTCGGCTTATATTTTGGCTTATGTTCGAATTTTAACAAATTTTTTGAAGAAAAAACCCATTTATTGGGATATACATAAGGATCGGCTTATATTCAGAAATATACAGTACTTACAGAGCCTGTTCACATATTTTTTAACGATTTTGAACATATATATGTAAAGAAACAAAGATAATTTTTTCTAACATGTTCTGTCTATTACCCCCTTTGTTAAACTGTCATATTACATCTAAACTTCCAAAATCCCAATGAGCTTTTTCTTAAAATATAAAGGATTTTGTTTTACCCTTCCACCACAATCTTCTTAAGTCCATCCAATGTTATGGAATGCCACTTATGCAGAGTTTGTTTTAAAAACCCAAATGCACAGTAACTCTATTCCGATTTCATTTTTTCAAATCATAGAGCAGTACATTTAGACATATAACTAATAACTTTATACTAATGGTATTTAACACAATGAAAGTAACAGATGGGTTATCTTCTTTGAAAATAGATGTTAAGACATATTTCTGATGGTAATATGAGTTAATTTATGTATTTTTTTTATTTTGATTATTTCAAGTTTTCCGTTGCAAAAGAATCCAATAATAATCATAAAACTTTTAGCAAAACTTTCCATGTTTTCTTTATACGAAAATTTTAGATATTTTTCTAATCAACCAAACGTTTTCTAGTGCAATGATAAATATATCTAAGACAAATCAGTTGTAACTACATATTTCCACTTTTTACTTATCAAATAATCCTCATACAATTTGCGCATAGCTGATAAACACTTGATGTTAGCCGCTAAGCAAAATGTTTTTGTTGTTTAGCTTAAAATCAGATTTTATAATTTTTTCGAAGGGGAGGGGAAGGATTGTCTTTTAAAACACGAAATGCAACTTTAGATACAGTAAGAAGTGTACATGCATTTGTTGGGTATGCATTTTTTTACCTGTTTTTCCCAATCAAATGTATCTTTGTCATTTCTTTACTTTTTTATTAATTATTATACTTATTTTAAGTGTAGAAATATTAAAAATACGCTTATTAAAAATAATAAAAATTAAGCTTATTTAAAAAATTAAAAATTATGCTTATTAGAAGTATTAAAAATTATGCTTATTAGAAATATTAAAAACTATGCTTATTAGAAATATTAAAAATTATGCTTATTAGAAATATTAATTATGCTTATTAGAAATATTAAAAATTGCGCTTATTAGAAATATTTAAAATTATAACTATAAGAAATAATTATGATTATTAGAAATATAAATTATGCTTATTAAAAATATTAAAAATTATGCTTATATTAGGCTTCTTACATTTTTTTAATAGTCGAATAAAATATTTTCTCTTCCTAAATAGCAAAAATATTAACTTTGATACATAGTTTTTCAGCGACATATTAAAGCAAAAAATAATTTTAATGATGTTGACGATAATTAAACCCTATTCCGAATCTATTAGGGTTTTTTTTTCTATACTTATTTAAATTTAATTCAGATGGAAAATCAAAATCGTTACAAAAATATCTAAATGCCTGCTGTATTGATCCAATTTTTTAAAAATTTTATTAATATTTAAAATTTTAAGTGAATTTTTTATTAAGTGAAGCATTTAATTTTTTAAATGAATTTTTTACTATTTTTAACTTAATTTTTAATACAAAAAAATTACGATTTATAAAATTACACGATTTTTTTATTTGTTAAAAACACTTCTTTATTGCAGAAAATGTAATAATTGTAAATAAAACAGTGAATTTTTATTTACAAACTATAGATGCCGAAATTATATTGCTCATTGTTTATCTTCTTACTAATATTCGAAGTTTTTTTCCTTATTAAGATTTTTACCACCATTGGAAATAAACATAATAGTTATGAATATTACTATTTTAAGGCGAATGAAAAATTAATTATTAAAATTTGAATTTTTTCACAAAAGTTCTGAAATATTACAGCTTCTAAAACAAATAGAATAATGAACATAAAGAAATGAAAAATTTTTAACAATGTTTTAAAAAGATCTATTAATGTTTAAGAATAAATTTATATCTTAATTTTTAGCATTAATCGTTTTTATTACAGAAATATTTTCTAAATAAAAGAGACTTCAAAAATCTTACTTTCATTTCTTTATTTTCAAACAAATATCACATAGTTAATTTCATTAAATATAACTTTTTCGAATAACCATAATAAAAAATGAATTTACGGAATTCAAATAAAAGTTAGAAGAAAAAATTGCCTCACGAATTTATCGTTTGCAAATATTTTTAAATTCACGGCTTTTACATCTATTGATGTTCAGTATAAAAATAATTAAAAAATTTGAATTTACAAGTTTCAAGAAACGTCAAAATAAATAATTTTATTTTATTAACTTAAATATTTTTACTTTAAGGCATTAATTATTGATGATTAACAAAAGGAAGATAATTTTTATTTAAATTAATTTTTTGTCATGTGTGACTTTAATGTTTCATTGTTATGAATTCCATAATGTCACGAAAAATGTGAACAAAAAAATGAGAGTAATTTTTTAAAACAACAATTAATCTCATTTTAATTCCTCATTTCAAAAAACAATTTTCACAAACCAATATTAATCTGCCACTATTATTTGCATTTGCTTTTAAAACGATTTTAAGTTATAATTTATACTGCAGAAATTTAAAAATGGAATTTATTTAATAATTCTAATTATCGTTTGTATTCTTATTTCATCGCTATCGTATTATTTTTTTTTTTTTTTATTTTCACATATACATTATTTTATGACATTTGAGAGTTCTAAATTTATTATGTTATTAGAATTAAATTTTTTTTTTACTGAAAAGATGAAAATTAAATTCTTATTTTGAAAAAATTGATACATATCTCTCAAGATATCTGAATAACTATAATGAACTATTTAATTTTAATGAACATCAAATTAGTAAGTTCAAATTCTATTATTTCTCTCTATTCCTTTGAAATTACATATATATCAATACATAATTGACATTGATGTTTTAAGTGTCATTCTTACTTTGATGATTAGCACATAATTGTTCTTACATTTGTTCGGAAATTGTTTTTATAATAATGGTATCAAAAATTATTTTGAAATTGATAGTTAAATTTGTATTGATTAGTCTTTTTAAGTTGTGTGTCAAATTTAGAATAATTATTTAAAATATATTTATAGATTAAAATGTTGATTTGTTCCAAATTGAATTTCTTTCCCATTAATTATATATATATATATATGCGCAAAATGGTTGCCTTTATATATATATATATATATGTGTGTATGTGTGTATGTGTGTGTGTGCAAAATGGTTGCCTTGTTATTTCAGTCCTTGTCTGTTCTATTCTAGTTTTCGAATTGTTTTTTATAGTTGCAGCAACAAAATTGTAAATCCTTTAATAAGCATAAAAATCAAAATATTGAAAGGATAAAAACTGCATTGGCAGATAAAAAATATACTAAATTTTGTACAAAATATACAGCGACAGGTTGTTAAAATATGTTGTCCAGGAAATTCGTAAAGCCTGAAAAGAATTATGAAGCCCAAATTCCAGTTATAAAATTCTGAGATGATTTATCAAGGAAACCGTATCTTCAAGATGTTATAAACCATGTCATTTCTGCTCGCTAGATGACTGGACCCAAATCAAAGACACATCTAGCGAAGTATTCCGATAAAATGGAGTAGACATGTTACATCGAACAAAGTATAGGAGGTTTCCGTTTAGATCCAATAAAGTACAGCATTAAAGAAAAACGAATTAGCAGTAAAAGAATGTTTTATAAAGCAAAACTCTAATCACATGATAGAACTTCATGATATGTTTGTAATAATAAAGTTCTTAAATGATGACTGATGAGTGATTGACTGACTGACTCAGATTAAAAATTCATCTGACTAGATAGAATTATTGCTCATTATAAACCTATTTGTGTAGTATCTGATTGGAAGACTTATTGCCCGCTGTGGCAATAATCCTTCTATTACTGCTAATTAGTAGCGTAGGAAAGGGAAATGACTTAGCAGATATTGGTGGAATGATTTAATATTTCTTGGAAGTGAAAAAGCTTCCACTGTGTGGAAGATTTATGGAAGTTGCAAAGTACGGGAAAAATATTTAACAATAAATAGTTTGGGAATACAGATTAGAAAAGTACTGACAAAAATGTATGTGGAATGTCATTTTAAAAAAATATTCTTAGGTTCTTTTCTTTGTTGTTGTTTAAAAGTATTTTTTACAGTTTGAATTGATTCTGAGCTATTAATATGAGATATTGCTATGTATTGTGATACTGATACGGAGTTCCAGGGAGTTATTGATATTGAAGTGGAATTTTTATTTTGTGAAATATATAAATTTGTGGCGAGTTTTGAATGTTAATTTTATTAAAGAAAATCAACCTGAAGAATAACTATATTATTTTTAAATAAGTTCTATTGGATAAATATCATAACAGATTTTATGAAAGTTTGCTATTTGATAAGAATTACGTCATTTTTTAAGTAATGTAAGTAATTACTAACCAGTAATTATAAATAATTAGGAATGTGAAATACTTTATGTTTAGATGTAAAGATTCTCATTATTAAAGATGTAATTATTAAAAATGCAGAGATCACAGGCAGTAATCGAAGTTATTATTTAGGATATTATTATTGCCGTGGTAAAGTGAGTTTAAAGCATCTTGGTGAATCTGAAAGAGAATGTTATTAAAGAGATCCTTAAAATCAGAAATATCTATAGAAGAGATATAGTCTGAAGAGACGTTTAAAATTTTTAAAACAGGTTTATTGTTGTTGATAAACCATATGTAATCTCTCATGATGGTATTAGAAACGACAGTAAGAAGATTTTAAAAAGTCTCTTCTGATTTATTCATATATCTAGAGGTGCCACAAGTGATAAAACGATAAGCTATTGAAGTTTCGGGAAATTTTGCATACATTTTAATATAAGGAAGTTTGATGAAGCAATTACTGATTGTAAAGAATTTTTTTAAAGCAATGATTTTTTTTACTAACAACATTAAGAATTGTTTAAATATATTTATTTCTCTCACAGTCCCCCCCCCTCTATCTCTCTTTCACTGTATATATTCAGAGAGAATGGAGTTAGAAAGAGATAGAAAAAGCAAGATAAATTCTCATTTACACATTATCTTCACAAGTTTAAAAATGACTATTATAAAAAAATTCTCAGTTGTTATAAGTTACAAAAATCGAGCATTTTGATCTGAGATCATATGCAACTAGGACTAAATATATTTAATAGATTCAAGAGTTACTTAGGTTGTATCACAGATATCTGTTACACGTAACTCAAATTTTTCCACTGAAATTAAAAAAATGGTTCACTAACAAAGGCATCTTTTTTTTTTACTCTTTACTTCACCACCATACATGTATCCCCTACCAGTAAAAAAGGGTAGGAGAAACGTCAGGGGGTCTAATGTATACCACGAATACCGAAGTGGGTGGAAAGGAGGGAGATGCTTTCCGGAAGAGGCTTTAGGCGGTACAGCCCCGCATTTGCGTTTTGTATTGGAGAAAAGCCCAAAACACCTTGACCAAGCAGCTTGAGTGTCGATGCGAGATGCGGTTTACACATTGCCACATTCACCATCGAGTCACCTCGTTTCTGAAAACAGTTACTACGACAAAGCAGGTTGCGGATTTGAACCTCCTCCCAGCTGTACGCTTGCTGCGTACCTTCCCACTGGGTTACAAGTCGGAATAACAGCGGTATCTAGGGGGTATGGCTTTCTGACATATAGATTTGCGTGCCTATTTCTGATAAAGGCATGACATCTTTCTATTCGTTTTCGAACTAAGCTCCTCCAGTTCGGAAATGAGCTATTCACCAAGCCACTTTAGTCCAGGGATACTCTTTAGTTAAAGTTTTACAGTTTTTCAAGCAAACTGTAATTACAGGCATTTGAAAAAATATATATAAATATCTAGTTTTACTGGTAAAATAATTTACAAAGGAAAAAAGTAGACTTTCAGCCTATTTATGGGATGCAAAATAGATAACCTCATATATTTCTGATGTGGGCTTACATAATTGAACCACTTTTTCTTGCTGCTGGGTTTGAGAGTTTCTTTCATATACAATTGGAAATCGTATTCTGCAGTTACTGTTGCAGATAAGCCTGTGATGAAAATATCTAGTAGCAATGACTATAATTTACGTCACCTCCGTATCAACGATTTGCACTTCTAATTTCTTTTCCTACCCCTTTCTAATGATCACAAATAGCTTTCCAAGACAGTTTTTTAAACTGTCAAACAACTCGATAAGTATATTGACCCTCTTTCTTATTGATCTCTTCAATTTATGTAAGATGATAATATTGACATTCCTGTCAAAGACTTCTTTGCTACCAGCAACAAAAATAATTATATTGGGTCAATAATTCTTATATCGGAAAATCCAATGACATGAAAGGTGAACTCTCGAAATTAAATAAAAAAATATATTAAAAAAATTCATTTAAATTCATTAAACTTCATTATAATTGAGTCGTTCTATAATATTGATGAAATATGCTTATCAACATTAGATACGTTTATTAAAACATAGACCATCCTTCGAAATAAAGCTTTTAGTTATGTAATATTAGATATTGATGTCGAATTCTTTTAAAAAAAGGGTTTTAATGAATCATTTTTTTCATCATTAATTTCATCGTTTCATCATCATTTATTTTCATCATTTCATCATTTGTTAAAATTCTTTAATTCATATATATATACATATATAAATATAGATATAGATATATTAATTAATATTATATATATATATATATATGAATATGAATATAATATATATATGAATTAATATATATATATATATATATATATATATTAATTCATATTCATACATATATCTATTATATATAATTCCCGTGTCACGATGTTTGTTCGCGATGAACTCCGAAGCTAACCATCCGATTTTAACTTTTTTTTTTTTTAAATGTGTGTTTTGTTCCAACTTGAGAAATAGGATAGTTTTTATTCAGATTTTTTTTGTATTTAAATGCAAAATCGGTTAAAAACTAGCATTGAGGAAGGCGCCAATCTTGCAACCCTGAATTTTCGCCAATTGTCCGCCAATTTCTTTAGGGTTGCAATACTGCAATTAGAGGAATTCGTAGCTTCATTTTTCGAACAATATAATGACTATTTTTAGATGGCGCCGTGTCTCGATGCCTGTACTACATAACCGTAAAATTCTCATGTTCTGAATATTATTGTTTTATGTACTACTTTAAATTTTGTAAAAATTATATTGTATGAAATTTATATTATTTCTATGAGAAATAAATCAAATGTATGTAAGTATTACCTGATTTGATTATCAATATTTTTTTTATTTTCTAAGTTTGAATTTGAATTGGAATAAAATATATGGAATGAAAAGTTGTGAATCAAAACATTGAACTTTTCTATGCTTAAAGTTTGTCAACATGTGTTGTATTTGATTAAGAATTCTAAAATGAAATGTGATCTGCAAGATAATATAATATAGACAATATAATTTTAAAGAAATATGATGAATTTTAAGGATTTTTTGAAAAGTGTGAAAATGAAGTAAACTCTGCAATTATTTGATATAATGATAACATTAAAATTTTATAAAAGGTATTATAATAGTTACAAGTTGAAAATCAAGGGTATTTTATTTTAAAAACTTTTGTTATTTGGAAAACAAAGAATTTGAGTTATAAATTTGAGTGATTTAAATATTGTCGAAGAAAAATTGATAAATGGTACTTTTAAGTTGGAAGTTATTTAAAGAAAACAAAACAACTAAATAAGTGTTTATATTAATAAAGGAGAATTTAAAGCTCATTAACTTTTCCATTTGTTTTGTGATTTCTTTCATCATAAAATAATAAAACATTTTTTGTGAAGAACAAAAAACACATTTTCTAAATTTGAATTTGAATAAAATATATGGAATGAAAAGTTGTGAATCAAAACATTGAACTTTTCTATGCTTAAAGTTTGTCAATATGTGTTGTATTTGATTAAGAATTCTAAAATGAAATGTGATCTGCAAGATAATATAATATAGACAACTTAAAGCTCAATAACATTTTTATGTATGTACATTTGTTTTTATTTACATTTAAAAGTTGGTTTTAATTATATCTTATTTGAATTTTTATACATTTTGTATTCATTCAAAACACCATAATACTAATATTTCTGTTCTAAATGCTTTGAAACTTAATGTAAAAGTTTTCTTTAAATGTATGAAAGGAATAGAACATGGAAATTAACCTAAATTCATAAATTTTTTTATTTTAGTTTTTAAACTAAGAATTTCTGTAAATTTGTAAAAAAAAAGTTTGTGTCGACAAACTTTAAGCATACAAAAATGTATAAATAATCAAGATATAAATTTGAAAACAGTATATTACCTACATAAGGATATTCCCAGCATAAAAATACTTGCAAAGGAAAAAACAATTCATGTTTTATTTATTTTGGAATTATCAAGTTTTGCAACAATATCACATTTTTGCAATGTTTATCCATATTTTAAAGAATAAATTGTATAAAAAATAGTTAAAGTTGATATTTTTATGTGAAATTCAAAGGTTTTGAATATATTTAATCAAAACACTTTCAAAAAGGCTAAATATTTTAAATCCAGGTCATTTCATATTAAAAAGCCTTTGCAAATAGGAGGAAGTTGTAAAAAAAATTTTGTCGAGCAAATTTTAACTTTTTCAAAACAAAGCTCAGAAAATATTTAGAGCTTTAAGGAAAAATAAAACTATATTTTTTAATAAATAAGACTATGATCTTGATGATTCGATGTCATTTTAATATATTTACAACATTTTTAAAAGTAATATCTCTAATTAAAAGTTGTTTTTAGCTTTTTCTCAGAATGAATTTTTGTGCTTTTTGTTTTCATGTGAAACACCATAACACAAGTAATTTTGTTCCAAATGCTACAAAACTTTGTATTCCAATTGCCAGATAATTTCTGCTCTGTTGTTCATTCAAAAAATGAACTAATTGAGAGTGTATTTCCGGATATTATTAATAATCACTTAGACCATAATTGGCTCAGTAATCGTGCAATTTTGGCAGCAAAAAATGTTGATGTTGATGAAATTAACTGTCAAATACAAAATTTATTGCCAGGCAATCTGATGACTTTTAAGTCAATCGACACCATTGCTGATGAAAACCAGATCGTCAATTTTCCGATTGAATTTTTAAATTCTCTGGATATGCCAGGAATGCCGCCACACAATCTTCGTCTGAAAATTGGTTCACCGGTCATTCTATTGCGTAACTTAAATCCACCAAAATTATGCAACGGTACACGATTAGTCATCAGAAGAATTACCGGAAACGTACTGGAAGCAACGATATTGACTGGAAAGTTTAAAGGCGAAGTCGTCCTGTTACCTCGCATTCCTATGATACCATCAGAATCTACAATACCTTTTAAAAGGCTACAATTTCCGATACGTTTGGTTTTTGCGATGACAATAAATAAGTCGCAAGGGCAGACAATGGCTATTTGTGGCTTGGATTTGAAGAATACCTGTTTCTCCCATGGGCAGCTGTATGTTGCATGCTCACGTGTTGGAAAACCATCGAATTTATTTACTTTGACGAAAGACAGACTAACAAGAAATATTGTTCATCGCTTAGTTCTTAGTTAAATGAAAGTAATGATTATTAAAAATTAAATTACGTAAAATAATTATAAAACAGTGTTAAAAATCAACATTATCTGCCTCATTCATTAAATTAATAAAAATTAAGCATTTTCTATTCGTTGAAGCTTAATTTGATCTTTTCATCATTCTTTACCAATCACTTCCTTAATACCAATTATAGTATCTAATAATTGAACGAAATACAAGCAAGCCACAGCAACGCGTGGCCGGGTCTTCTAGTATATGCATATAATGTTCAAAAATATGGGGTTTTTTTTTCATTTTATGAAGAAATATTTTTGTTTATAATTTCTCTCGAAATGTATGCATTGGAGCATTAATTTATACTGACAAAAATTCTTTTTGCTAAACAGCTTTTACATTATTATTACACATCCTAATTTCTTATTATTATCCTTTTTCTTTATTTTTCCTTTTTTTTGATGAAATAATTAAATTAATTTTTTTGTGTTATTATTATCTTTTTACTTATGAATAAAATTAGAGAGTGAAAAATTACATAATTTTCCAGAGAAGCAAACTGAATATTTTAAAACTCTATTTTTTTTTTCTTCTTTTCTGTAAAAAATTTATATTCTGTTTCTAATTGCACTCTGTAAGTATTATAATATAAAATGTATGGAAAAATAAAATATGTATTTTATATTATATTATTTTTCCGCCTATTTTTATTATTTATATGTAATATGTATATGTATATGTATATAAAATAGGAATTTTTTGTTTAGGTATTTTAACTTAAACTTTAAATAAATATATAAAACATTTCAATATTAAAAATTCAAAAATTTTAATCAAAGCTTTAAAATTTCTACTGTAAAGAAATTAAAGGGACAATCCCTTTTTTGCTGTGCACTTTTCTAAAATGTCAGCATTTTAAGAACTACTAATAGTAGCAAGAAAGGTATTTTTGATAAATGAAAAAATGAAAACATCAAATTAAATTATTTCTTTAATTTTTTGTTAATCTTTATTTTAAAATACTCTGCTTGAATGTTGAAACTCATTATCTTAATTGGCTTTTTTTTCTTTGAACAAAAAAATTACATCTTAAAAGAACATCATTTATTCTTTATTAGAAATATTTTTCCCCATTATTATGTATTTATATTAGTTGAGAAATTAATTAATAATATTAATAATTAATAAGAGCGAATTCTAGTTAATTTAATAAGATCGAATTCCAATTAAGTTAATAAAATCGAATTCCGATTAACAGAATATTAAATTCAATATTTTAAAATATATTTAGGCAGTAACAAGTATATACAGTTATAACCAGAAAACTAATTTTTAGAAAAAAAAATTTCCTTAAATTTAAACTCTGGTGAATTTTTTAAATATTGTATTACTTTTCATTTTACGGAAATGGGAAAAAAATTTAAATTCCAAATTCATTATTTTTTCACGTTATTTTGTTGAAAGATTCCATGAACTTTTATATAAAGTTGAATAACATTTAATTTTTTTATAAAGTTCAATTATGAAACAATTAAGCTTAAAAAAATCAATCTTAAAATATAACATTTAAACTTTATTTATTAACATGAAGCATTTGAAACAGTTGTGAAGAATAAAGTATAAAATACTCTTGAATAAAAACTAAATTCCATATCAATATTAAATATTTACAGTACAATAATATTTATTATAAATATTTATATTTACTAATATATACATATATGTATACATAAATATATACATACATACATTTTACATTTAATAATATTTACTTTAAAATTTAAAATAATTTTTTTTTCTTATTTCTAATGTTCATGCATTTTCACAATAACATTTTCTATAAAAAGATCTTTTAAACATGTTCTTATTTAAAATATTTTCTGACTATGAAACATTAAAATGAAATTTACCAAATAAAGACAATTTTGTCCGAATTTTATAAATATAAAGTAAAATATACATTAGTTCTGTTTGCCTTAGAAATATTTCTGTACATTAGAAGTGTAATGGAAAGAAAAAAAAAGTTGAAAACATGTATTTCGTCATATCGGTAATTCTTTTTTTCCTGTTGCAGTGTCAATGGAAAGCGCCAGACAAATAGGGAGGTAAACAATTTCGTTTTACTCTTTTCTAGGAATAGGACAACAAAATAGACACTCATATTCCAGTGCATGTTATTGCCCCAGTATTTAAACCAGATTACTTAGCAAGAAAATCCCTACGGGCATGGACTGAGTGGTGCACGTAC
Organism: Caerostris darwini; assembly: GCA_021605075.1. NCBI lineage: Eukaryota > Metazoa > Arthropoda > Arachnida > Araneae > Araneidae > Caerostris > Caerostris darwini. The sequence goes on along the minus strand of BPLQ01012142.1, from coordinate 352,817 downwards.
TGAAAACGTTAATAAACATTCAAATCATTCGGTATAATTTATATATTTATTTCAATGACGCCATATCTAAGACCGAAAACATGTTGATGAAATGATCTTGCTGTTTCACAATTTAAAATAACTGGAACTTTATACGCTGACAGTTTTGTGCAGTAATTAAACCAAGCAATGATTAAATAATATCGAATCTTTTCTTTATTTTAAATGATAAGGAATAACATTGTCATTTAGTACAATTTGAAGTTTAAATAAGTTTCCTCTAATTAAATACGTTTTTTTTTAATTTTTAAACTAAAAATATAAAAGTCACTTTTTTTAAAAAGTGATCTAAATTTGAGAGAATTTGCTCAATTTTTATTGGTTTTATTCTCTGAGTTTGTTTTTTAGTCTCAAGATTATTAGATGAATTTAAAAAGTTCAAAACTAAAATTGTCATTTAGTAAAATTTGAAGGTTAAATAACTTTCATCTAATTATATATATATATATATTTTTTAATTTTAAAAGCAAATAATTAAAAGTCACCTTTTTTTTAAAAGTAAGTAAATTTGAGAGAAATTGCTCACTTTTTATTGGTTTTATTCTCAAAATTTGGTTTTATAGTATCAAGATTATTATATGAATTTAAAAAGTTCAAAACTAAGATCGACTCTTAGCCATTTGATTTCAGTACACGAGATTCAAATGGTGAAAATTTAATATATTCTTCGAATAAATTAATTTTTCAAGTTGCATACAAATCAATTCCCGATCTATTTTAGATTACCGAATCAAATTATTCCGTTGATTAAATAATTGAATCGTGCTAAGTGATTATTTTTCTATTTTCATCCAGGCCTTGGAGAAATTGATTGTGATCTACTTCCATTTTCCTCATTCTTTCGAGGCGTAAAGTATGGCGGAAGAAGAACAAATGCTCTACTTTCGTTTCTATTTTGCGAACGAACGTCACTTTCTTCTGTCACTTTCCGGAATGTCCTGTGACCTCGTGTCCCACTAATCTTGTAATTTGGGACCCAAGCCACAAAAAAAGAAACATTTGCAGCGGCCATTATGGCCTATTAATTAGTGTTTTCGGCTTAGGATCACGGTTTGAAATCGCGGCTTATTGATATTGCGGGGATAAATTTCAAACTCGAAGGAAATAATTGTTCAAGTATGTCACTAAAGTAACACACGATTAGATGTTTATTTATTAGTTGTAAATCTGAGAAATTGCCCCGCTAATTTTATATATAAGAAATTAGTACAAGATGAAGAGGCAAAATATCCTATATTGCCATCATGCCTCTTCTATTCCTCATGATCCGCGAAGTTTCATGCCTTCTAAAGAACCAAAATATTCTGTTAATTTTATATGAAAATCTAAGTTTTAAATTAAAGTTTATTAAAATGTAATAATTAATTAATTTTAATAATTAATTTAATTTAATAATTAATTTAATTTTAATAATTAATTTAATTTAATAATTGATTTACTTTTAATAATTAATTTAATTTAATTTTAATAATTAATAAATTGATTAGATTAATAAATTGATTTAATTAATTAATTAATTAAAATTAATTAAATGTAATTAATTAAAATTTTAATTAATTAATATAATTTTTAATTGATTAATATAATTTTAAAATAAAAATTAAGTTAAAATTTCTTATAATGTTCTTTGCAAATGATATCAATTAAACTGCCTTAATGTAAGTAGAATTATTTTCCGATTAAAAATTAAAAACGAAACTAGGAGAAAATTATAACAATCCCTAAATGTAAGACTTAAAATGATTACATAAATATGTTGATTAAATAAAAATCTCTACATTAAAATATTAATACCACAACACAAATTTCATTTTATACATTGAGATCTCGTGTTTCGTTCATCAAACCACTAAGAAGACATCTGAAAGAACTTTCAAGGTTATCTGTGACTCGTTTCCATGTTGTATGTGAGAAAATACCGGAAAATCTCATCCGGTTGATATAATTGCCAGTGTGAAATACACTTACACACAAGTTCTCTCTTTTCTGAAAGCAATGATTATAGGACACACCGGCAACTGATACTAGACTTGCTTTTACTGTCCAATAGTTTATTAGGTATTATTCCTCTTTTAATTATTCTTTTAAATTACTCTAATTATTTTGATGAATATTTTTTCCTCTCTCGGATTTATACATTCTCCAATGTTGTGTTTATTGTATTGCATTGTTTTTTACATTTTTCCAATAATTTACCATATGTATTTTTTAATTTTTATATTTTGGCATTTCCATTCTTTTTTGTTAAATTCAAACTTTTGATATTCTCTACTGTTTTGTAAAAGTTTTCCTCCTCCATCGTGTGTCCATTCAATTTCACTCACATCATTCCTAAACTGTAAAGTAATTTCTCAACTCTAAGCACAGTGATGTGGAGTGGTGTGGTATAATAATAGTAGTGGTGGTATACTAGACTGTAAGCAATATCATTAAATCAAGAGTCATGCCTTTACATATATTGTCACATACTATTATAAATTGTAATATAATTCATTAAATGATATTTAACAAATTGGATTTATATAAATATTTGAAATTGTTTTATAGTATCAAAGATTTAATGCGTACCAGCAACCCCATGGTGGGCTAAGGCTGCCTTTTGGCAGTTTTCGAGATAGGAGATGTTTTCTTTTTAAGGGGGAGAGTTGTCAACAATACGTCCACCGCTCTACAGTCAAATTAGACCGGGATCTATGATTTAAAGGTAATTTCGAACCGTTTCAAACATTCACAGGGCCACCTGCACTCGAACCCGAAACCTGCGGCACTGAGAGCCAGAGCGCTAGAAATATTTAATTGCGTATATTAATAAATAGACATAAGAAAATATATAAATGTTTCTGTATTAAAAAAAAACTAACGCAAAAACAAACTATATAATTGCGCTTAATATTATTATTAATAATATATATATATATATATATTCCTCAAAGAACCCTTTTATCCACTTAAGTACGAAATACTTTTCACTACCTTGCCTTTCAGAAGCATTTTTTAAATAATTTTCTTTTGTTTTAATTTATAATAATTTGTTAGTATTTAGAAAAGCATAGACCCCCTATTTTTTCTAGTGTTAATTTGCTGTCAATTACTGCTTCTCATTGTAGACAAATCTGCCAACTTTTGTCGAGAAGAGTTTAATGTTTCATTTTCTTACATTTCAAAATCTGAATAATTTTCTTCTAGAGATTCTTATATGTTTTTTATTTACATTTTAAATTTAAATTTTTATTTATTTCATTTATCATGTGCAATTAACTTTTCTAAAATATTTAATTATCAATTCTGTACATGGAAGCTTAGTAAAAGCTGCATTGGTATTGAAGGAAAGCCATTGCCGTTGCCTTGTTCCACATACGGAGAAGGTTGTCTTTCAGAAAAGCATTTTCAGAACTGAGTGTCATTGACTTGATGGGATATCGACATAAATTTTCTCTGCTTTACTTAACATTAAAAGTTTTTTAACGAAATTTTTAATTTTACTTTATTAATATATTTAAATTATTTTTATATACTTAACTTTTGGTAATGAAGTCATAAGATCAATTGTGAAAGGCATGTGAAATGCATTTGTGAAATTGTAAAATGCATTTAAAAATTGTAAAAATTGTGAAATCCATGTGAAATTGTGAAATGCATTTATTAATACCGTGAAAAGGTGTACTTTAATATATAGAAAACCAAACTGAAAATGCCGCAATTTATGTAAATAATCTGTAAAGAAAATTCTCAAAGTGAATGACAACTGCTGTGGCTTTTACAATAAACTCTAGTACATTATTTTACTAACTAACTAACTCAACGACACCACAGTCTATGATAGGCCAAGGCCATTCGCCTACTGGCATATTTGGAGACAGGAGATTTCTTTTTACATGTAGGGTTGTCAGCCCTACGTCCAATGCTCTACAGTCATATTAGGCAGGGACCTATGTTTAAAGTGGTTTCCGAACCCTTTACAAGCATCCAGGCCAGAATGGCGGAATGTCTAGCGCTCTAGCGCCATGTGCCCCAGATTTCGAGTTCACGTCCCGGTGGTGCCATGGCGGCGGCGTTTGTAGTGGTTCAGAATCTTCTTTAAGCCGTAGCTTTCGGTCTCATATGATTGTAGAGCTTCACGGAGCCAATCAGCCATGGAGCGAGTCAGACTTCTATCTATGCGGATAAGAAACAACAACAACACAACTACAAACATCCACGGCCCTGCCAGGGCTCGAACCTAAACCTGTGGCACAGAGCGTCAATCATTCGGCCATCTGGCCCAATTTATTTCACAATTTTTAGAATTATTGTAAATTTATTTTAAAAGAAGGTTTAACAAGTAGATCATTCATTTTTTATTCAATTTATTTATTTATCCAACTTTTTTTCCCAAATAAAAAAAAAATTATAACATATTGAAGCAAACTTTAATAAAATAATGATAATAATAAATTAAAAAACTTTAATAAATAATAATATTATTTTAATAATATGTGAAATTTAAATTTTTTTTAAACATTTAGAAAAATTCTGCAAACATGTTTAAAATCAAAATCATTATAATTCTTGATTTCGTTACCTCTCTAGTTAATGTTATAAATAGCCGTTTTCCTCAATAATAAAATTATATTCATCGTCCACATCAAATATAGCCTACATTATCTTGCTACCATTTAAGATTTTCTTACCTAATTTTAATGTTTTGCTTGAGTAAGTTTTTATTTTTACAATATTGTTAAAATTTGAATTATTATGAATTGCTTAAAATGCTAATGCTTCTTGACAGAAGAGAAACTGAACTGTGAAGATATTTCTAAAATGTGATAGAGAAAATATTTATTAACACTGTGATAATTTTCGTAGTTTAATACTTAGAAAAACATAATAAAAATTAATTAATTAAATATATATATATATATATATATATATATATATATATATATATATATATATATATATATATATATATATATATATACTAGCAGGCCCGGCCACGAGTTGCTGTGGCTTTCTTGTATTTCGTTCAATTATTAGATACTATAATTGGTATTGTTAAGGAAGTGATTGGTAAAGAATGATGAAAAGTTCAAATTAAGCTTCAACGAATAGAAAATGCTTAATTTTTATTAATTTAATTAATGAGGTAAATAATGTTGATTTTTAACACTGTTTTATAATTATTTTACCAAAATTAATTTTTAATAATCATTACTTTCATTGATCTAAGAACTAAGCGATGAACAATATTTCTTGTTAATCTGTCTTTCATCCAAATAAATAAATTCGTTAAACAATTTAATAAGTTGGTTATGATTTCCTAAAAGATTTTCCAACAATTCTACAATAGCTCTTTGTACTTGCTTGTTCGATAAAATTATACTGAGTTGTTATAATAGTTGTCACACGTTCCTCAGAACTGCCCATAAAATAAATTTGAAGAAATTTTGGTTCTTCGTTAGGTATTGGCATCGACGACCCGATGTTATGGTACACCTGACCTTGTATTTTGAATGTACTTTCAAAATTACGTCCATCGGATGAGAAATCGCAAATTTTAGTTGCACCAAATGACGAAATATGAAAATCGTCGGTTTTGCATTTAAATAAAAAAAAATCTGTATAAAAACTATCCTATCTCTCAAGTTGGAACAAAACACACATCTATGGGAAAAAAAGTTAAAATCGGATTGTTAGTTTCAGAGTTCATCCCGAACAAACATCGTGACACGGGAATTATATATAATAGATATATATTATTGATATAATTAATACACAATTGATTAATTTATATATATATATATATATACTATACTATTGATATACACATGGGATGTAAAGATAATGGGCAAACAGATTTTCCATTATTTTTCATTAATAATGTACTTAATATGTACTATGTATTTAAGTAGACTAAAATACATAAATATATATTTGTAATAATATATAATCTATTAAAGTTAATTAAGCAAAGCCGGAAATGCGAGTTTTTCAAAATGAAAAAATTCCATTCGAGCTTAATAGGATTTATATCACCAGTATAATTTTCGACCTCTACTATCTTTAACCATAAATATTCTAACCAACATTTCCCCTAAACAGGCAGATTTTCAATGGTTTCGTCTTTAAATGTTACTAATATCATCTTAAGATCATTTAACCTTTTCTTAAGTTAATACATTCATCCAACAGGTCAGTTGTCCCAATAAAACAGTCAAACAAATGGCAAACATTAATCGCATGGTGAAAAACGCATACATTATTAACGGAATCGAAAACAGTGATAGCAAGGTCTGTGGCATTCACGTGCACTCGTCACGAGACCTGGAAAAAAACAACGCCTAGAAGAAAACTTCCAATTCTCCAAATTGACATTTAAAAAGCCACTTGAATCTTCTTCAGTGATGGCAGGTTAAGTAGCTATGGTGTGTTGGAAATTACCGTACGTGAATCTTATAGTGTTCTTCTATGAGATTTTTGACCTCCACAAAATAATCAAACAAAAAAAACAACGATTCTCCACATCTTTCGTACAGTGTATTATATTTATTGCAAATTATTACAATAGAGCGTTTGTCAATAAAGCACTAACTTCATGCAGAGTACCAATTTATGCTACAGTTTTTATTTGTTTATTATACAAACACGAGAATCTCAATTTTGTTGGATGTCTAGAAATTAGCCATCGATGACTATCTCTTTCAAGAACTTATTTTAAAGAAATGGCAAAAAAATATTTTCTATTTAAAATAGCGTTCACCAAAGTGAAAGAATATTATTTCTAGATAATATTTTAAATTGCGCAAATCTATGAGAATCAGCATATAGTGAGCATTTTCTAGAATCTTAAAAAAATCAGTAAATAGAAACCATTTGATTAACCACATTTATTCTGGGTTCCGAGTAATAATACCCCTTAAATCAATGTAATATAAAGTATATAAATTCTTACACATACACACATATATATACAGATTTGTTATATATACCATGTATTTACATCTATTTTACCTACTCTTGCAATTTTTGTTCAGTGCCATGAAGTAGTTATATACATAAATAACTTCTTTTTATTTCGCCAGCGGTAAGTTTCAGTGAGCACGTGGTCCTCGTCCTTCAGTGATCTTTTTTACTGTTATTTTAACCTCTGAATCGACATTTATTTTACATTCCTGTTATAAAAAAAACGTTAATCTGTACCGTACTTCTATTATATGAGTTGTATAGATTTATATGCTGTACATGTTGTTAACATTCCAATGCGCCAAAAAAATTCGTCTCATTTCGAATTGTTTAATACATTTTAATGAAGAGAAAGCTTACTCCGAAATTCTTTATTTCGGTTCACAATGATTTGTGCTTAGCATGTAACTTTTTAAACAGAATCTTGTTTTTTGCGTTTTAAGTGTACGAATAAAAAACATTTTTGTTGTTACCCCGTGCGTTTGAGAAGATTTTTTAAATTACAATACTATCCAAATTGAGCAGAAGTTGCATTGAATACAAAAATAAAGAATAACTAAAAATTTTAATAATCTTGATGAAATCTATGGAGGTGGCACTGCTGAAAATGTGTTAGATAAAAAATTTCTGTATTCTATTAGAAATATAGACAATCGAAAACAAGTCTTTAATCCAAATTTTGTTTGTTCGATTTTCAAATTGTTGCGATTTGTAAGTATAAATGATTAGCAACCTTAAAAAATAATTCATTATATTTATTAACAATATTTTATGATTTAATTTTTCCCCATAATGGTGTTCAAGAAAGTTTACCTAACACTTAGCGTTATTTATCCAAGCTGTGTTTTAAAAATATGTAGCAAATCTTATTTCCACATGATAAAATAAAATTCGGAATTGTTCTTTTTAATTATTTAATTTTATTTTGTTAAATTTATTTTAATTTTAGTCATTTTTATATCTTGAAATTTAATAGGGATACTAAAATAATTTTTAAGAGCTGATTTTCATACATGATATCCGATTCACAAAATAAATTATGTATCAGTTTTGTATGATTTTGTTTTCCTTCAATATAAGTTTTACTTCTTTTTCTTCTTAAAAATCTTATTATTAATATTAGAACTACTTTTTCATTCTTTAATATTAGAATTACTTTCATTTCTTTAATATTGTAAATTCATTTAAAATAATGATAAAAGAATCAATATTTTTTTATTCTTTTATTCCTTCAAGAATAATCTAAAGTCAAAAAAATACTTATCTACATCAAAATAAATTAAGTAATAGAGAAAATTTTAAAAAGCGTAAAGAAAATATTTCCAAAAAGAATAATAACTGTCGCCAATTTTTTTTTCCTTAATTCATTAAATTAATTTAAAATAATAAAAAAAAAATCTTTTTTTTTTTTTTTTTATTTTTTTTTTATTCCTTCAAGAATATTTTAAAGTAAAAAAATACATATATATATCAAAATAAATTAATAGAGGAAATTTGACTTTTGAAAATATCACAGAAAAAAATTCGTATTACATATAAAACAATTATATAATACCATCATTGTAATTTGTAGTGTGTGTGCTTATCTTACCCATAAACATACTAACCAAAGATTTTATTGCTTTTAAAAAAATAAGTTTTCATTGTTTATGTCACCTGTTATGTCACATCATTCGAAAAATTATTTAACCCTTTCTTAAATTTCTTCACACATCTAACAGGTCAGTTGTCCCAATAAAACGGTCAAACAAAAAAGTATTTTCTTCATTACAACCCTAATCGTACGTAAAATATCACGTGTAACACTAACGGAATTGAAGACAGTGATAGCAAGGTCTATAGGATTCACGTGTAGCCATCACGAGACCTAATAAAAAAAAATTGCCCTGAAGAAACTTCTTCGAATTGACTCTGCCACGTGATCTCTGCATCATGTGAGGTTAAGAAACTAGGATATGATGTTTTGACAGCTGTCATAGCTGAAATGCAGATGAAAAAGAGGATACACCCACTTAACATGAGTTTTACGTCTCAGTTACATGTTGTTACCTAATACCTTTTATATATTTTTTTTTTTTTAGTTTTAACTGATTAATAGGTATAAAAAATTTTCAAACATCTTATTTAGTCATTTTTATTATTTTTAACATCTCCTGAATGTTGTGAATAGTTTTTTTTCTCATCAAAAATAAATAAACAAACAATATTTATTTATTTTTGTTTGGAAAAACTATAATGAATAAATAATATGTTAAATACAATATATATATTAAAATAAATATAAATTTTTATATTTCTATAATAAATAAATAATATTTATTTATTATAGTTACAATATTTATTAACATGATTTTTTCGTCTCAATTACATGCTATTACCTAATATCTTCTTTATATATTTTTAATCTTTAACTGATTAATAACTATAAACATTTTTCAAACACCTTATTTTGTCATTTTTGTTATTTTTAACATCTCCTGAACGTTATGAATAGTTTTCCCATCATCTCATTGACGAGAATAGCTTTCCCTATCAAAAATAAATAAACAACATTTATTTGTTTTTGATGGGAAAAACTATAATAAATAAATAGTACTTACATTAAATTCAACATATATATATTATAATAAATATAAATTTTTATATTTATATAATAAATAAATAATATTTATTTATTTTTTATGTAAGTAGTTTTTCCCAATTAAGTTTTTCCTAATTGATAGATTTTTTTTATTTTTTATCAACTGATGTGAATAGTCTTTCCCATCAATGAGAAGATGAGAAAACTATTCACAACATTCACGAGACTAAACTCAATGACAAAGTAAACTATTAACCACAAAAATCTATTGTTTAATAGACATGATTATTAAAATTGATACGTATAACCAATCAATAATTAAATGATGCACATTATATCATTTGATCATTAACACAAAATTATAACACAATTAACTGGTTTATATCAACAAGAAAATTCAATTCCCAATCGTCACATAAATCATTTTTTCAGTTCATTTGCATGAAAAAAAAAAACAATTTACATAAACTTATGTATAAAATAATTTTTTGAATGCAAAATAATTAGGATTGTTCTTTTTATATATTCCATCACTGTTATTTTAAAATTCAATAAATATCCTAAATTCATTTTAATAAATCATTAATAAAAAATTATTTAGCTAATATTTCGTTATTTTCATTCATTAATAATTTAATAAAATTGTTTTTTAAATAAAATACCATTATTGATTGATGTATATAACAAATGGGCCTGATGAGTGACTAGCTCTCTGGTGGTCGGTGCTATCGAGTCAGCGGTCGGTGCTCTCGTTCGAGTCCCTGCAGTGCTATGGATGTTTGTAGTGGTTCGGAATCCCCTTTAAACCATAGGTCCCGGTGTAATAGGTCTGACATTACCCGTAAAAAAGAAAACGTCTCCTGTTTCGGAATCTGCCTTCTGGTAGATTCCGAAGCAGGAAACGGCTGTGGTGCAACATGGAATGTAGTTCCGGGTAGATTGTTTTATAAAACAAAACAATCGTAGAATACGTTTTAGCTTTTAAAATGGAGATTTTATGAACATGAGACGATACTAACAATTAATGAATTATTTCACATATAAATTAATTTATGAATAAAATTTTAATAAATGAATTTAATTATGTGTTAAAAAATCTACTTTCATCACACTTATATTATAGTTACTTAAATAAGTTGACAGAAAAATAATGATAAACATATAATATTTCATCATCATTTTTTATATGTAATATTTCAGATGTGCTGTCATGGCCATCAAGAAGAAACATGTTGTTGATTATTAAAGATGCCATTTAAGATGCTATATCTAATTTATTAATGAATAAATCCTAAGCAAGCTTGGTTCAAGCAAATTTTGAACAAAAACGTCAATGATTTTGAAGGGTATAATATTAAAACACAATATGTGATTAAATGTATACTAGTTATGCGTTAACAAATCTATTTTCACCATACTTATAATATAATTATTTAAATATGTTGACAGGAAAATAACGATAAATGTATAGTAACATTTCAAATGTACTACCATGGCCCCCAATTAGAAACACATTTTAAATTTCTAAAGATGTCACGTAAAATGTCTTATCTAATTTATCAATTGAATTTATTAATGAATAAAGGACCAGCAAACTTGGTTCAAGCAAATTTTGAACAAAAGCGTCAATGATTTTGAATGGCATAACATTGAAAACACAATACGTGATTGAATAACGCACAATACATTAACGTACACTACGTACGTGATCGAATGTACGTTAATTCTGCTAAAAATTCATGTTAAAATGTTCTTTCTCATAACAATGATAGTAAAAAAAAAATAATAAGTTATTGCTTTTAAGTTTACAATTGAACTCAATTTACTCAATTGCATAAGGTATTATCTGCATCCATTGTATAATACGATTAGAAAAACATCGTTAAAATTTCTAACGTGTGCTATCTTACCCATGAATACTTAAAGCAGCAGAAGCTCAATGGTTACATCATCAAACGTAACTGATATCACCCTATGAACCTTAATCCCCCTTTATTAAGTCACTTCACACAGCCAGCAGGTCAGTTGTCCCAATAAAACAGTCAGACAAAAGTTTTTTTTTTTACTTAATGAAACTTCAATCGTACAAACTTAACCGTAGCTACTAACGGAGATTCACGTGCACTCGTTCACGAGACCTGGAAAAAAAATAGTTCGGGAGAAAACCACATCAACCCCTTGATCAACTCTTCAGGAAGATATTCAGATCAGCCACGTGAGCCATTCCTCACGTGAGGTTAGGTAACAGAGACGACTGTGTGACCCTTTCTCAAGGCAGTGGCGATCAATCTGGAGAATCTGAGGTTTCACTTTCATTGAACTTGGTACCTTGACTTTTGAAAAGTGATATTGAGAATTATTTATTGATAGTGAGTGTGTTGCTCTTACGAAGTTCAAATAAATTGAGATTAATTAAATATTCCAACTATAAATTGAAGCACTGAGAATAAGTATTATGCACTTGTACAGTTGAGATTCTGCATTTCAGTAATACACTTCGATACCATTATAACATCGACGAAGTCTATTAATAACTATAGTGCGATTTAGAAGGTTATATAACTTTGTTATACCAGCTAAGATAATATTTTGTATCTCAATGGCTGTAATAGGAACATAATACAAATTTTTTTAATTTTTTTTTTATTTCCAATGGCAGATTATGAAAAGCAAAAAAAGAACAACAGGAAAAAAAAACAGATAATACAACAAAACATGCTGAAACAGAGTTCATTAACCAAACAATAATGACAAGTTGTAGATCTTTTAGCCACTAAAAAGTGTTACCAGGTACACCACGGGGAGGTAGATCTTCTGCGCACCCTAATACAAAAATTGTTAAGTTATTTTTTATTAGTTTCTTAAAATAGAATTTTAAAAATTAAAAACTTCCATCGCAATAACCTCACGACTTTTATATCAGAAAGCCAATCCAATCTTTTTTTTTTTTAATTATTTCATATATAATTTGACATTCCAAGCTGGATCATTGGTCAGTAAAAGGTTAAAATCGATATTGTTTATCGATGTTAAGTATATTGCTCCGATACTAATTATTGGTAATAAATCCATTGGATCGTCCAAGTCAGTGTCCAGACATGAATTCATGATTTCTATAAGCTTCTCCAACAATAATTATATTTTCCAAAAGTAAACAAATACTGGGCCTGATGACCGATTGATTAGCTCTCTGTCAGTCTATACCATAGGATTCGGGTTCGAGTCCTGGAGGTGCCATAGTTGTTTGGAATCTACTTAAAAATATAGATCCCGTTCTAATATGACTGTAGAGCTCTAGGCGACGGGCTACCCCTTAAAAAAAATTTCCTGTCTCGAAATTTATCAGTAGGCAGACAGTCTTGGCCCACCATGGAACTGTTGCGCTAATGAAGATTTGGTTTGATTTGTCGCTCTACGGTCATTTACGCCAAAAGAGGGTACCGTATTCCTTTAGAAAGTTTGCTTTATATTAAACTCCTCTGTCTCTTTCATGATTTCTTAGCTCTAACTAACATTTCCTAAAAAGAACAAGAATTCCTAAAAAGAATAAGGTAGAGCAAGTAAAAATTTATACTTAAAATTTTTACTTGCTCTACCTTATTCTTTTTAGGAATTCTTATTTAGTAGATTGAGACTTATAACTGTTGGGGCGTAGGGCTGACAAGCCTATTCCGTAATAAAAGAAACAAAAAATATCATATTTCGAAATCCATCATAGAGCTGTTTCGCTCTTGAAGAATACTTTTTTCCTTTGCCCTAATTAGACCGGGACCTACAGTTTAACGTGGATTCCGAACAACTAATAAACATCCATGCCACCGCCAGGATTCGAACCTGACGCCTGTGGTGCCAGAGCACTAGCCAATTGGCCATCAAGCAGCCTTACTATTTAAAAATCATATGCTTTTAAAAATAAGAAATATGTTTGAAACTATAAATTAAGTAAAAAAATTACTTGCCTTTATTTTTTTAAAGTTATTAAAAATTTGTCAAATAACTTTTTTTTTTAATTTTAATTTAACAAATTGAAAAACAAATTGTAAAAGGTTTTTATTATTTTGATGTTGATGATATTGATGCATAAAATGCTTAAAAAGAAATACCAGTTGTTTTTGTTATACCAAAATGATGAAAAAAGTCCTTAAATTTTATTCATGTCAAATTATTTTCTAAAAAAATTGCTTAAAACTTTTTACAGTGTGTCTTTTAGGAGCTATTCTCATAGTTACTAGAAAGCATTTAACCCCCTAAATATTGACATACATTTACAATAAAGGTAACTCAAAGCGTTAAATTGTTGGTTAGTGTTAAATAAACGAATATACAATGGCCGGTTAAAATTTAAATTTAGCCACAATGTAACAATACTCAAAAATTTGTTTGCTTCTCATTGTTTTTATTTTCTCATACTTTGGTGGCATGAAAACAATGTTTTAAACACATTTATAAAAATTTATTTTAAATTAATATTTCCAAGCAAAACAAAACTTTAAATGTGACATGAATATTACAAAAAAATGCTTTAAATTCTATCATTTATTTTGAGAATAATAATATATCAAAGTCATCATTCAATTATTTTTTCTTCAACAAAATTATAAAATTAACCTGAAAAATTTGAAAAAAAAAATTTTTTTTTTGAAAGAACCTGTTTGGTGGAGAATACTTTTCTATAATTTCATAGAAAATAGGAGAGAATAAAATTCACAGATAAAAGCTTTTATTTTATTTTGTTGTTTTACAATAATAGATACAATAATATTGATAGGGGGGGAATCTAGCGAGGATTGGGGTGTGATTGAGTTAAGATACTTGAGATACAAGTTGGAGAACCTACAGCTTTATTTACAAACGCACAAACACCACACACGTAAAACTGCAAACATTATATAACACATTTAAAGACATATTATAGATTCGAGGAAGGATTGAACTTCTAAGCAGAAAACCCGATAATTCAGATAGGCGCGGAGTGCACGAAAGATATTTCCTCTCCGGGGGAGAGTCTGTAAGCCAACTAATACGCAGGTTCGAATTAAATATATTTCTTCACGGGACAGATTACAGATTACAAACTAAACGTTTCTCCACAAAAGCGCCTGGTTGGTTGACTTCCTTTCGGGTGGAAGTCTCGATGTCTACTTACCATTTCTCCTTAATGCCATAGGCGCGCTCTTGCCAGTGTGTAGGAGGAAGTGCAGTTACAATACAAAATAAATTCAAAACATTTATGAAAATCTAAAGTTTTACATAAATTAAAAGTTTTGTGCAGCAGTAAAATTAAAAATTAGTAAATATCAGATGAAAGTAGTAAGTCGAATAATATATATTAATTAACTAGAATCTTTTCTTTATCATAACCATACATTTTGCTAAGAAAAATTGCCAAATTAGGAAGACGCTTTCGATTTTCCCTTAATAGAGAGTTTTTGCATACCGTATTCTTATCGCCCGATATTTTTTTCTCCCTAGCGCGCATGCTCATAGGAAACATTATTACAGATACGCATGCGCAATTTCCTATGAGCATGCGCGCTAGGGAGAAAAAAATATCGGGCGATAAAAATACGGTATGCAAAAACTCTCTATTAAGGGAAAATCGAAAGCGTCTTCCTAATTTGGCAATTTTTCTTAGCAAAATGTATGGTTATGATAAAGAAAAGATTCTAGTTAATTAATATATATTATTCGACTTACTACTTTCATCTGATATTTACTAATTTTTAATTTTACTGCTGCACAAAACTTTTAATTTATGTAAAACTTTAGATTTTCATAAATGTTTTGAATTTATTTTGTATTGTAACTGCACTTCCTCCTACACACTGGCAAGAGCGCGCCTATGGCATTAAGGAGAAATGGTAAGTAGACATCGAGACTTCCACCCGAAAGGAAGTCAACCAACCAGGCGCTTTTGTGGAGAAACGTTTAGTTTGTAATCTGTAATCTGTCCCGTGAAGAAATATATTTAATTCGAACCTGCGTATTAGTTGGCTTACAGACTCTCCCCCGGAGAGGAAATATCTTTCGTGCACTCCGCGCCTATCTGAATTATCGGGTTTTCTGCTTAGAAGTTCAATCCTTCCTCGAATCTATAATATGTCTTTAAATGTGTTATATAATGTTTGCAGTTTTACGTGTGTGGTGTTTGTGCGTTTGTAAATAAAGCTGTAGGTTCTCCAACTTGTATCTCAAGTATCTTAACTCAATCACACCCCAATCCTCGCTAGATTCCCCCCCTATCAATATTATTGTATCTATTATTGTAAAACAACAAAATAAAATAAAAGCTTTTATCTGTGAATTTTATTCTCTCCTATTTTCTATGAAATTATAGAAAAGTATTCTCCACCAAACAGGTTCTTTCAAAAAAAAAATTTTTTTTTTCAAATTTTTCAGGTTAATTTTATAATTTTGTTGAAGAAAAAATAATTGAATGATGACTTTGATATATTATTATTCTCAAAATAAATGATAGAATTTAAAGCATTTTTTTGTAATATTCATGTCACATTTAAAGTTTTGTTTTGCTTGGAAATATTAATTTAAAATAAATTTTTATAAATGTGTTTAAAACATTGTTTTCATGCCACCAAAGTATGAGAAAATAAAAACAATGAGAAGCAAACAAATTTTTGAGTATTGTTACATTGTGGCTAAATTTAAATTTTAACCGGCCATTGTATATTCGTTTATTTAACACTAACCAACAATTTAACGCTTTGAGTTACCTTTATTGTAAATGTATGTCAATATTTAGGGGGTTAAATGCTTTCTAGTAACTATGAGAATAGCTCCTAAAAGACACACTGTAAAAAGTTTTAAGCAATTTTTTTAGAAAATAATTTGACATGAATAAAATTTAAGGACTTTTTTCATCATTTTGGTATAACAAAAACAACTGGTATTTCTTTTTAAGCATTTTATGCATCAATATCATCAACATCAAAATAATAAAAACCTTTTACAATTTGTTTTTCAATTTGTTAAATTAAAATTAAAAAAAAAAGTTATTTGACAAATTTTTAATAACTTTAAAAAAATAAAGGCAAGTAATTTTTTTACTTAATTTATAGTTTCAAACATATTTCTTATTTTTAAAAGCATATGATTTTTAAATAGTAAGGCTGCTTGATGGCCAATTGGCTAGTGCTCTGGCACCACAGGCGTCAGGTTCGAATCCTGGCGGTGGCATGGATGTTTATTAGTTGTTCGGAATCCACGTTAAACTGTAGGTCCCGGTCTAATTAGGGCAAAGGAAAAAAGTATTCTTCAAGAGCGAAACAGCTCTATGATGGATTTCGAAATATGATATTTTTTGTTTCTTTTATTACGGAATAGGCTTGTCAGCCCTACGCCCCAACAGTTATAAGTCTCAATCTACTAAATAAGAATTCCTAAAAAGAATAAGGTAGAGCAAGTAAAAATTTTAAGTATAAATTTTTACTTGCTCTACCTTATTCTTTTTAGGAATTCTTATTTAGTAGATTGAGACTTATAACTGTTGGGGCGTAGGGCTGACAAGCCTATTCCGTAATAAAAGAAACAAAAAATATCATATTTCGAAATCCATCATAGAGCTGTTTCGCTCTTGAAGAATACTTTTTTCCTTTGCCCTAATTAGACCGGGACCTACAGTTTAACGTGGATTCCGAACAACTAATAAACATCCATGCCACCGCCAGGATTCGAACCTGACGCCTGTGGTGCCAGAGCACTAGCCAATTGGCCATCAAGCAGCCTTACTATTTAAAAATCATATGCTTTTAAAAATAAGAAATATGTTTGAAACTATAAATTAAGTAAAAAAATTACTTGCCTTTATTTTTTTAAAGTTATTAAAAATTTGTCAAATAACTTTTTTTTTTAATTTTAATTTAACAAATTGAAAAACAAATTGTAAAAGGTTTTTATTATTTTGATGTTGATGATATTGATGCATAAAATGCTTAAAAAGAAATACCAGTTGTTTTTGTTATACCAAAATGATGAAAAAGTCCTTAAATTTTATTCATGTCAAATTATTTTCTAAAAAAATTGCTTAAAACTTTTTTACAGTGTGTCTTTTTTTAGAGCTATTCTCATAGTTACTAGAAAGCATTTAACCCCCTAAATATTGACATACATTTACAATAAAGGTAACTCAAAGCGTTAAATTGTTGGTTAGTGTTAAATAAACGAATATACAATGGCCGGTTAAAATTTAAATTTAGCCACAATGTAACAATACTCAAAAATTTGTTTGCTTCTCATTGTTTTTATTTTCTCATACTTTGGTGGCATGAAAACAATGTTTTAAACACATTTATAAAAATTTATTTTAAATTAATATTTCCAAGCAAAACAAAACTTTAAATGTGACATGAATATTACAAAAAAATGCTTTAAATTCTATCATTTATTTTGAGAATAATAATATATCAAAGTCATCATTCAATTATTTTTTCTTCAACAAAATTATAAAATTAACCTGAAAAATTTGAAAAAAAAAATTTTTTTTTTGAAAGAACCTGTTTGGTGGAGAATACTTTTCTATAATTTCATAGAAAATAGGAGAGAATGAAATTCACAGATAAAAGCTTTTATTTTATTTTGTTGTTTTACAATAATAGATACAATAATATTGATAGGGGGGGAATCTAGCGAGGATTGGGGTGTGATTGAGTTAAGATACTTGAGATACAAGTTGGAGAACCTACAGCTTTATTTACAAACGCACAAACACCACACACGTAAAACTGCAAACATTATATAACACATTTAAAGACATATTATAGATTCGAGGAAGGATTGAACTTCTAAGCAGAAAACCCGATAATTCAGATAGGCGCGGAGTGCACGAAAGATATTTCCTCTCCGGTGGAGAGTCTGTAAGCCAACTAATACGCAGGTTCGAATTAAATATATTTCTTCACGGGACAGATTACAGATTACAAACTAAACGTTTCTCCACAAAAGCGCCTGGTTGGTTGACTTCCTTTCGGGTGGAAGTCTCGATGTCTACTTACCATTTCTCCTTAATGCCATAGGCGCGCTCTTGCCAGTGTGTAGGAGGAAGTGCAGTTACAATACAAAATAAATTCAAAACATTTATGAAAATCTAAAGTTTTACATAAATTAAAAGTTTTGTGCAGCAGTAAAATTAAAAATTAGTAAATATCAGATGAAAGTAGTAAGTCGAATAATATATATTAATTAACTAGAATCTTTTCTTTATCATAACCATACATTTTGCTAAGAAAAATTGCCAAATTAGGAAGACGCTTTCGATTTTCCCTTAATAGAGAGTTTTTGCATACCGTATTCTTATCGCCCGATATTTTTTTCTCCCTAGCGCGCATGCTCATAGGAAATTGCGCATGCGTATCTGTAATAATGTTTCCTATGAGCATGCGCGCTAGGGAGAAAAAAATATCGGGCGATAAGAATACGGTATGCAAAAACTCTCTATTAAGGGAAAATCGAAAGCGTCTTCCTAATTTGGCAATTTTTCTTAGCAAAATGTATGGTTATGATAAAGAAAAGATTCTAGTTAATTAATATATATTATTCGACTTACTACTTTCATCTGATATTTACTAATTTTTAATTTTACTGCTGCACAAAACTTTTAATTTATGTAAAACTTTAGATTTTCATAAATGTTTTGAATTTATTTTGTATTGTAACTGCACTTCCTCCTACACACTGGCAAGAGCGCGCCTATGGCATTAAGGAGAAATGGTAAGTAGACATCGAGACTTCCACCCGAAAGGAAGTCAACCAACCAGGCGCTTTTGTGGAGAAACGTTTAGTTTGTAATCTGTAATCTGTCCCGTGAAGAAATATATTTAATTCGAACCTGCGTATTAGTTGGCTTACAGACTCTCCACCGGAGAGGAAATATCTTTCGTGCACTCCGCGCCTATCTGAATTATCGGGTTTTCTGCTTAGAAGTTCAATCCTTCCTCGAATCTATAATATGTCTTTAAATGTGTTATATAATGTTTGCAGTTTTACGTGTGTGGTGTTTGTGCGTTTGTAAATAAAGCTGTAGGTTCTCCAACTTGTATCTCAAGTATCTTAACTCAATCACACCCCAATCCTCGCTAGATTCCCCCCCTATCAATATTATTGTATCTATTATTGTAAAACAACAAAATAAAATAAAAGCTTTTATCTGTGAATTTCATTCTCTCCTATTTTCTATGAAATTATAGAAAAGTATTCTCCACCAAACAGGTTCTTTCAAAAAAAAAATTTTTTTTTTCAAATTTTTCAGGTTAATTTTATAATTTTGTTGAAGAAAAAATAATTGAATGATGACTTTGATATATTATTATTCTCAAAATAAATGATAGAATTTAAAGCATTTTTTTGTAATATTCATGTCACATTTAAAGTTTTGTTTTGCTTGGAAATATTAATTTAAAATAAATTTTTATAAATGTGTTTAAAACATTGTTTTCATGCCACCAAAGTATGAGAAAATAAAAACAATGAGAAGCAAACAAATTTTTGAGTATTGTTACATTGTGGCTAAATTTAAATTTTAACCGGCCATTGTATATTCGTTTATTTAACACTAACCAACAATTTAACGCTTTGAGTTACCTTTATTGTAAATGTATGTCAATATTTAGGGGGTTAAATGCTTTCTAGTAACTATGAGAATAGCTCCTAAAAGACACACTGTAAAAAGTTTTAAGCAATTTTTTTAGAAAATAATTTGACATGAATAAAATTTAAGGACTTTTTTCATCATTTTGGTATAACAAAAACAACTGGTATTTCTTTTTAAGCATTTTATGCATCAATATCATCAACATCAAAATAATAAAAACCTTTTACAATTTGTTTTTCAATTTGTTAAATTAAAATTAAAAAAAAAAGTTATTTGACAAATTTTTAATAACTTTAAAAAAATAAAGGCAAGTAATTTTTTTACTTAATTTATAGTTTCAAACATATTTCTTATTTTTAAAAGCATATGATTTTTAAATAGTAAGGCTGCTTGATGGCCAATTGGCTAGTGCTCTGGCACCACAGGCGTCAGGTTCGAATCCTGGCGGTGGCATGGATGTTTATTAGTTGTTCGGAATCCACGTTAAACTGTAGGTCCCGGTCTAATTAGGGCAAAGGAAAAAAGTATTCTTCAAGAGCGAAACAGCTCTATGATGGATTTCGAAATATGATATTTTTTGTTTCTTTTATTACGGAATAGGCTTGTCAGCCCTACGCCCCAACAGTTATAAGTCTCAATCTACTAAATAAGAATTCCTAAAAAGAATAAGGTAGAGCAAGTAAAAATTTTAAGTATAAATTTTTACTTGCTCTACCTTATTCTTTTTAGGAATTCTTATTTAGTAGATTGAGACTTATAACTGTTGGGGCGTAGGGCTGACAAGCCTATTCCGTAATAAAAGAAACAAAAAATATCATATTTCGAAATCCATCATAGAGCTGTTTCGCTCTTGAAGAATACTTTTTTCCTTTGCCCTAATTAGACCGGGACCTACAGTTTAACGTGGATTCCGAACAACTAATAAACATCCATGCCACCGCCAGGATTCGAACCTGACGCCTGTGGTGCCAGAGCACTAGCCAATTGGCCATCAAGCAGCCTTACTATTTAAAAATCATATGCTTTTAAAAATAAGAAATATGTTTGAAACTATAAATTAAGTAAAAAAATTACTTGCCTTTATTTTTTTAAAGTTATTAAAAATTTGTCAAATAACTTTTTTTTTTAATTTTAATTTAACAAATTGAAAAACAAATTGTAAAAGGTTTTTATTATTTTGATGTTGATGATATTGATGCATAAAATGCTTAAAAAGAAATACCAGTTGTTTTTGTTATACCAAAATGATGAAAAAAGTCCTTAAATTTTATTCATGTCAAATTATTTTCTAAAAAAATTGCTTAAAACTTTTTACAGTGTGTCTTTTAGGAGCTATTCTCATAGTTACTAGAAAGCATTTAACCCCCTAAATATTGACATACATTTACAATAAAGGTAACTCAAAGCGTTAAATTGTTGGTTAGTGTTAAATAAACGAATATACAATGGCCGGTTAAAATTTAAATTTAGCCACAATGTAACAATACTCAAAAATTTGTTTGCTTCTCATTGTTTTTATTTTCTCATACTTTGGTGGCATGAAAACAATGTTTTAAACACATTTATAAAAATTTATTTTAAATTAATATTTCCAAGCAAAACAAAACTTTAAATGTGACATGAATATTACAAAAAAATGCTTTAAATTCTATCATTTATTTTGAGAATAATAATATATCAAAGTCATCATTCAATTATTTTTTCTTCAACAAAATTATAAAATTAACCTGAAAAATTTGAAAAAAAAAAATTTTTTTTTTGAAAGAACCTGTTTGGTGGAGAATACTTTTCTATAATTTCATAGAAAATAGGAGAGAATGAAATTCACAGATAAAAGCTTTTATTTTATTTTGTTGTTTTACAATAATAGATACAATAATATTGATAGGGGGGGAATCTAGCGAGGATTGGGGTGTGATTGAGTTAAGATACTTGAGATACAAGTTGGAGAACCTACAGCTTTATTTACAAACGCACAAACACCACACACGTAAAACTGCAAACATTATATAACACATTTAAAGACATATTATAGATTCGAGGAAGGATTGAACTTCTAAGCAGAAAACCCGATAATTCAGATAGGCGCGGAGTGCACGAAAGATATTTCCTCTCCGGGGAGAGTCTGTAAGCCAACTAATACGCAGGTTCGAATTAAATATATTTCTTCACGGGACAGATTACAGATTACAAACTAAACGTTTCTCCACAAAAGCGCCTGGTTGGTTGACTTCCTTTCGGGTGGAAGTCTCGATGTCTACTTACCATTTCTCCTTAATGCCATAGGCGCGCTCTTGCCAGTGTGTAGGAGGAAGTGCAGTTACAATACAAAATAAATTCAAAACATTTATGAAAATCTAAAGTTTTACATAAATTAAAAGTTTTGTGCAGCAGTAAAATTAAAAATTAGTAAATATCAGATGAAAGTAGTAAGTCGAATAATATATATTAATTAACTAGAATCTTTTCTTTATCATAACCATACATTTTGCTAAGAAAAATTGCCAAATTAGGAAGACGCTTTCGATTTTCCCTTAATAGAGAGTTTTTGCATACCGTATTCTTATCGCCCGATATTTTTTTCTCCCTAGCGCGCATGCTCATAGGAAACATTATTACAGATACGCATGCGCAATTTCCTATGAGCATGCGCGCTAGGGAGAAAAAAATATCGGGCGATAAAAATACGGTATACAAAAACTCTCTAATAATTTTAAGATACCATATAAACATTTTATACAGATTCCATGTGAATCCGAAAAAAAAATCATACAGGTTTTGTTTTTTTCCGCATTGTAAACGTCTTATTAATTTTTTTTCATGTTTTCCCGTTTAATTATTACAATACAAACGTTAAATGATAGTGTGTGCTATACATTTGTAAATATTTTTATTTTATTTCTTTATTTTTTTCTTCATACAAAATAAAATCAAATTGACAGAAATTAAAATTTATTTTTGAAATATGAAAGTTTCGATAAATGATCATTTTTTAATTAAAATAATTTTATTTCATGTAAAAGCAGAAAAGAAGTATCAATTGTTTACAAGTATCAAATTAATAATTAATCACGTTTTAAATGAATTAAAATTCATTGATTAAACAAAAAAAAATTATGTTTAAAATTTTATGCTATGAGTACTTTTTGCTTTTCTCCAAAAAAAGTAAACATCCTTCGATTTGTCCGAATCGAACAAATTCGATTTCGATCTTCTTTGTCACTTTTTCAATAGCCCAATTCACATTTCTCAATAATATAATTTACCGTGAAAAGATCCAAAATCGGTGTCGGATCACTCTGACGCTCATAACACGATTGAGTCCCGAATTTCAGTGCTTCAGAATCCACTTTAAACAGTATGTTAGGTCCTTATCTAATATGACTGGCTGACAGTCCTACCCAGTAAAAATACATCTCCACTTCCGAAATCTGCCAGTAGGCAGATGGCCTTAGCTCTCCAAAGGGCTGTGGCACCAATGAAGAAGATTAAAGTGTTGTTATGACTAATCCTCAATGTTATGACTAATCCTCAATGCCCCAGTCTACTCATGGATGGAGGAAAAAGGGACAGCTTCTGTTGTGATGGAGCACCCTCACGTATAAGTCTGACTTGGCTGCGAGTCGCTGATGACTATTAGGCGTATAGTCAATAACACTACCCCGTAAAAGGAAAACAACTCATGTTTCGAAATTTGGCAGAAGGTCTTAGACCGCTTTGGAGCTGTTGCACCATGGAAGAACTAGCAGATAGAATTTTGTTCGCTATTTATAAAAATTGTTTATTAGTTTGTTTATTCAAACCAATGTTTTTAATTTCTTGGATGTATGCCTATTAGGCGTAGCAATAAATTGAAATTTAGTTATAATTTAACGATATTGCCAAAAATATCCATTCAGTCTTCTTATATATACAAGGTTTGGTTTGTCGCTCTACTGTCATTTTTTGTACACTTTAGGTTAATTAGACCGGGGCCTACAGTTTAAAGTGGATTCCGAACCATTAAAAAACATTCATGTCACCGCCTGGATTCGAACCTGAAGCTTGTGGTACCATAAATATACAAAGAGATAATAACTTTCATTGAGAGGATCTTGGTGGGATTTAATAAAAGAGCCAATTTGAATCACTTCTTTATTGTACCTTTGTATACACCGGTCTTTAAAAATATATAGTTGTTAGTAGTCAGAGTTAATAGTCTTTCAATAATATAACGATTAATTATTAAAGAATTTATTTATTATCTTTATTAGTGCTAAATTATTGAGCTGTCGAATATCGAAAACTCTTCGCGGCTACAATAATTAAATAAGCATACGAAACCCATGTTACAGACACTAAACAATTGTGATCGCATATCTCATTGTCTGCACCATTGAATTAGTTTACGGTCAGATATCACAATAAAAGTCTGATATCACCGCTTTCAATATATTAGCGAACAGGAAAAATGAGTCGTCGAAAAAGAAGATACCAGTGTTGTTTTTCTGTCCGTGTGTGTTTATGTGTTTTGCATAATTTACAAGTATTTGTTAACTAGGCCAAAATGCTGAACTCGATACAAATTCGATCGAGTTGTTAATTTTGCAAGGAAAGTGTCGCCGCATTCTTGTTCTTTATTACCCCCGTCTGCGCACTACTTTTCGACTTTAGAGGCTTAATGTTTCATCTATATAGATAGAATTAGACCTCCTGATCTACAAACCCGCTAAGCGAATGAGGTGGAAAAAATAAGGGAGCTGTAATTGCTCGTGCTTCTTTTGTTCCTTCGAGTTCTTTAAGTGTTAATGGACGAGGATTTCCCTTCGCAAAGATATTGGTTCCAAATTAGAGGAAGCATTTCTTCCCTTTTAAATTTTTAATCGATGTTTTTTTTTTTTTAACATTTTATTACCCTCACTTACTTAGCTTACTCTACTTGTTAATGTTTTTGAAAATTAAACTTAACAGGTTGTTATTGTCTAATAACCTTTGAAACACAAGAAATAAATGAAATACGTGTTGCAGTTAAAATAAAAAAAGAGAAACTGTATGCTTTATTGGAGGAAGGAAGTAGAATAGAGCAGATCTTCTAATCTACATAGACAGAACAAAGTCCCTCGTATATATGCCGAGGATGGTACTTTACATATGTAGGCCAGGAAGTTCTAAACTTTAGTTCAAGGAAATAATTTAGTTCTTGAAGGAAATAATTTAATTTTTTTGAGTATTTTAAATTTGAATAAAACAGCGAAATTTTATTTGTACATTAACACCGCGTTACTTATCACTGCGTTAATACTACATAATACTGCGTTACTGAGTCACTACACAATACTGCGTTACTGGGTCACTACACAATACTGCGTTACTGAGTCACTACACAATACTGCGTTACTTAATATTATAATACAGCAATAATCATTAACACAAAAATTAGCTGGCGTATATAATTATCAGCATTAATAATTATTTATAATATTAAGCATAATTATTCAATTTCATTTTTATCTTTAAATTTCCTTAACTGAGCTCTACTTACTATAAAAGTAAAGTAAAATTAATAAAATCAAAATTATATCCAAATATCAAACATTAATAATAAATTAATTAATAAGTTTTTTAAAAATTCAAGTGTATTTTTATCCGGTAAGCGAATGCGGTGGATAAAATAAGGGAGCTGTAATTATTTGTACTTCTTTTGTTGAACTTTGGAGTGTTAATGGATAAGGATATCCCTTCGAAGATATTGGTTCCAAATCAGAGGAAGCATTTCTTCACTTTTAAATTTTTAATCGATGTTTTTTTTTTTTTCATGAAGTTTTCCATTTTATTAATTACCCTTACTCACTTAACTTACTCTACTTGTTAATTTTATTGAAAATTAAACTTAATAGGTTGTTATTGTCTAATAATATTTGAAACACAAGAAATAAATGAAATACGTGTTACAATTAAAATAAAAAAAAAGAAACTGTATGCTTTATTGGAGGAAGGAAGTAGAATAGAGCAGATCTTCTGATTTACATAGACAGAACAAAGTTCTTCGTATATATGCCTAGGATGGTACTTTAAATATGTAGGCCAGTAAGTTCCACTGTGTAGTTCAAGGAAATAATTTAATTCTTAAGAAAAATAGTTTAATTTTTTGAATACTTTAAATTTGAATAAAACAGCAAAATTTTATTTGCACATTAGCACCGCGTTATTTATCAACAACAATAATTATTAACACAAAAATTAGTTAGCCTATATAATTATCAGCATCAATAAGTATTTATATTATTAAGCATAATTACTCAATTTTAATTTTGTTTCTTTAAATTTCCTTAATTGAGCTCTAAAAGCAGAGTAAAATCATAATTATATCCTAAATATGAAACATTAATAATAAATTCATAAATAATTTTTTTTTTAAATTAAAGTATATTTCTGTACATATAATTGGATCTAGAGGAGTCTGGTGAAGAGCGGGTTGCATTTTCATCTGGGTTCGAAACTCAATAACGGTTTGGTATGGTTTGGTTTGTCGCTCTACTGTCATTTTGTGCACACTTTGGACTAAATAGACCGGGATATAACATATATATATATATAGAGAGAGAGATTTCGTTTGGTTATTAACGTATATGTATAATGTATTAACATATATATGACCACTGACAAACATCCATGCTATGGCCAAGGATTGGGTTTGGGGTACGGGATTGGTTTTACAATATACCAAAACTATGTGAAATCGAGCAATTAAAGTTGCAAAAAAAGGCATTCAAGGTCTCTTTGATTCAATGCCAACTAAACAAAAACTTAGGGAAATTCCCTTTTCTTTTTTCCTGTGATGTGCGGTGTCAAGGTGTGATTCAGTGATGCAATATGAGATATACCACGAAGATGTGAACATGCAAGTACGAAATGTAATTCTTCAGCACCCCCCTTCCGCTAAGCACAGTATAATCAATTAAACATGTTATTACGGGATTGGCTAATTTTTGATTATTAATCAAAATTATGTGAATTCGAGAAACTAATGTTGTCAAAAAATGTACTCACGGTCTTCTTGATTCAATGCCAACTAAATAAAAACTTTCCTTTCCCCTTTCTTTTTTTTTTTTTTTTTTTTTTTTTTTTTTTTTTTTTTGATGCGATGTCAAGGTGTGATGCAATGATACAATATGAGATATACCACGAAGATGTGAACATCTTCGTGCGAGTACGACACCTAATACTTCAGCCCCCTAATTCTTCACCTAATTCCCCCCTCCCCCCGTTAGCTAAGTAGACATATAATCAATTAAAGAAGTACAGAATTGGCTAATTTTTTATTACTATATATGCCAAAAAACTATGTGAAATCTAACAATTAATGTTGCTAAAAATGCAATCACGGCCTCTTTGATTCAATGCCAGCTAAATAAAAACTTAGGGAAATTCCCTTTTTTTTTTTTTTTTTTTTTTTTTTTGTGGTGATGTGTGGTGTCAAGGTGTGATGCAGTGATGCAAAAAGAGATATACCACGAAGATGTGAGCATGCGAGTACGAAATGTACAGTAAAATTTGTTAATTATTAATTAAAAGATAATTGATTGGATATCGTGTCCTTGTGTCTAAAATTTGCAGTTGCGTACGTGATTACACACATATGTAGTGCCGAAGGAAGAGATAATCAGCAGTATTATACAAAATAGTAATTATGCAGTAACCTTGCCACACAGGGCCATATTCGCACCTGGGACGCTGTGAGGTTGTCGAACTCTTCAGCCTTGCAATTGGCCATGACTACCAGCAGACACACCTCCATCGCACTGGTTTGACTTCGGATGGGATCTGCCCATTATAACGGATCGCCAATATGGACGACGGTCACCTTTTTTACCAATCTGTATCACCGGCGATCACCTGAATCACCAAATTTACTTATCGATGTGCCTGATGGCATTACTGCACGCTACTGGGAGACTCGATGTCATATGGCTGAACAGCCCCAGATTGGAGTAGGATATATATATATATATATATATATATATATATAAGTAATTACGCAATCGCTTCCCCTCATTTAAAAAAAAAATAAATTCTAAGAAATTTTATATTTATTCTAATATTTTATTTGAGATAGTGAAAATTACTATTACAAAGTTATAAAATTACTTTCCGAGCTTTTATAGAGCTGAACAGTTACAATATCATCAACATTTAGAGCAGGAGTGGCCAACCAGCGCGCGCGCCAGGTTTATCACACTTTTACAAAATATATTTATTTTATAATGGTCAAAGTAGTAGAACCCAATGTATTAAAAAAAAAATACGCTACGTGTGTATCCATATATTCAAAAATTAACTGCCGAAATTATAAGAAAAAATTAACTTTGATTTTAAAATAATATTCTTACTAATATATGACAGATATTGCCTGTTTCATTGATGAGTTTACAATTATGAGTTCGCAGAATAATTAAATTATATTCTCCGAACTCATGAGGCGCGCGCATCTTGGAACCTTTAATATAAGAGGTTTTATGTTTCACATTAAGTGACCTCAGTGACAATCCCTAGATACGCATAGTTGATTGTTGATAGTAGAGCAAACTAGACTGTTAGTCTAAGTTGTTAGCATTTTTGGTTCAACTTACACTTGCGAATCGTGTTTTCTTTCTTTCTTTTTTTTTCTTCCCCCCAAAATGAAATTGACCAAACACAACAAAACACGCTCAAACATAACGGACGCTAACCTAATACAACAGCAATTATGATGTGCAAATACCCAAATTGAGATCGACTCGCAGAAGCTAAGTGAAAGAGTGGAGAAACAAATATCGCACAAGTAAAATAAATATATTTTATTGATTTCTTTTTTTTTATTTCATTATATTTATATATCTTTTACTATAAATTATCTATGTTTACATGTAAGAATTATAGTAACCACATTAACAATAACTCATTATGTTTCAATTTTTCACTCCAAAAAATTTCTATAGTGTGTCTAAATCTGATATGAGGATATATAATTTTATATGCAGCTCGAGGAGTTATGATGCATTTCCAAAGTGTCCAACAAGGTCATTTGTGTTGGCCCCCCGATAGTTTAATCATTTTACATGGAATTTATATATGATCTTTTAACAGTTAAGAATATATATTTAAGAACTTCAAATGTGATATTTTTCCTCTGATTAAACTTGTAAGAATAATGTGCAACTTTCTTAATAATATGCTCAAATTTGGAAACTAAATTGACAAAAAATGTTTGTAAATATAAGTTAGAACAAAATGTCTATTTTTGAATTTTAATAAATTACTTGAAAATAAATTTTTAAACAGATATATCTTTTCAACATCTCTGTTTTTTTTTTTTTTTTTTTTTTTTTTATTTATTTATTTATTCTCATTATCACGAAAAAATTAGTAGATAAAAACATTCCTTTATTTTTATTTGAATCTTATAAAGCTTAAAAAAAAAAATGCTTTTCAAAATCATAAAAACAGAAAAATAAATTTTTCAATTGTTTTAAATATATAGGGATATCTTAATGCTTTGGCTTGCCGCCAAATGCAGAAAATTCGACCTTTAATGCATAGAATGCTAACATTCAACGGGCCTGAATGGCCGAGTAGCTAGCGCTCTGGCGCTCGGTACTACAGGTTTCGGGTTCGAGTCCCGGCGGTGCCATGGTTGTTTGTAGTGGTTCGGAATCCACTTTAAAAAGTAGGTCCCGGTTCTAATAGGATCGTAGAGCGTTGCGAGGCATTGTTACTCCGCGTCCGTGGCTTATCTTCAAGTTACACGCGCCCCCTGGTTAATGCAAAGTGAGTACGTCTCTGCAGCACTTGCCTTAAGGCATCCAAAGACCAAGCGGCCTGTGTTTGCCAGCCGCATTAGAAAGAAAAAAAAATGCTAACTTTCAACTGTTGGAAATGACCTTGCAAATGATTAAATGACATTTTTCTTATGAAATGTTATACAGTTCCATGATATTAAGTAAAACCACTGATATATCACGTTTGGCTGCTAATATTTACATAGAATCACTGCAACGTGACTTATAACATTATGATTAAATTAATCGCATAAGCATGGACCTTTACCCAAATTACTGCGGGTTAAAAACCTAGCTAAGGACGTTTTCATAAGACTGACCTCTGGAATTGGTCATGAAGTTTTGCACAACAATTAGTCAAGTACTATCCTTTTAATTATTTATGTTAATACCTCTTTCAAATATGCGTAGAAGGAAAGGAAAAAAAAAAAAAAAGCCAATAAATTAATTAATTGAAATCGTATGCCTTATTATTCATTCACTGAAAGTAGGATCAATTAGGTTAAAATACTTTTATTGAAAGAAAAAAAAACCCACATCCACTCAATGTATCACATTCGTAAATGCAGGGTAGATTGCCCAAATACCCCTTTTGCAAATCAATTTCAACCATCTCAAAATTAGGGGTTTTATTTATATGTTAGTACTTATACATATACGCATAGATGCACATCATTATACATAAAAATGTACATATTCTACACACGACGTAAACAAACATAAACACATGCATACATACGTACAAACCTACACTACATCATGCATACGCACATTCACACACACAAACATATATCATACATATATTCGCATATACATATGCAGACATGCGTAAACACACACATGCATAACACTGGCATGCATACATAGACAAGCACAAACATACACTATAAATATTCATTCGAATATATTCCCACAGGTAAATACACACATTCATATAAGCATACAAATGCATCTGCATACTTACTTAAGTAAATATGCACTTGTACCGAAAAAAAAATACTGATTAATGTTGGCATACCCTCATGTATATTTAAGCATACCCATATCAGTACATAACATATAATCAATACATATTTAGACATGCATATACGTCTTTACAAACATGCATTAAGTACTAACCGATAAATAACACTTTAATTTTGAGAGGGTTGAATTTGATTTGCAAAAAGTTTAATTTGAAATGCAAAGATGGGAATCTGATTTGCAAAAGGTGTATATGATTGGCAAAAAAGTAAATTTCATTTGCAAAAGAGTGAATTTGGTGAGCCAAAACTATAGTCAATGCATTGATAGTAAACAAAAATATGCTGCCTGTGCAAATGGAGTATTTTTTAACTACTTAGAATATCACTACTTTGTTCTTTGAGAAATAAAAAATTTTTGACTCATTTTCATAACAGAGAATCTACATAGACTTGCTTACAAGGTCAGCAAAAAGCGATTTATTAATAGGCCCAATATTTCTTAAAAGATCTTTTTTCTTGTGAAGTGCAAGTAAAAAATAAAAGATAGAGAGAGAACACATATTTTTTTTTCCTTTAAAGCCTACTTAATAGCCAATAAGGGTTGCATCAGAAGGCGCCGATCCTGAACCTCGGTTTTGGCCCGAGGGGGACGATCCGACTTGCAAACACGGAAGCCGCAATCCGCCATTGCATCACCAACCATTTTTTTCTCCTACTGATCCAGTGAGCCGATTCTTTTTACACGTGCCGAACCTTTTCTCAATCTAGATCCGAATGACAGACTGCACACACACCTTGAGAACGATCGAGGTCAATGTTGGACGTCTCCGAGCCATTCACTAAGTTTTGGTTTTAATTTTCCCGCCTTGTATGCAGCAGAGTCTTTGGAGTCTGCACTGCGCGTGTGCCTTAAAGTAAAAGGATACCTTCTCCATCATCCGAGTTTTCCGATTCTCTTCCTCTAGCCTTTATCCTTCACTCTAGATGTGATAGTAGAGGAAAGAAAGATAGTTAATTGTGATTCTTTCATTGTTACGGGAACCTGTAACGAATCTGTGTTCAAGAATGGAATCAAAGGTTATGTTAGGTATCCATTGAATCGTCCTTTAACGTTAAACATCCATTTGATTACAGCAAAGAAGGCCAACAGCTTTAATTGAATTCATATCGCAGATACTTATATAAGCTTTTCCATTACTCTTAATAGGGCCTGAATGGTCGAGTGGCTAGCGCTCGGTACCACAGGTTTCGGATTCGAGTCCCGGCGGTGCCATGGATGTTTGTAGTGGTTCGGAATCCACTTTAAACCGTAGGTCCTGGTCCTAACAGGATCTTGGAGCGTTGCAAGGGCATTGTTACTCCGCGTTCGTGGCTTATCTTCAAGGGACACACGCCCCCTGGGTAATGCAAAGTGAGTAACGTCTGTGCAGCGCTTGCCTTAAGGCATCCAAGACCAAGCTGTCTAAGTGTTTGCCAGCTGCATTGGAACAAAAAAAAAGATTGCTCTTAATTTATAACTTACTTAATAAAGGTAGATTTACCCCTAGATTTAATTGGGATAAATATCAATCACAAATCAGCTATTATATTAATTTTTTTTTCTTGACATCCGAGATTAATTTTCTAAAATTATTTGTTAGAGCTTTTAGAATGTAACACTATCTAGATTTAAGTAGGTTGCATTCACAGTATTTTTTATAGTTTATTAGTTCAATCGATAGTTAAAGTTAAATATCTATTTGATTACAGCAAACGGTTTAAATTTAATTCATATCGCAGATACTTATATAAGCTTCTACATTGCTATTAATTTATAACTTATTTAATGAAATTTAAATCTACAGATAAATATCACTCACCAATCAACTATTATATTCGCCACATCCTTTTTTTTAAACATACACAATTAATTTTCTATTAGTGCTTTCAGAATGTACTACTATATAGACTTATGTAGGTTGCATTCACAGAAATTTTTATAATTTATTACTTTCCTCGCTTAAATATCTACAATTCAAATTCATAAAGCTTACCTCGTGTGAATTTTAAATAGTTCGGAAAACTACTGCAATCTTTCCTAACTTTCAAATGTAAGGTAGTTACCACAAATTGCCTAATTCTCTTATTATTCCGATCCTGTACGGATCTCAAGGTGGATTTGCAACGGATACTAAAATCTGCATATGAGAATGTCAGCTTATTGGTAACATAAGAGGATAGATAGAAAAACAAACTTCCGATTGGTTGGAATTCTCCGACATAAAATTTTAATATCATCTTTACACTATATTTGATAAATAAGTAGATTGGATCAATGATTTCGATGTAAAGAACTTATTATTGTGCTTATTAATACTTTTTTTATGTGCTTGTCTTGTGCTCATGATCTTCCTAACTACAATCCCAACTTATTGAACTTGTATTTTCCCATGTTCTACCTAATGAAGAAAGAGGCCTGATAGCCAATTGCCTAGCGCCCTGGCCTTTTGTACTCCAGGCTTCAGATTCGAATCCTAGAGACGGTATGGATATTTGTGAGTGGTTCAGAATCCACGTTAAAGTGTAGGTCCCGGTCTAATTAGCCTAAAGTATGCAGAAACTGCTCGTAGAGAAACAAACCAAACTTAATCAAGAAAGGCCACAAGAAATTATGTCGAACATTGAAGGGAAAAAGGTCCTTATTAGCGGCTTCACGGCCAATCAGACGATTTCTTTCACAAATGGAAATGACAGGCTGTGTATTAGTGGGGCACTATACCAATAACTATACAGAGTACACTAAATAAAAACCAATTATGGAATCACAGTGAATTAAGCTCATTTACTTATCAAATAACTTTCATGCGGGTTTTTTTTTTTTTTTTGTGTGTGTGTGTGTGTGTGTTGCACAGGACTTATTAGCGATAGTGAATTCAAAATTCTAAAAATGTTAATAAGAAAGACTACAGAAATAGGCAATTAGACCTTTTTCAGAAAAAGTGAAAGCCGCGGCAAAAGTAAGTAGGAAAAATCAATATATTTAATGAAAACAGGGATGAACAAACCACGGCAAATCAATCGTACGTCAATTTTACTTTTAAAGGACATACAATATGTAATTTTTTGCAAGACTTTTCGGATTTAGATAAAAATATTAAAGTATAAATCTCCTGCTTTAATAATAAAAGAACCTCTTAAATATTAAAAATATATTTTATTCCCTGTTTTCTAACTTATTAAAAACTAGGATAACTTGAAGCTTTTCCAGTAATGCGCTAACGTAAATGTGTATTATTTTTTGCTATTTATTTATTTTTTGCTTAATTATTTATTTTTATTTCTTTAATTATTTATTTTTTGCTCTAATGCAATACTCCATTTGGCTATTAAGACATAACACTATCGACAAACGATCATTTCAAGAATATTTTGTATGGGATTCGGCAAAAATTTTAATTTTAAAACTATGGTTAACGAAGTATCTATGACTGTTGGTACACAATTCATTAAGACACACAATCCTTTTTAGATAAGCATATATTAGCAAGCAAACATTATATATAGAGAGATATATTGTAACCGTACTTCCTCCTATGCACTGGCAAGAGCGCCCCCTTGCAGCATACAGGAGAAAATGGTCGGTAGAGCTCGAGACTATCACGTGAAAGAAAGTACACCGCAACATACGCTCCCACTGAGAAACGCATAGTTTAAAGTCCCTCATTCCGAGAGGGGATATATTTAATTCAATTTCAATCTCTGTAGGCTATTAGTTGGCCTACAGTCTCTTACCCGGAGAGGAAGTATATTTCGCGCATTCTTCGCGTAGGTGATTATTGGATTTTCGACTTCTAAGGGAGTTCTTCAACGAATCTATAATTATTTGTCTTTAAATGTGTTAAATATTGTAAGTCTCTAATTGTATATATATGGTGCTTGTGTAAATAAAGCTGTGGGTTCTCCAACCTGTATTTCAAGTATCTTAACCCAACCCCACCCAGTTACCATCTCATTTCACAACTTGTACACTACAATATATACAGTGGATAAAAAAAGTATTGGCAATTGCCTATAAATGATCGTATTTGCTAACAAAGTATGTTTACAAATTTTATTTTAACATAGCGATTACAGAAGGAGAAAATACAAACAAATATAACGAAATTTTCATTTAAATATTTTTTTAGTCAAAATCTACGAGAAAATCCAAAATTTACATGATAAAAAAAGTATTGGCAAAATTATGAAATTGACAAAATTATGAGCGAATACAAAATCCGTATATGTTTAGTACTTTGTATGCATACCTTCTGCATCTATAACAGCTTGTAATCTATTTCTCATAGAGGAAACTAAGATCTTTGTTGTACTGTTGGGGATTTTGTGCTACTCTTGCAAGAATACACGTTTGAGGTCTTCTTTACTTGAAATTTTATGTTTCTTGATTTCTAGATCCAGCAGGTGCCATAAATTTTCAATTGGATTGATGTCAGGCGATTGAGGTGGGGTTTTTAATTGGCGAGGAGCATTGTAGAGTAACCATTCACGGGTGAGATTCGCTGTATGCTTGGGGTCATTGTCTTGTTGAAAAACGAATGATGTTCCCAAGCCAAGATTTTGGGCACTGATTTTTAAGTTATGGCGCAAAATGTCAATGTATGTATGTGCTGTCATAATACCATCAATAAAATGCAGTTTGCCATTTCCATTAGCTGCCATACAGCCCCAAACTAAGACGCTGCCTCCACCATGTTTTACAGTAGCAGTTAAATGTTGCTTTTCCAATTCAATATTTGGCCTCCTCCACACATATCGTCGTCCATCACTGCCGAAAATGTTAAACTTTGATTCGTCGGAAAAAATAACTGTGTTCCAAAACTCTTCAGATAAATCAACGTGGGATTTTGCGAAATCTAACCTCTTTCTCCTATTTATTTCCGAGATGAATGGTTTCTTTCTAGCTGCCCTTCCATAATAACTTCTCTCGTGTAAAACATTCCGTACAGTCTGTAAGCTGAAAGTCTTTTGCGAAGTGAAAGCAACGTCTCTAGCTATCTGGCGTGCACTTATTTTAGGGTTTTTCTTAACGTTGTTAATAATGACACGTTCTTCTCTTGTAGAAAATATTCAAGGTCGTCCACTTCTAGTCTTATTTTCCATTGATCCTGTCTCCTTGAACTTTTTTACAACACTTCTGACAGTAAATAAACTTATATTGAACTGCACTCCTATAGCACGATAAGTTAAACCTTCATTTCTGAGCCTAATAACCGTGTTTTTTACACTAACGTCCAACTCCTTCGATTTCGAAGTCATTTTACTGCAGTAATCGCAAAATAATGCATAGACACTTTTGGAGTAGTTTTGCAGACTTTATACCGGTAGAGTTTCTTATCAGTCGAAACACGTGACTTCAATGTAACAAAATTTGCATAGCAGTTAAAACTTTGCCAATACTTTTTTGACCTGCAAATTTTGGTTTTTGAAAAAAAAAATCGTAGAAAATGCAAATTAAAATAAAATTTTTACTATTTTTATCTATCTAAGATGTCTTGTATTTAATTACGACAGCCTAAAATTGCATAACATTTTATTTATTTGTCGATATGAATAAATTAAGGCAATTGCCAATACTTTTTTTACCCACTGTATAATATTTTGTTCACAAATATATGCTTACATATTTTCTATAAATACATATATGTATATGTTTGGCCATCTATGTAGGCATTTAGTTTTTAATAATTATAGTTACTATCATTAATAAAAAGAACAAAAATTCGATAAATTATTCACTATAGAATCTCATCATCATCATCAGTGGCGCAACAGCCCCATGGTGGGCCAAGGCCATCCGCCTACTGGCAGTTTCTGAAACATGATATTTTTCATTTTACAGGATAGGGTTTGTCAACCCTATGCCCAACGCTCTAGTCATATTAGACGGGGACCTAAGAAAGTGGATTCCGAACCACTTAAAAGATCCATGGCACAGCCGGGACTCGGACCTGAAACCTGTGGAACAGAGCGCCAGTCACTCGGCCATCAGGCCCCCCACTACAAAAATGAAGGTAATGAAGATTCTTTATTGCAGCGAGACATAACAATTCAATTTTTTCTTAGCTCTGTCATGAATTTCGTGTGGCCTCAGGAACTCGATTTTTAAAGATTGCTGTTTCCAGAAAGATACAAAAGAGAGCATCTCGCTCATTTCTCCAAACAGGAGAGTCGCCATAGCATTCTACAGAGAACAACAACTTTGAAATCGGTAGGGGAACGTTTAATTCACTGATGAGTCATGATTCAGCCTAATCGCTTATTCTCAACATGTATGTTCATCTGGAGAGAATTAGAAACCTTCTCTACCTATTCTCCAACCTCTGTCAAAAACTATTATATCAGCCAGGTTTGATGATCAGGCCAGGTATTGTGATGGATGGGTGCACAGACCTCCATGTCTTTTATCAGAAACTCTGGGGTGAGATCTATGTTAGCATTTTTCGAGGTGGAGTTGATCCTGATTTTATTTTAATGCTCGACAATAGGCATCCACATATGGTTAACGAATTTCTATACAGTTAGAATATTGGCCAAATGGAATGGTCAGACGGATCACCAAATGCTCTTAGTAGGCAATTGCAAATAGCTTTTTTCTCAGAGAAACATTTAGAACCATTAAGAGCCTGAAAAAGGTATTTCTAGATGAGTAGGATCAACTTTCCCAGAGACAAACTACCTGATTTCCCATGTGAATTAACATTGTGAGAGTTGTATAATTAGAAAATGAGATCATACCTCCTATTAACATATTTTTTTAGGCATTAGAAATTCTGCTTTAGAACTTCAAGGTGCTGAAAAGTCTTACACACGATCATAGGTGCAAACCATAAATGTCCAATATTTAACAATTCAATTTAGATTTGTTTTAAAATATTAAGCTATGTTCATACTTAATTTCATTAAAATTTATTTGTTAGTTCTGGGTATAATCTAATAAAAGAATTCTCTTAATCTTGAACACTAATGTATTGAATCGAATTTCAAATTTGGTGATAACTAGAGGTATTTAAATGGAATATAGAAAAGTTAGAAACATTAAATATTATTATCTGAACATATTGATTACAAAATAAAAAGCAACATGAATTTAGATCATGGAAAAATGCAGTACATTAGAATACTATAACATACTGCAATTATGCATTTCCATGCTTAATTTATTAATTTAAATTAATAGGAAATTCTGCGATTTAATTATTCATCTTTAAATCTTTTTAAAATAAAACAGTTGGTAAAAATAAAACAGTTGGTAAAAATAAAACAGTTGGATTCTTTGACAGGGTATTTTTTTAAATTAAATTTTAAAATATATGCATTAATAAAATAAAATATTGAAACATTCATCAATGGAAATTTAAAGATTTATGCAAAAAAAAAGGAAAATAAGGAAAAAATATTTTAAAAATGCAGTATTTGAAAGATATTATAAATGTTAAACCAAATTAGATATTAATATCTAAAATATAATTTTTCACTTTTAAATACATCAAAAAAAGGGCTAAAAATAACAAAAATTAGACCATCTCAGTGCTTAATTTACAAATTTATTTTTAGATTAATATACAAATAAAAATAAAGTTTGAAAGTTATATAAATTTGAAAGCAATAAAATATTTTTAAACATAAATATACAATTCAAGAAATTTGAAAGCAATTTATTTAAGTAACAAGAATTTTTTTTTAAATTTTTCCACACATAATCTAATTTACTTTAATCAAAGTATGAACAGCACTTAGCACATCTCAATTTTCAAATTTTATTACAATAAACTGTCCAAATTAAATGCCAATTGATGACATAATTTTCAAAAAGCAATGAAATCCAACTTTGAAATTTGAAAAAAATATATGTGTGATGCAATTTATTTAAATGCCTTTATTTTATAAATCTTCCATTAAAGAGCTTTTACAATTTATACATATATACATATTAAAAATTATGTACATTTGAGCATTTCTTCTCCATTACCATGTAAAAGGGGCTTTCTCCCTCAATACTTTAACATTGTATTTTGCCCATTCCTTTTGTTTAATCCATAGCTCTTGTGCAGTATCTAAACAACTCATAATAGCAGCTCCTTTCCATACTGTTACACGTGGGTCCATATCCTATTAATAAAAAATATATAATTAATAACTACCAATTTAAATTAATATTACCAATTAAAATCCAAAAACAATATGTGTCTGATGAAAGAAAGCTTAAACAGTCTGTTGATTTATTAATATGAAATGCATAATTAAATATTATTTAATTTTTGGTTCTCAGATCTTATATATGCTAAATTGCTTATTGTAGTGTTTAGGACTCAATATATAATCATTTATCTTATTTTAAAATATTGCTATGATTATAATGATTTCATAATAACCTGTATTGATTATCATACATTTTTAATTTTCTATTGTTAT
The DNA here is from genome assembly GCA_021605075.1 of Caerostris darwini. Classification (NCBI taxonomy): domain Eukaryota; kingdom Metazoa; phylum Arthropoda; class Arachnida; order Araneae; family Araneidae; genus Caerostris; species Caerostris darwini. Next base: position 313,439 of record BPLQ01012142.1, on the reverse strand, counting down.
TTTGTGTCTTCATGTCAAGAATGGGAACAAAAAAATTTCTGACTACTGGGTCAGATTTTTTACATGATTCTCGACTCTCTGTAACTTTATGTACTATTAAGTTTACAAATGGATTTAGAAGAATTTGTGAAATAAATTTAAAAACTTTTATTGAACTCATATATCTATAAAAATAGTTTTTTACAACTTTAAAGGTATGGTATTTGCACTCACTTAAAAAAAACATTCTTGTACTTTAAAAAAATTATACGTGTCCTATACAAGTAACAATACCAATGTGATATAGTATAGCTTAAGGCCAACAAGAGAAAATTGTAAAATTTAAGCACAAGCATGCTAAATTTGTAATACATTATGTTTTATTTTTTCTTAATATCTTCTTAATGTCTTCTTTTGTTGATTTGAGATAACTTCTTATTAGCTTCAATGCTGAGAAAAAAATTTTCAGCACTTACTTGGATAGCTGGTGCAGTGGTAACAATCTTTGCTCCTGGTTGTATTATTGAATGAAAGAATTGAATTGCCTCCTTAACAATTAATTTTAATGTAAATTCCTAGAATTTTCAACAAATAAAAATTAACTTTCATAGAAGAGTTGGGTGTCAGAGTTTAGACTAAGTCCAATTATTTTTAAAATGCTTGAGTCCTTCCTCCCAACACCCCACCTCTGCTTCATTAGCGTTGCATTTATATAAGAGTGATTTGTATAAAAGCCACATGCTATTCCACCAATGTATAGTCATCCAACATGTATTTCATTAACAGTTTTGCACTATGTTCCTTCGTAGTGAAATATGGTTAGTAATAGCTTTTGTAATGAACATGAAATAGGTTTCTACTTGATGTCTACAAAACCAATATTATGTCATATAAAAGTTTAAAAATTTGTAGTGAAAGATTCATACACACAGCTAAATAAGAAAATTTTTTTAATTTCAAAATTTAGGTGAAGTTCTACTGAATAAAGAATTTGAACATTATGAAGAGAAATAAAGTGTTAGTGAATTCAGTGGTTTCGTATTTATATTCATTATCAACAGCTAATAAAAATTATTGTCTTTCTCTCTCTCTCTCTATATATATATATATATATAGCCTCATTATTGTATTTAAAATATGAGTAATATAATAAGGATGGGCAAATACGACTTTGAAAAACTGTGTATTTTTACATTAAAATTGCCACAAAAAGTATTGGAAGTTAAAAACATTTAAATATTTTCCTGACTTAAAAGCAAGTTCTTTTAATATCGAAAAAAGATAAAATTAATGAGTATCAAGAAAATTTCAGAGCTAAAATCAAATTTTAAAACTAGATTAGAAAATCTAAGTAGTTTCAAATCTACATTTGCAATTTTTGTTAATCCATGTGCAATTTATATTATTCAAGTTGGTTTTCTAGTTTCTGATGCAATGCTATCTGACACAACATAGGGAAAAATAACATAATAGAAATAAGGGGGAGGACTAACTATTACAAATGCAGTACAAATCTCTTTTTCTAACTGATTTTTGAAAATTGATGCCAAAACAAACTAACTGAAAAAAACTTAAATGACTAAATTAATTGAAGAAAGTGATTTGATGACTATTGTTAATTTTTGGTAGAACATATTCCTGTGAATGATTATACTCAACTTATACTACTTAATATATATATTGGTTTATATAACAGTAGCTTAAACAATTACTGCATACAGCTTTGACAAATTACACAGCAGACTTTAAAAAATTATCAAAAGAAAATCAACTGAAATTTTAATAATTATTATTATTATGTTAATTTTATTCCACTGTATTTATTCAATAAAATTTTTGCCTATATTTTTTAAATTCATATTGTTTATTTGATTTTCAATAAAGTTAAATGAATATTAGCTATGGTATCTAATTTTATTAAAAATATGACATGACTATATAAAGAAATATAGAATCTATATGAGGCTCTGGGTGACTTAACTTCTATCCACCCTTGTAATATAACATTAAAAACTGGTTTGAAGTCTTAAAATTTATCAGCTCATTAATTTGATTATTTTAATTTAGTTTTTAATTAGCATTATTAGATTTTAAGGTATTTAAAAAACATTTTCACAATAAAATTTTGTAAATGCCAAATTTGAAAAGAATTTGATTAAAGACAATGTATAAAAGAAAAATTCACTGTACAGGTTTGATGCATAATAAATGTATATATATATATTTTTTTAATTCTGATCAGCCTCATAAAAACATATCTAAGTTTTTTTTAAATAATTAAAAATAAACTAATAACTTCAAAACTGAAGTTAAAAACTAAGCACATATAAAATAATATTTGATTTATAAAAATTCATAAATGATGTAACACATAAAATAAAATAGTCTTAATAGATAGAAAAAGTAAATAGTGGAAGATTTTGATCAACATTTCCTGGTTCTGTCTATGAATTTTCATAGACATTTTTCATTTCTCTGTAATATGAATTTTTAGACAATTTTAGATTATAGCATCCTTTTGCTATAAATTGTATAGTATTTATCCTAAGGTTTTTATTTATTTTTTTCTAATAGCATTTTAATATTCTGCTTGCTGATTGAATATATTGAAAAAATATATAACGTAAGTCATTATATATTGGTTTCTACAACATGTTTTTAACTATTCACTATTTTCAGTTTTTCTTATTAAAATAATATTGTCTTCTGATATTATTAAATTAAAATTACTCATTAATCAAAAATAAATCAATCTAATTCAAAGAATTCAGGGATTGAAATATATAACTTCATTAAAACAAACAAAATTTACAGTAATAAATAAAAAAATTGGGAAAAAAAATGAAATTTGCGTTTTATACTAAAAAAAATAATAAAAATACTTTTTCTAAGAAATAAAATATGTAATATCATATTGCTTTTTAAATTGCCATTTGCGTTTAAATATAACGGATATACTTAAAATAAGAATAAAAATATTTTATAAAAATTCATTATAGCTCTCTCATAACGATGAAAAAAGATGGGTCTTTAAAATATAATTTTGTATGCAAAGTCAATATTTATCAAATATTTTGGTATTAATGAGAAAATGTTTCACTGAAAGTAAGTAAGAATAATATTAAAAATTCCAACTAAAAATTATTCTAAAAAGTATATAAAATTCAATGATATGAATATGAACTTAAAAATATAATCAAATATAAATGATGAACCTAAAAATCATTTTTTAAAAATCAAACTATTTAAATTAAATAATTATTTAAATAGTTAATTATATTAAAACAGTTAATTAATTATATTTAGTCCATATTAAACTCTACCTTTTATTTTAATTTATATTATAAAAATCTATAAATAATAGATAAAATGTCTAATCCATATAAATTAAGTTGGTGCATCTCAATTTAAATCTTTTCATAAATGCAGCCCAATTAAAACATTTTTAAACTTACTTTAGGTCTAGTTATGATTTCAAATTGTTCGCTTCTGAACATTATTGGGATTTGAACTTGCAGTCTGTTACGCAACCAGGTGTGGATGCCAGTGAACATCATACCACCACCAACTACTAAAATACAGCTATACATTTTCATTTTCAATTCATCACAATCTGAAAAAGAAAAAAAAAACTGAAAAATTAGTTTTGCAAAACTATAAAGTAATACAATAATTAAAAAAAAAAGAATTTTCATTTTGCTCATATAATGATTGCAATTCTTTTCAGTCAGTTGATAAAGAAAAATATGTCATGATAATTACCTATTATATTTGCTTTTATTCTTTTTTTTTTTCAGTTTTAGTTTAATAGATTGTCACATGCTTCTTCTTTATGGCTTTCCAATGTTTTGCATATGTGTTCCACACACACATGCACACACAAAAAGGAAAATATTGTCACATTCTTCCAACCTTTTATTATTATTATTTCATTTATGCCATGAAATTTATTTATTTAATTGACTTCAAAATTAAATAAACATTAAGGAAGAATGTGACAACATTTCTTATTTTTTCTTGGAGCCCAGATGTAAAATGTAGGAGAGCCATAAAGACGAAACATATGAAAATCCATAAAAATAAAGTTGAAAAAAGAAAAATTGTAATATTATAAGCACATATCAAAGTTTTTATACAAAATTAAAAGTGTTCATTATATTAAGTTTTTAAAATGTTTAAGCAATTGAATGGATGGTCCTGCTTCTTTTATAAAGCAAAATGTAATGTTAATTTTTTAAAAATATTTTATCTTGACTTTCTAACAACTAAAGTAAATAATGTCAAAAGTGCTGATTATGAAAAGGATAATGTAGTCAGTAATACTCGCTAATCAGGAAGTGAATGATTTTAAAAATTATAATTAAAATCAGTGCTTATATTTTTTTCATATTTTTGTTAGTATTTTAAATGATAATTTAAGCTTTATCATTGTAACATTAATTGTTACTATTTATAATTTATTTTGGTTCTTAGGAAATCAATAGTTAGATAAAAAAATATTAAAATGATGCTTTGTTTTATATTGCTTTATTTATTGCTCTTGCTTTATTCATTACATCATTAAATACCAATATTTAAAAACTAATAAACTAACATCTTTTTAACAGATAAATAAAAGCTTATCAATATAAATGTTTATGACTGCAGTTTCTCTCTATAACTCTCAAATTTAATTCTTACTTGAATAAGGAAAGCAGGCTAATGAAATATAATGATTGTGTCATATACTGGTGTGCAAAACTTAAGCAACAGGTGTTTTTTTTTTCCCATAACTCCCCAAGAAATCATCTGACAGACATGACGTTCAGAAATGAGGGAGAGTATTATGTACGTAAAGATAACGAAAACATCGGCGCTGAAAAAGGAATACAATGCATACGGTATGGAATCAAACAAAAGCAAGCTTTATTGAACGCATAGTATCGTGGTTTATGATTGTCTATCCAAGAGGAAGAACAACAAGCAGACGTTCCTTAATATGGGATATGCCCTCCCCTCACTGCAATGGTTTTTTCGCACCGTCTCCGCATACTCAGAACCAGCTGGTGCAACATTTCTGGCAGTAGGAATGCCCATTCCTCAATCAGCATCTGTTTGAGTTGTTGGGTGTTCTCCGGAGTATGCAAGCGTGCTGCAATGCGTCTCCCCAAAGCATCCCACTCATGTTCGATGGGATTTAAATCTGGGGAGTACGCTGGCCAATCCATTCGAGTGATATCTTAACTTTCCAGTAGCTCCTCAACAGTAAGAGTCCGATGAGGCCGTGCATTGTCATCCATAAAAATGAAGTCTGGGCCAATGGCACCTCGGAACAGACGCACATGGGGAAGGGGTACCTCCTCACAATAGCGATCCACGGTTACAGACCCCCTGTCGAAAACGTGGAGCTCAGTTCGCCCGTTTAGCAAAATGCCTCCCCAGACAAGAACTCCAGAACCACCATAACGATGTCTTTCCTTGAGGTTACTGGGATAAAACCGGGTCCCGACCTCTCTCCAAATCAAAACGCGTCGAGAATCACTTATGGTACAGAACCGACTCTCATCCGTACACAGGACACGACTCCATTGATTAGTTGTCCAGTTTTTGTGGTCTCTGCACCACAGTAAACGGTATCGTCGGTGGCCAACTTTCAACGGTAGGCAGCGTATCAGGACGGCGGGCGAATAGGTCCACTTTGAGAAGGCGTCTGGTCACAGTAAACCGTGACACTTGTCGTCCCGTTGCTGTACAGAGTTGCTGAGCAATGGCGCTTGCTGACTGCTGAAGGCCTCTTTTCGCGTGAAGGACGATATATCGGTCATTCCCTGCAGTTGTCTTCCTCGGGCGGCCACCACCAACCTTTCTAACAGCTGTACCTGTGGTTTGGAACGCTTTCCAAGCGCGCAAAACGACACTTTTGTTGATTCCGAACTCTACAGCTACACTGGTGACGGTATGCCCCTCTTCCAGCTTTCCGATCATTCTTCCACGTATGAAGTCGTCCAGGTGATTTCTTCTAGCCATATTTCACGAACTGACTCACTGGCACTTGCAGCGAATATGTTGAATTGCGTCTCCGTCCTTCCTTTTATTCTACTGTTGAGCTGCGCGCGCCGACAACACGCGTTCTGCGTAAGCTCACGTCGCCTCCGACGTTTCGTTCCTGATGTCCTGATTTCGTCCATTTCTTTTACAGAAATGCTTCGTACTGACTTACGTGTTCATTGTACTGATCTCCAATTTCATGGCTATCTGCTAAATTTTTACATTGTTGCGTACGTTTTGCACACTAGTATAGTTAACTGAAATCATTTTCAGCTTAGAATTTAAATTATATTAATTAATTTACACTATTAGTGTATGATATAGTTAGTTTAATCTACAAATACTAGCAGTATTTTCAGTTTTCTCATTTATGAATTATACTTAAATAACTATTAAAGCAAACATTTATTACAAATAATATTTATAATTTGGAAATAATACTAATTGCAATACATTTTTGTAGATACAAAAATTTAAGCTATAGTAAATATAGTACATTTATGAAAAGCTTTGTCTATTCACTTACCACAACGTTCAATACTTTGCACAATAGCTTGATCTATACCCAGAAGTTGATCACAATTCAATTCTTGTTCTGTTTCTTTTACAGAAATGCTTGCAGGAGTTTCTGTTGAATCAATATCATCTTCCAAAATACTAGAATTCAAATGTGAATCCTCAGTGAAGGATTGTTCAGTAGGACCTTCTGGAGTATCTTTCACACCACGTCGCTGATTTATGAAAGATTGCATCAATTATTTAATAAGAAATATATATACACATAAAAACGAATAAATCAAATATAAAATTATAGTTCCTATTCAGCAGAATTTTTTATAAATAAAACTCCAACAAGTTATATACTTGCTAACAAAAGTTTTCAAAATTATAATTAAAAATAATTTTCTTTTCTTCATTCTGGACACAACAGACAAAATCATACTTATATTGGCTTTCAATATATTTGATGATAATTTAAGGTATGTCTTAAAATTTCTAAAAGTTTTTCTTTAATGATGTACTTAATTGAATGAAGTATTCAATGTCAGACTTTAAAATTAGAAAATTTAAATCATTCTTTTCATTTAGATAAATTTCAGATTTAATCTTAAAATACATTATAATTATCCAGGCATATATTTAACAGTAAGACAAACTCATCCAATAAACTAAGAGATAGTATTAACTAACCATTTTACAAAAAATAATGACACAACATATTTTTATATTTTGATAAATTTTAATGGTATTTCCAAGAGAATAATTAGTAAGTATTTAACCAAAATTATAAAAGGTACTTTTTGTATGATAAAACAAAACTAAATATAATGAAAGAATGAGCAATAATAATAATAAGAATCAACAAATATATAGATTTGGTAATTCAACAAAAAAAAAATAGTCAAAATAACTGATAAAGTATCTGAAAAACTTATATTTAAAAACTGAGATACATATATTTCATTTAAATCTTACTGAACCAATAAAACATTTAAGAAATTAAGACTAATATTTCTTATTTATAAATAAACTATCCAAATCTTACTTGTGTTTGCATTAAATATAATTCATCATGAGGATCATCAGGGATACCTTCATTTCTTTGCTGAGTTCTAATTTTTTTAGTTCCAGTAATTCCTAAGAGTTCAGGGTGAAACAAAGCTAAAGGTGCAATTAAACATTCATCACCAATCTGAAAAAAAATTAATACAATTTCTTACAACTATCTTAAAAGAAAATATCTTTATTAAAAAATATTTTTAAAAGTATCCAAAAATACAGATTAGAAAAAATTGGGAGAAAAGTGAGACATTTACAATTTTTTACCCTAAATAAATTAAACAATTAATCCCAAAATATTTATAAAGATATTAGCAAAAAGCGATTGTAACATCTTCAAAAAGAACAATTAAAAAGTACCGTATGCTAAAATTCTGAATACAGCAAGAAAAATACACAAAGATGAAAAGTTTTATCTACCAAAAGCAATGCATATAACAAAATGGTAAATACAAGATAAAATATATAACTTATTATTTTAAGTATGTAGTGTTGATATCTATTCTTACTTCCTACTTTCTTCAATAGTAAACTCAAATAGAATATATCTGTGGGTATGATCACCTTTTAAATGCTTAGTTTATGTGAAAAAAAATTATTTCAACTTTATTGTATTTAATGTCTGCTAGAATAAATAATATTATTAAAGATATATTAAACATAAAAATACAAATAATATTAAAATGCTAAAATAATATCAAAAAAATTCTATTGATAACTACCGATGCAATATATATATATATATATATATATAATAAACTAGAAATTTTTTTTAATAAATAATAAAGTGGTAATAAACTAATAATAATAAATAAGTGGTTTCATATCTTCAGTTTATTTAACCATACTTCATATTGGAAACACTATTCTTTATTGTTCATTTTTATACACTCTTATTCACTTTACTTTTTTACTCACTTATTAATGCAAATTACCTAATTTTGATAACAAACTATTAGAATACTATTCAATTGGATTCAAAAATACTGCCATGAACATCATTATTTTAAGGTTTAACAATATAAATATTGCAAATAAAGTGAATGTAGGAAGCAATAAAAATAAATGTTAAACAGTATATTCAATATTAATTTATATTAACAAACAAGCTGTAAATTATCTTTACAAAATATTTCCAAATTCTTATAAAACAAATATGAATTTTAAATATTGATTTAAATATATATTTCAATACATATATATTTTAATTTTCTCATTAAATATATATTTAATGGAAAATGAAATTTTATTAAGGATAACATAATATAGAATTTATTCTACTTTAATGACATAGCGAATAACAGGCTGGCCAGGTCGTTTCACAAGAAAACTTCTGTCTTGTATACCGCAAACATCCTAAAATGAAAAAAAAATTTAATAAATTTAGTGAATTTATATAAAATGACTTTCAATGTATATAAAAATAAAATTAAAATTTTATGTCGATAAAAGCCAAACCATAATTTTAAATTTATGCTACATGAGTTAACTTTAACTCAACCAATAAAACAAAATTATTATTTGAATAATTTTTAAATAATAAATATTATTTTGAATATTCAAAGATTTATATATGGTTTAAAAAAGTTATAAAACTATTTTTTATCAAATTTTACAATCATTTTATGTAAAAACATTTTTAAAAATAAGAAAAATTCAATTAAAAACATTTCTTCACTCTAAAGTTTATAAATGAACAAATAATTTTAAAAAATTCTACAATCATTCTTTGGATTATATTGGGTTGGTACATAATTATCAGGTGTTTCTTTGATTTGCTATATTTTAATAAAAATTTACAATATTTTATAAATTTATGAATGAAAATATCCTTCTATTTTTAGGTTATAAAAATGCTTGTCGATAATACTCATATTCATCATTTCCTTTTTCATAATAAATAGTGTTCAAGAATGCTTGATAATATCTTTTAAAAACGCCTGATAATTATGCTCCAACCCAACACAAATGTGCCATGCAGTTATTTTTGGTGTTAAAAGAAATATCAAAAATTAGATCAATCAAATGATTATGAAAAATAAGTTAGATCTAAAACATACCAAATTTACATGGCACAACTTTTCCTTCAGTTCTTGTAACATCATAGCATCTAGAGGTAGTTCTGGAGAACATGGGTAGGGAAAACTTAATTTTTCTTGCAGCCAATGAAACAATCTAGTGATATCACTTCCTCCATAGTTAATAGTTAATCTATAAGTAATAAATCGGATAATACATTATTTGAAAAAGAAAATAAATTTTATAGAGCATTTATTACAATTTCATAAGCAATCAGTGCTTTGAATTATTCTTTTGGAAAAAAAAAAAAACAATAGTTTTTCACCTCTGATAGTATTTTATATTATGCATTGTTCAATACATCTGGATGTAATGTAGCAAGAACACAAGTTTTTTTCACTGTTTATATATATATATACAAACACTTTTAAACAAAAAATCTATTATGCAAATTTCACAAACATAAAATATTATTTGCTTCATATCGAATATCATGTAATAGCAATAATAATGAATATTATCAAATCTATCAAATTAAAAATCAGAAAAAATGTCCATATGCTATGAAAAAAATATAGCACGCATATATCTTCTTATTGCATTAATGAAATTTTTAAAGTAAAATATTAATTTAGATATTTATTTCGCTATTTAAATGTAATTTTATATGGGAAATAAATAAACAAAATACTATACAAACAAATAGAACACACATCAAAATGTGTTATATTTGTCTCTATAAATAGAACTCCATTACAAAATTTACTACATATTTTTAAAAATAGAATACTTTAGTAGCAGTTACTAAATGAATCAACAAAATATCAATATATAATTGAATTCCTTTAATTAAATATTAGTGCAGCTCCAAATAAATATACTGAAATGTAAAATAATATTTCTTCCTATACCCTGTATGTATCTATTATCATTTTCATTTCATAGAAACATATTTGTACATCAAAATATATTTTTAATTATTTTAATTAAATAATAATGAATGTATAATTAAATTATATTTTTAATTATTTCAATTAAAATAAAATATGTAATAAAATAATAGATAGTAGAGTTAAAAAAACTCTCAAATAACAAGAAACATTACTATAAAAATTGCAAGAGCTAAATAAAAAAAATATTAATGTTATGCAATGCTATGTTAAATAAATAAAAAAAAAAAAATGAAGATCATTTAAATTTAATTAAAAATTTATTATGAATGACCTGGTTTGATTTTCATTCAAATTCAAACTAAGATATGCCAAATTGGATACATTCATTTAATAAATAAATTTTTTTTAAAGGATTTTAGACAAATGTTAAATTTTAATTTTCAAAAATGGTTCATCAGTATAAAAACATAACAGTCAAGCATTAAAGAATATGCTTCAAATCAATTTACACAAATTAAATTAAAAGCTTCTACAGATTTAGTAAAGTACTATATTATATAATTCTCAACCTGGTCTTTCTGTGAGAAATTCCATCTTCAACACATGATATTGTAGTTTTTTGATCCCCAACATCAACAACACAAGCATAACTAACACCAGCACCAAATGTTGCACAGACAGATTCCTGAAAATTTATATTCTTTATAACTTGCTGCTGGCAATGTCTCATCTTAATTTGATTTTAGATATAAATATTTTAATTAAAAAATGAATATAGCAAATATTATATGGAAAAAATATCTAAGAAATAATCTTCAAAATGTACTAAAGCTAAAAATTATAATAAAAATATATTATATTGTTAGAGCTATATTTTAATTTTCATATTTATTCAATTTATTTTATTCAAAACAATTCTGAACTTACAATAAATTAATAAGAAGCAGATTTGCAAAAAAATAAAATATTTGGATAGTATGTATTTAAATTATGGTAGTTCAATGTATAACGCAGAACTGTAATGAATGCTACCTAATAAGAAATGGCATATACTTCTTTACTTAAATGCAAATATACTTCTTTTTAACAAATAATTTAATGTCATTGAGAGAAAAAGACATTTTAAAAATTAATGAATTATTGAATATTTTTTATAATTCAGTTGAATACACAAAATAAGACAAATTGACTTCTTAATAATTTATTTTACACAAATAAAAAAAGTTTTTTGAACAAAATAAAATATATTTTATTATAATATATAAAATATTTTATATTCTATAATATTTACATGAATATTTTATTACAAATTATAACAGTACAATAATTTAAAGCTTTTCAAGAGACACTTTTATGAGTATGTGAAAATGAAATTTGACTAGAATCTTAGGATTTTAAAATGAATAAAATAAATACTTTTATTAATCATGTCTTACCAGATGAACAAAACAACTCATAAAACCCATGCGACCAAGAAGCAAATTAACCATTTCTCTTACATGCTCCCTTTTATATGCATCAGGTATAACAAGAACAGCTCTGTGTGACTGCAAGAAAAAAGTTTAAAGTATTAATAGTGGATTTATAAATTTGAATCTATTTAATGCTAATCGAAACTAACTTTAAAAAAGATAAGCAAAAATTAATATTTTTAAAATTTTAATAAAGATAACTTAAATAAATTTTTGAAAAAATATGAAAAAAAAAATAATTTCACAAATATTGAAATACAATTCATTACTTTTTATATTTAATTTAAAATTACTTTTAGACTATATATAAGAAAAAGAAATTTTGTATTTCATAAAATAATTTTACAAACATAAATAATTCATTTATAAAGCAAATGTTAATGAAGGTGAATTTTAATAACAAAAAGTCAATCAAAAATCTTTTATATGAAAAGTGTCTGACAAAAATAATCAGCAAGTAAATTGTAACTTTCTTTAAAAGAAAAAAAAATAATACTCTAATCAAAAAAAATTTAACATTCAAATTTTTGTTTTTAATAAATTCTTTATAAAAAGGATTTAAATAAAAAAATACTTTCAATTCTTTGGGAGGTATGTCCAAATATTTCTGAAATGCAGAAGTCCAGATTGTTTCTAAATCTGTAATAACTGAAGAAAGAGAACCTCCAATACCAGCATGTATATTCAGCTGACCACGCTGAATAGGCCAATGAATATTAAAATTATCAGCAGGATTTAAATGCAAAACCTACAAAATACAAAAGTATACAAGTGTAATACATGTACTATTCAAAAATAAAAAAATAATTTCATATAATTTTAGACTATGTTAAATTTTCAACATTAAATTAACACATTTACAAATTACTTGTACAAGTCTTTAAAGAACTTAAATATTTTTGGAAACAAATTTAATGTACATGATAAAATTTAACAGATATGACAATTTTAATGGATATCATGTTTCATTTTAATGTACCAAAAAAGGCTTATTAGAATTAAAGTTATATTACTGTTCACTAAATTATTTTTAGTGAATTTAATGTACAAAAAATTATTTAAAAAAATTGATAAATATTTTTTTTAAATATATATTACAGAAAAAAAAAATGTGTCAACAAAATAACAATTTCAAAGTGTTGTTTTAATTTACCAAATATCAATATGTATGACAATATTTGATACTAGATTTTATCTTTCAATTTAGTATTCAAGTGATAGTTACTTTCAATATAATTATTAGTAAGTTATTTTTTACTTTTTTTTATTAATATTTATAATAAATATGATTCCTCACTGGAAATATCTGTAGACAGACAAAAAAAAAAAAAAAAAAATCCTTCAATAATGTATAACTTTAATTTAAAAAATCAAATTCAAATTAAAAAAATTAGTTTTTCACTTTTTATTTCTATTAAAATTGCAAATTTAAAAGAACATACATCATCACCAATAATAAATTCTTGATTTTCATCTGTTTTTGTCCAAGACATATCACTTTTTCCACACACAATCTGTGGCTTTGCTATTCTGTTGTGTTCAGTTACCTACAACAACAAAAGAATATGATTATAATGTTTTTAATCAAACTTTCAAATCACTTTGGAATAAAATCAGTTCAATTCATACATAAGAAAGTTGTAAGACTATCTTTTTATATTTTAATTTAACTAATGTTTTTCATTATTATTATTATTATACACAACACTATTAGAAAACATTTTACAGGAATAAAAAAAAAAATTAAGAAAACAACTTTGATAAATAGAATGCATGAATAATATATGAATTAATTTTTATCTTTATAATAGGGATGCCAAAAATCCTTTTTCAATTTCAAAGACATACTTTTTAAAAACAAAATACAAAGAAAGCTATGAACAGATGTAATGTTATGTATCAAATGGGTTAACTTTGATTGCTTAGCAGAAAAAAATTGAACAACATTTTATTCAGTAAGGAGAAAATTTACACATATGGAATATTGAACTAAGATAACTATCAAATTTGGTCAGATGAGAAATAGTACTAAATTTGGAATGAGACACACCAACGTTGAAAGCTTGCCATATTGCATGTTATAGGAATAACTTACAGGATAAATTGATACAACTATGTGCACATAATTATTTTTGACACTATAATCTTTTAATAGAAATTGAAAATTATTATGCCATCAAATCTGCCTTATAAATGATTATATAAGGAAACAGTTTAATAGATGATAACTGATCAAATAGAATCATTACTGTATTTTAATATTGGTTTACTTATACCCCATTTTTTAATATTTTATTGGTTTACTTATACCAGAGGTATAATGTATAATAAAATTTTTAGTGTCACTGTATTTAAAGTAAGATTTTAAGTAAGATTTTTCAGGTCATTTTGTTGAACATTACAAATACTGGAACATGTCTCACTTAATGTACATTACTTCAGGCTCTGTTGATATATTAACAATTGTCATATGGAAACTACTCACTTAATATCACATATGACAACTAGCCATTTACTTTGATATAAAGCCCTTTTATTTAATCTTTTCCTGCATTCCGATTAGTTCAAAGTTTTGAGATGTTAAAATAATAAATATAAAGTAACAAATGAATTTTCTTTCTAATAGACTGTTTATTTAACAAATGTGAATAGAAAAATACAATACTCAACTATAAGCAAAAAACTTATAGAAACCTTAGTGATTAACTTTATAAGACAATAGTATCTTTCATTCTATTAAGGGATAAATTGAACTACTCCATTTGTTAAAAAAAAAAAAAATTGTATTTAGATTTAAGTACATCAATGAGAAATGAAAAAACTTTCTTAGTTTTCAATAGCTATCTTACATTAAAATTTCTAGTCTAATAATAAGATTGCAAAAGCTGCCCCCACATTTCTCATCAACGTTATCATAATGGACACCAATAGTTTATCAATTTTTCTATGTATTTTAGCATTTTATTTAGTAAAGTGCATGATTAATATACTATTTTTAAAAACAAAACATTTTTCACAACAATTCCATAAATAACTAGAAAAAGCAATTAATTAAAAACAAACAATTATTTATACATTAAAAAAGAAATTATGTAACAACCAAATTACTTACAATGCTTGAAGAAACTGAGTATCTTACTCTCCCTTCTTTTGTTAAACAAGTTCCCAACACTGTACTAATAGCATTTTGAATTTCATTTAATGAAGCTACTAACTCAGAAGACTACATAAAAAAAATAAAAGAATTAATAGGTTCTTTAAAAAATTTCTATGGTGATATAATGAAAAAAAAGAAAGAAAGAAAGTATAGTATTTAAATATTTAATACAAAAATATCATATACTACATGATTTTTAAAAAAATTACTGGTAATTAAATAAATAAATACTAATTTTGACAAATTAAATGTATCTGGTATAATCTAATAAAAATAACAACAGGATTGTAAGCTTAAATTATGCAATATAAAAATCAGAGATAAGAGGTTTAATTTTTTTTATAACAGAAAAGAGAAATTAAATAATTTATTTATCTTTTGATTTCAATGTTGAGTTGTGCAGGTCAATGTTACAGAATTTTAATTAATTTATTTTGGCTAGATTCTTACTGAAATTATGAATTACAGTAAAAAATTTTTAGAAATAATTTATAGTGCATTTCTAGACTTATATCAATATAATACTAAATTAAAATCTTGAATTTTATTCTTTATAAATTATCTAATAAATATGTTCTTTAAACTTACTAAATATTTATCTAATTGTGCCATTGAAATGTATTTTATAAAATGCGTTAAGAAATTGTCTTATTACCATACTAATCAGTGGTACTAATAAAGGATCTTTATGAATTGGTACTGGGCCTAATTTATTGCGTCTTGCAATAACATGAGGAATTGATCTAGGAAATGCTTCTGATGCTCGGCCAAATCTTAAGTACATAGAACCAGGATGTATAACAATAACAGATGCAGGCTGAATTGGCTAAAAAAAAATTTCTTATTAAAATAGAATGGAAAAGTTATACTTTGTTAAATATGTATAGTTATATATGTTGCTTTTTAGTAATACAAAGTAGGATTCTTGCAAAAAATAATTAAAATCTAGTGATTGCACACAATCATAAATAACAAAAATTTCAATTTCTATAACGAAATTGAAACCATTTATGAATGTAAATAAATAAAGCTCATTAAATTATATATATATGGTCAAAATATATTTTAACATAACTTCAGCAAAGAAATTTTTGGGAGAT
Source organism: Caerostris darwini (assembly GCA_021605075.1). NCBI lineage: Eukaryota > Metazoa > Arthropoda > Arachnida > Araneae > Araneidae > Caerostris > Caerostris darwini. The sequence continues at coordinate 297,232 of BPLQ01012142.1, read as the reverse complement.
GAATTGCGTCAAATCTAACATTTGCAATTTATGCATATTCAAATATTGAGTACTGCATCAAAATTTGGCTATTTTCGAAATTCTGCATGGAATTTTTTGTTAAACAACATTTTAATCAAAAAATCTTTTTCAGTTATATTTCTATTTAATACAAAAATTATAACAATAATTAAATATTCCACTGTTCAATAATATAATTAAAAATTTTATGTTTTCTTTTTGACTAATTGAAAAATTTTTCATGAATAATTATTAAATATTTTTTCGCGAATATAAAGAAAGAATATATATCCATAAGTATGTAATAATACTTCTATTAAAGTGTCAGGAAGAACAGGTGTTGATGGAGCCGGTTTCTTCGCCATGATCGGTGCCATTATTTCTGTTTATTGTTTACATTAATCACTTCAGTTTACTTCAGTGTAACATTCCATCCAAATTTTATTTCTTTTCTCTTAATACTTTGCTTCTTGTTGATTAAACCTCTGATATAATTGTTTTGTGAAAATACTTTAACTATTTAGGAAGAATTGAGCTTAATTGGGATAATTGCTGCATTAAAATAAAGTAGCTTTCATAAATTGATTCCAAACTATGAAAAATAATAAGATAATTCCTTCATTTTTATATGCATTTCAGCCTTCGTTTCAGATAAAATTCGCTTGTTATTATTATCTTAACAAAAGGAAGGATCGCTAATGCACAGAAACAAAGGACAAACTTTATTGATTTTAGTAGAAATTTTTTTTAATCTTATACCTCCCGTACACAGGAAACTCCGCAAACCGCCTTCATTATAGGCCAGTCAAAGGATTTGAAATATTGCTCCACCAAGAATTTCTCTAAAAATTTCTTTTTCTAGGTTGTTCTTGAGCGTTTATTTAATGAATAATCTTACATTGAAAGGGACTTCATCATCAAAAGTTTGAAGGATAGCTGACCTCTTTTTTTTTTTTTTTTTTTCTTTTTGCTAGCAGGTCAGTTTTTCTTTACCCTCCATTCCATGCGGCAGTGGGCTAGCATCCACTGCAGGCAAATAGTCTTATTTTGGCAGAACAGAGACCTCTTAATAGATTGGCAGTTCTCAATAGCTTCAGAATAAGGAGCTCTTGTAGAATCAATTGCCTTCAAAGCGGCTCTCGAGTTGTATAAAGGGACAGCTCTAGAAAGAAAAATTGTTTATATCACACTGGAACTGGGAAAGAGCAATACGAATGGCCTCAATCTCACCATCGAAAGCAGTTTTAAGTCTTCCCACTTAGAAATAGAAAGCAAACAAGTCAGAGTAGATCCCTGCTCCAGAGCTAATACAATTTTCCATGCGAAAGCCATCAGTGTATATACGGAGCCAATCATTTTCTGGATACAAGGTGTCAATAGTCTCATATAAGAGAGATCTCAAAACCAAATCATTTATGGAACTTTTAACAACAGGTCGAGTGTGTACAAAATTGTTAGTTAAGATACTTTTTTTTTACAAACGATTTCCAACTTATAATAGTGCTAATTTTTAAATGTTTTAGTATTTAATGAAGTCCTTCTAACATATTAAATCACTTTAATAATTTTCATTTATTTAAAATGATTTTCAAAAAAAGATTGGGGTGTTTTAGAATTTTTAAAGAGTGACCAACTTTTTTTTTAAATCTCTTATTCTACAGTACAAAAAAACTTTTAAAATGTATTTTTAAAAAATTCTCAAATAAATTTAAAAAGCCCTAATATTGGGTTGTCCAAAGGTGCTCGTTATAAAATATTATTTTAATAGTGAAAGAATTAAAAAAATTAAATTTCTATTTTCAAACTCCATAACAGAAACAATAAGTATTAATATAATGTAGCTGCAATTTATAGATGAGGTCAGTTCATTAATGGCCGAATGATAAATTTTATATTTTTATTTAATTACTTAACATCATTTTACAATCAGTAGATGAGGCCTTTGGTATTCTTAAATATGTGTATCCTTGATTTAAAATAGACAAAAGTTATTGAGGTTCAGGCTGTATTTATACCAGTTTAGTTGAAACATTTTAAGATAATCTAATAATATATTTGCAAATTCGTACGTTGCATATATATTTTCTTATGTTTATGTATGTAGGTGACAATTTGAATATTCTACGGCTTATAATTAATATTTAATTATTTTTTCACTGTATTTACACTCATGTCCATAAATTAAGGATAATGAAGTTCAGGCAAAGAAAGAGACAGAAGCAAAACAAATTTGACTTATTTGTAAAGTCTATTTATTAAACAAATGGTAAAGAGCAAAAAAGATGCTATATGTTTGACATAATAAATAAAAATTGCGATTTTTACTCCCTGGAGCAAATTTTAAAAAAGAACCTATTTACAAAAAACAGTATAACGTGGTTAGTATGATGGTTAATATGGAGTATGTCTCCCGGACGATGCAATACAGGCCTTACAACGACGAGGCATGCTGAGCATATCAATCTGATCTTGGGGAATATTACACCACTCATCAAGCAATGCCCTCCGAAGTTCCGGTTGACAGGTGGGAGGGGTTTGACGGGCTGCAATTCGTAGGCCAAGCATATCCCACACATGCTCTATTGGATTCAAGTCCGGTGAGTATGCTGGCCTATCCATACGGGTGATATCCTCCAATTGAAGGCATTCGTCTACAATGTTTGCAAGGTGAGGACGAGCGTTGTCATCCATAAACAGAAATTCAGCACCCATGGCGCCTCGGAACAAACGTACATGTTGTTCCAGAATGACATCCCGATAGATGTAGCCTTTCATCGTTACACTCTGAACATGCAGGTCAGTTCTGGAACCAAGAATAATTCCTCGCCAAACGAGCCATCCTGCACCACCGTAACGGTGTCGTTCAATGGTGTTCTCTTCGTGGTAACGGGTACCTGGCGCTCTCCATATGAAAGTCAGGCAAGAATCAGACTGAAAACGAAACCTGGACTTGTCGGAAAACATCACACAAGACCACTGTTGCGATGTCCACAATGCATGCTCTCTACTCCAGGTTAATCGCAGGCGACAGTGATTTGCGGTAAGTGGAACACATCTGACAGGCCTAGAGCATATAGACCAATGTGCCCTAAGCGTCTGTACACGGTCTGCCTTGAAACTGCGGTACCGGCAGCTGAAGAGAGCTGACGAGACAGGTCTGATGCTGCTCTCAGTCTGTTTCTTTTGGCAGTAACTGCTAAATACCGGTCCTCATTCAGCGTTGTAACTCGGGGGCGACCTGTGCTGTAACATCTACTCACATTACCATCATCTTGGAATCGTTGCCAAAGCCTGGAGATGACACTCTGGGCGATTCCAAGTTCCTCGGATACTTCCAGCTGGGTACGTTCACATTCCAGTCGTCCGATAATTCTACCACGTAAAAAATCATTCAAATGTTTCCTTTGTGCCATAACTATGCGGTTATTGCACTGAAAGGCTTTTAAAGCGCTTGTGAACAATTTTACTTCTTTGCCACCATTCCTTATATACCCCTCTCTTACACGTCATTGTGACGTACTATCCGCGCTATCTGGTGGTTTCCTGTAATTTGCATATTCTTCTTCAAGATATGTGTGTTATTATTCTACTGGTGAAATTTTTATTTTAGAGTTCAATTTCTGTGTGATTCTGAATTATTCTTAATTTATGGACATGAGTGTATTTTGTTGTTTGATAAATGACAATAATAAGTCTTTGAACAAAATAGAAAAATTCAAATTATAGGTAACTGATCTGAAACCATTATCTTATTACTTTTTCTGAAAGTATTTAAGGATTTGGCTTCAATTCCATGCAAAATAAATATGTAGATTAAAATTAAAATAAATAAATAAATAAAACAAAAATAAATAAATATAAGGATTAAACATCCTTTAGTTATAAATAGAAGTGAAAAGAAGCTCGAGTTTCGATTTATAGGATGAAGTCGGTGAAAGGGTTTAAGGCTATTTAAATGAATAAATTTCAGATTGTATTTTGCACTTACCCACTGTTTTGTTGTTTTTTGTAATATCTTTGGTTTTTGTTGAAATAGGAGATTCTCTCAATCGATCAATTTCGATAGAAATTTGCCAATTTATTTTGCATCTATTTGTTCATTCTGTGATATTTAAAGTTGAATAACTTGATGAGAAGAACTTAACCCGTTCATGTCTATTTTGAACTACGTTAATTTACTGTTATTATATTAATCAATTGCTTCAATTCATTGGAAAGAACTAAGAATTAACATTCCTTTTAATCTTTATTTCTAAGAATCAACTTGTCTTTTAATGCAATTTTTATTGCATTACATGAAATAGTTTTAAAAAATCAATCGTTGAAAAATATATATAAAGTCGTCGCTAATAGTATGTGTACTTCTTATTTTAAAAAATTATATTCACCACCTCAAAAGTTTAATCTTCTTAGAAAAAAAGTCATTTAAAATTTAATTTTTTTAAATATTTCGTTTTAAATTGAAATAATTTGATAAAAGAATTGAGTTGTGACTAAAATATTATAAAATATATAATTTTTAAAAAGGGAATCAAATAAGTAAAAGCAGAAATAAAATTATTATAATAAAAATTAATATAATTATTGAAATGGGTGATAGCATTTAAACATTGTGATTCGAAATCGAACAAATATATCCTTATGATACTTGTATTAGAATAGAAGAGAATAAATGTTCAATGGTGATAGGTGTATTATCAGCTGAATAAGAATATTCGAGGATTACTGAAATGCATATTCGCATTTCTAGTTTAAACAAATCAAATGCTTGATGGGATTTACTCTGCGACTATGTTGTTGATCCTTTAATCTCTTTACAGGGAATAGCGTTGTTAGAAACAGTTTCTTGAAAACTTAGAAACAATAATTGGGGAGGTGAGTTCTTTTATGTAAAAATCTCTGTAAACCTGTATGGATAGCAGATTCAAGATTGGTTTTCATGTCCAGTAAAAATGTTATTAGTATCAAAAACATACATAATTTAGAAAACCTAAATATATCATAATGTAGGAAAAGGTTGGAAGATTCTAGTAGAATGGAAAGTTTAAGAACCGCGCGCGATGTTGGAGAGAACGAACGGAAAGTTGGCCTAGAATCTGACACAGCTTGTTTAGCTCCTATTGTCATATCTCAAGGTCCAGACGTATTATGGAAGTGATAAATGGCTCATTTCAAAGATTTCGGCAATATCTAACGAAATATAACAATAAAAACCATAATGAATTAAAATGTATATGTGTGAAACCAAAAATAAGTTAAATTTTATAATATCTAGGTAAATTTAGTAAGTAAATTTTATAATATTGTATGCATCGAATGAAGGAGCAAAATTCGAAATATGCATTGCAGAAAGTAGAGGAAATTCGAAGAGGCGAAGAAGAATATGACGTACTCAAGACGAATTCGAAATGCCTAAAGAAGTCACATGCAGATAATCAATGTGAATGCAGTGTATCTATGAAAATCATAGGAACTGATAAATTCTTAGATTGACTAGTGTTTGCTTTTGGTTTGATAAAGAAGAGTAGAGGATGCAGATGAATTACTCCTAGAAGCCACACTTTGGTATACAAGTTCCAAATTGTGATAGCAAAATGTGAGGATAGTGTAACAAGCCTTTTGTAGTGCATCTTTGATTCTTATGAATAGCAAATAATATCAGCTCAAAGTGCTTGACACCTTAAAACAGTATATTGTTGTTAAAAATAAAATTTTTAATTATTAAATCTATATTCTAATGATGATGTCTATATTCCAATGATTCTAATGATGTACTTATTATTTAACTGTCACGAAATGTTACTTAAAATATAATGGTCCTAAAATATGAAATTGCTGATGTAGAAATCATCTAGTCAAAAATTTTATGAGGCAATTTAGATTTTACATGCTCTTTACAAAATTATATTGCAAGACATTTTAAAATACTAAATATACACGCACAGAAAAACTTATCTTAAAATTTATTGCCCTTTTTTTAAAAAAAAAGAAAAGAAAAAAAAGGTAAATCAGAATTTATTTAAATAGCTCTAAAAATAAGCATTGAGATATCATGAACTTACATCAATTCCATTGAAACAATAATATCACACACAATGAATTTTTTAGTAAATATATTTCTTTAGTTAACTATTTTCACGATCCTCAATTTCAATGAATGTTTTAGAAACTTTGCTGCATCCCAAATGGTTACAGCTGTGTACTGTGTCGCCATCTATTTTTCTTTCATTTGACACTCATTATCATAATATGTTTCATCTTCTTAATGCTGGGTATTGTCTCTATAGCACCGATAGCGATTTTCGGTTCCTATATGGTTTTGAGATTAAGAAATATATGGGCGACAGACATTTTTCTATGTGCAGTAGAAGACTTCGAGAAGTGTTATGTCAAAACAAATATTGGATTTTTAAATAGTCTTGTTTATATTTTTCAGTAGATGATTTAAGAATATCTACGGAAGTGCTGCATACTCTTGGAATTCAGGTAATAAAATAATGTGATATTTTAATCCTTGTTTCGAGTTAGCAATATGTGACCGTAGTCGTACAAAATATGTCTTATTTACAGAAACATTTTTTTAATTATTTTTTTTTCATTACTCTGATTTATAAATAATTTAATCGTCCAATTTAATTTTTTCCAAAAATTTTTTATTCATTTATTTTTGCTTAAACAAATAGAAATTTTAAATTTAAATTGATCCCTGAATAAAATTTATTATGCTATTAAAAGAGTTGTGTTTGAATTATTATCATTCTATTATTCAATTGTTCAAAAATAATATAGCTTAAAAAGGCACTAAAATTTACATTGCATGTGAACATAATATAAATTATATTATTGTTGGTTTTGGGTGTTTCCTTACTTAAAAAATCCCCAATTATATTCGATGTTTTTTTAAAGATATTTATAATAAATCTTTCGTATATAATTATGAAATCTGTAAATAATACAATAATAAAAAAAATGTATGAATAATAGTTAAAAAACGTTGTGTTTTAAGGAGAAAAGAACATTTTCATGATGAAAACAAAGTTAATGATTTGAGCAGAGTGCAGTTGTTATATTGGCATTTTTTTTTTCTTTTAAATTTATTGATTAGATTAAATTTTGTAGTATCATAATGATTCCAATAGAAAATAGTCTTTTTTATAGGAATGCACTGGCAGTTATAAAAAAAAAAAAATGAAAACATAGTTTGTATAAGAATATTTATTTTTGAATTTTCCACATATTTTTGAATAAAAGTTTATCTTCAACCTTTTTTTGTAAAGAAATTAAAATATTATTTCGTTAAAAATATTATCTTTTGATGTAAAATTATATTTGTGTAAACATAAATTTTATATATTTAATTTTATTTGCATTTTTTTTGTTAAATTTTTTAAGTGTTAAAACAAATTAATAATATTGTTGAAGTCATTAATTTAAGTAAAGCATTTCTACAATTTAATAATTTTTAAAATGTTTTATGTTGCAAAAATATATTTCAGTGATTTTTATTTGGATTATAAAGTATGGTTTAACTCTGTCTTTATTAATTTTTTATGTTTGTTTTCTTCTATTTTCATTTTTTTCTGGTTTTATAGTAAATTGTTTTATTATTAACTCTAATAAAGTTTTTTTTTGGAAAATTTAGATGTTTGCAATTAATTTGTTATTCATAAAGAGAAGTATTGAGATTTTGAAAAATCATCCATGTCAGTTTTATTTTATAACATTTTAATTTTAAAAATTAAATCAGTATTTGAATTCTGAAACAATTTTAATAATGTCTAATGACATACTCATTTTTAACATGGTAAAGGGCAAGCATATTTGATATGTCTTTCATCTATTAAATTTATATATATGCTAATTTTTTTAACTAAATTGTAAAAAATGCTTTAAAATTATGATTAATGCTGAATTCATCACAGTACTTTATGTTGTATTAAAAGATTTAAATTTTACCTTGGTTTTTTTTTTTTTTATAATAGTTTTCTATTTTCAAAAAAAAAGTAAAGTAAGTTATAAATTTAACATATTGTATCATTTCAAAAAAATTTGTATGTTCAATCATAATGTTATATTTATACATTATATTATAAGTTTGCGCAATACATATAATCATAATAGTTTAAAATCTTCTATAAGAATATTTTTGACATATTATAGTAAAACTACTTTGAAGGCATTTATTTTAAATATTTTTTTATGTAAACATAATCCAAGTTGAATATTATATGAAAGCATATTCATCAACTTTATTATAATCATATAATGCTTTATTATAATAGAATAGTTTCAAAGATACAAGGTCTTGGCAATCTTGACATAAATTATTGTAAACTATCAAACATGGTTTACTTGAGATTTATTTTATCCTAATTGTTTACAGCAATTAGGATAAAATAAAGCTTTATTTGACCACTTTTATTTTTATTGCAATTATTTTTACATCTGTTATAAAACAACCTATGTAAAATGCAAAAAATAAACTAATGCAATTAGGGCAGATTGTTATTTGAATGTATAAGATTAAGGCATGTATTTAATAGTACCTTTAATATATTATATCCTTAACTTTCTCTTGAAGAAAAATAAAGAAAGGCATTTTATTTTAATTCTCTGTGAAAGAAAAGTTATTTTTTTAGATATACAATAAAAATTAAATTAGGAATATGTATCTGCTATATAATGAATAACAGCAATGTGTTTTGAGTTAATTTCTCTAATTTAGAGTTGCTTTCTTTTCACACATACAATTGTCATTTCATGTGATACTTTTAAATACTTTTTTTAATTAAATAGGTATTTATAGAAATATTTAGAATATCTAATTATAATTCCTTTAGAAATAGATAAGCTTTCTTCAGAAGATATTTTTAAAATTCTATAATAAATATAAAGTTATTAAAATTTGTTATGGTTTATGTTGCCTACAAAAATTGTGTTTTTAATCTTGATTGGCATTATTGTATTTTTGTTATTTCTTTGAACTGGTTATTTTAGAAATCATGCAGATTTATAAGAGTAATTTTTTGCTTATTTTTATATTAGTTATGAGTTATTGACATTGGATTATTCAGAATGATAAATTAAAAAAAAATGCTTTTATTTTTTTATTTTATTAAAATTTTTTAGTTTATTTTAAAATGTACCTTAAAAATATCTAAATATTTGTTCTACCTTTTTGATTCTTTGAAATTTTATTAAACCGAATTGTAGATGTATGTGATAGAGATGGTTCATCTGTTCTTTTTTTTCACCATCTTTTTCTTGATTACAAAATTAAATTTATTATTTTGGTATTTAAATTTATGTTCAACTTTATAAAAGCTATTATGGTATTTCAAATATTAACATTAATGTAAAATGAAAATTCATAAAAATTTGCCATGCCGTTAATTTTTGGACTGGAGTGTGTACTTACGGTAATAATTATCAGATTTCACATTTAACTTGTTCAGTTTTAATCTCTGAGGATAATGGCTGTCAAATAACCTTTGTATTGAATATTCTATATTTCATGTAATGATGATTTCGGAAGCATGCCATATTTTTAGTTGTAACATTGTTGGCAAATATGCTAATCACAAATTCATCAAATATTTTTAAAAAAGTAGCAAGTAAAAAAAAAAATTATATATAAATAATAATAAAAAAAAAAAATAAAAAAAAATCTAAACCTAACTAAAAAAATTATTAAATTTTCTAAATAAAAAAAGCACCTTTAAAAGTTTTTTAGATTTATTTAAATATGTTATCAATTTTATATCATTCAATTACATTGCAATTTGTCATTCAATTACCTATCATTACTTAATTAGAACAGCAATTAAAAATGACAGACTGATTTCAACTTTGGCAACATTTAGCCATTATAGGGTACATATACAAGGATTTTTGTGTCTTCTTGTGTGAAGTAAATATTAAGCATCATTTTTTAGAAAATAGGGTTTTTTTAGGTAGAAAGTATAGTATTTCTAACAGTGTTGTTAATTATATTTTACAATACAAAATGCATTAAAAAAAGGCACGATTATAAAAAAAAAAAGGGAATAAAATTTCATTAATGGCCTATGTACTTACATACTTTGACAATTTCCCCATGTTGTTGTATTCTCTGAAGAGTACAAGAAAATTAAATATCGTGGTGGTCCTAAATAATGTGATCCCATGTTTCCATCCACATGTTTTCCCATGTGATTCCTATAAAACATTTTGGATTCTAAGGTTAAGCTTTCGTGGTTGTATGCATGCAGTACTCCCATCAGGGAGTTAAGCCAGTACTACATTGGTTATGTTTAATATTTTAGAACAGCAAAACATTGGGAAGCAATCTTTTTCCTTTCATGCAAAAGAAAACATGAATTCACAGGGGACACAGATGTGGTTGTAAAGGTGGGTGTCAAATTGTTCTGATAGGAAATTCTGAATCCTCTGGATATTACTAGCAGCTATAATTATCACACCTTTCCTTTTTCTTAATTTACTTAAAATGTACAAAATTTTAAATTTCTGCAGCATTATGTCATTTTGCATTGCTATCTCATAAATCAAACTGATTTTCTCAAATAAACTGTAATAAAAAATTATCAAGCATTTCATTTTTTGAATTGTAACAAATTTTAAATATTATATTAAAAATATTGCATTATTGTAAAAGGCAGAAGGGCTGGCTTTTTTTTAAGTGAATATCTTATTTAATGGTGTAATGCTTTAATCTTCATAATAATTCATTGTTGTTAGGTTTATTTTTTTTAATTCTTCTATATAATTATATTTAAGAAAACTGATTTTTAATAAATATTTCTTTTTATAAAATTGTTATGGATATTTTTTACTAATGCTTTTGAATAAAAAAGTAGCTTACATTTTATTCAAGCTGAGTAAAAATAATATTAATTTCTACCTTCATAGAATTATATATACACTACACTTTATAAGAAAATGATTTAAGTATGTTATAAGTATTTTTTTATTTTAATTTTCTTAAAAAATTAATTATTTGAATAAAAATATCAGCATCATAGCATTATTTTTGATGCATAAATTTCCTGATTTACAAAATTTCTGAGCTACTGACTTAGAATAGTATAGCTAATTTCTAAAAATGAAATAAATAAGGCCCTAAGATTTTAATGCACTAGTTATACTGCATTATTATAAAAATATCCACAAATTAAACTGGTGTATAGTTTTAGCAGCAACATCTGGCATATCAACGAATCCGTTTCTTTTACAACTACATCTGGAATAAATTTGATTTTTAGAAAAAAATGCAATGTAAAAAAGTTAAATAATTTTTGTAAAAATGTTACAAAAATTTAATAAAATAAAATTCACTAAAAAGTAGCCGAACAGAAGAAATTGATCGCAGATGGAAAATCTTCACATATCAACAACTTGTAAATTTGTTTATTTACGGGGAAGACAAAATAACGAATTGATAAAAATGGAAATATTTCGTCTCTCCTGAATGTTGGGTTTTCTATTACGGGGTGAATGTATAAAATGATTGTTAGGCTGTAACCATGCCATTTTATTGTATCAATTTTTGTACGATTATTTTTGATTTTACGATTTCGTTAAAAATAATTTTTAAACAATTTTATTACAAAATGGACAAGTTCTAGCTATTTAATCGATGTTAGACTACATTCGAATGCATTAAGTTCAACATGGGTGAATTTATTTTCAAACTGCAAATAACTGGAAATCATTCTTGAGTGTGGTAAAAAAAAAAAAAGTTTTCACGCCGAGTTGCAGTTATCAATTATGATACTGGTTACATCGATGTTTTTCCGTATAATGATAATAAACTTGTCATTCAAAACACAGATGACGTTAAAATATAAACACATGCATTTTTATCCAGTAAAAAAAGTAAATGTAGAAGTTAAATTAAATTACACTCTGCATCCGAAAAGGATATAATATTGAATTATACATGTAAAATTTCCTATTATCAACTGTCTTTGAAGTTCCTACAAGCAACATACCGTTTAAATGAATATCGCCAACCATATGAAGATAACAAGATCAAATATATCTTGTTAGCTTTAAGTAGAATAGAATTTAATAATCGAAATTAGAAATGTTTTCTTCGAGAGCATTAAAAATATTTATGAGTCTGAGCTCTCTGATAGGTCAAATACTGATTTGTTGTTGTTGTATGGTGAAATACTGATTTGTTGCTGCTGCTGTTGTTGTTGTAATACCAAACACTGATAACTGAAAAGAAAAAAGTTTTTTAAATCATCGAATATCATTTTTTAATTCTCGCATTCAACTAATAATAACAAAAGCTGTAATATTCTCATTTATGAAATTTTAAAAATGTTCTTCATTAGTTCAATCGTGTATCAAACATTAAAAATATTATCAAGGCTTAGTTTCTTAAGAGTTTTGAAAATCATATAAAGACGTAGTTATTGTTAATCCCACTTGATGAACAACATCAGAACATATACATAAACTCGTAGGCTGGTAAATTTGCTGTGATAGTCATCGCAATTTTTTTTTTTCTCCACAAGTGATGTGCATATACTAGTATGTTTTCGCTTTAATTATAAATAGTTTTATAGTATATCATAAATTACTTCGTATTAATAAATACTTCTCTATGAAATAAAGTTGAAATTAAAGGTAATCTTCAGTTGGGATGACTAATAGGTCATCAATGACAGCTAATGTTTAAAGTATGTCACGTAAAAAGCAGCATACATGTGTATGACGTAAGATGTATGAAAAGGATAAGCTCGTATTTAAGTTGTCTCTCTTGTATTTCATGCATCAAACTTCATTTGTCAAATGCATAGAAATTAATAATAATAAAAAAAACCTGTCCAAAACATCCGATTTGAAAGTATTGGCATTTTATTGGTGCTCATATTTGCAAGGTTTTTTTTTTTTTTTTTTTTTTTTCTTATGATCTTTCAACTAGATCGTTTTTTAAAAGAATGTATACAAGAATAGAAAATGTTTGGAATTGTTTTCTTGAAATCTCCTTCTCTGCAATACTTTGATTTTCAATTTTTCTTCAAGTAAAAAAAGATTTCAGCTTTAAGTTTTCACCAAACGAGCAGAACATAGTTTTCTTTGCTACTACTGAAATAGGGGGAGGGGGCGGGTGACGAACTTTTGCTTTCTTTTCTTTGAAGGTCTCGACGTCGACTTTCAACAACAGAAATCTTAAAGAAAATATTCTTTTAAGATTTATAGCAATTTAATATTTTTTTTTTTGTATATTCTTTTGTGTGGAACAAATTCGTCTACTTTTTGAAACTTCTCTGTTTGGGTGAAATTCCTTTTTCTCGTGACCTTCTCTAAAACGAAACTGTTTCGGTTATAGATACGCTTAATGATGATGGTGTAGAAGTAATGCGTCTCAATTACTTTTGGTAACTGCCTGTATCCATTGAAGCATAATTTGACTTTTTACTATTTTTTACTTATCGTATGATCTGCTTTGGCATTTTGTATTTTAATGTGATTTAAAAAGTAAATGTGTTTTCACTATAAAAATAGAAAAAATCGCTTATAGAGAAAAATTACTCTTAGATATCCATTCAAAAATGTTGAATACATTTATAATACGCAGTCCAGCTTTTCCATTTTTGATATCAAAAGCTTCATTTACTTAAATGTTGATATATATATATATATATATATATAGTATAAAATCCTATATATATATATGGTATTATATATAGTATTTTATTTTAATAATTGTATATATATATATACAATTAAAATAAAGAAAAGTCTCATTCCGATTCTGCATTTAATAACGCTTTTTATATTATACTATTCGACCAGAACCTTTAGAATTATTAGTAATAAATAAAAAGAAAGTTCGGAAATATTCAGTTTTCTAATGTTATTTACAAAACATTTTTTTTTGTATGTGTGTATGTTCCATGAGCAGTCGTGACAGTTAGAGGGATTTATTGCCTTTTAGAAAAATCTTCAGGAGTAATTGTCTGTATTTATGAATCTGTACAAATCTGTATTTTCAGGAGTAATTGCCTGTATTTGTGTGTGGAAGAAAACCCGGAAGACTTCCACCAGACAGTCGTACTACCAATTCGAGTTTATTTATGCCCCTCACAATCACCACCGAGTTTCTTTAACGCAATTAATGCAGGGCATGGTGCCATTAGGAAATCATTATTCGCTTGTTAGTTTTCAGCATTATGTTGATAATCATTGGCTTTCATATGCTAATAATAGGCTTTTAATATGTTAACAAAATGTGTTTATGATGGAATACATTGGATACTGCTTATTTTCTCTTGTTTGTTCGTTATTTTTTTTTAAGTACAAAAATTTCAAGGAATTATTAGAATAAATACTTTAGATACCAACGCAAACAAAACCCGGATTAGACTAATAGCGTAAAATTTAGAATCCCGCCTAATTTACTGTCTAATCGTATTAAGCGCTTCTCGTTTCATAGCAAATCTCTGGTCATAAATATTCATGTAAGCAAATAACTAGTTTGTGGGCAAGATGGTTAAATTGTCGGAATAATTATTCCCTCAAGATGTCCTCATCCGTCGCAGGTTTATTAGGATGCTTGGTTTGAACACAGTTATTCTTCCAGAGTATTGTCTTGTTTCATTTCCATAATTGCTGGATCCTTACTTGTGGTTTTATTACCTTCAGTCACAATGTGTTTCACGCCGTTCGATTTCATGGTACGCTTAATTTATTCTAATTTTATTTATTATTTTATTTAAATATTTTTAACCATTTATCTTCTGAAAATTTTTTTGACTTTGTAACAGCAACTTCAAGTGGAGGATGGAATAAGTGTATAAAATAAAATTTACATATTTGTTCAAGTATCTTGAGTAACTAATGGATTAATTGTTATACTTTTGTAAGGGAATCTTATGCTATTGAAATAGTTTTTATGTTTAGTTATAGTTCCTTTTGAAATTAAATGGAAACATAAAAAGTCATTTTATCCTTGCATTATATTTTTTTTAAGACCTTTTGTTTTCCTGTTTTTATATGCATATAATATATTTTTATTTTTCTTAATCTAAATTTAAAAAGAAGGGTGAGGCCAAGACTAACACATGTATAGTTGCAAAATATTATTAATTATATGATTGGCCGAAAAAAAAAACTATCTTAAATCACAGCTTCTTTCTATTGATTGAAATATAAATTTCCAATAAATCTATCATAATCAATGTTAAGATGATGACATTTCTTGTAAAACTGCCAAAAAGTTCTTTGAAGCATATATTCGTTTATTTCTTGAATTTTAGATATTGCCATCTGAGATTTCGTCGCCACACTGTAGATTAAAGCATAAATCAAAAATTTTTTTGCTAATTTTGTAAATTATAAGAGGAATATTTGTCTTGACTAAAGAAGGTTAAAGATTTTAATAGAGTTATGTTGGCGATTCTATAAAAACACGAATAAAATAATCAAATTTAGTAAATTGTACACAAATTAAATTTTTTTTTTTTTTTTTTTTTTTTCATCTTAATTAAAATTGAGACATTTTTGTAGAAATGGAAACATCATTGCCCTGTATTAAAAAAAAAAAAAAATAATACATTGAAATTTTGTTAACCATATAATACATAATAATTATATTATAATATATAATACATAAACTTTTTTTAATCATATAGTTTTCAATATCGAATGAAATTATAAACGATATTTTTTATTTTAGCCGTAGATATTTACAAATATATGCATATTAATAATTAAATAACCCATATATGCGCATATAATAATAATGTACGTAAATAAATTATTCGTTTTGTTACATTATTTAAATATCCTTAAACTCCAGTCTTAAAGTATTTGTAACAAGTTTCGAATCTACCTTACCAATCTTGTAAAAAAAATAAAAACTTTAAAAAAGTTTTCCTTTTTCAAATTCCCTTTACAAAGATTCACTTACCTATCGCTCTCTTTCTACTTTTTTTTCCCTTTTTCCTTGTAATTGCCTGAATTATTGGAAATTAAATTCTAATGCCTGCTGGATTAACTTCTATTAAAGGACTAAGCCACACAATTCAACTAATGAAGTCTCGTTAAAAAAGCCTTGTTTTATCTTACCATCTCTTTAGCATTTCCCCCCAATTCCAATACCTCGAAAATGTCTCGTAGGCGCCTTAATACTTATTATCCCATTTTTGTGTACTGGGCATTTATAATTCTTTCCGGGTTTTATTTCTACAACTTGGCGAGGAAAAGGAATTAACTGAAAATTGTGGGACTTGCAGCTTAATGAGTACTCAAGCGACTGAGCTGCACCATCTTCTTATTCGTATTAAAAAGAAAAGAAGCATGGTATCGCGAATTCGAGCGTATCAGCGTATAATTATTTTGCTTTGCTCCCTTCATTTAGCAAATTTACTTAATTGTCAGTAAGTGCTCTTGTATTTCGATTTTGAAATTACACACTGAAAATGCAGTTAAAAAAGTAATTAGAGTTGCCACTGGGAATGGGCGGCTTATGATTTCATTACGTAAAATTCTTCATCCTTGTCCCAAGTACAGTTGTTTTAAAAAAAAATATTACATTGTATTTAATTTCTTTTTCAAGAATTATAAAGTGTTTTGTTTCTTAATATATTTATTTTTATGTTTAATATATATATAAATATAACTTTATAGTGATTGACTAACAGGTATATCTATATTTTACAGGTAATATAAATAAATATATATATAAATCGCAATAATATAACAGCAGCAATATATATATATATATATATGTGTGTGTATTCATATATATATGTGTGTATTCATATATATATATATATGTGGCCAGATAGGCAATTAGCTAGAGCTCTGGCCTTTGGTACCACAGGTCCTAGGTTCGAATCCTGGCGGTGTATCCTGGTATATATATATATATATATATATCAGCAATACTATAACAGCAGCAACAATATATAAACATTATATATATATATATATATATATATATACACGGGCCTAATGTCCAAGTGACTATAGTTCTGTGCCTTAGGTTTCGGGTTCGAGTACCGGCCGTACCATGGATGTTTGTAGTGGTTTGGAATCCCACTTTAAACCATAGATTCAGGTCTAATATGATCGTTGGGCGCCTCTTCTGTCTCTAAATCTACCAGTAGGCAGACCGCCTTGGCCCACTATGGGACTGTTGCATCATGATGATATTAATATGCAAACAGCATATAGATACAATACATATAAATATATATATATATATATATATATATATATATATGCAATTTGCATATTATTATAGGAAATCTAACTCTTTATGTCTGTTCAATGAGTTTGACGGGGATTATTAAATAAACGTGTGAGCAGTAAGTGATAGATTGAAAAATTCAATGTCAGCATCACTGTAACCGTATATAGAAACTAGCTTTAATATCTTGAACTACCTTAATGATATAATCTCACTCTGTCTGTGGAGATCATCATATAATCGGAATGAGGCATAAAATACTTCTTTGTTTAAAGAATATATATTAAGTTATATAAGTTTTTTAAAGTTATATTAAGTTTTGTTGGGTCTTCAAAACCGTTTCATTATTTTTCAAATTATATTAAAAAACAGTTTTAATATTTTTTAAATCCATCCCCCCCTAAAATTGCAATAACGTGCAACATGCTTTTATTATCATTTTTTAAATGCGTCTTATTACTTGGACATGTTTAAATCTGATTGAAAAAAAATCATTCAAATTTGATCTAGAAAATAAACGAATAACGACTGAAAGGTAAAGGTAGATAAGAAAGGAAGAATTCAGTAGTTCTTGTTCTGTTAGTGTGTAGTAGTTTGTTTGTCAAAGTTCATATTTGTTTGCATAACTGAAACATTGGTTTGTACTGATAAGATAAGAAAAATAACTATTGACTTCAAAGGCAGCGAATAAATTTTAATACCAACAATTGGACTGTGCTGTGTATTGATAAGATTAGAAAAACGATGATCTAGTTCACTGTTTTATAAACGGTATAAATATATTTATATATTTATTGAGAGGTAGTTTTAAACGTTATTTGTAGAAAACTTTAAAATTATTTCCAAAAAGTTGATTGGCCTTTTTTTTTTGTTAGATAAGCAATTTTTTTATGCTTTACTAGAATTTTATTTCTTTTTATAAGTAAAAATTTTATTTGATTACTATAAATACTTAAATATGGAATATATATGGAATAATATTTATGACTATATAATGCTCACAATATTTATTTTACCGTACAAATTTATAATACAGTTTCTTCTTCTCCATTTTATTAAGCTTTAAGTTATTTTATGTTTATCGATTGATTAGCATGAAGTTATTTTTTTAAATATACTTTTATCCCATAAATAGAGGCTACAGATTTTTCTGAATTGAAACTACTGTCCTGCGTTTCCTTATAAAGGAATCGTGCAAATAAATATGTCTGTTGGAGAGAGCAACGTCTGCTACGCTATCGCTGGCAACCGTGTTCCCCCCGCTGCGCTATTAGTCAGCCTTTGTTTGATGAGACATGGAAGGGGGTTCCTAAAATAAAGCGACGACTCGAAGTGGTCTTCATGCAATGAATGGCCAGTAGCTTAGCGAATGTCGGTCGCCAAAGCTATCGATCCTTGCAAATATGCCTTGAAAAGCGGGTTCAGGGTGTGGCACTCAACAGTTAGCCGCTGAGCAGTTACATTGTCTCGGCCTTTTGTTTTTCTTATCGGTGGCTGCTGCCGCTGCTGTTTACTGTAGGGGATTAGGTCTCGTGGGCGGTGGATGGCACGGGCTTGAAATTACCTTCATTAATTTAGCATTTGTCGGCATGCATGTTATAAATGAAGTGCATGCGATAAGTTGTAAACAAATGTGGATTATGTATGGAATCCATTTATGCCATGCTATGTCATGCTCACTTCTATCCTATGTTTTATACTAATTGTTTAGTTTGTATAAAATATGAAATAGTGCTATTGTTTTAATATTTTTTTAATCGTAGAAATCCTCTACATATTGTTTCGATCAATACAAGGGTTATTTAAAAATATTTAGCACCTGGAGTTTATAATAAATATATAGATTATTTTCGCAAAAGTAAAAATATGAAGTATTTGTGACTGTAGTGTGGACACACACTGACCTCCACATTGTAATTAACTTTTTAAAGGATTATTTTAATAAAAGTACAAATGTGTAGTATCTGTGGCCAAAGTGTGTCCACACACATACATCTACGTTTAAAAAAGTTTTGTTAAATAAAATATGTAAAGAATTGAATGTATTTAGATTTCTGCATTCGAAAATCTGTTGTATTATGTCGTTTATGAGGAAGTAAAAACGAGAACTTCTCAGTTGCGTGATTTTAATAGTTAATTCTATTCTTCTTTAATTGAGAGGTATTTGAAAAGGAAGGGGGAAAAGAACTTGATATACATAAATCTGATTTTAACTGTTTGACAAAATAAATGTGATGTATTTAAATTATGATAAATGTTAAATAATGCATGAAATATAAGATTCTATTATTTCTGCGCGTACTGTGAAATGAAATTATTTTGTCTTTAAAGACAACGGCGGCGACGATTTGTCAGGTTGACGGAGATCCTTGGTTGCATAGTAACCTCTATCTCCTGCTTTGTGAATGAGAGAAGCGTCTTAAGCTAGCCCATTAATTAGATAGAAAAGGAGTGAGATGTAATATATATATAATATATATATATATATGTGTGTTAATTTATTTAAAAAAATTAACTTATTAATTTTTCTTTATTAATTAAAATTAACAAAAGAAAATTATGTATATATATAATTTTTAAGTAAGGAATAAAAGTTTAAAATGGGGGAAATAAGAGGTAATAAAAAATAAACAGTAGAAACAGAAACAATTGAAGAGAGGAAATTGTGGCTCAGCGGGAGAAACTGCATGGTAATTCGGAAAGAAGGATATGTCTTTAAAGTCAAATCCGTTGGAAATGAAATTAAATCCGCCTATCTGAATCGTATCTGCACTTTAAGAAGGACTTAGTTCTGATGTTTTCATTTCATATTTAATTTAATATCTCAAGTATTATAGATAAGGAATTAGATAAAAATATTTTTGAAACGAGCTATACATTAGTTACTGTTTTCAGACAGATTACAAAGTATTTTTTTTTCGCTGTATCATTGGTTCAATTCATTATAATTAATATTTTAATGCTAATAAAAAACACGGAAATTAAGTATCTGCTGATTATCTTTCTTGACCTAACTTGTCATTATAAAATGGAATTTATAAAATATTTTCTCTTTTTTCGTTAAATTTCCATGTAAGAGAAAATTGATTTTTTTCAACTATGCACTTTTTAATAAACTTCCGATTTTTTGTGTATCTATGGTAGTGGATGTTATTGTTCGAGGATATAAAGTTCAATGCGTTCAAATATAAAGATGTTGTTTATTTTTACAAATCTTTGAATACAAATCATGATATGCATCATTATAGTTTTATTGACGAAATCCTATGAACATGCATGTATATGTAGATTTGGGGGGAATGAGTATGCGTATTAAATTACATTTATGATAGCAAATAGGCGAATCGATTTGAGTTCTATTTATTGACATACGTAGCAGTCATTGCTTCGAAAAACGATTCTTTCAGTAGTGAGTACGTATGAGAGTCACATTGGTCTGGATGGCTTGGAAGAAGTTTCGTGCTTCTTTTACCATACGACACACGGGACAAATATTAATAAGAAATAACTGAATATGTTTTAAAATTACCGTCAAATCTCGATAATCAGAGTTAATTGGAGTTGGGACCTGATGGCCGAGTGGCTAGGTTCTGGCCTTCGGTACCACAGGTTTCTGGTTCGAATCCAAGCCATGAATGTTTGTAGGGGTTCGGAAACCACTTTAAGCCGTAGGTCCCGTTTTCATATGATCGTAGAACGTCACCCACATCATTCCCAAACTGTAAAGAAACATCTCAGCTCCAGGCACAATGATGTGATGTGGTGTGGTGTGGTGTGGTAGTCGTTAATCTGAGTGTCGGTTTACTAAAAACTCAGATTAACTGAACCTTTCCATCACAACAAGAATAATACCCAAAAATAATTAAAATCCGAAGCAAAGTACCTTTAATGGGAAAAAATAAAAAATAGCGGACGAACAGAATTGTAAAGCAAAATTCATTTCAAATAATGTCACACTTAAGATTCTAATGAGGAGGAAAAAAAAAAGTCTGTAGTTATTTTTGAGTTTTTAAAAAATCAACTGTCCTGTGACGAAACATCAGTTTTTTTCTGCAAGTAAGAAGCCAACATGTAATACTGCTTTGTTTCCTGCGTATGAAATTGTTTTTCAACGTTTTAATGTTCAATTTCATCTAAGGAATTTGTCATATGCCAATATAATTTGTTTACTCTTTCTATTCAAAAGCATATTACCTTTATTGTATGATTGCTATTACATAAGGTCGTTAGCCGTTAACAGGGTGCTTTTTAGGTTTCAAGTTAGCGTACAGGGTAAAAAATCAACATCAACATTTCTCCTTTCGCATTGGCTAGCGCTCTGGCCTTTGGTAACACAGGCTTCAGATTCAAATCCTGGCGTTGGCATGGATGTTTGTGAGGGATTCGGAATCCATATTAAACTGTAGGTCTCTGGTCTAATTAGCCTAAAGTGTGCACAAAATGACAGTAGAACGACAAACCAAACCTTTCTCTGATTAAGTGGAAGCCATTATCAATATACTTACTATATGTTTAAGTACTTATTTTATTGGAACATTTTGTTAAATGTTAGCATACATATACTGTTAAAACCTTTTGTTGTATTTTGTATAAGAAGTTTCTTGAAAATTCTATCGTGTAAAAGCATTCCACATTATTACTGGGAACAAATATTGGGCAATATATAAACTTGTGCTTATTCAATTTTAAATTTTACGTGCAGTTATTTTTTATTTCCTTTTCTATACATTATTGATTACAACACAAGGTTCTTATGATAACAATTTGTAGTGGTTTTTGTCCATGTTATTTTACAATATGCTATGTAAACAACTTATTTCGTAAATCATTTTAATGTAGCCCAAGGATATCTTTTCGTTTCATTGGCTTAAATGATCAAATATCTTTGATTTGAAATAAAATATGGTAGATTTTTCAGACTAGATATTCAGTTACCATCTATATAACCCTCCAATATAAACTAGTAACTTTGGAGCGGTGCCCTCCTGTAAACTAAATAAAATCGAAAGAATGTTCTTAGTGCGAAGTGATCGACGTGAAGGAAGGAAGTGCCGAAGAACTTGGTAAAATTACCAGGTTGGATTTCTAGATCATTCAATGCTTTTTCTTTCAAGTCCCTTGGATTTCTTCGCTAAACCATCGCCAGAGAGAATCAGTTTACTGTGCACACACATCCACACCCACACACACACACGCACCTCGAGCGCAATTGTCTGGTGACACTGAATCTCTTTTGTTTAAAAAGAAAGAAAACATCCTTTCCTTCTTTTTTTTCTTTTGACTTTTTAGTTTTATTTTGTCTGCCGAGAACAGAAGCTGTTTCCGAGCAGGTCCACTCAGCTAATTCTACAAAAGAATGAAAAGAGATTAAAGAGCAAACAATACCTAACTGGGATTGTAAAAGGAGATGGGGTGTAGGAAAGACTCTCGTTCAGAGCTTCAGGTTAGGAAGTTAGATAGATGGACAGGAGAAAGAAAAAAAACTTGCTTCGAAAAAAGAAAGAGGATAAAAAAAAAAGAACCTCCTGCTTTCTCACGAACTGCTTGCTTTATCTTCCGTAACTGCGAGCTAATTTTCAAGTTACCTAACAAAGAAATCTTCAGGTTATCTTCTTCAAAAGCCAGATTTGCAATTGTTGAATCCTCATTAAAGAGGTATTTCCGGCAGTTGATTAAATGGAAATTGCTTATAAATTGTTATTAAATTCCATTGCCATTGGGATCTTTTTTTTTCTCAATGAAGTGAAACTGCTCAATTGCTTACGTTTCTTCACTCTTGGACTATGAACTTACTAAATTTATTGACCACTTTAGAACGAAAACACCATTTTTATTAAGTAAATGTTGTTTGTTTGGACCATCACAATTTTGAAATAACACTTCCAGGTACACAATCTGCAAAGCTTCTCTTTAACCTCTCTTATGCAATGAAGGATTTATTATGTATATCTTTGGTGTAAGCAGGGCAGCTTTTAGTTTGACTTACATGTTCAGTTTCAAACTCACATTCTCTCAATTCATAAACCTGTTGTGTGCAGATTGGGTAATTAGATTTTTACAGGGTGTGGTTGGATTTAAATACTTGAGCCACAAGTTGGTTAACTCAACTTTATTTACACTCGCACAACACCACACACATACAATTAGAGACGTACAATATATTTATCACATTTAAAGGTAGTTAATTATAAATACGTGGGATTATTCGACGACTGGAAAAAAAAGAAAGAAAACCGAAACCCAATACTCTGCTATGTGCAGGTGCTCGAAAGATACTTCCTCTCTGGGTGAGAGTCTGTAGGCCAGTTAATACGTAAAGTTGCGTTAAATATATTTCTTTCGGGATGAGAGACTATAAACTAAACGTTTCTCAGCGGGAGCTCAAGTTGCGCTGTACTTCCACTCGGTTGAGAGTCTCGAGGCCTACTGACACTCTGCTGGACGCCACAGAGGCGCTGTTGCCAGTGTTAGAAGGAAACACGGTTACAAACCTAATCACCTACTGAGCAATGCTTCTTTTGCAACCAGAAACTATGCTTGCAATTTAGAATGGTTCGCAGTTTAAATTTTTTTTATCGTGGGCCAGATACACTCTGAGTCAAAGCAAACCTACTACTAAAATGAGTATTGGAAGTGAACTTGGCAATTTTAATTTTTCACTGTTATTATCTTACGGTTTATTTTTCTTTCAACGGTTTTTTTCCCTCCGTTTCGCTAATGAATTCAGAAATTCTAATGTAACACTTCTTTGCACTTTTCCATTTGAAAATAAATTAAAAATGGAAAATAAATGTATAAATTACAACTAATTATAAGTTAATTTTAAGGGATTGTGTGAAAATGAAATATTATTGAGTGTCAAAATGTCTGCTGGAAAACTTTTTCTTCTGAATTAAACAATTTTATTTAGAAAAAGATGTTTGAATTATAGTATATATTAAAGTATTTATTTGTGTCATATACTTTGTTGTGAAGGAAGATTTGAATTTAACGCATCAATTGCTTTAAAATTTCATTTTTTAAGCAGAAATTCGAGACAACCATGTATAAGCAGTACGTGTATTTCCATATTTTATGCAAATGAAGAATTTGAACGATCATTTGTTAGGAAAACATATTCGGTTGGATTAAAAAAAAACAACACCATTGCTCTTAGGAAACGTTTGTCATTCTCCTACAAAATTCAATTTTTATTCTTTTCCCATTTATTAATACTGTATCACTGTCAAATATGATTTATTTAGTTTCAGGAAACATTGGATTTTGATAGAAGTGGGGGAATGGAGTGAAATCATAATTTTTCTTCCGAATAAAAATATAAGGATATAATATTTTAAGGAATTTTCTAGACTGTAAAGCATTATTTTTAAATAAATGAAAAATAATTGTTGAGTTCCCAGAAAAGTATTTATTTTATTTGAAAAATCATCTGACCGAAAGATTTATTAATCAGTTTGTTTTTTTACCTTAAAGTTTTGAATCATTGAATAATTATTTGAAAAATTTTTCTTTTAAATATATTTAAGAAATAATTTTAAAATAAATTTTTTTGAAATAACATATGCATGATGCTACGATAAATTTAAACTAGTTCCTAATTTTAATCTTGATACTTCTTCTATTTGAAATTATCTATACATTGAAAAAAAAAAAAAAAAAAAATCGCACTAGCCTTTATGCAAGATGAAGTTTTTAGGAATTCTCTATGTTTATAATTCTCGTAAGATTTTCATTTTACTATTACAGTAAATTATTGGAAAAATTTCTGAATATTACAACAAACAAGTTCTTTTATTAGCTGCACAAAATCTAATTCCATGTACTTTTATGTACCATGTACATTTTATGTTGATTTGCTATCGTTTCTTATACCACTCGTCGGGTAGGGCAAAATTTTGTTTTTTCAATAATTAAATTTATGTACACCAAAATAGGGGGCAAATTATTGCTGCAATATTGTTTATAATGAAGTGCTATCTAAATAATAATATTTTTTAAAAGATGAATTAAAGTCTGTTGTTGTTTCTTATCCCACTTGTTCAACAACATGTAGACCAAGTCCATGAACCCGTGGTCATGATAAAGGGTAAAAAAAATTCTTTTTTTGTCGTTGACCATGCGGCACAAAGACATGGGGCACCCAAAGGGAGAAGTCTGACTTTACCCCACCCGGTTATACCCTCTGGACTGGGCATCCATTTTAGTCGCCTTTTACGACATGCATGGGTTACAGTGGGATTATTCTAACCCGGACATACATGGGAGGTTAAATTCTTTATGTATTACATAAATCGTTCAACTCTCTGGAAGAGTGTTAAGCTATTCTGTTGTAAATCAATAAGTATCAAATTTGTGTGTTTGATTGTTTATGTTGTGTAATTAAAGGTGGAGCGTTTATTTATTTGTTATGTGGGAGGCAAAGGGAAGATTTGTTAAGTGCTTATTCGAATGTGTTTTTCTAATGATATCGGTTTCCAACAGCACTTCCCACCCTTTTTATTCTCTGCCCTTGCGTTATTCACTGCATTTTGTGACTAGCTGTATCAGTTTTATTTAATGCCTTTAGCGGTGGTGTTTTTCTAAATCTGCTGCCGTATCTCCCTCAACATGAAATCCTTAAACGTCTTTAGACTTTTGAGATTTTGATATACTTCTATTTATGTACTTTTGAAATTTTAATTATATAAAAATATATTTAAAAATTATAAAAAAGAAGTAATTATTTTATTTACTTAGCTCCATTTCCTTTTTTTAAAAAAAATATTTCTTTTGTTTTGGCGATTAAAATTACTTTATTTATTCAATGATTTGAAAATAATGTGAATGAAAAGTTCAAAGATTATATTTCTAAATTTTTTGCTTGTTTGTGATTGTTATAATAGATTGTACCTTATTAATCATTAGAATTAATATCACTAAAAAGTACGAACCCTCAAATTTGTTTTTATTGAATGTGGTTCAAGGAAGCCATAAGATTGCACATCTGTCAATCATTCGTTCTTCAATATGTAAATTTCTGTCCTTTCTCCAACAAGAAATTGAAAATAATAATAACAACTTTTTTTCTCCTTTTTTTACGAAAATTATGCATTTGTTTTCCAGTAAATAGAAAATGCTGGATGCAGCTTTTTTTTTCCCCCTTTGAAATTGCACTCAATCTGAGTGAGGTAAAATTCAAAGTATGCCCTCCAGACCTTAAAAGCAAAATTTTTGCCTGTACGACTCTATTCGTGATGCTCCAGACACTGTCTTCTCTGTCAATGCCCAAACTACTTAGAGAACTTCTATTGAATTAGCGGCTTCGTGCTTTTTGGCATTCCTCATTTAACATACTGGTTAGTTATTTTTCACTGATTTAATAATACACTTGGAAAGTAAAAACGCCCCGTCCTAAACCAATATTAAAGAAGGTAGTGGAATTAGCCGGAAATAAAGAAAGGAAGGACAAGGGGGAAAAAGAAGGTAAAAAAAGCTTAATTTGCTTGGGAGGCACTCTCTTGTTGATGTACCTTCCATTACCACACTTTGTCCGTAAATTGACAGGATGGACGGATAATAAAATTTGAGCTGCTTATTTCCTCGTATATGTGTCAGGGGACATGTTTTTGCACTTCCCTTATTTTTGTGATCAATAATGGTAAAAATGGAACCATATTTTTCGTATCTTATGGCAGGCACCAAGTACTAAAAGTTCCCAAGTTAAGTATCAATCACAGCTTGATAATGGCATTGAAATTTTTAAGGAAATCATATTTATTATGGTAGGAAAAATCTTTGCTGTAAATTGACTGATAAATAGAAATTTAAAAAAGTATCCATACTAAATATGTTATGAAAATTTCGTATTTTAAAAGCTTTTAAAGTATATTTATAGGAAGTGCTTTTTAAAAAACAATTTTTTTCCAAGTAATTTGCTGAAAGAACTATGATTTAGTTATTGATATTTTTAAAAAATATTAACATAAAAAATATTGAACAAGCAGATTTTGAGTACTTGATCGGTTGTTTAATGTTAATATCGATTGTTTAACTTTTTATACAAATTTTTATACATCTACAAACGCTTTTTACAATAACCTTGCAAGTATCAGACTGTAGTGTCTGATACTTGCAAGGTTATTCTAAAAATAATTTATTGATGTTTGAAATTATAATACAAAGTTTGTTTTTCATTTTTAACAGATAAAAAAAAAATCATTTTATGTAAAATATAGTAAATATTTACGCAAAGACGCAAAGGAAATATAGTTAAGGAGGTGGGAAGGACGATGTAAATCGAAGATTTTACAGAGAAATCCTTTGGGATTCTATTTAATTATTTTTTATTTCATTTTATTACCATGCACTGAAGAACTTGCGAATGGTATGAATAATAAAATATATAGTGTATTGTGAAGTGTGTTATTTGGTATATAAATATTGCCACTGTGTAAATAATCCAATTATTTTAAAATATAATTTCCAAAATAAATTAAATATAATTAATCAAATCACTTTCGAAAAAGGTTTTATTAGTCTTTCTTAGTTTCATAGTTTCGTCTCTGATATTCATGCGTCGGATTCGTAGTGTAACTTTTCATACAACTTTTCATTGATTCAAAATATTACCATACATAAATATTTTGATTGGATTTTCGTAAAGCGAAAACAGAATTGAGTTAAGAAATAGGCAGTAAAGAGGGTGCAAATTTTATAAGACAGCTATAATAAACAAAATCTATAATATTAAAAAAAGATTGCGCAATATAAAATTTGTTGTTTTTGTTATTACCCATGGCTTTTATTGGAACTCAATCCATACAAATTTGGCCACTTATCGTAGAAGCAAAAGCATATATAAACATATTAAAGTTATAAAGGGAAAAGACCAGACATTCTTAACAAAAACGACCAAAAGGCGTTAAAAAACAAGTTAAATAATCTAAGGATAAAAATTAAAAAAGCTAGAAGCACCATAATAAAAAAAGTCCGCGTGATTAGGACATGTTTTCTCTGGCCCTCAAGTAAGGAGTACACAGATCACCATTCTATTGTAAGAATCCAGTCCCGAGCCAACAAGTAGATGGGTGTTATTTATTTTCTCTATCTTACATAAAACATATATATCAGAGTTCACAATCCTTATTTTGGCCAGATATTCGCCCAGGCAATTCAGTTCTTAATCTAAAATTGGCAACAGCCTCTTTGCGAGTTTTTCCAGTCATTCCCGATTGTCTCCCAGACTTTTCCTTTGGTGTTCGATAATATTCACTAATATACGATAACTTAATATTTTTCCCTTGTAGTTCTTCTAAAAGAGTCAAGAAGTATAAGACACAAAACAAAAATTTTTCAACTAAATATTAATATCATGAATGAAATCGCTTCTTTCAATGGGATGCTTTAAAAAAACGCTTACACTTTTTATTATAAAGTATGCCAAGTCAATTGGATTCCTTTAAATTATCGTAATCTAAAGAATTTTTTGAAAAGTTGTGTGAATTAAACTATCACATTGAATTGTTTATCACTCCATTAAATTGAATTTGAGAACGATTAATTTTGAACTTTGAATATCTCGAATTAAAAAATATTTATCTTATGGAATTTTTGTAATTATTGTTATATTATGTAATGATTTGACAAGAACTGTTCTTTTTGAATGACAATGCAATCTTAATGCATAAAATATTCCTTGGCCTTTGTGAGTATAAATACACCCATTTGTTCCAAATTAAATTTATTTATTATTTTGTTCCCTAATCCACTTGGCGTCACATCTGGTGCAACTCTTCCCAATGAAAGTAAGGATTCTGATAAGAATATATAATTAATCTTCCACCATCTAATTTATCCCTTGAGCTTTTCAATATTTGCCAACCATTCTTTGTTTAGATTCTTTTCCTCCTCTTCCTGCCTAATTAAATTCGATCTGTGACAAAATTATTTGCAGTATCCCCACCAACGTGTGTTGCTCCCGATTCATGAAAGTTTACCCATGGAGTCGGGGCATTTCATTATGTGGGAGTTTTACGTGTTTTAATAAGGTACTTTAAGGGAACTGTTTTCCTATATCATTCTGAGGTAATTAAAAGCGGTTGGGAATTGTGATGGTTTTCTAACTGCCAGTGGCTAATAAAAATTTTATTGTCGTAAGAATTTATTATTCAGGTTGCATGCATTCAGGCTATGTTTTTTTTAGCATTATTTTAGAATTACGTATACACATTATTAGTAAATATTTTTGTTGTTGGATTTATATAATTTATTTTCCCCTTTTATAGCATATGCAAATAAACCGGTTTCTTTGTAAATGGTATAAGTCCACTTTATATTATATGGGGATATTTAAGGGTTTGTTTTTGAGTGAATTGAAAATATACCAACAACATGTACCAATATGCTCGTTTTATGTTTTTTAATATTAAATTGATTTTAAGTTTTTAATGTGATCGTTTTTAAAGTATTAGTTAAAAGAAATTTATACTTTTGATGACCTCAAATGGACTTAACCGCTTTTAGAGTTCAACGAAATATGAAAATCATACATTTATGAAATATGGGATTTCAATTGAATTTTCAATTTTTTTATGAAATTTTTATTAAATATGTCAAAAAGCAAAATAAAAAGTATTTACTTTATTATTTCTTCAGGTAATGCCATTTTATTTACAACTTTATATTAATATACGCAAAAATTAAATACAATAAAAATTTTTTAAACTCCATGTTTTCATCAAATGGAAGTTTTATGCAACATTGTTCATTGTTTGTTTTTAGAATTCTTATCCAACATTTCTTGAGCCAATTTATTTTTCGTCTTCTTAGAATGGCTTTTTCCCGTGTTTTCGTCGAAACGAAATCATCTTGTCTCATTTCATGCAAAATAAACTTTTTATGTTTTGGCTTTGTTGTATGATGGTATAAAAATCTGTAAGAATATACGTGTACTTATTTTATAAATACCTACCTGATTTCATAGATAACTACGTGACTGTATAAATACCTACCTTGTATTTGTAATTTTATTAACTACATCAAAATTTTCAACATTTGTTAATACAAATTTAAGGATTCTTTTTATATAAAAAGCTCAGCAGATTGCATTCATTGTTATCATTAACTAACTTTTTTTTTTTTTATCAAAACTGGACTTAACCACTTTAAAAGAAAACGACCGAAATGTTTATTTTAACAAATACATTTGAATATATCAGTTGTTGACATAAATCTATTATGCAGTTATGTTTGTTATTGAAAAGCTATTAAACTAAATAAATAAATTGATAGTTATAAAACTATTTAAAAACTATGACACATAATTTTTTCTACTTACATAAGTAAGGGTTTTATTTATATTATAAGATTTTGTTATATGAATTTAAATATGTAATTGTATTCTTGGTCTACATTTCAAGTGCATTTTTTTAATAATTGTTTACATTCTTGAATGCAGATCAAGCGTATATATTTTTAGTCTTAATTTTTCTTTCATGAAAAATTTACTTTGTTTAAAATGTGTGTGTTATGGGTGGTATAAATAAAGTACTGTGGTTATGAAGCAACCACACACTTTTATCTTGATGTTGAAGAAGCGTTATTTTAGGTCAATGCCCATTGAAATTTTATGCCACACATTTTATATCTAGAAATATATAATGAATAAAAAATAAAAGAGAAAGGTAACAGTATAAATTAAGAGAAAAAAAAAAATGAAATGGGAATAAACTATAACATTAGAAGGATACCCAACATCCGGTGGGTCTTGCATTAATGGCACCTCAGATGAAGGAATGAGGGAAAAAAAACAACGGGTTATATGTTAAGTATAGATTTTAAAACCGAATTGCAAGTGTAAGGAAGATTATTATAGAAAGGTTTAGAAATTTTAAGTATAAATTGCCGAATGTTTGGAAGGTTAAGCGATTGTCTAACATCCAGATTCCTGAAACATCAAGGTGAGTGGGTGATCATCCGAAGGATTTTGTTTTCAAGTCTTCAGTGATTTCCAAGTTACTTTTTGCTGCGTTACAAACTGGACCTGCATAAGTAATAATGGGGCGCATGTAATATGTGTAAATAAGCATTTTGTTATGTAGCGAAAGGTTAGAATTTTTACAAATTAAAGGATATAAGCGTGGATAACTTTATTAAATTTATTTCGGAAGTTTTTAATATGCCGAGAGTAAGTGAGATTTTTATCAAGAGTGATGCCAAGATATTTAACTTATTTGGACCAAGAGATAGTTGTGTTATAAATAATAATAGCAGGATTAGAAAATTTCCTTTTGCGAGCAAAGAGAACAGCCTCGGTTTTGACAGTATTGAATTTAATTTTCCGGCAGATTAATCATGTCTGAAGGGAGTTGATATAATTTTGAAGAGTAAAAGTGATAACCAATGGGTTATTATTTTGACATAAGATAGTCGTATCATTAGCGTAGAGAGTGATTTTAATATCTGGAGATAATGGAATAGCATTGATGCTGACGTGCAAAGGTAATAGGCTGAAATATTCGTCTGTTGTTGTTGCTTCGTTACATTTGGTGAAATATAACTAAGCATAGCTGTAAGTGATCTAAAATTTTAAAATAATACCATCTTTTAAAAATCACGATTTTTTATTTTTATTTTTAAAAATATTATATAATTGATTTTTTTTAAGTATGCTGACTACAATAGCATTAAAAACTACGCTGCATCTTCTCCGATTTTAATAAAATGCTTTTAGTTTTAATTACAGTTTTACGATATTATTCCGCTTGCATCGCAATGATTTTTATGCCATTTTAAAAGCAGTAAGACACAGCCAACACCTGTAGCTGTTGCCACACACCCTTCGAATGTATCAATTTAGTATTTTAAAAGGTGGGTGAACTACCCATTTGAGAATGTGTCTATCACCGTTAAAAGGCTGTGCTAATGCAACGGTGCAGTCGCTAATTTATATCGCTTACCTCCCTAATTGCTTCAGGAAACTGGTAAGATTAAGAAACTTTCTGGCAGCAATCGGTGTAGTTAGCAGCAACATAACGCCGCGTGTCGCCGGTGTAGTTCTCATATCATTGGAGGAGCCAACTAATTTGAGGGCAGCATTTGGCATCTAAATTGATTTTCGTGTTTTAGCTGTTTTAGCCAAAACGTGTCGACTGTCTGGGGAGCGAAAAGAGTCTTTTTAATGGCCCAAGCTGGTGGGTCATTTATTTTAATATAGGCTTTCGTCGTGCATTCGCTTTCAATTAATCTCGCCATAAAATTAGTCCGCGGTTGTAATGGCCCGCCATACGGTGCGCTGTGCACTGTTTCTGGGGTAAAGGTGGCACTGCAGGGGTTTCAATTTGGAATTCCCCTGTTCATAATTTCGAGGCTGGAGGTTTATGAGGGGGGTCGGAATAAGGCATCAATGGCCGGGGTGTGATTTTATGGGGCTCTCTCGGTGTTTTTGCTTCCGGAGTTAAATTTTAATGTTCTTTTTTTTTCTACCTCCTGTTTCTTGATTTGTGGCATCTTTTTTGGAGGGGGTTTATTTGTATAGGGCATGATTATAATAATGATGAGATATGGTGTGTGGCTTAGTGAACATTAAGTAAAGGTACGTCGTTATTTTTTTTTTTTTGAGGAAGATGGGATATTAGTTTTGTTTTCAAGGCGATTTTTGATGGAGTCGAGAGTTATTCATATTTTAGCCTATTTTGGACCATGTACAGATAGGAATTTAAGAAGTGATGATTATATAAAATTATAAATTGGATAATTTTGAATGTTATGCTAAAGTGTTATATTTGTTCTTTAGAAAAATGTTATGGAAAAATGTTTTAGATTATTATTTATTAGCTATTATAGGAGAGATGTTTTAAAATTTTCAAAATTCAACTGGTGTTATTCAAACTTGTAAAGCGTAACACAAATCATAAAACGAGACCTGCCAATATAAGAAGAGATAATGCAATGTTTACTTTTTTTTGAGGAAAATAGTTGAATGTTACTATTTCGGCTTTTGTCAAGGGGGAAAAAACTAATTTGCAAATTATCTCTTTAAGTTGTATAGAGAACAAAATTATTTCTATGACATTTTCACAAATTAAAAAAAATGGCAAATTTTATAAAAATAAATATGAAATATGGCATATATATATATGACATATTTTATAAAATAAATCTATGACATTTCCACATAAAAAGATTCCAATAATTTTAATCAAATTTTTTAAAGAATATATATTTTTATTTTATTAATATATATATCAATGCATTTTATTTTTATGAATTAATTCAATTTCTTGACAAAAAAAAAAAAAAAAAAAAATAGTTTTGAGGGGAAAAATTGTAGACAAAGATGAAGATGATGAAGAATAATTCCCGTTTAAAATTTTCTATGACCAAAACATTGTAACTCATAATTAAATTTTGAGTTTTAAAATTTTCATTTTTGCTTATAAAATTGATATGCTTATTAATTAGTTCAACTTTTAATAATATTTGGATGTTAAAAAGTTTAAAAAATATCTATTTATTTTTCTTTACAAAAAAATTTTGAAAATCGGCTGTAGTTTCAATTTTGATAATTTTTCTTTACAAAAGCCATGTGGGAAAGATTGCATATTACATAATTAAGAATAAAATTCGCAAATTTGAATAATTTCTAAAAGGAAGTTAATGAAAATTTTTTTGCTATGTCTAAGTTAAAAAAAAATTGTTTTTTTGGTTGATTAAATGCAAGACTTTCATTAATTCGAATATAAGTCATTTGAAGTTTTTTTTTTTTTTTATAAATTTATTTAAATTAGTTTGCTTTGTAAAATACAGGTATATACGTATTAATTTAATCTTAATTTTCTACTCTAAAACAAAAATTTGCCGATTTCTATACAGTATTAAAACAGATAAATGGATAATTTCGCATCATGTTATATAAAAGTATTACACCTGGTATTGTGAAGAGATTTACGTTGTATCTTTCATATAATTTTATGGGATTTACAAGACATTAAAGAAAATTTACATGAAATGTATACTAATTTGCCAGATTTTAAATTAATGAAAATAGCAGTATTTCACTTTAATAGTAATATTTAAATACCTTATTTTTTTTTACTGAAAAATACTCAATATTAAGTAGAAAATTATTTTATTTCGTTTGCTTATTGACAACATGTATATATGTATTTTTCTTCATTCTATTCTATATTAAACTGTTTTTGAATTTCTGAACAGAAATTGAAGTTTTTTTTCCAATAACTTGTTTAATTGTATTGTGTAATTTTGTCCATTCTATCCGAGATCAATATTTTAAAGTTTTTGAAATAAAAAACCCCAATATTTTATTAGCGGCCTGATGGCCAATTAGCTAGCGTTATGACCTTTGATACCAAAGGCTTCAGGTTCGAATCCTGGCGGTGGATTGGATGTTGTTTAGTGGTTCCACGTTAAACTGTAGATACCGGTGTTAATTAGCCTAAAGTGTGCCCAAAATGACCGTAAAGCGACAAACCAAACCAACCAATCAATATTTTTTATTAATGTAAAATATCAATGTTTGAATATTTCCTTTAATTTTATGATTTATAGTTATTTTAGTATTAGAATTAAAAGAATGCTTTATATTATTCAACCGTTATTCCATGCGTTGGGATATTTCAGGTGTCTATTTTTTAAAAAAGTTCTTGTCCGCATAAAAAATACATACTCATTAAACATACAGTTGATATTTTTGATGTAATAGATTTTAAGCTACGTACAAATGATGAAATTCGAAGTGCGTAATTGAATTCATTTTAAACCAACCGTGTAATACAATTAATTTATTTAAAGCATTGTTTGAAAGAGGAAACGCAACTTCTAGGAGAAAAAACGAAGACCCCAAAAACTTTTTTTCGTACAAGAATAACTTTTAGATTTTTTTTTTTTCTTAATATACAATAGACAAGAGTTATTATTTTAATTTAATTGAAACAGTGTATCCTACTTTCATATACGACTTTGTAATAACGAAACTACTACAATTAATAATTTAACTAGCTTTTACACATATATTTTTAATTGCATTGTGCTTTCTGTCTCTGACGACAGGTGCAATTTAAGGAGATACTCTTATAGATATTCATTGTGGATTTAGGGCTTTTTCTTTATTATTCTTTTTTTTTTTTATAAATATCGTGACAAGTAAATCACGATATTTATAATCATAAAATATTTCACTTTCGTAAAGTTTTTTTTTTAAATTAAATAAAAATATTAAATTGTTGAAGTCGGACAAAAATTTTTTTTTTGTATTCTTTACATTTTAATCTATTATTATTTTTTTCTCATTGTTCTCACATTTCTATTTAGTTATAGTTTGTTTTACGGATGCTACTTATGTCACCAAATCAGTAAAACATATTCCCTTTTAAAATAAAAAAATAATATATTTAAACCGTTCTAGGACATTTTAAAGAGTTCACTACAGAAATTCCAGTAATGATTTTCATTTTCCATATTGTTCGTGTTTTCATCGAGGTCAGT
The DNA here is from genome assembly GCA_021605075.1 of Caerostris darwini. NCBI lineage: Eukaryota > Metazoa > Arthropoda > Arachnida > Araneae > Araneidae > Caerostris > Caerostris darwini. The sequence continues at coordinate 261,540 of BPLQ01012142.1, read as the reverse complement.
ATCTTTTCGTCCGACTTGCAGATGGCGCTACCAGTCCAGTTTCGTCACCACGTTCGATGCGGGGTTGTTTCTAGGAAACAGATCATTTCGGGCTGTTAGTCGCGGAAAGGTGGCAGCTGCAAACGGGCGCCCCTGTGCGCCCCATGATCATTTGCACGTTAGTCACTAGTAGTTTATACTTGCTAATCAGTCTTCCAAGCAGGGCGGCGATTTTTCCCTCCCCCCTTCTGGTGCGTTCGATTCCAGAGAAGCAGTTGGGTCGGCATATTATTTTCTTATTGAATTTCTAACACGCATACGGTACGAGAAGTAGAAGTTGTGACTTATATCCACAAGCTGAGCTTATGTGTCTTCCACAAGCATCGGAAGAAGTTCTCGAAACAGTTTTTTGAAGTAGATGTTCCCATCTTTGGAAGAGAAGAAGGTTTTGGATTCGTAACCCAAAACACCATTTCGAGCGAAATCGGCAAAAAGGCATATCAAGATTTATCAGTATTAGTCGTTTTAACTGTTTTGCCAACAACAATTTTTGCAAAACCTGTCTACAACAATTGGGCAAAACTTGTACAGTTACGAATTATTCGGTGGTTTATCTGGAAGAATAATTCCATTTCTATTTTCATAATTGAAGATTAGGAAACATTGGTCAAGTCGATTGTTAAGCGATATTTTAAAAAATTCCGACATTCCAAACAGAACTATATTAAACTTTTTACGCAATTACAAAAATCAATTTTTCTCAGTTAAAAAAGAACTTTATAAATGAAATGTTTAAGGCTAGTTTCCTTGCCTTAGCAACGGAATTATATTAGCATCGTGGTGATAGCGATAACTTTTTGACTGTTGTACATTGAGTAGAATCATCTGGAATTGAAATAACTGTTGCAGTGTAAAAGAAAGTATATATTATATATATGTATTTTAAATTGGTTCTGCACTTTTGCTGCGTGCAAAGTATAAATATATCTGTGAATCATTAAAGGCAATTTCACATCTTGTGCCTTAAATGGTTTATTTCATGAAAATAATGGAAAAAAATTGAAAAAAAAAATGTATATAATTAATATGAAATTATATCTGAACATGAATGTATTTTATGAAATTTTAAAGGAATAGAAATAATAATAAAAAAAAAAATTGCATTTATATTCGACTCGCAATGATTTAAGGGGATATATATAAATATAAATTCCTCTTTGAAATAGTTTCTGGATATAAACTCTTATAGGCATCTTCGTATTCCTATTTATTAATATATGGTAAGTATTCATTTTTCACTCTATATGATGTAATTGTTAATTAAAAATTTGACATTTTGAGATACTTTATTAAGATGTAAAGAACCATGAAAAATAATTTTTGTCACTAATAATGAAAATGGTTAGTCATGCATTTCTCATTGTATTTAGATTTACAATGGATTGCGTCAATATGTAGCTTTTAACGGTGTTGACAAACAGTTTAATCTAACAAACAGTTCAGTTTCAGCAAGTTTGTAAAAAATTTTTTTATAAGTTTGCAAAAAAAAAAAAAAAAAAAACCACCCACGACTTGCATTAAATGATATACATTTTCTTATTTGAATTACAACAATGATACACCATTCTTATATTTATCATATTCAAGATCGCTATAAAGTCTACATTTTTTTTTAATTTCAATTTTGTCAAATATACTTGGAGTTAAGGCGAAAAGACATGTATATATACGTATTTTATGTATATATATACGTATATAATATAATATAATTGATTTAGAAATTGAATTATGCTGCATCTTGGTTACTTATCTTAATTTCTTTTTTAAATGCAAAGCACGGGTTTCCGAAAATAAGCCTGTAGTATTTCATTGATTTTTTTCAGAAAAGGCATACGAAACTTTCGCTTATCGTCTCTCTCGCTTTCTCTCTGAAAAATGAATGCTATGAAAAAAGAAAGCTGACTTTATTATATTCTGTCGTTCCAAATATAACCATTTTGTTCAAATGTTTCTTAATTTGTCTTGTGATATATGTGCATATATTGAAAATTTTAGAAAATATTAATCCTTTTATCCTGCTTTAATATTTACCCCTCCACCCCACCCCCAAGAAAATACTTTTTTTTTTAAACGTTCTTTATAAATGTATAATAAAAAAAAATTTGCTTCTAACGAGGTTCTTTTCCTTGAAAATATTAGTGATATACATTTTTATATTTAAAGTTGTCTTGAAGATAAATGAAACCCAATTACTATAATTTGAAATCATCACTAAAAATAAGCAAATTTATGTGGATGCGTCGTTTTAATTTAATTAAATCACTGCTTTTTTTTAACTCTTTTACCAATGATGTAGAACCGCGTTTCTGTACTTTTTACGTAAAGAAAAAAAAAAAAATCCTTTTTATAAATGATATATTATGTAGTTTATTTTCTTTTTCCTGTTACAAAAATATTAAGCGAATTTATTTTTCATGCAACATAAATTTTACATATTTTTAATTCCCCACAGTTTTCTTGGCATTTAGAAATTTGCTTATTTATTATTACAAAATTTCATAATTGTTTAAAGCCTACTTATTTAAGTAGATTTAGTTGTATGTCGCACTTTTAGTACTATACTATTTATTTCGTAAAGTTTCTGAGACAAATATTCTTTTTCCCTTTAAACATTTAAATATTAGAAGTAATCGAAACTATTCCTTTTTGAATTAGGAGAAATAAAAATAGAGATTTGTAATTCGCGACCCACAATAAAAATAACTTGAGATTTAAGGCATTTAATACATTTTTACAGAGTTTTATTTTATATTAGCATATATAACGTTGGACGGTTTCAGGGGGAAAAAAAAAACAATTAACTTTTTTATTTAAATACACGTCTGTCAGCATTTTTCGACGAAAGCAAAACTAACAATGAATGAATTAATAACACACACACTTTTTTTCCTATTTGTATTTGGCGAATTAATTTGAGCAAAAAGAAAAAAATGCTGCCATTTTCATTTTTTAAAAGTTGAATGCGTTACCTTTCTGTGATCCTTTTTACCAAAAAGTGTCTAGACAAATTTTTTTTTTTTTTTTTTTTAACTCGTTGCTTCAAAAAATAGTTTTATGTAACTAAATCTCGCAATTCAATGTCTTTAAATATTTAAGGCAATCCAAGTCTAAAAGTCTTTATGTTTTGTACATAAAATTAAATTGATTCGAAGAAAAGATTATGAGGAATAGGCTACGTAAGCGAGTTTACAAATCAAGTGAAAAATATGAAAGAAGATTAAAGTATGTGTAGTATATAATGTGTAGTATTAAGTATGCATAGGATGTAATGCAAAGCCTTAAAATTTTTTTAATTAGCTTATTTAACTTGGAATATTTAAATAATTTAAATTGTGATGTTTTTTAAATTTCTCAATTTTTTATCTTATTGTCATGTGGCACATCTTATTAGATCAACTATGCTACAGTTATGGTTCTAGGCAAATTCACTCTTAAAACGAATAAAAAAATAATAATTACTAATCATTTTAAGTGCATTTGAGAAATTATAAAATATATGTTAAGAATACTTCAGTGATCAAGTAGCTTATAGAATAATTATTATACTTGATTAAAAACGATAAATTTCCAACAGTAAACAGAAAGACATTTAGATTTTTTATGGCAAAGTTTCATTTCTTTTTTTGAGACTTGTTCGAACTAGTAGATTTGGTTTGTCGCTTTACGGTCATTTTTTTGCACACGTTAGGCTAATTAGACTGGGAGCTGCAGTTTAACGTGGATTGCGAACCGTTCACAAACATCCAGGCCACCGCCAGGATTCGATCCTGAAGCCTGTGGTACCAAAGACCAGAGCTTTATCCATTGGCCATAAGGCCGCATTCGATTTAGTAGAGAATTTTATATATACTTTATATAAATCTTCAAGCAAACTTATAAAATTATATAACCCTGTATTGGATTTAAATCCACTACAGACATTTTTTTGGAGTGAAAAATTGAAACATAAGAAGTTATTTTTGTGTTTACTATTATTCTTGTATGTAAACATAGATAATATAATAATAATGATACTAAATACACATTGTGAATAACTGTAAAAAATATATAAATATAAACGAAATGAAAAAAAATAAATGAAATTTTTTTTTTTTTTTTACTAGTGCGATATTTGTTTCTCCACTCTTTCTCTTAGCTTTTGCAAATCGATACGCGTGCATCATGAGTTCGCAGAATATAATTTAATTATTCTGCGAATTCATAACTGTAAACACATGAATAAAACAGGCAATAGAGAGTTTTTGCATACCGTACGTTAGGTTACCGTAGGACGTCCGTTAGCTTTTTCTCCCTAGCACGCATGCTCATTTCCTATGAGCATGCGTGCTAGGGGAGAAAACAGGCAACGGACGTCCTACGGTAACCCAACGGTATGCAAAAACTCTCTATTATCTGTCCTATGTTCGTAAGAATATTATTTTAAAATCAAAGTTAATTTTTTCTCATCATTTCGACAGTTCGTTTTTTAAATATATGGATGCACAAATGTATCTTTTTAATACATTGGTTTTCATTACTTTATTAATATTAATCAATTATAAAATAAATATATATTGTGAAAGTGTGATAAATCTCACGATCCGGAAAAATGTTCAAGTCGGGCAAGCGAGTTGGCTTTAAATATTCAACGCCATAAATTTTAAAATAATGAACATTGATCTTCTCTATTTTAATTTTCATATGAGTGTTTTTAATTTAGAATTGGAAACTAAGATGTATATATTTTCCCTCTCCTGTTGTGTCTAGTACCACACGTGATTAATGGCCGTCTTCGCCATTTAATCATCAATTCATTCCATTCTGTCGATATGGAAAAGGTGAATAAACCCTCCGAGATGAGTCGAACGTTGTTTGGCTAATGAGAAGTTATTCTCAGACGGCTCGCATTTTCCAAATGGCGGCTAAAAATGGGTTTTGCAGACCTTGGGGCTATCGATTTTAAACTAGAAAATTCATGTTTGCAAACTCAACGTTCGCGTCGTTCAGGAGAACAGTCGCTTGATCGATAGACTTCAAAGTGTTGATGACATTTTTTGCACTCGACAAGTTCAGTTATATATATATTTTTTAATTTACATTTAAACATATTAATGCTATTGTCCTGTATCATTCAAATTTTTCATTCTTGAAAGACAAAAATGTTATTTAAATGTGTTATGAATATTTAAAATTTTTTTACTGTGATTTATTATCATAATTGACACTTTATAAAAGCGGCATAATCTTATTTTTTCTCTTCTTTTGAGGATTAAAATTAACGAATCTATAATGTTTTAGGAATTTTTATTTAAACGTATAGTGCTCATTGCATACCGCTTAGCCTGATAGCCAATTGTTTAGCCCTCTGGCTTTTGGTACCACTGGCTTCAGGTCAAATCCTGGTGATGGTATGGATGTATAATAGTGGTTCGGAATCCACGTTAAACTGTAAGTCTCGGTCTAATTACCGTATAGTATGAAAAAAATGACCTTAGAGCGATAAACCAAACCAAATCTCGCACACCACAAAACTTAAAAATGTTACAGTAGTACTTACAAATGTACAGCTAGGTGTGGTTTTTTTTTTTTTTTTTTTGTCTTCCTTTAATCTTATTTTAGTTTTTTCTTTTTCGTATTAAAGGAATATTTTTATAATACTAAAAATATTGATCAATAATAGGCCCTTAGAAATGTTTTTAGTTTTAATTCAATTCTATTCTTTAATAAATCTAAAATTTTATAACTCTTTATTTTTATCTAAGAAAAATTATTTTTTATTAAAATATTAATATAAATAAGTAATAATTAATAATAATATAGTAAATAATTATTATTCATAACAATGATAATAATTATTATTAATAATAATAATAATAATTTATTTATATCAATTATTATTTAAGATGTTATTGAAATTCTTTCTGATTTGGGAATTTTAGATTTAATTACACAAACCCTTACGCACGTGCATAATACTGTTATCAAATATTAAAATATTTTCCGTTTGTAAAAAGACCAAGATTATACATATGAAAATATTATGCAAATTTCATATGTGAGCTATTTATTTTTAATTTTTGCCATTTTATTATGTTTTAAAAAATAATAAATATTGGTTTTTAGAATAACTTATACATTTTTTAACATAAGATATAATTTATAACGGCTATTTTAAGCAGATAAATTTTTAAAATTATTTTCTGGTATGTTTTTCTTTTTCTTTTTTTTGGTTTCATTTCATTTTTGATATCATTGTACTTCGTTATCATAGAGTCTGCATATTATTTTAAATAAAACCAATATTGTTATAGAATGAGCTTCATTATAAAGTAATATTCGATCATAAATAAATTCAACGGTAGCTGAATATCATATATCTGTCTTTATTATTAAAATACGATATAAAAATATTTTTTCCCCCTATTTTATACAAGGAGAATGCGATCGATGCCTTTTTTTCCCCATCTCGTAATCTTCATTGCCGATTGGGGAATAAAAGAGAGACACGTGACCCGCATAAAATAGGGAAAAAATTATCGTGCATTTTATATATAACGAATTTAATTTAGGTACTTTAACAATGATGGATAGGTTTGTCCCTATCTCATAATAAAGTTCCTTATTTTATTCTCTTCGTACGTGTTATGTTGTACTTTTCATCTGTTCTGTTCTCAGGGTGGCAACTGGGCTTTTATATATTTTCAAATTATGTGCGAAATTATGTTACACTGGATTTTTCCCCCGCAGAGCGCAGACATACAGAAATTTAATTATTATTTGTTGCTAAAATAACATATGAATTTCAGATGGACAAATCATTTTTCTAATATTTTAGGGGTGCATGCTAGGGGTTCGGAATCCACGTTAAACTGTAGGTCCCGGTCTAATTAGCTTAAGATGTGCACAAAATTACCCTAAAGCTGCAAAACTAAACTACAATAATAATAATAATAACAAAAAATAATGATAATAATAAAAAAATAATAATCAAAAAATAAACCCGATATGTAGAAGAATTCAAATATCGAATATAGAACTTATATATATATATTTGTTTAAATCGAAATAATGTTTCGATAAATAATATTTTGCAAGAAATACTAGCAGCTAAAGATAATTTATAGTAAGATTTTAAATGTTTGTAGAGTAAACGTTACATCATGCATCCGCACACTTTTTTTTTTCTTTCAATAAAAGAACTCCACAAGGTTACCGGATTTAGATTAAGTCGTTGGTTATATCACGTTTTTTCGTCTGCGATGCAATGCGACTTATTGTTTAATCAGGCGAAACCAACATCAAGTTATGTAAAGCAAAATAAATAATCGAGAAACAATATTTTATATAACTAAGACATTTTTTTCACTTAAAAAATATGAAGAAATTTCTTCAATATCAGTTTTTATTTATTTAAATATGCAACATTATTTATAAAGCCATTTCCTTTTTAAGGTTGTCCTAGGAATTTGAACATGACGTTTCATTGTTCACCATTTTAATTCTTTCATTCGTTATTGCATCGCGTTGTTTCGGTCGCGGTACAATCCGAATTATTGTTTAATGGTGTGAAAGCAACATCAAGTTCATACTACTGTGCCCAAAAAGTAAGACCAATTATTTTTTTTCAAACACTCTTTATTTATTCTTCCAAATTTATTTCATCGCCTTCAAAGTAATCTCCTCCGGACTCAATGCACTTATGCCAACGATTTTTCCAATCCTCAATGCATACTAAAAAGTCATCGGCAGGGATGGCCTTCAAAGCTCGCGGCGATTCACGTTGAATCTCTTCAATCGACTCAAAACGGTGTTCCAGGAGTGGTCTTTTAAGTTTAGGGAATAGCCAGAAGTCACACGGTATGAATACGGTAGTTGTAGAACGATATGGGCTTCATTTTTGGCGAAAAGTCACGAAGAATCAATGCAGTGTGAGCTAGTGTTCAAGTTCTTTGCTCAATTAATTCAGACATTTCAAAAATCGCGGGAATCAGTTTTAGCGTCTCACAAAGTCAAGCGTAACTCAAACACTAATGAATATTTTGACGTCAGATTTCACACAGAGGTCAGTGCCAGCAACCTAAAAAAAAAAATATTGAAATTTCATAAGTCCCGGGAATTTTAAATTGAAAATTAGTCGCATTTTTTGGACACAGTAGTACGAAGCGAATTAAATAATCGAGAAACAATAATTTATATAACCAAGACATTTTTTCATCTACAAAATAAAGCAGATTGTTCAATATCTAACTGTGCAACATTATTTATAAAACCATTTTCCTTTTCATGTTGTCTTAATCTGAACATGACGTTTTATTGTTTATCATTTTAATTTTTTCAACCCAGACTCTTTTCTGAATTGTTTTTCTCTCATATTTCTCTGTTCTTTCAGGCAGAGCCCTGGTTATTTCCTTCAAGTCAACCTGATTATTATTATTATTTTTTTTTTAATCGTGCCATGTTTTGTTTCTTTTCCCAGCAACGAATTCTTGTACGAAGACGAGAACTTTTCCCTCCTCAAGCACTCTTGCACTTATTTACCCACCGAAGTCGGTGGGGGTGGAGGAAGAGCGAAGGGGCTTCAGTTTTAATGCGTTTCTCTTGTATACCGAGTGCGCAGCTGTGCTGTTTTCGTCATGGTCGATTTCGTCACCCACCAGCGAACCTCCATGAATTTTTGTTTCTTTTTTAATGACTTTATTCTCCCCGATATTCATTACCCGCCACTCCAGTTATCTAGCGGGCTGAAGTTTTCGATTAGAAAAGACTCAAATGCACTTAGGAAAAGTGGGGCAAATGAATTCCGCCCCAGCTAACATTTTTGAGTATTTCCCATTCTGTTCGAGTGAATGCCTGAAGTATTTTTCCTGAGTGTTTGTTTCAACTGCTGTGACAATCTTTTGCGTATTCCCTAATTGTTGTATTAACTTTTAGAAGGTGATAGGGGTGGATTCTTTTGTTCCGAAATCTTGAGTATCACAGTTGAATTTCTAAAAACGACCACCCGAAATTTGTCATATGTTTGATAAGTCAATAATTATACTATTAATGAGAAATATATATTGATAAAAATGCTTTTCAGTGTACTTATGCTTATTTATTTCTAACAGATGATACCTGTCTTGCCTGGCTGTATGGTATGAAACATTTTTAATTGGGGTGAATTTGATCGGGATAAAATATCGGTGGAAAAATGTAAATTATTGTTCGAAAAAATTATAAATAAAAAAATTAATATAAATAACTATTTATCAATAAAAAAATTTAGAATGTAAAATAAATATAAATTTGTATAACAGAACATTCAAAACAAACAAGCATAGGGGGCCAATTGGCTAGCGCTCTGGCATTTGGTACCACGGGCTTCAAGTTTGAATCCTGGTAGTGGAATGGATGCTTGTTAGGGGGTCGGAATTCACTTTAAACTGTAGGTCCCGGTGTGCTTAGCCCACAAAATGACCGTAGAGCAGCAAACCAAACCTAATAAAAAAAGACTACAAGAACATTGAAGGGAAAAACGTCCTTCTTAATGGCTTCACAGCCAATCCGAGGAGTTCTTTCACAAATGGAAATGACAGGCTGTGTATTAGTGGGACCGATATCCCAATAGCTATACAGAATATGTCAAATAAAAACCACTTTTGGAATCACAGTGCTCAAAATATTGAAAATGTTATAAGAAAGAGTTAACTGTTTACCGCACCCGTGGAATCAATGATTCAGAATCCACGTTAAACCGTAGATCCCGGTTTAATCACCCTAAAGTGTGGAAAAAAAATGACCGTAGAGCGACAAGCCAAATTAAAACTTAAACAAACATAAAAGTATATTAAAAAGACACAATCATTTAATTTCAAAAAAGTTTCTGAAGTCAAACTATAGACGAAACGGTCACACCACCAGATGACATTACGCAACATGAATAATTAATTCAATTAGGAAAAAAGTCACAAAGAAGCTGTTGACCAATTTAAGATTAAGAACTGGAACGGCTGTCTGGACGAGCATCTGGCCAAACATAGTATTGTGAATTCTGATATATGTGTTTTTTATAAGACATAGAAAATGAATAAGGCCCATGTACTTGTTTGCTTGGGACTGGACTCTAGAATGGAGATTTGTGTACTCTTTACTGGAGAGCCAGAGAAAACACGCCTTTATCACATGGACTTTTATGATGGTGCTCCTAGCGTTTTAGATTTTTACCCTTGGAGTAAACTCCCTTAAATCCCTTTGGCCGTTTTTGTCAAGAATGTCTGGTCTTTTCCCTTTGTAATTTTGATTTGTTCATATGTTCTTTCTGTTTCCATGGTAAGTGGCCAAATTTGTATGGATTGAGCTGAAATAAAGCCATAGGTAACAACAATTCAAGCATGTGCGAATTTTAATGTAAAAATAAAATTTATATCAATAAGAAAACTCTTCAAGTTTCTTCAGTATTGATTCATTCAAAATTACATAAAATGTTCATCCGTTTTAATAAGTAAAACCTTCCAAGTCATACATTTTCTCTTATATTCGCACAGCGGCATGGTGGCCAAGTGACTAGCGCTCTGGACGTTGGTACCACAGGCTTCAAATTCGAATCCTGACGGTGGCATGTATGTGAATGGTTCGGAATCCACTTTAAAATGGGGGCCTGTTGGCCGAGTGGCTAATGCTGTGGCGCTCGGTACCACAGGTTTTGGGTTCGAATCCCGGCAGTGCCATGGATGTTGGTGGTGATTCAGAATCTACTATAAGCCTTAGGTCCCGGTCTCATATGATCGTAGAGCGTCACAGAGCCCAATCAGACTTCTCACCCACATCATTCCCAAACTGTAAAGGGACAGCTCAGTTCTAGGTACAGTGATGTGATGTAGTAGTAGTAAACGACTTTAAACTGCAGTTCTCGGTCTGTTTAGTCCTCGTGTGCACAAAATGACCTAGAGCGACAAACCAAACTTATATTCACACAGTTAATAGAAATTCGAAAGATATTTTTTCCCTGTCGATTTCTAACTGCTTAGAAGATTTACTTCAATGTGAATATTTATTCGCCATTAACTGCGAATCATATTTACTAAATTTACCAAACATTTTCATTTTAACATCGTCTGAACTATAACATAATAAATCCTGGTGCGAAGATTGAGTGCGCGCATTTCTCTATACTGCAATTACAGACATTAAATGTAACTAAGCCACATTTTAAATGCATTTGAGGTTCTGTTTCGTCGCACTGCTGCTGCTAAACTCTGAAGCCAGTAATTACTACCTGTCTTTTCGAACCAAGGCCTTGATAGCAGCAGGGAGCTAAATTAAAACTGCATCATGTCGCACATTTGTTTGCGGAATACTGATAAGTTTCCGTATGCAGGAATTCAAATTAAAACCTCTTAAGGAGCAGGCTGTGCTGCTCGGGGAATTGTCTGCTTTGGATTCGAGGTGTGGAATTTTATTTCTCGCCTGAGAGCACGTCCTTTAATGTTCTTTGAAAATTGTAATCTTTTTAAATACTTTTGGGTTTAGCGTTGCGTATTGGTATTTCCAAATACATGCTTGCAAAAGTATGCATTAACGATATTTGTATTATTTGTATGTATTAACGATATTTGCTAGAGTTAGTGAAAATTGTGATGCGATGTAATTTAAGACTTAAATAAAACGCAAATAACTCTATTTATGCGGTCATTGCTAAATAAATCTTGATTGGGACATTTAATAATAATAATAATAATACAGGGAATGTAGAAAAAATTACATCAAAGTTTAGTATTATGATACAGTTTACTTTTATCCTTTTGTAACTCGCTTTTTAATAAAGTTTTTTATATCCTGTTGTAGAAATTGTACTAATTTATTATTTTTAATTATAAGTGTAGTGTTGTAGAATGGACTGTTGATTTGTAACTGGATGTGGTTGGGTTGAGATACTTGAGGCACAGGTTTGTGCACAAGCTCACAGCTCACCGCTTTATTTACATGCGCATAGACATTACACATTATACAATTCTACAATATTTAACACATAAAACAGATAATTTAAGATTCGTCAAGATTCGTGGATTCCACTTCTAATCCGAAAATAAAGATACTTAGGTTTGCGCGGAATATACTACCTCTCCAGGTGAGAGTCTATAGGCCAACTAATACACAGGATTGTGCTAATAATATTTCCTCTCGGGATGAGAGATTACAAACTAAGCGTTTCTCAGCAGAAGCGCTTGATTGCGCTGTACTAAGCGTTTCTCAGCGGCAGCGCCGGCTACTCTGTACTTCCTCTCGGGTAAGAGTCTGTAGACCAACTGATTATTTCTCCTGAACACCACAGGGGGCAATCTCACTGTGCGTAGGAGGAAGCACGGTTACATAAGTAATTTATTAGTGTTATTTAAAACTTCCTTTTTATTCCTTAATATTGCTATATATTGTGCTGAAATATTGGGGAAATTCTCTAGATAAACAAACAATCTTATCCAAAGGCATACAATACACTATGAAATCTGTGGAAATTTCTAGTATATATATATTTTGGCAAAATTAGTAAATTATGGCAAAATTAGCTAAGTATTATTAACATGAGATTAATAATGAAGCAAAGGTAAAAGTTGACCCTCATGTCTGTTAAACATCAACATTTATATAAATATTATTATATATTACGGAAAAAAAACCAAAAAAAAAAAACCAAGTGTGTACAACGTGACAGGAACTTTTTAAATTTAAAATTACCATTTTATTACATTCTTATTTAAATATCATTGTGAAAATTTTAAAATTTTACTAGGAACTTTTTAATAAACATTTAATATTATTTACAAATATTAAACGCTTTCCCCCCCTTAAATCGACTGTGATGCTAGCAACGGAAAACATGTCAATTAGTTATTCAAATAATGTAATGTTAATAAAGCCCGTATTATTAAAGATGCATTCTGTTGAAAAGTAGAGCATGTTTTTTCGTGACTGTCACCAAACTAAAATGTATGTCTATGTAGGTCAATATACTCATACATTTTTTGTGGCATTGACAGACGAGTTGAATTGCAAAATTTTGTTACGTGATCGAATCAATGCATTTTTATATTTTGTTTTGAAGTAGATTGTCACGATTAAAAAAAAAAAAAAAAAAAAAAAAAAATGTGACGTGTTTTCTGGTTTATTTTGTTGTAAAATTTAAATTCGTGTCTCTCATATGTTTGAAAAATAAATAAAATAAAATAAAATTGTTTTAAGTTCATATATAAATGCGTTGTTTCAAATCATTCATTAAAATTTTTTTCTCTACATAAATTAGCTAGAAATAAATGAATTCTAATAAAAAATGAGCGTAATTAATGCTAGAAATGCATGAATGAATAAAATGAACGTAATTAATGCTAGAAATCAATCAATCAATGAATAAAATAAATATAATTAGATGGTAGAAATAAATGAATTCTTGACGACTTATTGTTTGGAATAGCTAAAGCAATTTTGCTTTATATGTATAAAGTAATTTAGTAAATTATTTTTTAAAGTAATTGTTATATATATATATATAAAGTAATTTAGGTTATTTTATTATTTTATTTTATTTTTTTTAAATGCTAGTTTATTTTTTACTTTATAAAGTAGTATGTATGTACTTAATTTGAAGATTTCCATATAAATTTTAAATTTAATAATTAATTTGATTTATAATAGATAAAATAACTTCCCTTTTGTCTGGATTTTGTTGATTCTTTTATTATTATTGTTATTGTCATCATCATGTTTTATTTAAGTTTAAATACATGTGAAATTCCTTTTCAATTCAGTAAAAGTAAAATAATATTTTTATAGCATCTGATTTCAAATGTGATATCTTTTAATGTCAGATTCATAGTTGTGTCTTAACCATTCTGGGGTAGTTCACTTTTAAAATAAATAATTAAAAAGGATTGTTTTATTACACCTATAACCAAGCAATTTAATCTGAAGAATTTATAAAAACTATAAATATACAAACTAAAACTATTTTTATGGCTGTTGAACTTTAAGGGTACGAATAAAAGACTTCTTAATTCAGGCCATACCGATTCAATTTTAGACACATGTACTGATTCAGTTTTTTGTCATGGCACTTTGAAAGATTTTAATTTTTGTCAGTATAGTGATTTGCCATAGTTAATATAGTCTAATGTTACGCTATTTGCAAAGTAATGTTATTATGTTGAATTAAATATTATACATACTACTGCGTGATACATGTTTCAATTGTTGAGCTAAATTTTTTTGCAAATAGTATTCCGAAAAAAATTATTCAGAATAATTTGAATGGAAAAAAAATTAAACATATGTACCAACAGACTCCCTCACCCAAGAATAGTTACCGTTTCATCGAACTTATGTAAAAGTATTTAACTTGTCTTGTATTTACTCTGTTTTGTATAAACAATCATAATTATCAATATGAGATTCATAATTATCACTAATAAGGAAGCATTACTCAAAAAAGTAATGGAAAAATTTTCGAAATCTATTTAATGTGTGCATTGTTATGTTGTAATTCTTCTTCATTGCCTCAACAGCCTTATGGTGGGCCAAGGCCGTCTGCCAACTGGCAAATTTCGAGACAGGAGATGATTTCTTTTTATAGGGTAAGGTTGTCGGCCCTATGCCCAAATCTCTACAGTCATATTAGATCGGGTCCTATGGTTTAAAGTGGATTCCGAACTACTCTAAACATTCGTGGCACCGCCGGGACTCGAATCCGGAACCTGTGGCACCGAACGCCAGAGCTAGTCACTCGGCATGAGACCCCAAAACATGTGCCAGTGATCCTAAATAAATTAAATGCATTATGTACGTTCTGAAAAACGTTTTTTTTTTTTTTTATAAATCTTTACAAAAAAATATAATAAGAGTTTTATTTTAAAAACTAAAATTTTAATGTTAAAATTCCGTTTCATTTTATTAAATGAGAAACATAAAAGGAATTTTATTCCAATCATTAAATACACGAATTGAACCAGAAGAATATTTATTTCATTCCGAAGTACCGCTATTACTACTGTATTGCTTGTTTTGTTCCTTCCATTCTCCTAGTTATTTCTACTTTCCATTGTCTTCCGCAACATCCCCCACCTCCTCTTTAATTTCACTCCAATTCGATTTCTGTTCGGAATGTCCTCGATACTCTTGTAAAAATCGACCGACCCACCTCTCTTAAGGGAAGTGAGTCACGGAAATGAAGTCTCGACTCTTTCCCATCCCCCCTGCTCCATCCCTACCTAATCTGGTAAAGTGACTCACGGGAGCTTTCATGCAGGGGTCGGACGGATGGATGGAGGGATGAGTAATAATGCAGAGGATGATGTTATCGTTCGGGAGACAATTCTGCGAGAGATACAGTTGTGTTCTCTGCTCTCTCTCTTTTTTTTGCTGTCTTCCAGCAGCGTCTGGGCATACGCTTTTTGTTCAGCATGAAGTGTGGGGCTTCTTGTTTCTTTGTGTGGAAGCACTTTTGTTCATGTGATTCTTATTCGTTTGGTGATTGAAGTGCTGTCAGACCTGTTGAGCCTAGAATGAAAACTGAATTTAAAAAAGAAAAAAATTGGGAAAAATATCCATGTAAATAGAAATGCTCTTAATATATTTTTGTTATTCGTATGTTTTAAAATTTATTTTGAGAAACGATTTTAGAATTTTTATTAGAATAAATAAATTTGTGACTTGGAGCTGGAAGATTATTCATTTTATTAGAAAGTGCTACTATTGCTGTGGATGATACATTATCACTCTCTTTTGAAAGACTAACTACATCTTTATGTCTGCCTGTACTTTTCACATTTAGAGATGTAATGCTACTTTCTGTGTTAAAACCTTTTATTCATGCATGCGATACTTATTGATTTGGTGATTTAGGTTTCGAATGACTTGTTGAGTCCAGATTGGTAACTGGATTTTACAAAGATATGAGGTAAAATAGTTTATAATGTAATAAGGCTTGATTAGAAGAATCGAAATGTAATTTTTTTTGTGAAATATAAGACATGTGACAAATGAATTAGATGGGTAAAAATATTCATGATATACATGTATATCTATTTTTCTATCTCTCTCTCTCTGTGTTTTTTTTTCTGATGCAGCTGGCAAATAGACCATGATCTTTTTATGCCTTAAGGGCCTGCATGGCATATGGCAGCCCTTATGGCATATATATATATATATAAAGATGCCTGTTGTTGTCGTCAATAGCACTGACACCACTCATACATGTTTTCTTTCACAAGTGGACTGTATCACACTCACACACTTACACAATAAGTTATCACAATGCAAACGTAACAACACTTTATTTACATTACAGTCACAGCCACTCGTAGCCGTGATGTTCTCTCTTGCCTCTCTGGCGTTACACTGAAGACTCACACTTATGCGCTCGCAGGCGCATGCGTACACACACTTTTTTCGCCGCTAGGGGTATCCTTGCGCGTTGGCGCGAACACCTGTTTTCCGTGACTGGCACTCTAGCGCTTGATGCTACAAATCTCGGGTTCGAGTCCTGGTGGCACCATGGATGTTTATAGTGGTTCGGAATCCACCTTAAACCGTAGGTCCCGGTCTAATATGACTGTTGGGTGCAGGGCTGACAACCCTATCCCTTAAAAAGAAAATTATTCTTTCCTTAAAATAAAATGTTTTGAATTTTACTTGGAATCAATAAAGGAACAAAATTACTCAAAAGCTTATAACCAAAAAAGTAATTTTTTTTGTCGCCTTTTTTTACGGTTATCAAATTTATTTAGAAAAAAAAAAAATGATAAATTTTGTAGATACATATAATTTTTTCAAAAGATTAATTTCGATTATAGAGGGAGAGGGGAAAAAAAAAAATTCAGCAAAGTTTGAATTATTAATACAAATTTATTTGACAGTTTTTAAAACTCAATTACTACTGAATCAACAATGGATTAAGTAAATTGGATTTTTTTTTTAAGCATTCATCTAGTAGGAAGAAAATTGAAATATAAACTGAATGAATAACAATACAACTTTTTCCGCAGCTAAATTATGGCCTAATAAACACAATTGCATGTTTTGTGGATGTAAAAAAAGAAATTAAAATAAATGTAATTATGTTACAACTGGCTTAGAAATAATAAAATTTAATATATTTTAATAATTACGAAATGCTGTTATTTATTTTGTGTTTATTTGTATCAAAATAAAACTAAAATATGATTTATTTAAAAAAAAAAAAAAAAAAATTGTGCTTTAAAAATAAGCGGTTGAAATGGAGCTTTAGAAAACCTTTTATATACATTCATAGTTTTTTTTATTTAGATATAAAAAACAATAAAGAACGGTGACTGTCTCTGTTTTATTTATAAATAAAAAGCTTCACTATCATAATAGCTTGCATGCTATTCAAAAATCTAGTTAACAAAAATGTGTATAAATTTATGCCTGAAATGGAAAGCAGCAGAACTAGCTTAAGATTACATTGTTGACACTATATACTTCACTAATATAAACTAACACAGAATATACTGTTAAAAGAATTCTATGTTTAAAATAGACAAATATTTGCTTTGAAAATTAGCAGTCGAGTATCGAAGTCACAATTTAAAAAGTAAAGAACGAATTTTCGTACACAGTTTTACACTAGACGGCTTCCTTTTCATTTAATTATGTTATTTTCATTATTGAAAGTTAATTATCCTTATATTTTTTTAATGTTATGGACTATTAACTTATTATAATAGTATGATAATCATACAATTTCATTAGATAAATTTCTCGATTTGCAATTATTAAATATTATGTTTCCATACTAATAATTAAATTAAATAGTATTATATTTTTGATATATAAAAGAATGCTTAATTAAATTAATTATTCTATTATTATTATTTTTACTCACCTTTACAGGCTATTAATATATTTTTAATTACAGATAATTTCTCTTAAGTCAATTTGTGAATAGTAAAAAGCTTTTTTAAAGTTCATTAAATTAGTATTTAATCATTGTATTTTATATTTGTGGGTGTTTAGATGTTTGAAAATTATGTTAATATTTTCGTATCTAAGTGATAATTATTATTGTAGTAATTAAATAAGTTTTTTTAAAATAATTGTTCATTTTAAATAAATGAAATTAAAAAATACTTTGTAAATTTGGCCGTTAAATATTATTGTGTCCCATTTTCAGTAGGTTATTTATCAAGAAATGCATTTAATAATTTATAAATCGTTATTTATTAATATTTGCATTTAATAATTTATTTATAGTCATTTATTAATATTTGCATTTAATAATTTACTAATAGTTATTTATTAATATTTGCGTATAATTTATTATGTTATTTATTAATATTAGCATCTAATAATTTATTTATAGTTATTTATTAATATTTGTATTTAATAATTTATTAATCGTTATGTATTAATATTTCCATTTAATAATTTATTAATAGTCATTTCTTAATATTGGCATTTAATAATAGTTATATATTAATATTTGCATTTAATAATTTATTAATATTTGCATTTAATAATTTATTAATATTTGCATTTGATAATTTATTAATAGTTTTTTATTAATATTTGCAATAAGTATTTTAATACAGTAGCTATTCATTAAATTGACAATATTGGAAAACAAATGTAAAGATGTATCGTACAGAAAATGCGATACAACTTTCTTTTTCTAGATTGTGTGACTCTTTTAAGTAATCCCTCTATATATTGTGCTGTGTAACGAGGAATTACTTTATTTTAACGTTAACTTAATAAATAAATTCATTCTGTTTTATGTAATTTACGAAAATTAACAGTAGGAATTGTAAATTGTAAAGGAATGAGAAATTTCCCTGAGAATCGATTTGCTAACAGAAATGGATAATTAAAATTTAGATTCCTACAAGAAATATATTTTATTCTATTACTTTCATTGTTGCATTTTTTTCTTCCTTTGTATCTATTTTTAGATGTAGACATTTTATAAGATTACTTTATCTCTAGGTAGCCAAATTCCACTGCAATGCAGGGCTTCCTTGCAATGTAACGTTACTTGTAAGAAAATAAGTTTTACAGATCTTCTCAGATTACGGCATTTTTGAAAGGCAGCAATATTCGTTAACGCTTTACGCTTCTTTTACATTATCGTTTGAATTATATTCATGGGAAAAATATTTTTAGGCTATTCAGTTTTTAATATGAGGGTATGTAATTTTATTTAGTATTGTAATTTTTAACACAGAATTAAATTAGACAATTTTTTTTCAATATAAAATAAAAATAGACTAAGTAATTTTCACTCCATTACCTATATTTTCACTTAAAAATTTTTTTTTGGTTCTGATAAAAAGTATTTTGATATTGTTAATACAAATAAAGTAAATAATTTCTTAAATTTTTTATATATATATTAACATACCAAAGGATACTTTTTATACTTAAAAAAAAAAATCTAGACGGAAATTCAACAAAATAATCTAGGATTCAATTACTGTTTTTATTTCCTGTTAGATAATAAATGCAATTAAAAAAAATTTATGTCGAAGAATTAATTTGTTCTTTGGTTATTGAATATTTTGTGTACTATTAAGTTTGAATTCAATTTTAAATCCATTTAATTATTACCCATAAAATTATTTGTATAGTTTTAGGGTGCGGCGTTTTTCGTTTTCCCAACTACTTCCAATTTTTTTTTCTTTCACGAGCTTTTTTATAATATTTAATTTTTTTTCATGAGCATTTAATTATGTAATGAAATAAAATTGTTCAAAAAATCGTTTGAAATTCTATATATTTTTTTATTTTTATTTAAGATTGCTATTATGCCTTTTGTGCTTACATTAAATTCTAAATTTTATGGGCAATCTATGCATCATCCCAGCCAATTATAATTTTTTTAAAAAAATAATTAAATATTTAATAAAATAAAAAAAATTTAAAGAAGTAAAAATGAATTTAAGTAAAATTCATTACAAAATCCTCACAAAAAAAAAAACCCCACAATTCTCAGAACCAGTAAAAGTTAAAAAAAAAAGTTATTGTTTCTCTAATTGATTGTAATTTTTTTTATATTTTTTTATTTTGCAGTATGTTTTATTTTATTTGCATTGATAATTTGTTGTTATTCATATTTGTAGGGTCTAGGAGAATACCATAAAACATACAAAAGATTTAATCTCAACCATCTTCATTTAAAAAAAAAAAAATTCCTTCATATATATATTTTTTTAAATTGTAATACAAATAATGATATGAATGGATTAGGAAGAAAAAAATATTTTGCATTACATTTCATTTACTTTTAATACTCTCACAAACTTTACTAAGTTTGTGAGCGTATTACAAGTAAGCATAGCATGTCTTAGCACTCTTTGTGAATAATTGAATCTTTTTGAAGACTTACTTAATAATTCTAATATTATAAATCTCACTAATGCATTATTTTTTGTACATAATTTGTTGAAAGAATGTGTATTTTTTAATGCAAAATGCTATTACACATTGTTCTTTTACTTCAACTCTTATTTATAAGCAAATAAACGAAATGATGTACGTTCGTTTATTTATTAATTGTATTTGAGTAAAATTTATTTTATTTATAAAAATTATATTGTAAAATAATTTTAATTTCTCATTGTATAATTTAAATAATAATCCAATATTAAAGTCCTGGAAACCTTTATTGATCCAGAAAAATTTGAGTAAAAAGTAAAATAAATTTAAAAGTTGTGTTTGAATGCAATCGTTATTGTTGTACGGGATTACTACAAAAACAGAGATGCCAACTACTATGAATTCTCCACTCTTACTAAAGGCAATGATAATAATAATAATAAAACTGAACTAACCAAGGATTAAAAAAAAAAAAACTGATATATCTACTGAAATTTTATTAAAAAAACTCCTATTTTTGTTTGTTACTTTTTCAACTTGTACAATTAAAAGCAATTCTGTCGATTTCGAGAAAAATAGCACCAGTTTCCGGCAAAAATATAAAATTATGTGTATTCTTTTTAATATTTCAGAAACTAGCATTAAATTTTATTCACTAATGTGCTGAATGTGCATTTTTCTTTCATTATAAAGAAACTGTAATAGTCTGTGAAGTCTTTATTTAAAAGAAGACGATAGAGTGTGATCGATAAATTTATTATTATTATGTGTAAGCTGCTTGTTATAAGTTTTCTTGAAGCTTTTTGAATTTACTGTGCTTTATTTCAAAATGCAGTGCAGCATTACGTGTTTTAAAAAATATCTATATCTTCTTATAAATATAATATTATATGTAATAAATAATTGTCAGCATATGTATTGGTAGAATTAAGTTTGAAATCTTTACATTTACATTACATTAATTAAAAAAAAAAAAAAAAAGGATTTCATTTTAAAGAAACATTTGACACTATTTTAATAAAAAAATACACAATTTTTGATGAAAGATTTCCTTAAATGGAAAAAAAAATTCTACATTATTTAATAATCTTATAAATTATCACTACAATTCAAATGATCATTATTGTCGTCATAAATTTTCACGGTGAATGTTGATGGTAGTTAATGGTGGAGGTTTGCCATTTATAACATTCTTTTTCACATGCATAAAAATTACTGAAGATTGTCTGATACTACTATGAAATCTCATTTGAAGTTAGTATCCATGAAAAATTTTTTAATTCTTCACAGAATTGTATTTTTTTCCCTTTAAGGTTGGAATTTTACTATGGTTATGTTGATTTATTTTATCATTTATTATTTTTTATTATACTTTTTCTTTTTCTTTTAGATTAATAATTTTGCTTTTCTTTTTAAATAGGTCACAGATGCTGTAAATTCAGTTTTGTAATGTCTTCGCCATGGCAAAAGTTATGGACCAACCTTTGTCCGAAGAAGCGAGCAGTGACAATGAAGAAATTAACAAGCTTTTCCCAAGGTGTAGACCACGTAATGCTGTCTCCAGCAGTGATTTCAACCAAAACAACGTTACTATCAACAACAATCTCAAGGACCATAGAAAACTGTCAACTGCCAGCAGTGACAGCACTATGAGCAGCAGTATTATGGACAAAGCAAATGACAACTACCTGCCCCACAACAACCAGGACCATCAGGAAGTAGTGGGACATCCTGGTTCAGACATGAGCGAAACGTCTTCCTGTTGTGGAGGGGACCAGCAGCAGTCTTTGCCTCCACCCCCACCTGCCGAAGTGACTGAAGACCACTCGGTGATAAGCGCCTATGATTACTGTGATTACGACGGTGGCTTGTTGTGCACAACCGCCTCCTCCGCCAACAATAAGGAAGAGGTCCGCAGCAACTCCACTTCTTCCATTACCTGCGACCGACGCGATTTCAATGAAGAGGTGATCTACGATCCCGACCTAGATGTAGGATACCACATGGACGCTGGTTTCTGCCTTCGGGAGAGTCGCATCGAAATTGCTGGTGGCCGGGAAATCTTTTCCAAAAGCCGAAGCAAGCCTTCTAAAAAGCGTCATAGTGATGAAGTGACGTTTCACCACCAAAGAGTGTCTCATGATCACGCCCAAGTTGGGTGCAATAGCATTAATACCTCCAAATCCCAAGACTTTAAGCGGTTTAGTGCGGACGTTATGTATGATGATAAACTGCGGCGATATATGTATAATATGTGTTCCGGTTCCGTCGATAAACTACACACGTGTGCGAAATATCGAACTGAATCGACGTACATCGCGGAGGAGAAAAGTCCTGAGCATTTACCGAGCATGAATGGTCGCTTGTGCCTAAGAAAAAGTTCGTCTGTTCGTGGCTTACAAGACTTAACATCGACGGACT
This sequence comes from Caerostris darwini, assembly GCA_021605075.1. Taxonomy (NCBI): domain Eukaryota; kingdom Metazoa; phylum Arthropoda; class Arachnida; order Araneae; family Araneidae; genus Caerostris; species Caerostris darwini. Next base: position 238,743 of record BPLQ01012142.1, on the reverse strand, counting down.
CTAAACAGCACTCAGGACATTTAGTATATGAAGCTCCTGTGAGTAACGCGGAGGTAGTTTACGATGATATTGGAGAACTGATAGACCAAAGAAAGGTTGAAAATGGTGGTAGTAATAATTCCTATGGAAGTAATGGTAATCGTAATGGATTGCATGTTAAAACGACGGTTTGCGAATCGGAGTATTCGACATATCCTGGGGAGATTTTAGAATCGCCTAACAGTGATACTGACCAGTCTTTCCGCATTATGCATAAACCTCATATTGGTTCGCTAGATGTTAGTTCTCCAATGTCTCCTTATGGAGGTTTGTGGAATGTGGATGGGCTTCAAGAGCGTATAGACAGCATAACCAATCTAAGTCAGGAAGAAGAGATGGATACGGATTCAGAACCGACTTCTCCTGTGAAACAGGGAATTGCACGTCTTATTGGCAATGTTCCTATTGCTGAGTATGAAGGTTCACCTCGACGCTATGGTCCGCGTCCTGGGTATCCTCACCGTGTAGCTTCGGAATGCAATGCTGAGAAGAACATTGAGAACACTCACCCTTCAACTTGCGAAGAGTTACTTAAGGTCATCGCTGGAAATAAATCGATAGGTAACGATGTTCGAAAAACTAGCCAGTGTAAAAATTCAGAAGAACTTCTCGAGTGCAATAACCATGATTCGGACGCTAAAAGCATTCTAAAAGAATTTTCTACTTCAAACCACTGTCAGAACGAAAATTCAGATTCTTCTAACACGTTTGTCGCGACTGCTCAGGACGCTGACTTCAATGAGTTAGACTACAGACTTTATCGCGTCAATACTGGTAGTTCCTATGTAGGTCGTCGTCTTGCTCAGTCATCTGTAGGCGAGAGTCAGGAGAGTCCTAAAAGAAATGAAGTAGTCAAATTAGTAAACGGCGACGTGCCTCACGTAGCCAAAGTTTCTATTCCCACGACTGAATGCTTATCCCCATCTCATGAAAATACACCGCCAACTCCACCTCCGCCACCTACTATTCTAAAAGACTCAGCATGCCCCTCCTCAAGTTCGGCAGCCAATATTTTCTTGCCTAACGAACAAGAACTTATGTTGTTGCACGAGAGCGTGCACCAACACACTCTGCAAGTCGAGATGGTTGACCAAGACCTGGAGTCCATCAGTACTTATCCTGGAACCGAGGACCTTGGTGAAACCGAAGTGGGTGAGCAAGTGGACCATACCAGGAATTTCACTCTGTCTCCCGAAACAACCGACTGTGATAGCAACGATGTGGAGAGCGTCGTGTCTCTGGAAGGTAGTATGAACTCTGGCGGAAGATTGATGAGTAGCATGCCTGTATTGGAAGACGGTTTATCGAGTGGTCATAGCAGCGAGCCTGAAAGTAGTGAAGACGAAGCTTCTGAAAGTGGTTGGTCAGAAAATCGGAAGCGTTCGTCGGACGATTATGATAAATCCACCATAGCCTTGATCAATAAACAAATCAGCAAAATAGAACAAGACTTTTGCAAGCGACCTCCTCCTAATAACGTTGTGACTTCTGAGATGAACCATCATGATGTTGCTGAATATCTTTGGCGATATTCTTGTAACTCCCAGCACCTCAATTTACAAGATGTCGATCTGAGCTACTTTGACGTTTTATGTAAGTATTTCTTTTTCTTAATTCATATAAAATGTTTAATTACCTTGTGTGTATATATATGTGTTTAATTACCTTGTGTATATATATATATATATATATAATCTAAGTTTTTCATGCTGCATATTCAGTGGCTTTCATGATATGATGATTAACCAACGAATAGATTCCAAAATACTTTTCTTTCTTCGTTATTACATTCATCGAGTAAAGATTTTTAATTTTTGTTAAGTGTTAGGATGTTTCAGTTTTATTTGACATTTCGTTTAGTACTATTTGAGAGTGCTGTATTAAATTATAATTCTCAAAAGTTTGATTTCCTTATTGAATATTAATAAGATTTAATTACACCTCTTTATTCAAACTTTTCGTATTGTTAGTTTTTGCTAATTTTAAGTTATAAAATTTCATTTGCCAGAATAAATTATCTGTCATTTATTCACACTTATATATTAGAAAAAAAAAGAAAGCTGAATATAAGTTATAATTATTAAATATAGTATTTAATTTAAAAATATATATTTATTATTTTAAAAGAAATTGTTGAAATTTAATATCAGATATGGAATATTATTGGCTAAATCAACGAAATTGTTTGTAAATTAGATGATTCTTCATTGAAATATTTTTATATGCATGCATGAATAAAATAAATTATTGATAATTACATTAATTAATTTAATTATTGCTACATGTATGCATAAATTTAATTATTGTTGTAATTTATCTTCTGCATTTACATACACTTATTGCCTCCATTAAGCATTTTTAATGTAAATTTAAAGTAATGTAAATTTTTAATTTGATTTAATGAGGCTTATTAAAATTTAAAAGATTAATTTTGTGCAATAGTTATGTGGAGTAATAATAGCAAACACAACACTGTGCATATATGGGTAGAATTATATACTTGTTCACGGACTAATATAATGTATTGGAAATAAAACATTTCCAACATTTAGCAAATCATTTATCAAATAATTTATTCCGTAGAAACTAATTATTTGTATCTTTGAACTGGATGTCTTCAATTTTTTTTTACATTTTTAAATACATAATTTCAAGTACGGTTACAAATCTGTAAAATAAATACCAATCTCCAATAATACCTTCTGCATACAATAATACAATTATTAACTGTATTGTATGCAGGGTCCACACTGTGATGTATTGTTGCGTTCTGTAAAAAAAGTTGATCTAAACATGTTTATATTCGTTGCAACTACGCACACCTTCGTGTTATGTGTGAAATAATATATAAACTGAACTTGGCGATATTGGCGAAATATAGCGTCGAGATTTACACCTGTCCAGTAATCTTTACTTTGAAGAGCTTTCCGTCAACGTCAAACCACAATTTAGCAAATTAATTCGCCTCAGTTATATTTATTAAAGCTGAAAATGTTATTTAGTGATAATCGATGCAAGCACGTCGAAATTATATCGCCCCTCTTATACTAACAACAACAGTAAAACAGTAAGGTGCAAATTTTCACTTTTGGGGAATGCCCCTTTGAATGCTTATTATACTGTTTAGAGTTTCATATTCATTTATAGAACCAAACGTTGGCAGGATACACATTCGCGTTTCTAGATAAACTGTTCCTGGATTGTATTAGTTGATCCTGGATCAAATCAGTTGATAAGCAAAAAATTGATTTTTACATTTATGTTTCTGGCTTAAAGGGGACACATAATCTCAGAGACAAATGTCTATTTTGAAAGATAGGGTACTTTATAAATAAAGATTTGTAAATAAGATGGTTTATAAACAAAAATATATTACTTATTATATGATTATTACGAATCCTAAAATCTTAAAAAAAAAAAAAATAATAATAATAATAATAATAAATAAATAAAAATAAATTTAAAAAAAATGGTGTACTTACGTTTCTTCTTGTTAAAAATAATTCTTCCGATAATTAAAAAATTTTTTTTTTTTTTTTTTTTTTTTTTACAGCGATAAGAATAATATTAACTACAGGTATTCTTAACATCCTATGATAATATATTATTTTTTATATGATATGATTTTATAAAAAATATATTAATTTTTATATGATTATTGTGAATATAGGAAATGTGTTATGTTTCGTCTTATTTGAAGTAAAACTTCTAATGATTTAGAATTTTTTAGATATATAAAATTATTTAGATTATTTAAATATTAATCAAGAAAGATTAAATTGAATAATTAATTTTTTGAGGTAATATTGTTATTATATAACTACTTTTGTTTGACATGTAATAAAATAAATTTCATTTTTTAAAAAATTTATAAACAAATTGTTCAAAATTTTCTAGAAACTCTAAAATTTATTGTTGTGCATTAAATATTTTTTATTAATAAAAATTAAGATTTGTTTTAGTTTCTCATATTGTTTAATTTCGTTTTATTTATTGTTTTGTTTCTTATTGGAGAGGAAGGGTCTAGGCCCCAAAGTGAATTAATCTGGTCCTTGGACGATATATTTGTAGTGTCGATGAATTGAATTACTGCAACTAATTGAAATCTCTACAAGTATAAAATCAGTTCACTTATATTTTATTAGGCTGTTTGGCTGTCAATCACTTCTGTTAATATTTTCAGATCAGTGTAAAGGTATAAATACCCTTTAGTTTTCTCTGGTAAAAGGCTTTTTGTGATTCTCTCATCATTAATCGTTTCTCATTTCATATTTTATAAAAGTTTTCCGAGTCTATCAATTCCATTAATGAATGAAATATATCGTATAAGATCTTTCATAAATAAGCATCTGAAAGTTTTATTAAAGAAGTCTTTTACAACTTAACTAATTTGGGGAAAGAAAAAAAAATACAGCTAACTATTTTACTTATTTATAATAAAACGTGTTAACATTTAGAAGATTAAACGTGGAGTAGAAAATTTTAACAGCATTAACTGTTTGATAATTTTAGCGAAATTTTAACATTTGTTCATGGAACAAATCCTAAATATCTTAAATTTTCCTACGTTTATTGTTATTTTGTGCAGTCCAAGTGAATAGTTTATAATCAAAATCAATTTTATATTAAATTTCTTCATAATACAACAGAAGTTTCGATGTCTTTTGGATATATATATATATATATATATATATATATATACTAGTTGGCCCGGCAAACGTTGTTTTGCCATATACATTATTTCTATAAAATATTTTTTTAATTAAATAAAAAAAAAAATTAACTTACTATAAGTGTGTGGAAATGTAGTTATGATTGGAAGAGGAATGGAACGTTGCAGACAATGACGGCGTATAAAATGATAATACACTAACCATTTATTTATTTCATCCTTTATATTTTATTAAATTAATAAATATATTTTTTAAATTACATTATATAATAGCTGTATATGCATCAAAAATAGTTATTTACATATTTACTACTAATTATGGCAATTAAAAAATACTCAACATCAATCTAAGTGCAATGGAGTGTACGATATTTTTGATTAGTCCGTCTTTAGCCGATACAAACAAACTGGAGGGTTTACCCACACACGAACATGCCACGTATAGTTGTCCGATGGAAAAACATGGTGTGTCCAAATCTAAGCCACAAACAGACATCGTTCGGCCTTGCGACTTATTGATTGTCATTGCGAATGCCAATCTAATTGGAAATTGAATTCGTTTAAATTCAATTGGCACATCTGCGGGAATCATACGGATTCGTGTCAGCAATATATTTTCGCCTCGGTACTTGCCATTCAAAATGCTGGCTTCGATAACCTTTTTCATTAAGTTTTTAATGACTAATCGTGTTCCATTGCACAGCCATGGTGGGTTCAAATTACGAATCAAAATAACCGGAGATCCAATCTTTAATTGTAAATGATGCGGTGGCATGCCTGGCAAGTCCAATGAATTCAAAAACTCAATTGGATAATTTACAGCTTCATTGGCATTGCAAACTGTATCGATAGATTTGTATGACACCAAGTTCCCTGGCAACAACTGTTGTATCTTGGAATTTAAACCATTGACGTCCACATTTTTTGCTGCCAAAATTGCTCTTTCTGCCAACCAATCAAGATTTTGGAATTGTGTACATACATCGGGAAATATGTGGTCGACGAGATTATTTTGCGAGTCGATGATTGTGCAGAAATCTGTCGGAAATTTTATGCATCCAGTATTTTCATGTACAGCAATTTTTCCATCGCCATTATCTAATAGTTGTTTTGAGAATATTTCACAGCGGATGGATCTTGAAGCATTTGAACGCGCATGTTTACTTTTAGTTGTCATTTTTCAACATTACGCCACAGTGACGATGATTTTAAGCAAGCGTTGATCTCATCAGCGTACGTTGAACGTGGAATGGCAGGAAGTGTTTGCCTGAAATCACCTGAAAGGAGTAACAGAGTGCCGCTAAATAGTTTATCGTTATAAGTTTATGCTTTCGATAATCTTATGCTTTCTAATTGCAAATAACACTTACTTTACTGGAATCCCAGATTCGCCACAATAAAGTAAATTACAACACAATTACACCTGTAAGTTAAACGCAATAACAGCCATCTTTATTTTTCTTAGAACAATAATAAAGTTGTCAATTTTGCTTAACTAAACATTAACACACGCTACACGTGTAAATATAATTTAATGCTACACGTGCAAAGAATATAACTTAACAAAACATTAACTTAAGACAACTTAAGACATTAACACGCTACACGTGCAAATAAAACAGTATTCGTTCAATTATTATTTGACTTACCTTTAACAATGATAAAACACGTATATTTATTTAACACGTAAATATTTCTCTTTTATTAAATTAAAACTATTCCCCCAAAAACGTTGCGTATAATATATACAGGTAAAGCAACGGCCGTTGTTGGCGCGTGTTCACAACACGTGTTGATTTATATAAGATCATTTAATTAAATAAAAGTAAAAAAAATGAAGCCGATTAAAGACTTTAATTTTTGTTTAAGCACACGTGATGTAATGTCATGATTAAGAAATTAAAAAAAAAACACTACATTGTTTTACGAAAGAAATTTTTAAAAATATTTAGGGGTGGACCACCCTTATCACTTAGGGGTTCAAAAAATAGATTACGACCGATTCGCAGACCTACCAAATATGCACAAAAATTTTCATAAGAATCGATCAAGCCGTTTCGGAGGAGTTTGGCAACAAACACTGTGACACGAGAATTTTATATATTAGATATTTATTTCCTACGTCGTGGTGGAGACCATATCAACCATGAGCCCTCTGGCTGACCAATTAAAACCAACCTTGTTGTAAAAGTTGTCTGGAGAACAGTTCATGCGCAGGGTAGCTTGTCAAAACTGTAAAATCTATGAAAGTGCCTAAAGAACACACGATAGAGTCAGGCATATTGACCACGTCAATACAGCTAAGGTGTCCTTGTAAAAAGTCATGTCCAGTCAAAAGTCTAAAATTGCAGTAAAAAGTGAGCGAGGTAGGTCCATGGGGAGGGAGGAAGTGCAATAATGAACTCCAGACCTTTACCCTTCACAACTTCAACACTGTCATTTCGGAGTGACATTTGTTATCTTTTAATTACAACACAGATTTGTTGGTAGGACAGATTAAAATGTGGCTATTGCAAATTGCGTCCATTTTTTGCAAGGATGTCAACTTTTTCATTTCCTGGAATGCTGCAGTGGCTAGGAATCCACTAAAGAACAATTTTCCAAACAGTAGAAATTGCTTGGTTAAAAAGCATTTTTACTTCCTCCACCCTTCTGGATATATATATATATATATATATATATATATTATTCGTTGATCCTTTTAATATCTTTTATATTTTTCCAATAATTTTGTTAATAAACTTTCTCCCAACTTTTAGTTGTTTGAGAAACAATCGAAACCGTATTGAAATGGAAATGCTGAAGGATACAACAAATATAAACGATTTAATTAGCTGGAAAAAGGAATAAATTAGTTTGGTTGTATTAAGTTGGACTTTTTAAATTTAAACTATCGTGACATTTTAAAAGTATAACTAATTCAGCCTTTCATTCCAATTTCCTTTTGAAGGAGAAGTATCATATTTCCTTTAAGGCATTTAAATTAGTAGCTTTAAAAGGAAGGAAAGTTTGAAGAATTAAATACCATCTCAATGATCTATTTCAATGGTCGATTTAATTATAGTTTTAGTTTATGTGATACAGTTTCATTGCTATACGTATATCATGATTGGTAGGGATTATTTATGTGCCCCTGAGATCTAATGTTTAAATATTAAAATTAGTTAAGATTGTCATTTTATGAAATAAAATAACTAGCTAGTTAGTGTAATATAATTAATAAATGAATAGATTATAATGAAAGAAAAATTCTGATATTTTTGTAGCATTTTTTAAAAAAGTATATTTTATATTGAAAAGTATATTTTAGTTGATTTTATATTGTATTTTTATTTTTTTTTAAGCTCAAAAACCAAATGATACTAGCCCGAGGTTACAGAGCGACAGCAACGGACATTTGGGAGAATGTGCGAACGGCAAACAAGGTTCTGCGACGGTTTCGGAGGCAATCAAGGAGATCAAGCAGGCCATTCAGATGAGTAAAAATGTTCAGCTCAAAAGTACTCATTCTGGAAACAACTGCGAAGGCCCCAATCAGCCTGTCTGGGTACCAAGGTAAGAAACCAAATTTTCTTATATCTAAAATAAAGCAGATAAAGTAATTCTTGAATTTTCATGTATTCTAAGTTTTAAATGTAGGAGAACTGTTCAATAATGACGAATACATGAAAAAAAAACCTGCTGCCGCCTTAAGTCAGTAGCTGTTAATTCCATGCATCCAATTGAGATTCCGTCTAAAATACATAAACTTTTTACTTATTTTCACCAATATATTGCATTTTCGTTTATGAAATAAATTACGTTAATGTTAGTTATGGTTGTAGCTGTTATTAATAGCAACAGGATGTTGCTAGATCACGTTCGTGTACGTTATCGTGCACCAAAGCTGGCAAACTACTTGATAATTTCTCATTAATTCATTATTCATCACACATTCTCACTTGTCCAGTGACTATTTTACTTTCCTTATCAGTTTACCTATATAAGCGTTTCCTGTCTGGGACACATATATTCCTGTTTCTTGTTAAGTTTTTTTTTTTAATTATTTGATTTATTTTATGCATTTAAAATCGAATTTCGAAACTATTTATGGTTGCCAGCAAAGTAGTCCGTGGAACAAAAAGGCTTCAGACTTTAAATGAATGCGGAACTGTTTTATAAATTAGCAATGCAGCATTCTTATGCACATAATTTTTGCCAAATAATTTTTGCGAATATGGATCCGTAAGAAAAAATACAAATAGGATTACGCAAAATTAAAAAGATTTTGCAAAGAACCTTACTTATAACTAGATGGCGCTACGAATTCGTGGTGAGAGAGGACGTAAAAAGATTTTTCTGTGTCAGTTCCTGTTCATTTTGAAAATTTCTCCTATATTCAACTGAAAATAATATTTTTATTGTTAAAAATTGGTATTTCTGTGGTAAAGTAAAAGGCGATAAGGTAAAAGGTTAATGCTGAGACGGTCGTTTTTTCCCCCAAGATCTTTAATGTAGGTATGAATACTGGGGAATGTTGGTTCATGCAGGTTGGTGCTCCTCTTCATAGAACACACTTTGCATTTGATACCATTAATAGTGAGTTTGGAATCTGAGTAATCGCTTGCCAATATCCAAACAGTTATCCTACTGCATTGCGTTGGCCACGTTATTCACCAAATATGAATCTAAGTGATATCTATCTTCGGGGTCATATGAAAGATTTGGTTTACAAGAAGAAGCCGATAGATATTATTAGTCTCAAAAGATCTATAACTGACGCATTTGCAAGTATTTAAAAAGAAACTCTTGAATTTGTAATTGAAAACTTTGTGACTAGGTTGCGCTATTGTATGTATTGCGCTCACTGAATGTTATCATTTTGAAAATCCTGTCCATTATTTTCCTTTTCCACGTTCTTTTCAATAACATTTTTTTTTGTAGCGCTATTTACAATGCCTTAAGAGTTATTTTAGTTAAAAGGGGTAAATTAATTAAAAATCACCCTATATATATTATTATATATTAAAATAATATATATATATATAAAATAAAAAAAAATGAAATCATTAAAAAATATTTTACTGGTGCGATATTTGTTTCTCCACTCATCATGAGTTCGCGGAATATAATTTAATTATTCTGTTAACTCATAAATAAAACCGGCAATATCTATCAGACATTCGTTAGAATATTATTTGAAAATCAAAGTTAATTTTTTCTCATAATTTCAACAGTTAATTTTTGAATATATGGATGCACACATAATGCATTTTTTTAATACATTGGTTTTACGCTACTTTGGTCATTATAAAATAAATAAATCTTGTAAAAGTGTGGTAAATCTCACGGGCCAGAAAAATGTTCAATTCGGGCCGCGGGTTGCCCACTTCTGTCCAAGATCAAGTGGGCGAATTTTCCCATTAAAAAATCCTGCTTATATATGGATTATCAAAGAAGTAATAATAATAAAAATATATAATATAAAATTGCATTCATATTTTATTAAAAAATAATTTTTTAAATTAAATTCAATATTAAATTAACATTAATTTGAATTTTAGTTTTAATTTATAAATTAATTGTCAGACAAAAGGAAAATGTTTGTGCTTGGACAACCCTGGTTTTCCCTGTCGGAGTGCATGTAAATGATTTATCGGGACATGCGAAGCGTCGGCATTAAAATTCGTATATTCGCGATTGCTGCTCTATTGATAATATGCGTTATGAATTCCGGAAGCCTTTAATCATTTCTTTATATTTAGCAGGTCTCAATGAATGTCAGATAATCTTTCAGTGTCGTAAATTCGGCGTGACGATAAAAGACCCACCGCTCAAGAATTCGGATCGTAAATCAAATAGTCCAAATGAGAATAATCCTGTATTTTGAATTCGCGAGTGCGCACGAAGAAGTGCATTGAATTTCTGCATAATCAGTTCTCTGAGAAGATGAAGGATGGACGGGTTCGGTAAATTGATTGTGTGCTCGAATTGATCAATGGTTTACTTGGGGATCATTTTATACTCTTGATTCTTTTAATAGGTAGCGATTCGGTTTTGTGTTTTTATAGTTTAACGTTTGCTTATTTGAATGGCGAAATATTGGTTTTACGAAGTAATTTCGTGTATAAGAGAGACCATTTTTTAAAATTAAAGGAGAAGAAAATAGAAAGCTAGTTTTTAATGATTAATCGCACTTCAGCACTTTTTTTATGCTGTAGCATTTTCCCCACGCGAATAGTTGTAGCATTTCGTTCCTAGGAGAGAGGAATGTATATTCTTTAACAAGTACATAATAACAACCTATCACTGAAATTTGTTAGCAGATAAGCAATATCGTGGATATTTATATTACATGCAATTAGTGTTTTGTACTAATGAGAACAACCTGTCACTCAAATATGACAACAGATAATCAATGTCTTGGATAATGAGACGAAATTAGCGATTGTCTGTTCGACCTTCATAGGTCGAAAGAATTACAGGCGGGATATGGACTACATAATGAGTTGCTGCATCGACACTAGTGATAGATCATGGGTTGAAGAAGTGTCGATTCCAATGAGAAGTGAAGGAAGCTGACCCATGCCTTGACGGATTTTGTTAAAGGGAGGTCTTTTGAAAAAAGTAGACGACAAGAAGTGTCTTTTTCTAAAATTTTCTTTTTCTTCGCAAAATGATGCTTGGGAATACGCTTCAGACGTAAGTTTATGTAAATTAGATTGGGAACCAGATAACAGAGGGCATCAAACTAGATTTTTCTGATATCGCTAAATAAATGAAATCACATTCGCTGACATTAAATTTTAATTAAAAATGCAAATTTGTAATTTAATTTAAATGTATGTATATTATTTAAAATAATTTGATTTTTGACTACTTGCATTACATTACATTACATTTATATGGGATATAACTTTTAATTATTTTCGTCTCAGAGTTGGTTACGCTATCAAAATGTTTGTGGAGGTAGCAGGTCTACAAGACCCTTATGCTCTCACTTGATGAATTGAAACGCAGAACTGTTATACCACAAATGCTGGAGAACACTTAGAGGCAAAGTGAATTCCTTCTCGTTGTATTATTACATACCAGGAAAGGCAGCCATGTTGAAACTATTTCACGCTATTTATATAATAATTAAAAAATTGTGACTGGCGCTTTACAAATGTGTTATTATTTTATCTTCATTTTTATGCGAAAGTTATGAAGAACGGAAACTTTAACGATAATTTACATAATGTATTTCATATAAAGGGTGGTTTTGTTTCCCGTTCATTTAGTTTTAAACCCGTTCTTCATGAAAATGTTACGATTACGTTAATTATGATTTATGACATATTAAATTGTGGCTTTGTAATTTTGTAGTTTAAGGGAAGGATATTAATTGTTGTCATAAGTGACATTTGTATTAATGCAGCCATTTCATTCTGTTATATGTTTGACCTAGGGCATCACATAAAGTTGTACTTTCATAAAGTCGTATGAGACGAAGTTGGTTATCTGGTTGATTTTCATGGATTGCGAGGAAACATTTCTTGGTGGCGATGAATGTTTTCATGTGATGTCTAAGTCTTCCCGTTCCTTTTTTGTGTTGGACAATATCCGTTTCCTGAACATTTACAGAATGAAATAACTGCATTGGGGCCTGATGGCCGAATGACTAGCTCTCAGCGCAACAGGTTTCGGGTTCATGTCCCAGCGGTGTCATGGATGTCTGTAGTGGTTCGGAATCTACTTTAAACTGTAGGTCCCGATTTAATCTGACTATCGAGCGTTGGCATAAGGCTGACACCCTACAACGAAAAAAGAAAACATCTCTTGTCTCGAAATCTGCCAGTAGGTAAAGAGTCTTCGCCCACCATGGGGCTTCGCCAATGAAAAAGAAGAACTGCATTAATACAAATGTCACTTTGACAACAAATAGTATCCATGAAATTGAATTTTCTAAAAATGTCATATAGATGCCAAGATAAACTAATTTATGTCAAAAATTTATTGGTTTATTTTTTTTTTTCAAAATAATTTTTTTATATTTCTTTTACAATGTTTATAATATCTTTTTTAAATTACAGTTCCTCAAATGGATATTATTATGCGACTCTGTTTATTAATTTAGCATATTTAATTAAATATAAGATCTCGCCTTTGTTTCATTTTGCCTTATTAAATTCTTTCATCCTAAAAATGAAGAGTTGAAAAGAAGGATTAAAAAATTATTTTGGGGGTGTTAATGAACCTGTGTAGAAAAATTGCTGCTTCTATTTTGCGTTCTCTTCACCGCTTGTTGAACAAACCACCCAATGGCGAACCTTTCCCCATTGTTTTTAATGAAGTAGCGCTCTCTCATTATCGTAATTACAAATGTTGCATTCTTTTCCAAGTTGCCTCCATTTCTTGCGGAGGAGGGGAGAGTTATTCCAGGAAAAATATTTTTGTTCTGCTGCAGACGCTTTTCGCGGTAAAAGGAAACAATTACGAATTTATCGCGCTTATGTGCATGGGCTTTGGAATTCTTTTTTTTCTTTCAAATGTTTTTTGGAAGCTAAACTTCATTTTGGTGAGGTAGAAGCCACTAATGCTTTCAATGGTTTTTCATTTTCGCCCTTCTCTTTTAATGTCATGTTAAAATGTCGAATATGGAGAAAGAAATAAAAAGAGACTGACTTTTTGCATTGTGGGATTGTTGGTGCATTGTATGTAAGGTTGTGAATATTTTGAAAGTAAGTTGAAGGTTGTGAGTGTATCGAACGACCCGGTTATGACTTTACTTCTAAAAATTTTCTTCACAATATTTAACATTTTTATTACAATATATTATTTTTAATTAAGTGACATAGTTATAAAATTGCTTAGTATTTCAAATTCGAGTTCCTAAAGGAAGATGGTAAATTAAAAAATAAATAAAAAGGTTAAATTTTTTTTCTTCTATAGCATATTTCTTTTTGTTCTATAAACTTTTAATATAAGCATCAGCAAAACAATATATTAAGCTGTGGCTTTGTTATTTTGTAGTTTGAGGAATGATATTAATTTTTGTTAAAGGGACATTTATATTAATGCAGTTATTCCGTTGTGTTACATGTTTGACCTAATGCATCACATAAAATTGCACTTCCATAAAGTCGTACGAGACGAAGTTGGTCATCTGTTTAATTTTCGTGGATTGCGAGGAAACATTTCTTTTGTGGCGATCTTTGTTTTCTTGTGATGTACTAAGTCTTCCCGTTACTTTTTAGTGTTAGACGATATCCTTCTCTGAACATTACAGAACGGAATAACTGCATTGAGGCCTGATGGCCGAGTGACTAGCGCTTTGGCTCTCGGTGCTTCAGGTTTCAGGTTCGTGACCCGGCGGTGCCAAGGATGTTTGTAAGGATTCAGAATTTTTTTTTTTAAACTGCTGGTCTCGGTCTAATATGACTGTAGAGCGATCGGCTGACAACTCTAAGTCGTAAAAAAGAAAGCATCACCTGTTTCGAAATCTGCCAGTAGGCAGACGGTCTTGGTCTATCATGGGGTTGTTGCGCCAATGAAGAAGAAGAACTGCATTAATAGAAATGTCACTTGGACAACAATTAATATTCATGAAATTGAAGTTTCTAAAAATGTTATGTAGATGCTAAGATAAATTAATTTATGTCAAAAATTTATTAGCCTAATTCTTTTCAAAATGAAGATTTTTTTTTAAGTCCCTTTTACAATGTGTACATCTTTTTAAATTTATCGTTCCTCAGATGGATGATACTATTATGCGACTCTGTTTATTAATTTAGCATATTTAATTAAATATAAGATTTCGCCTTTGTTTCATTTTGCCTTATTAAATTCTTTCATCTTAAAAATGAAGAGTTGAAAAGAAGGATTAAAAAATGATTTTGGGGGGTGTTAATGGGACTGTGTAGAAAAATTGCTGATTCTATTTTGCGTTCTCTTCACCGCTTGTTGAACAAACCGCCCAATGGCGAACCTTTCCCCATTGTTTTTAATGAAGTAGCGCTCTCTCATTATCGTAATTACAAATGTTGCATTCTTTTCCAAGTTGCCTCCATTTCTTGCGGAGGAGGGGAGAGTTATTCCAGGAAAAATATTTTTGTTCTGCTGCAGACGCTTTTCGCGGTAAAAGGAAACAATTACGAATTTATCGCGCTTATGTGCATGGGCTTTGGAATTCTTTTTTTTCTTTCAAATGTTTTTTGGAAGCTAAACTTCATTTTGGTGAGGTAGAAGCCACTAATGCTTTCAATGGTTTTTCGTTTTGGCCCTTCTTTTTTAATGTCATGTTAAAATATCGAAAATGGAGATGTAAAAAAGATTGGCTTTTTGCATTGTGGGATTGTTGGTGCATTGTGTGCAAGGTTATGAATATTTTGAAAGCTGAAGTTTGTGAGTGTATTAAAGAACACGCTTACGACTTTACTGATAAATTTCTTGTTTATTTATAAGTCCTTAATCCTTTGATATTAATATATTTTTTACTGCTTTTTAAAATTTTCTTTACAATATTTACAAATTTTTTATTACAATATCTTATTATTTTATTATTTTTAATTAAGCGACTTAGCTATAAAATTGGTTTAGCATTTGAAAATCATATTCCTAAGGGTTAATAGAAAATTAAAAAAAGATAAGTTTATAGAACAAAAAAGGAATATATTATAGAATAAAAATTTCCCATTTCTATTTACTTATTTATTTTTTTATAAGTAAAAAGAAATGGGAAATTTTTTTTTCTATAACATATTTCTTTTTGTTCTATAAACTTATAATATAAGCAACATAACCAAAATAACTATATATATATAAAATGCACACTCTACGTCAATTTGTCATTATATTACTAGACCGAGTAATAAAAAACAGGAGTGATTGTGGTGTCCCAAATTTATGGATGGGTAACAAGAAATTTCTTGTTACCCATCCATAAATTTCATGTTTGACATTCCAAAATTTTTTCTATATATTACAAAAATGCTTCTCCATCTCCGAATAAATGTTTAAAAAAATGAAATAAATATGTGTCTCTATTGTTGTTATGTCTAATTCTCAGTGTCCTGCAGTTTGAGACGGGCATCCTATGAGTAATCTATTCATGGATGGAGTGAAAAGAGCAGCTTCTGAATAATATTCTTGTAATATTCTTAATAATCATTCTTATGCCTATGATTTTTGTTGGCATTGATAAAATGCAAATATTAAAGCATATGACGTTTTATTATTATTATTTATTTATTTTGAAAGGTGAAGGGGGAGGGGGTAGAAGGAGAGTTTCTAATTTATTTCATCTGTAGTTTCCGAAAATTTGACATGTAGTTCAGAAAATTTCAACGTTACTAATAATCACTCCTGTAAAAAAAAAAAAAAAAAAAAAGTGTTACTTGATACTTTGGAGTTCCTAAGAAAAGCATATAGCATTAAACTTCAAAATGTCATTTATTTCTATAAAGCTCAATTCGCTATGATTAGTTTTCAGTTAAATAATTTGAGGTGTTTTTATTATTAAATGGGCGCCATTGTTTTATCACGCATGTCGGCTGACAAAGAAAAAGCGTATTCCTTTGCTACAAAACCGCTTACTTTTAAAATAAGCACAAACTTGCGCACAATACACCAACAATCCCACAATGCAAAAAGCCAATCTTTTTCTCTCTCTCAATCTTCGACATTTTAACATGACATTAAAAGAAAAAGGCGAAAATAAAACGACTTTATGTAGGTTGTGCGATTTAGAAAAGGGGGAGGGGGCGTGAAATAACTAGATGTGGCGATATAATGAAAAATGTGGGCAGAAAATTAAAACTGAAACTAAACATCTACGAATATAAGAGAGAATCTTTGAAATAGTACTTTGTATCATGGATTTTATAATGCGGTATTTGTGGGGCAAAGATTAAATATTTGACTTAACTCATCTTTAATTTAGTATTTATAGTTACATGAAAGTTAAAAGAAATTTTACTTTCCTGTACTTTATAGGTGAATTAATTATGTTTTTACTATCAACGAAACGTAATATTACTTTTGGATCACTTAAAGGAAAGTTCGTTTAGATATGATTCTAAACTTTCATGTGTAGTAGTATAGCAGCAGCAGCAGCAACAACAACAAAAATAAATATTTCTGATATCATTGGATAAAAAAACTTTTGATTCATATAAAGAAAAAAAAAAGTCTTTGAAAATGGATGAACTGAAATTATGTTATATAACTTGGTCATAATTCACAAAAGGTTTTAAAAAGAAATAATTTGTATTTGTATGATTAAATCGATATATTTTATTATTTTACTTATTCATGTGGGTAGAGTATTTTACTGTCTAAATCTAATAGATCTGCACTCGAGAACCAATAATAGTGTGTGCTAGTTGGTGCTAGTAAGTAGTTGGTGGCATTGGCTATTCACATTGGTTTAAAAACTTGAGAAACTTCTCTGAAGATTGTGACAACGTCTCTACTCCACAGTCGGATTTACTTGTTGGTGTTTTCTGATTTTTCTCTAATACGATATACGAACATATAGTAATCTCGTAATCATCCAAAAATGTATTATTTACGCTTCTTTCTATTTAGACGACCAAGCTTTAAAACTTCAAATTTATCCTCTTTACCGCTTTGATGATCTCATGTTGTCAATCAAGTAAGATAAGCTTCAACATATGTAACACTTCCCACGAATCGTTATTATCTGCAAATGTGTTAGATGTTTTTATGAAAATCATACGAATCCAACTGAAGCTTAAGATTTTTGTTAAAGTCTACCTTGTGAATGAGGTGATATTGGTCTTTATTTTGCACTAACAACTTATTTAATTGTGATTCATATACATTTTTAACGTCGTTATAGCTTATAGTATGATGAAAATTGTTTTAACTTTTAACAGGTTTTAAATTCGCACTGTAATGAATTATTCTTTATGTAATGATTTACTGAGTTTTAATTTCTATGTAATTATGGTTATTTTCATGTATGCACTTGTTCTTATTAGGTATAAATAATCCATTTTTTCCCCCTGCTTTTTCCTAATTTTATTTATTTATATACTTTTCGCAAAAAACATTAATACTCTTTTAGTGAATTTAAATGTTATTATTGACATTACATTTGTGTACTTTTTATTCTAATAAAATCTTTTTGTTTCATTTCAGATTATCCCACCCAAGTAAAACGAAAGACGGTTGTCATCCAGATGGTCATGTCGAAAAGAACCCGGAGGAAGGTCAGAACCAAATTTAATATTTTATTATTAATTAATAATATTGAGTGATACAGAGATGCCAATTATTGAGTTTTCTCTGTAGTTTCTACAGAAAATAACAAAACTTTTGGATTAACAACGGACTACGAAAAAAAAAAAAAAAAAAAAAAAAACCTGCCACTTATGCGGACAGTAATATAAAAAAGCTATTATTGTTTATTGCTTTTCCAATTTTGCGGAATTAGAAAACTTCATTGATTTCCAGTGCTTAAATGTTTTCCCTAGTAAATGTTTTTCGAAAAATAAATAAGTAAGTAAATAAAAAAAAAAATAGAGAGTTTTATGCATTTTTCTTTAATTAAGAAAATAACACTAAGTTCTATTCAATAATCTGCTGCCAAAATAAATTACAGTTATTTAAATTATCGTTATTACTATTCGATAGAATTTAATGAATAAGTTTAGTATTTGTTTATTTATCTTTTTTTTTTTTTTTTTTTTTGTTATATAAATTTTCATGTTTTTTACACTTTTCAAAGTTTAGATTTCAAAACGCTGTGCAGCATTATACATATACCTTTTAAAAAATCAGACGTATTACTATTAATACATGAAATACTCGTTTCATGTTTAATAGTACATACTCGTTGTCTTAAATGAGTATAAATTTTTAATATTATAAAGCAGCTACTGATGCAAGTGTTCATTTCTGTTGATGTTAGTTTTTATATTCATTGCTGGTAGTCATTTCGAGTGATGAAAATTTGCTTCTTACTGAAAATTATAAGTACTACTAAAAGTCTTACTTAGGATTGGCATCGCTAGTGATGCATTTCAATTGAATCTAATATGTGTAGAAAAGTGTTTGGTGTGTGCAGATGTAACAATTGAGTATATTTTAAAGTTTTTTTTTTTTATAACTTCAAAACTTACTTTTCCTCGCTAAATTCATCATATTTTAATTTGTTGCTTTACAAAAAATAAATGAATACGTAAATAAAATTTATCCATTTTTAATTAAACAAAAATTGCAATTTTTTTGTAAAAAAAATCAATGCTTTCCCGTATTATCCATGTTTTTAATAATACTTGTTACATTATAATCATGTTGTACATTATCTTTGTCTTGGAGGTTTACCTCCGTGTCGTGGTTCCCAGAATGATTCATATGTTTTCAAAGTAATCTTTTTTAAAATTTGAAAGTAAAAAGTTACTCCTTTTAAATTATTTAAAAAAGTTTGCAAATTTTAAAATACTTTTCTGAAGGTATAAAATCATTTTAGTCTGGACCTACAATCCCATGTTTGACATCCTGCGTAAATTTTTTTTTTTTATTGTGAATGGAGAGCAGCAACAGTAGCTGTATATATATATATATATATATATATATATATATATATAAAGAGAGAGAGAGAGAGAGCTCGGAAGTTTGGATGGATATGTGTGTGTGTGTGTGGAGTTACACGAGAAATAATTTAATAATTATAAAAAAAAGTACACGTCTAATTGTTTTTGTTGATAAAGACCATGTTTCAATTAAATTTAAAATTGTAGTACAACTTTTAAAAATTAAATTTTAAATGCTATTTATAATTATTTATCTCATTTCATTTGATTGAAATAGGATTCAATATTTAGTTTTGATGTAAGTTTTTTAATTTTTTAGTTTTATTAATTTTATATTTTTAAAAATAAGCTGTAAAAATAAATCATGCCACATTTTTTAAACAATTAGAGGAAGAATGAATTTCAGTCATTTGTTCTTAACACTATAATTCTTTCAAAATTTTTTAATCATTTTTAATATTAGAATGATAACGATTTTTTTTGATAGTATGTTTATTATTTATGTATCAAAAAATAAAAAGAATCCTAAAGTTTTATAACACTAAAAAGCTGTTTACTACAAGAAACATGAGTCATTTCCATATTAATTCACAAAGCTGGTTGATATTCATTTCCTTACTTTTTCTTCAATAAAATCACTACTATTCAGAAAGATTGGCGCTATTACTGACGATTTTTTTTTTTTTTTTTGTCTCGTATGAAGCAATTTATGTTTTTAAGCAAAGTTAATTGCCATAGTTTATGTTTAATGTTAGCAATTCGAAGTGGATCGTAAAAAAAGTCTGCGGCCTGGCCAGTGAAATATGTTTAGCTAAACCAATTTTAATCCTTTTTTAGAAACAAGATTAGTATAAAAATGAAAGCTAATCGATGCAACCGCAAGAAATATCGCTTTATCAACTAGGGAAAAAAAAAAGAGAAAGGAGACTACTTAAACTTCGATCCGCTTTTTTTTTTTTTTTTTAAGTGTGGTCTGAAAATATGTGTTAATTATAAATTATAATTTTCTTCAATGACTTCAGGCATTGGAAATGGAAAAGGTTAAAGATTTTTTTGGTGATTCGACATCGACTAACGAACTAGTGGAACAAACTTAAATTATTTATGTGCCCTTAAAAATTTGTTTTATGTAATTTGTTAAAAAACTTCTTTGAATATTTCCTAATTAGTAAGGTTTGCAATTATTTTGTTACAAATAAGAAGGAATAAGTAAATTTAATTGGTTTTTTTTAAAATTCTTATGTTTTATTCAGAATATATATATTTTTTTACCAAACTTTTACTATAGTCTTATGAAACAATATATTTATATAAGTGGTATAGAAGGAAGGAAAAAAAAAAAATCACAAAATGGTATTAAAATGATGTTCAATTGAAAATTTTTCATTTGGTGTTTTAAATTTAGATGTTCAAATTATCAACTATTTAATTTTAAATTATTATAATGGCTATGTTATATTTAACCGCACTGGTTTGAGTTCTGGGTGGTGTGAACAAAGGCTGCGGAACAGCCACACACTTTATCTTGATGTTGGAGAAGTGCTGCCTTAGGTCAATGCCCATTGAAATATTATGCCAAACATTATTTAATTAAAAAAAAAAAAAAAGGGAAATGTAATAGAAATAAAATAAGAATACGTTAAAAAATAAAAAAAAATTGAGGGTTTTAAAAAAAATATTTGTATATAATGAGGGAAAAAAAAAAAAAAATAGAAGGAGGACCACCATGAGGTGGAGCTTACAGTAATGGCATTTCAGGAGAAGGAATGAGGAGAAAATAACGTATTATATGTTGAGAACAAACAGTACGAGGTTTTTTTATTTTTAAACAAAGAAATGTCATACATAGAAAAAGATTTTGAAACCGAATTGCCAGTGTGAGGAAGATTATTGTAGAGAACCGCACTTTTTCCACAAATAATCTAACTCCTTGGCATTATAGTCAATGTTGGACCATGGCCGTCTGCCAGATTCCGAAGCAGATGTTTTCTTTTTACGAGGTAGGGTTGTCAGCCTTACGCTCTACAATCATATTAGACTGGAACCGACGATTTAAAATTGATTCTGAACTCGAACTGTGGCATCGAGCGCCAGAGCGCTCGGCCATCAGGCTCCTCCACAATTAATCACTTCTAGGTTTTGTTTAAAATACTATAAAGATTGTTTTATTTGCAATCGTTAATATGTAATCAAAGATTTATTATCCACATTTTTCAAAATATTTTATTATTTAACTAATTAATGAAGTCTTGATACAAAAGCACAACTTTTACCTCATTGTCAATTTTTATTTCTTATTCACATGCGAATCAAACAATGACCAGATTTACGCGTCTGTTGTAGTTTCTAATCTCTTAAATTAAATAATCTGCCTTATCTCTGATAGTAATTAAACTTCTTTAAAATACAATACATAAACGCAACTGACCTCAGCGGCAGTTGACGTTCTTTATATCTTTTCAGATTACTAAGTAGTTCAACTGCTGTTGTCTCAGTGGAAATCCATTTCGCGTCTGTCCAAATCATTTCATGTCTCTCCCACTCTCGCGTCCTCTGTCCCTTTTCTTTTTATTTTGTTTTCCGGTGGGGAAAAGTGAGAAATGACCTTCGTTATCCCTTTCAGAACTGATCCATTATATGTCAAGACTTATAAAAACATGATATATCTTACATATTAACATTTAAAATAATATATATATATATATAATATATATTATTTTCAATTCAAAAAAGAATTATTTTTGTATTCAAATCAATGTATACAGGATGATTATAATTAAAGTCCCACTTTCAAAATACTTTTAAAAAGAACCAATCACAATGAATTTAAATTTGAACTGAAGATACTTGAAGAAGGGGAAAACAGTACGGCATCAAAAAAAGTTCCAAAGTGTATTAATAGATGGCTCTGTGAGCGACATAAAGAAAGTGAATTCGGCTGCCAGTGATATTTTGAATCGGAATTACAACGTATTTGGCATGAGCTGCACATTAAACCAACTGTAGTGTTCAATGTGCTGGATTGTTTCGGCTTTTTGACGGAAAAAATGACTTTCTAGTCATTCAACAGTTTTGACACTGTTAGTGAAAAGCCCATCCACCAAGGCAAGGCCGTACCAAATTGGATGGGAAAAATCGATGGAACTTTTTTTTAATTTTTTTTTATGACATATCGTTTTCCCCTTCTTCAACTATTTTTAGTTCAAATTTGAACTCATTGTGACGATTTTTTTTTACAGCATTTTGAAAATGGAATTTTTAATTATAATCACCCTGTATATGAGGGTATATTAAAAAGAAATTTTATGGTGATGATTTAGGTACAAATATGATGATTTAGGTGCAAATAAACTCGAAAGAAATTTCAACTTTAACAAATACTGTTTTGATGTGGCCAAATTTTTAGAATAAATTTTACACTCGTTCTCTTGTTTTAAAAATTATTAAAAAACTTAGTCACTTTCGGGATATTGCTGGGCCATAGCTAATTTATTCTTCAAAATAGCAAAATGTTTTTAAGAGGAAGTTTCACCATACAAAAAATTTATCATTTTTCATCCATGAATAAAAAAAAAAAAACTTTCTCAAACTTTTTCTTACTCCAAAAACTCATTAGTCATTTTAATTCTATAAAAAAAAATATATTTTCCTAGCGATCGGAAGTTGATTCTAAATAAGTAAGTTAGCAATCCCCGCACTTTCCTGCCCCTAACTGTTCCCCGGCAAGAGAGTTTGTATTTATCTGAAGTATCGATTTGTTATTAGCAGCTTTTACCTTTGTGTTAAGCCAAGACGCCTTCTTAGGATGCTATTTTTAGTCCGCGAAAACTGTCCTCTGAATAGAAAGCGAAAAAATCTCCCCCGGCACTCTTCTGCTGCAGCTTTGGGCTTTCCGACTTGGCAGAGAAAGATTCGTTGTTTTTATTGTTGTCGTTGCAGTCTGTACCTCTATAGCTGTTCTTTTATTATGCTTTTTTTTTAACCTGCTATTCTTTCCAGTTGTTGTGTTGCTTGCTTTTAGAAGAATGCTGCTGTTGGTGATGATAATAGTAATAATAAAAGAAAAATATTGGGGCGACAGGCAATTTTTTAAAGGAAATTATTCTGTTTTTATTCTTTGGCTAGATACGTAAGACGTTTTTGGTGAAGTTTTTGCATTGGACAAAAGCAGTTGTATTGTTTTGGAAATTGCGTTGTTTTATGTAATTGTTTTAAATAATGTAAAATAAGTACACTTAAACAAATTTGTACGTGATAGATACGTTCCTGAAAATATTGCGTAAAAATAGCGGTATAAAATAACTACCTCCAGACACATAACGTACCCCAGACACGTTTACTCCTCGTGCAAAATCTAATTTAACATCTTATATCCTGTCTTGAAAAATGTAACATGATTCGTCATTTCATATAATACCAATGCCATACCTAAGCCCGACTCGTAGCTCAGTGGCAATGTGCTCCGCTAGTGAGCATTAGGGCTGAGGTCCAATCTGCTGGCGGCATTGTTGTACACACTGTTTCGAAAACGAAGAGACTCGATGGCGTTTGTGATGCTCAACTTCTTGCCTCGTTAATCGGGACTACCTGGTGCGAGTTTTCCGGTTTTTTCTCCCATACGATTCATTAATCCTAAAGGAAGGCAATGCCCTCTTTCTTCAGCAACTCGGAGCCAAAGCCAGACTTTTATTTACAAGTGCACCATCACAACAGAAGCTGCCCCCTTTCCCTCCACTAATGGGGTGGAGGGAAAGGAGACACCCGTGCCGCGCTGCCGGACGCAGAGAATGAGACACAACAGCAACTTCCAAAAGCGTTCTTTATTTGGATCTTGCGATGCAAAGTAATTACCGAAATTACTACCTACTTAAAAGGTTATCTTAAAAAAAAACATTTTCAAGTTTAGAAAATTTTTTTAGATTTTTGAAATAATCGCTTTAAAAAAATTATTTTTTGATATGCGAAATTTTACATGAACTGGCATAAGTAGTTTAGATGGGCAGAAAGTAAGGAATAATTGGTTATTTTTTTTTAAACCTAATATTTAAAATATGTAGATTTATATAAAAAAATTAAACATTTAATAGAATTAACGTTTTATAGAGTTCTATAATATAGTCCTATGTAAATAAAGATTTAGGTCCAGTGTTTTATTAAAAATGCTGTGTTAGCAGTACGACTTTATATTAATTGGATTCATCAAGCTGACATGAATGGTTGCAGTGGCTCGGAACCCGCATTAAACCGTAGGTCGTAGTTTAATATAACTTTTGGGCGTAGGGCTAACAATCCTATCGCGTAAAAAGAAAACAACTCATGTCTCGAAATCTGCCAGTAGGTAGACTGCCTTGGCCCACTATGGGGTTGTTGCGCCATTGATGATGATGATGGATTCATCAAGGGTGTTTGGTTACATTTTGTGTTATTAGTAAAAAATATTATGAAAAAAAATCACCTGTTTTAACATGAGAAAGGGGGAAAAAAACTCTTGGAAATATTAATTTTAATGTGTTTTTAATTATAAAGATTCGTTTTACTCATTGTTGGTATTGAGCTCTTACAGAAAATACACATTTCTCAGGTTTTTAAACTTATTATTTTAGTGTTTTACCTTTTAGAAGGTTTAAAAAAAAAAAAAAATAAGTAGTGACTAATAAGGGTAATAAATAAGAAATGCTGAAAACAAATATTTGTTATCTTTAGTTATTTATCCTTTTGTAAGGCATTCAAATGCAATAATTCTATGAGCAGGTATGAGATCTACAGATTATTAAACTTAAATTCCTTACATCATTGACATAACTAACAGATTTGACGAACACGATAAAAGAGCAAATTTAGCAATAAACAATGACAATATATTTCTTCGTAGATATTCGATACGAAGGGCATTTATAACAGAGATAAAAGATGTTATGAATGCCGAAGGCATGGCAAGGTAATTCCAACATAAATATGTTCACATACCTCAGCAGACGCACACGCATATAGGGCGTACATTTATTTCCTCACAATCTGCGAATCCCATTACAATTCTCTTACTGCCCATACATCATCACTCGAAACGAATTGCTTTTCATCGTCCCGCGCTAGAAATCGAGAATTTGGCATCGGATGTATCATTCATACATGTGCTCACTTGCACTACTCACTGCATTCATACATATACTCATTATGTATAGTAAGCAATTGCTTTCTTCCTTCTTTTTTTTCCCACTTTGAGTTATTTTCCGGGCTTCTCGCCCGCCGCTAACCATCTTCTGACAGAAAATTCCGGGAAATAAATTTCGTTTTCCAGAAAGTGCATTTTCGGAATTATAAATCGTCGACGTCGATAAGTTTAAATCCCCTCCTCCCTTTTGATAGAGCGGAATAGAGAATAAATAAGCGTGTGCTCTCCTGATTTGGTTTTGAGTTAAACAGAAATCTCTGTGTTTTGACCTTTTTGAGGGGAACTTATTATTTATTTTTTTTTGCATTTCTTTATTAGAGATATCTGGAAAAGTTAAGAGATGTTGTTGACATTTTAGGTCGTCTAGCACTATTGTTGCAAATTCTAAAAAGAACAATTTGTGGTCTTTTATACTTTTCATTCACACGAGATTAACGAATATTAGGATTTAAAAGGGGGGAAAAATACCATGTAGATTTTTTTACCCCTCTAGTAAAAGTTAGGATTGGATGTGCATGTGGTTTTGATTCAGTATTGTTTTAAGGCAAAACTGAATTATTTCTTTAATTAATATAAGATAATTTTAGCTGTCATATTTATTAAAATTTGCTAAGACAGCAACAGCACTGCGCAACTGTGGTGGCCAAGCAGCTAGCGTTCTGGTCTTGGCATCACAGGCTTGAAGTTCGAATCCTGACTATGGCATGGATATTTGTTTGGTGTTCGGAATGCACGTTAAACTGTAGGTCACGGTCTAATTATCCTGAAATGAGCAAAAAATGACTGTAAAGCGACAAGCCAAACCTTACCAAATACACGTTTCTCAGTCTTTTCTTTATTTTAATGTTTTACCCTTTAGAAGAATTTTTTTGAAACAGGAGGGACATAAAATAGAAGTTTGACTAATATGGGTAATAAAATAAGGGATTGACTCAATGAGAAATACTGAAAACAAATATTTGCTTTTAATTATTTATTCTTATCTAAGGCATTAAAATTCAGTAATTCTATCAGCGGGGGTATGCGATCTATATGATTATTAAACTTAAATTCCTTACATCATTGACATAACTAACAGATCGCTTTGCGTTTGACGAACATGATAAAAGGGCAAATTTAGCAATAAACACTGACAATATATGTCTTCGTAGATATTCGATACGAAGGGCATTAATAACAGAGATAAAAGATATTATGAATGCCGAAGGCATGGCAAGGTAATTCCAACATAAATATGTCCACATACCTCAGCAGACTCACACACATACAGGCGTACATTTATTTCCTCACAATCTGCGAATCCCATTACAATTCTCTTACTGCCCATACATCATCACTCGAAACGAATTGCTTTTCATCGTCCCGCGCTAGAAATCGAGAATTTGGCGTCGGGATGTATTATTCATACATGTGCTCACTTGCACTACCCACTGCATTCATACATAGACTCATTATGTATAGTAAGCAATTGCTTTCTTTCCTTTTTTTTCCCACTGTGAGTTATTTTCCGGGTTTCTCGCCCACTGCTAACCGTCTTCTGACAGAAAATTCCGGGAAATAAATTTCGTTTTCCAGAAAGTGCATTTTCGGAATTATAAATTGGCGACGTCGATAAGTTTAAATCCCCTCCTCCGTTTTGATAGAGTTGGATAGAGAATAAATAAGTGTGCGCTCTCCTGATTTGGTTTTGAGTAAAACAAAAATCTCTTGTTTTGACCTTTTTGAGGGGAAATGATTTTTTTTGCGTTACTTTATTAGATAAAGATATCTGGAAAAGTTAAGAGATGTTGCTCATTTTTGTCGCCTAGCACTAGATACAAATTCTAACTTTTGGTTTTTTATATGTTTGGATCCTAGTATTCGTTAATCTGCTGTGAATGAGAAAAGGAGAAAAATACCATGTCGAATCTTTTTTTCCTTCTAGTAAAAGCCAGGGTCGGATATGCGTGTGTCTTGATTCAGTGATGTTTTAGGTAGAACTGAATTGTTTCTTTAAATAAAATAAGAGAAGTTTAGCTGTCATAATTATGAAAATTTGTTAATACAGCATTGCACTGCTCAACTGCTACACATAACATACGGAAAAAATTATATAAAAAGCATTTATAAAATCTTGAAAGCCACTTCGTTTATGGGTCTTTGTACCCTCCGTACTGTCTGCAACTCTTCACACTACTTCGCACACTTCCTTATATCTTTCTGCCTCTTCATTATCTGTTTGTCTAACGCGCGGGAAAAAAACACACACACACACAAAAACGACATATAAAGTCCGAAGTCTAACATAAGGGGCAACAGGTCCATGAGAGAGATGGTCTATTAATTTTGACTTCAAAGACATAACTTTTCGTGGGAATCATGGTGGATCCTTACTCTTCTTAACAACGAAAGTCACTTTCGCAAATTCGCTTTGGTCCTTGAAACATGTTAATATACTGCCAATAATATTGAAGCATCACATGAGTGTCTATAAAGTAAGTTCTTCTGAATGAACATTCAGTGGTAATTGTTCCAATTTATCTTATATGTGGGAGATAACCCTTAAAATTATCAGGTAATCTAATGTGAGATAATGTCAGTAACCTGAATCGACTGGTTTTTCTATGTCGTTACTAGTAAGTATCAAATTGGAATCTATTCTCACGCTAGCTGACTTGTGGCTCAATGGTAACTTGGCCGTTGGTGAGCAATAGAGCTGAGATTCTATCCGCTGGCGGCTTTGTTGTAGACACTGTTTCAAAAAACGTGGAAATTCAATTTCGTTTGTAATGTTCAGCATCTTATCTTATCTTATTCAAACTACATGGTGGGAGTTTTCCAGGTTTATTCCCATACGGAGAAAAAATGCGGAGTAGTTCCTTCTAAAAGTCCTCCCGGAAGGCACTGACCTCCTCCTTCAGCTTCACGGAGCCAAGTCAGACTTCAACTTATGAGTACTCCATCACAACAGAAGCTGCCCCCTGTCATACCATCCATGAGTAGACTACCCATGAGGTGTCCGTTCCGCGTTGCTAGACACTGACGATTAGTCACAACAAGAACACTTCTATCGTAGCTAATGTCAGAATTCTTATTAAAAAGTAGTACAATCGTATTAGAAACTTAAATTCATCAGTCATTTTCTTAAAAAATTACCTTGAACGTGTTTCATTTATTTAGATTATACTATTTGTTTACTAAATTTATTGGTTTATTGTTAAAGGTCTTTTATATCAATGAAAGAAAAATAAATGCTCATTTCAAATTTTTTTAAAACTTATTTAACGGAAAATTTTAGATCTTTTTAAAAGGTTTTTCTAAAAGAAAATTTGGGCTTATTTTCGGTGCTTTTAATAATAATTAAATAAATAAATAAAATTAAGTTAAAAAATATTGAACAGTTAATAATTTTTTGTCAAGAATCATCTGTACGTAATTATTTTTAAACTCAATTAAATTTAAATGAATAAAGTGTATTAAATAATAAATAAATATAATAAATGAACTCTTCTTAACACATATAATAACTGAACACTTTTTTAATACACACACTTAATAACACATGAATCTGATATCGATTTAATAAATTTTAAGAAAAATTTCTAAAATCTTTGCAATGTTTGCTTGCTTGGATATCTTGTATATAGTTTTTATTAAATTACTTCCACGTATCAAAGCACGTTTCTAAAGATACTGAACCGGTTAAATATTGAAAACATTGTACTTCCATAAGCCATAAAAAGCATTCCGAAATTGAATTCTACATGCTATATTTCTCCTCGGATGTTGTATTTTTAAGATGTTTTGATCTTAAGTCACGTTTGAGATCCTCGCTTTCAGATTACTGAAAATTGCTTCTGTTTCGGCTCAAGAGTTTTTCCATTAAACGTAATTTCTTGATGGTTTTTAATAATTGATGCGACTTTTTAAAATTTGCTGTCGTAGTTTGAAAACTTTCTAAACGAATAAAACGATTTTCAGTAAATGCAGCCATATACGGTAGCCATTTGTGTTCGATTTTACTTTTCCCAGACTATTTTTAATATTTTTTAAATTGTTTTAGTTTGTTATTAAAATTAAAAATTGACGGATGTTTAGTTTGAACAGTAGTTGGATTTTAAATGCATAATAATAATGTATCGTTTTTCCCTTCTAATTTTTGTTTTTGTAGTTTTGTAATTAAAATTTTTATATCAAATTTGACTTATATATTTTTTTAAATTTCAATTTATTTTGTTTATCACCAATATTTTGATGGCAAAACGATTCAATTACTCTTCTGAAACATGTGCTTATAGTTCCTAAAGTAAAATAATAAGGAAAATTAGCTTTTCATACTTTTTTAAAAATCGGTTTGGAATTTTTATTGAAATTCGCAACACAACTTTTGCTTAAATTCGAGGAAAAAAAAATTGATTATATAAAATAAAATTTAATTAATTTTGTTAATTTCTTCACAAATGGTAGGAAACTATTAATAAAAACAAAGGGCCCATGAATTAAAATAGAAAAAAAGTAAAATGTTAAAATAATTTTTATTATAAGTCTTTTTTTTATATTTTTTCCCAATATTTGTTCTTGTAGTTTTGTAATTAAAATTTTTTTATCAAATTCGACTTTTATTTTTTTTTAAAAATTTTAATTTATTTTGTTTATTGTTTGTGTTATTTCGTTTACCAATTTTTTTATTGAAAAAATACGATTAAATTACTCTATTTAATCGTATCTCTCTAGCGATCATTTTATTGAAACGTGTGTTTAGTTCCTAAAATGAAATAGTAAGAAAAATTTTTAAAATTTGTGCATTAAAATTAGTGCATCAAAAATTTGTTAAAAATTTTTTTTTTGCATTTGTAATTGTATAGGTAGAGAAACTAAATAGTCAATTTAATTGACCGAGTAATGAATTTGTATGAAATAAATGAAATTTATTGTTATATTTAAACATATAAAAGATACAAACATACACAATTCTTTTGTTTTATAGACGTATAAAAATTATGTGTTTCATGCATAAAATTTTTAAAGTTGGTAAGAATATTTAATTAGTTTTATTAACCAACGCCAACCATTTTAAATTTACTTCGTTGATGTTAAATGAGTGAAATTTTTTTTGTTAGTAAAAGTTGGTTCTATAATGCTTGCCTTTGTTCTAGAAGACTGTGATACCGACCAGGAAACAGATAGATTACTTGGTGCTCAAAGAACAGATGACAAAGGTTTCTATGATGACAAGGTAATTCTTCTTTTTTAAATACAGTTTTAAATTTTCCTTTAATTTTTTTTTATTGCTAATCTAGTGAAACTTCTAAGAATATCAATCCTAAACGATCATTTTTTGAACTCCAAAGAGTGAAAAACTTAGACTGGAAAAGCAGCTAATTTTAGACTAGAAAATTTCGATAATTTCCCATCTCTTTACATGATCCAAAGCGTCTTCCATACTTGATTTGGAATCTATTAATGTTAATGAGAACAGTTTTTTTAGAAAAGTTAGTTTCACTGGAACTTTTATACTGTAGTCATCTGTTAAGTCCTTATCAGATAGGCTTGTTCGTATTCCGCAACGTAAAACAAATACTGTTGCCACTCAAATAACGAGTTCATCGATGTGCACTCATCCAACTTTACCTCAATTGTAAGAAGTATTTAGTCGCTAATTTCGCTTTAACCAATGAGAATTGTATGGCGTATATATGAACTTTATCCTGCGCCAACAAGTTCGCCACAGTTCATTCACATAGTAAATTTATTGTTTGAATGGTATCATCGGTTTGCTTTACGTTGGGGAGAAAAAGAAAATAAGCTCTTTAAAGCGACCCCTGTCCGTGATGGTTAGTTTCTAACAGATTTTGCCGCTTTTTGGAAGTTTCACTGTATTTCTAATTGCTTTGGTTATTTCTGAAGCAGCGGGGAAATGTGCATATTCAATATTTATTATGAAAAATATTTTTGGAATTTTATTTAATATATTTTTTAAATCTGTATATTCATAAAATAATAAACACATTTTTTAATATAAAAATAATTTTTTTAAATGTTTTATAAAATTATATTTATTATTGTTTTACAAAAAACATTTGTAAAAATAAATTTTGGACGGTTTAAATAAACAATGAAGATCAGTGGATTCACGGATTAAAGATCAGTGGATTTAAATAAACAATGAAGATTATTGGATTCACCATTATAATTTTTCCTATTAAAATTTATAAATAAATTTTTCTCTTAATATTTCGGAAACGTATTATAATATGTATAACTAAATGTAATAGTTTTTTAATGTTGCTTTTTAAGCTATTTTGTTTCGGCAATTAAATTTAAGTTACCCATTTTAGTTTCAAGTATTTAAAAACGTGACTGAACTAGGAACTTTTCAGTTTTTCATATATACGTGAAAAATTTACTTAACCAAGCTCTCGAACATGGCTTTTTAATATTCACCATATATAAGAAAAAAATATTTAAAAGTCCCAAAGCCTTTACTTGGCAGCTTTTTTTCCCTCCTTCCATTAATACTGTAAAGGCAGACAAAGATTTTTTTTTCTCTAATCTATCTTTGTAGGGATTAACTTTCAAATTGCATTGTAAAGTAATTCTCCTTTAGTGAATGTTGGTCGATTTTTTTTCCCCCATTCCCCATCTTTCTTTATAAGCGTAAAACGTAACTTTTCTTTTTCCCCAAATTGATAAATAAAAAAAAAAAAAAAAAATAAAAAAAAAAAAAAAAAAAAAAAAAAAAATGCTGAACACACTTTTAAGGTTTTATTTTCAAAATATCCTTGTTCATTTTCTACCCCTATGGAACCCAACACTCCCCAAGACCCAAAGGGGAGGTAAAAAAAAAAAATGTTATAGATTTTGAATATTTCAATTATGGTGTTGAGTTTCTTACCTCATACTCAAGCAAAAAATAACAAAAAAAAAAAATAATACAGAATACATTATATACTGCATTGGTTCATTTAAATATGATTTTCCTTTTAGTTATTGAACGTGTCTGAAATCTTCCTGGTGTTTCTGTAGGATTATTTTACCCATCTTAACAGTAGTCCCCGTGATAAATCAACATATTTTTTCTCTTTTCAAACACTGTTTTCAGCGTTAGAACGGATAAATTAGTTTAGCATATTTTCCAAGTTTTTTCTGGTTGACTACTGTTTTTTTTATCCATCGATTTACGTGGGCTTTTCATTTGCATTTGATGAGAAATTGGATCGTTTTGACTCGTGACTGTACATTCTCGTTTTCCTTTGAATTATATTTTTTTTCTATACGCGTATCTCATCTGATATTACATAGGTTTTTTTTTTTCTTTCAGATTCACTTAATGCAGTTATTTTTGTCCCTGAAATGTCTTCGATCTTTGGCATTCATTTACATCTATCGATCTCGCTTTTTATCTTTTTTATTTTATGCAGGGGTTCGAATTACCTATTCTCCTGGGTTTCTTTCTTTTTTTTTTTTTTTTTTTTACCGATAACCAAATATTTTACTACGAATCTCATTTTCAGCGAAAAATGTCGTCGGAATTGAATTGGAATGGGTTCAAGTAAAATGAAACGATCGCAAATTTAATTTTTGTGCCCCTTTTGAGTTTGAGTGATCCGAAATTCTATATTAACTTATAAATTATATTGGTGGGTAGATTTGAAGATTTGATTTCAGTGGCATTTATTCTCTTACGGTTTTTCTTCTGTTAAGGTAGATGGAAATATAGATTACAATCAAAAATTTTTTTTAAATATATTTTAAAGTTAATATGTATTTTTTGTTTTCCGATACTTAAAATTAAAGCATATTGCAAGAATTTTTTTTTTTTTTTTTTGTAATTATCCATTTTATTTTAGTTATTGTCATCATATTTAAAAATGGTATATACTTGACTTATTTAGGTGCTTTGAACTTATGTATGTTCGCTGTTGCTGTATATCTCAATTTATCCAAATGCTGTTAAAATACTAGAGATAAAATTTGACAACGGTGTAAATTAATTCTTTTTAAAGCAATTACTCTACAACGCAAAATTCTTGATTTCATTGCCCATGATGTATTATAAAATCCCTTTTAAAAGAAAAAAAATCGTTGCACATACTTTCGGCAACAAAAAAAAAAAAAAAAAAAAAAAATTATGAGTTATAATCTGTAATTATTTATATAGTTTTGAATGTGGCATTTTTGAATTATAGAATTTAATTGAAGTATTGTGTAGTATTTCTTCCTAAAATTTGCATATAATTACAGATTAATCGAACTTATGTAACTAAACTTAAAGCATTTAAATGTATCTGTCTTGTACAAAGAATCATAATCATAATTATCAATATGGGATTCATAATTATCACCAGTAAACAAGTAATGTAAAAAAAAAAATTTTTAAAGTCAATTCCTACTTTTTTCCACTATATTGCAGAAAAGTCGTTTATAAATAATTTTCATTCATTTTTTTAAGTTTATCTGGCGCAGATCTTTTGTTGTTGCAAGTTGCAGATCTTTTAGCACACTAAAAAGTTTTACCAGGTGCACCACGGGGAGGTAGATCTTCTGCGCACCCATTTGTATATATATAGTGTTTGTAAATACGATTAAAGTGTTCCCATGATCCTGAAAGTGGCCCTCTTCTTAAAGTTGTTATAGGTCTAATATATTCCGAGACATTAGTACAACTAGTAGGAGAAAATAAATTGTTATCTTGAAAATAAAATAAGAGGGTTGTCTATTTTTCAATACTCTTTTCGGTGTGTTCATTATTATGCTGTCAATCAAAATTAAATTATATAAATTTTATTTACATAAATGTGATAAATGAAAATCATAAAACTGTTGAAGTTTCTCTTCAATTCGCGTTATGATGATTTCACAAAACTACAGATTTAAAACTTTTTCTCTCTCTTAATATATTTCAGCATCCAAGAACTTCATATTTCTTTCTTTTTCACTTTTGAAAAATATATAGCTCATAAATTATTTTAATTTCGACTTTAAAGACAAACGAGCGGGAGGGTTTTGTCATAAATCACTTAGAAATGCTTTGTTGATACGGAAAAGCAACATCTGCTAGAAATACAAGCTATACGCCACCCGACTTTTTTTTAATAGTCTCTTGAATTATTTACGACTAAGAAGTTATTTTTCTTATTCTTTCTATCTTTTTCTTTTCTTTTTCCCTAAATGGCACACTGGAAACAAAAGAATATTATTTATTTATGACTGATGATTCATGTTTTCGGAAAAAAAGAGGGATTTTATTTTAAAAGTTTAGAATAGAGGATACATTGTTTTAAAATTTTAAACAAAAAACAATTTAAAATTTTAACATAGTATTAACGAAAGCGGGTTTTTTTTTCTTTTTACCGCTATACAAAAGGTTTTTGTCATTGGGAAGATTAATAATCATAATTTTATTTAAACGAACTAATCTAGTTTATATAAAATTAAAACAAATTATTTTATGATTGATTTCCATTGCTCTGAAAATTGATGTGTTATTTTGAATAATCTACTACAATAAATTTTGATGACTGAATTCTTTTATTTGGAGAACAGTAATCTGAATGAATAAATGAAGAATAAATCTTTATTTTTTGAATGAATAAATCTTCTTTATTATAATGAATGTTAATTGCTATTGTCCTTGGGAATTTACAATGAAAAATAACAACTATCAGAACTGATGAAACATTTATGATATTAATGAACTTTGAGACAATTGTTGCAAAATGTTGACAGTTGAGCTTAAAATATCAACTTTTACATAAGTATTTATGCTAGGTTTACTTCATATGATAAATTCTAAACCTCTACCATTCCAATGTTCCATGTTCGGCAATTCTAAAGGGCATCATTACAATCATTAAAAAAATAATTTAAAAAAATCTATTTTTGTGGGTCTTTTTGATTAATTAGAGGCCCGTACTTAATAAAACGGATTTTTCTGTGAAACTAATATGTATGAATAAATTATGCCGATTGCTAAGTTACTATAATAATTCTAAGATAAAATGTGTTATCTGGAAATTTGAACTACAATGAAATGATCCTATGTAAAATATTCGATTTAATGCACGAATGAATTTATTTAGAATCTAAATCTTAAATCTTAGGGGTAGGACTGACAACCCTACCTCATTAAAAAAAGACATCTCCTGTCTCGAAATCTGCCAGTAGGCAGTCTTACCTTGCTTCACCAAGGGGCTGTTACGTTAGTGAAGAATAAGAAGATTAAATTTTGAATAGCTAAAATATTTATTATCGAATAGGATAAATGAGTGCGATTTAATTAATAAATTCAGATTTAGGAACACGCGAATTTCTATATATTTTTTATCCTTTCTGATCTAAATTGTCAAATATGTGAATAGTGTGTTAATTGTGTTAACATAATATTAATCCTCTATTTAAATAGAACAAAAGTTGTAAATTAAAATTCAAATAATGGTGTGTAGAAATCAATTTAAATTCAGTTTGTGTTTTATTTATTTTTTTTTTCACGAGATTTTTTACATCTGTTAAAAAATGATTAACATTTACCACTTTTTTTAAAAGCATTATCCTAATCCATTATTAAATCATTTAACTTAATTAATGATTGTGTTTTGATTAATCTTTGTTGCATTTATATCATGTATCAAAGTCGTTAGGTTATTGGCCAAATATTGGTTACCAGATATCTCTCTGGACATTAGTAATTTCCATAAAAATAAATAAAATCAGATTGTCATCTTCCGCCTGAGTCGCTTTACCACCTGAAGAGAATATCATATTTTATTAATTTCCCGACGAACCAAGGAAAACGCAGTTTTTTTTCTCCCCGAGCCCCCAAAGCTAACTATTCCCTTGATCATACACAGGGAAGGCATAACTAGATTACGCGGGTATCTGTTTCGTTCTTTCTTGGGCTCACATTGATTTCTGCGGCTCTCTCTTGGAAGGCCATTAACCGTGGCCGCGCGATGACATTACTGCTGCTGTTTTAGCCGCATCGCGGGATGTCCAGCAGTGTGTGTTCGTAATGCCTTATTTGGGGTCTCTTAATCTCTCGAGAAGGAAAGTTGCCCCGACTGTTTTCTCTCTTATTTCCATACTTGTAATTTCCTGTTGGGGAATTAGGTTCTTTCTGTCCGTAGAGTAAATTGTATTTTGAGTCACTGGCAAATGATTAATATTTTAATTAAATAAAAAAAAGTCGGTTCAATGTGTGATGGCCGAGAGACTAGCCCTCTGGTTCTCGGTGCCACAAGTTTCGGGTTCGAGTCCCGGTTGTGTCATGGATGTTCATGTTTCAATCCTGGCTGTAGCGTGGATGTTTGTATGGTTCTGAATTCACTTTAAAACCATAGATCCTTGTCTAATAGGACTGTTGAGTGCTGGGCTGAGAGAAATCTCTTATTGGTACAACTGGTCGGATGGTCACTGTAATTTGACTTTTTAGTTTGTCTTTATATCCACTTAAAACCGTAGGTCCCGGTCTAATAGGACTGTTGGACTAATAGAGCGTTGAGCGTAAGCTTGACAGCCGTGTCTCCTAAAAGGAAAACATCTCCTGTCTTGAAATCTGCCAGTAGGTAGACGGCCTTGGCCCACCATGAAGCTATTGCGCCAGTGAAGAAGGTATATGCGTACGATTTAATTAGTAAATTTAGTTTGAGGAATATACAAATTTCTATACCTTTTTTTATTTAAACTGTCAAATGCAAGTTAAAAAATATAATTTTATTTTGTTAACATGCTATTAATCCTCTACTTGAATAGAATAGAATTTGTGAATTAAAATTCAAATAATGTTGTACAGAAATTGATGTAAGTTTAATTTGCATTTGATTTTTTTTAGAGATTTTTCATCTGTTAAAAAGTCCTTAATATTTAGCAATTTTTGAAAAAAAAATATTATCCTAATCCGTTATTAAATCATTTAACTTGATTAATGAATGTGTTTCGTACATTTATATCATATATCAATGTCGTTAGGTTAATGGTCCCCAGATATCTCCCTGGACATTGCTAATTTCCATAAAAAAAAAAAAAAAAAAATCACAGATTGTCGTCTTCTACCTCAGTCGCTTGCCCACCTGAAGAGAATATCATATTTTATTTAATTCCCAGACGAACCAGGGGAAAAAGCAATTTTTTTTTTTGTTCTCCCTCGAGCCCCCAGAGCTAACTATTCCCTTGATCATACACAAGGAAGGCATAACTCGATTACGCGGGTATCTGTTTCATTTTTTCTTGCTCACATTGATTTCTGCGGCTCTCTTGGAAGCCATTAACCGTGGCCGCGTGATGACATTATGGATGCTGCTGTTTTAGCCGCATCGCGGGATGTCCAGCAGTGTGTGTGCGCAATTCCCTATTTGGGGTCTCTTAACCTCTCGAGAAGGAAAGTTGCCCCGACTGTTTTCTCTGTTATTTCCATACTTGTAATTTCCTGTTGGGGAATTATTATGATTATTATTTTTTTTTTCGGTAGAGTAAATTGTGTTTTGAATGATTGGCAAGTGCTTAATATTTTAGTTAATTGGGTTTTTAAATTATGTACAATGTGTGATGAGGGCTTGATGGCCGAGTGACTAGCGTTCTAGATCTCAGTGCCGCAGGTTTCGAGTTAGACACCCGGCGTGCCATATAAGTTTGCAAGTGTTCGGAATACACTTTAAAACGTAGGTCCCGGTCTAATACTGGGCTTAGAGCTGACAATCCTACCCCGTAAAAAGAAAACATTTACTGTCTCGAAATCTGCTAGTAGGCAGACGGCCTGGGCCCACCATCGGGCTTTTGGGCCAATAAAGAAGCAGGTTGCAAAGCGGTTATTAGTAAATTATTAGTAATACGGTTTAATTAGTAAATTTAGATTGTTGAATATGCAAATTTCTATATCTTTTTTATTCTTTCTCATCTAAACTGTCAAATGTATTATTAACTATTTGAATATGCTGTGATTGTTTTTGAACTTGATCAGCTTATTCGATCATTTAACTTAAAAAGTTTTCAGTACAATTGAATCAAAACGCCTTAGAATCTTAACGACTTTTTTAAAGTTTTATATTATTATTTAGGATATGTGATTTCATACTTCGGTAATTTATGTGCAGTTGAATATTTTACCAGTTTTTTTTATGAATCTAGTTTTGTTTATAAATTATTATAGAGCCTAAATAAAAGAAACTATTCAAATAGTTTCCAAAATATTCAAATTTGTTTATATTATTTTGTTTTATTTCATAAAGTAAAATTTCAAGTCTTCAGTCGGACAGAAATCTGTTTTCTTTGTTGCTATCTACAATTTTCCCTCTAATTTTTGCAAATTGATTAAAAAGCAGCAAATTTTGCCCGAATTCTATTATCGTTGAGACTAAAACTTATTCAAAGATATCGTCATCA
Organism: Caerostris darwini; assembly: GCA_021605075.1. Classification (NCBI taxonomy): domain Eukaryota; kingdom Metazoa; phylum Arthropoda; class Arachnida; order Araneae; family Araneidae; genus Caerostris; species Caerostris darwini. Next base: position 199,982 of record BPLQ01012142.1, on the reverse strand, counting down.
TCATCATCATTATCATTATGATTATTTATTTATTTTGATTATAAGCAGTTTTCTTTAATGCTATTTAGTATTTTATGTGTAGGATATTAATATTCATGATGGAACGTTACTTAAGAGCTTATTTGTATTCAGATTACTTGGTCTCGAATATGAATTTTATTATGTATTGTTAATCAATTTAGGTAAGAAATAGAACCGTAATTAACTATAGCAATAATAATTGCATCTTGTTAATCCAGTTGTTAGTAATAAGTAAAGGTAAAATTTTCTAGACAAAAAAAAAAAAAAAAAAATGCAATACAAGGGATGACTCACTTTTGAAACAACTTTTCTTCCAGACGTGATGTAATATGAGAAATGGTTTGTTTTAGTTTTTCAGAAATACAATCGGACGGTGCTTGGGTTTCACATCTGCCCACGTAAAAAAGCTAGGGTCGCTTAGCACGTAACATGTTCTAAAATAAATCAGGATCAGTGTGTTTTTTGGCTTGGTGCAGAATTCGATGATGATTTGAGAGGGAAAATTTCCTTCGTGAAATTAATGTTTTGATAACAGATGAGTGAGATTTTCATAAATGCGTTTACATTACACTCGGCTATTATAAAAAAAATCTAATGCTACCTCTAAAATCTAATGCATGTTTTTTATTTTGGAAATTTCTGGGAAGTATTAATGATTTCGAAATTACTGGTAATTAAAAATTTTTTTTTTTAAATATTGTTCTCTATTTAATTTATTATAATTATTATTATTTTGTTTTCAAACGTTTGCAGCGTTTGAGCCCACCTGTCCTTGAATGAAATGTTCCCATTTTTTAAACACACACTTTTCCTCCATCTGTTATTTTATCTGTTATCTGTAATTTTAATGTGATAATAGAGCAAATCTTGTCTTGATCAAACAAACATATTGTGTGACATAACAAGTAACAAAAGTAATTTTAAATATTTGTAATTAATAAATTGTATTGAAACGATTCTATATTATAAAACCTTAATTTGAATGAAAACATTCTCCAGATTTCAGTTGGAATGAAAACGTCCTCCAATGTTGGATTTGTATGAAATTATTTAGTTTTGAATGGTATACATAGTTTTGAAAGGTATATATAATGGTTATATAAATAAACGCTTATTTTCCCCTCATCCCTGGAGGAAATATATTTAGCGCACCCCGGCCCATTAGTTGGCCTACAGACTCGTACCTGGAGATGAAGTATCTTTCGCGCTTTCTGCGGTAACCTGAGTATCGGTTTTTTCGCTTAGAAGTAGAGGTTAATTATGATCTATAATTAACTCTTTTTAAATGTGTAAAATATTGCTTGTCTTTAATTATATGTGTGTGGTGTTTGTGTGTGTCATTTGTGTTTTCTCAACCTGTGCCTCAAGTATCTCAATCCAGTTACAATCCGGTTGCCCAACCTGCACACTACAGTTTACCATTGTCATCTTCAATTATTATTAAGTACCATTTTTATGATGCACAGAAAAAACAATATTTTAGATAAAAACATTGTTTTTTTATACAAAGTTGAATTTATTGATAACAAATCAAATTTTTTTTTAATAATTTGCCCTGCATTTCAATTTAAAAATATTATTCAGTTCTGCTTTCTTTATGATGACCTATAGCTCTTCACACCCTCAAAATCTAATCCAATAAATCGATTTTTGAAAAGCAACATCGTTCCCTGGGAATCTCCAATGCAGGGCATCATCGCGAATCTTGCCATTTGTCACCACAACAAAGTTCGTGCTTTATCGTGGAATGTCGAGGGAAATAAATGACTCGGCGGAGGGAAATATCTCGGAATTGTTGATTTGTTTCTTTCTTTGGGGAAAACCGTTTTCGCGCAGAAATGAAGTGAAGGGAGCCCGGTTTTGCTTACAATTCATGTACCATTTCGAGGAATCCCCCGACTTTCCCTTAATAATGGAATTATTTTCTCTTTTTCGGTTGTTTCCGAAATATGGTTTATTATGAAGGTGAAGTAAATTGCGATGTCTTGGAGGAAAATAAATGGCAGATTTTCCCCATTCTCTAAAAACAAATTTGATTAAATGAGTTGATCCGGATGTGTCTTTCGGTGCTTACAATTTTGTTTTCAATTCATGATGGTTCAATTTATGTAATCTCTTTAATTTTGCATCTCCATATTTTACAGTGCATGCCAACTTTAATGGTTTTTAATTAATTTTTGAGGGTTTGCTGGTGAAAGCGTTTTATAGATTTTCGGGATTTTAAAATGAAGAGATGTACTTTTGACAAGAATTAACAGAATTTTGTGAGTCTGTAATTTTCCTGAATGATGATCCCAGCTGCTTTCAGATGCTGAAGTATTGTCAGCCTGAGTATTACAAAGATTTAAAATAGAAATATATATTTTTAAATGATCCTCCAGAAGTGAAGTGATGTGGAGTCTGCGCTGTTATAGTTCAGCTGAGTTTGGTATATTGTACAACAAAATAAAATAAATTTATACAAAGAAAAAGTTTCTGAATCTTTTTGCTTTAATTAAAATGTATTTAATTGAAGTTTGTAAAGTGCGAGTTGGGCAACCAGATTGTAACTGGGTGTGATTGGGTTCAGATACTTGAGGCACAGGTTGGAGAACTCACAACTTTATTTACACGCGCACAAACACCACACACATACAGTTAGAAAGGTACAATAATTAACACATTAAAAATGTAGTTAAAAATACATGGAAGGACTCCACTTCCAAGCTGGAAACATGATATTCGGGTGCGCGAAGTATATTTCCTATGGTGAGAGTTTAGTGAGAGTCATTCCTGGGGTGAGCATCTGTATTCCAATTAATACTCTGGAGTGCTCTAAATACATGTCCTCTCGCCGTGACATACTATAAATTAAACATTTCTCACGGGTAGTTCAGGTTGCGCTGCACTGGTTGGGACATTGCTTCATCAGATATTGTTGTGTGTACAAGAACTAGGTAGCTCGCCCATTGCACTCCGTAACTTCGTAAGCAAGATGCATATTAATTAGTTTTTATAATAAGCTACCTTTTTACCACTCTGTCAGTTTAACTGCTGATGCCGGCGTCTAAAGGAGGTGTGGTTGGGGCTATGCTTTATCAGGTATGTATGTACAAGAACTAGGCAGTTCACAAAAAAAAAAAAAAAAAAAAAAAATTAAGGAAAAATATATACTTAAACAGATATTATTTTCATTGGATAAAATTATTAAATATTACAGGAAAATCCTAATATAAAATAATACAATTAAATTATTACTACATGCATCAAATATATGTGTATGCATTGAAACATTTTCAAGGAAATCAAATGTAACCTAGTAATTTCACTCTTAAAATATACTAACATTTCATAAAAAGTTTATCATTGCATTTATAACTAAATTTAAAAAACGAAACACTATTTGTAACTAACTGAAAAGAGACAACCGACAATATAAAACAAACTCGAAATCCACGAACGATAACCCGAGCACCAACAGGTACTTGACGTTTTCCTCTAAAAGATAATTTAATCAAGAAGGCCTCTTCCCCGTCTTGATGAGAAAGAAGGAAAAAACTGTCGTTTTTCACTCTTCCTCGCAAACAAAATTAAAGAAGTACGAACAGAAAATTATCGCCTGGGGATAGATTGAATTGATGAGGTGGCGATTACACATTTTTAAGCCTGTTCAAGAAAAAGAAAGACAGAAAAAAAAAAAACCTGCATCATTAGAAGAACACAGGACGTGGAGAGCTTCGAGTTTTTAAAAGGTCTTTTCTAAATTATGCTTTATCTATTACTCAGAGGAAAAATTTGTTGATAAATACAAGGTGATAAAGAGGGGTTGGGAGTTTTAAGTCATCATTTATAATGATGAAGGAACAACTTCTGGCTTCCCCTCCATTTTTTTTACTGAAAGCGTAGGTGTGTGAAATTTACATAGTTTTCTTTTCATTTTTTTTTATTCCTTTCGGTAAGCTGTTTTGGGGGTGCCGTGCAGCCCTTCTCTTGATGAATAAGCCATTACCTTATCTCGAAAAAGTTTTGCTTAGTCTCGAAAGGTAAGCAAAAAGCAAAATGGGAGCGAAGGTTGATGAAAAAAAAAAATGCCTCGCTTATCTTTGAAAACATTTAAAGGAAAAACTAATAAGGAGTTATTTGAATAATTTAAGGGTTGAGCACTTTTTATAAACGACGGCAAACCTCTCGAGAAACTTACTTTTTTAATCAACAAAAATATTCATATTAATTTTTTTTTTTTTAAATATTCGTTCAGAAGCAGCTTTCAATTTTGTGAAATAGGTTTTAAAAATTATGCAACAGCAGAAAATTCGAAATGTTATTATTTCCATGTTAAATTGAACTTATATTTATTTAAATTCGAATTAAATTTATCTTATCATTTCAATAATTGTGCAAGATATAATTATTACTAATTAATTATAAATATGAAGAAAATAATAATTTTTATAGTAAAGTTTATGCAAGAACGACATGTGCTCGTATTTCACTTTGCTTCTGATGACCATGTTACTTTTGTTGATGTGCATTAAATAATAAACTCATGCTCTCTTTCGTGTTCTTTCATCCCCGGTATTTTCTGTGTACACTACTGTGTCAAGAAAACATTTTCTACCATGTATTTCCATTGATATGTCATTTCGTCGTCAAGGTGTACCCAAACCTTCCTAAAAATTGTAAACCTGGTACTGAAGATATATTAATAATTGCTTAAAATTATTATTATTATTTTTTTTTTTTTTGCACTATTTGTTTGTACAGATTTGCAAAATACGCATGGTGGAATAAAACTCGTTTATTGTCTCGTTTAAATTTAAACTGTTTAAATGTTTTGAAATACATTTATGTGCCGTATATGAGTATCTCGTATGCTGTAATAAAAATAAATTTCCCTAGTCTTTAGTTGTGAAAAACAAGTTTCTTTTTTCTGCATATTTCTGTAAAAATTTCTTTTCTTTGTTTCTTTTGCATTTCTTGAACCACAAAATGTATAGAAATCTTGAAAACATTACATTTCTGTAAACGGCGTTTTATGACACTAAAGCATAAGTATTCTGAAATGCTTTTTTACCTTCTGTTATCACTCAGTGTTTTGAGATTTGCTTCACATACTCACGTGTGTCGCAATAAAAAGGTACTCGGCATCCTTTAAAAAGGTGATTCTGATAGATGAAAATGACATTCCTACTTGTGGAAAAAAGGCTCTTGGTCGCTGTGGACAGCAATTTGCTACTTCCGTGGCCACACTTGTAGACGAAGTTCTTTCTGTAGTTAAAGACGCAGTATGCGATTTTTTTGTCCCTTCAAAAGGAAGAGACAAAATTTTATGTTTTGCTTTTGTGTCCTCTCACTTTCTCACATTGTTAAATGTTATATTTTTTTAAAGGAATATCTTCTTAAATTCTAATTTTTTTTTTCTACGAAAGCGTGTTCTGAGTTTTAAAAGCTTCGTTTTATGAATCTTTTGTGATATTCTTTCTGTGGAATAAAAAGAAAAATGTTGAAGGAAGTGCACCAACTTTGTTTTTTTATTATTATTATCCTTCAAAGCATTCCTGGCGGAAAAGTTTGCCATCTTATTATTATTTGCTCTCGTAAGCGAGTATGTGTAGCAGCAACAGCAGCAAGCACTAAGCAGAAGAATGTTTTTGTTTTCTTCATATTTCCCTCAATCTCTTCCCCGCTTTTGTTACTCGTATTCCTTGCCTTTTCTTTGTTATGCCAGCAACTCATTCAGAGCAGAAAAACTTTTTCCTCGGAAATTTCCTCCTCGTGCTAATGACCGGTGGTGTTGATAGAAACTAGTAAAAACCATTTTTTTGTAAAGAAAGAAGATACTTTTTTAAATATTTTCCTTTATAAAAAAATGTTTTTTTTTTATGCTTGTGTGAAATAGTTTTCTTGCATGTGCTAAATTGTGAACTGCGAAGGAATTGAGTATCATTTTAAGAGACAGATGCCGTAATCTCTTGCTAATACTTAGGGACAAGTCTTTATTTGTGTCATCTTTTTTTGCTTTTTGGGATGAAAACTGAATCGCGTTTAGTGTAATACTACTTACTCGCATGATTACTCATTTCTTATTAAGCTGGGAGCTTATTGAAAGAAACATGCAACAGAGCGGAGATTTTTTGACATCCACTTCATCTCCTGACATTTTTTAAGTATCTTTCAAGTCCTGATCTAATCAGGCAAAACTGATTTATATTATTTGATTATTGCTTATTTCCGTGTATTTCTGCTTTCTTTTTCATTGTTCAGTTTTTCCTGAATATTGTTTTTGTACGGAAACGGAATTTTTTTATCATGTGGGAACATGATGTTGTCCTGGTTAGGGGTCCGTGACGTTATCCGAAAATGAGGGCCAAGCAATTAAAACTCCATTGCAAATTTTGGCGGAGAATGGTACTTTGGGGCCCTTCTGGAGAATTTGGTTTTTGATTGAAGTGTTTCGTAGTATGGTTTTGAATCACTTTTCATGTTTTGAGTTGGGATTTTAAACATTTGTATTTCCAATAGCTATAAGTACTCGTAGTTAGTTGATCAATTCCTTCTTTTTCAAGTTTCATATTTATCACTTTGACATTTTCCGATGCCTATTGAGCTGTATAATGCTTCTTATTGCATTTGGAATACGTCATTCTTCATTTTTGCCTAGAATTTTCACACTTTGATGTATTCTGGTATTGTTTTAACGTTTCTTGTAGAATTTGGAATACTTCATTCTTCATTTATCTTACTTTTGAATATTCTTATAGAGATTCTTGAACAATTCATTCTTCATGAAGTTCTTGATCTATTCAACATTGGCCAAATTCAATAGCCACACTAATAGATCATTCTTGTAGTATTCCAATTGCATTATTAAACATTGACATATTCATGAGTTTATTCCTCCGTTCTCGAAAGTTCACACATGATAAGTTGAAATTTGCAGAGCAGATTTCTGTTTTTTTAAGCTTCACTTTTATTTATTATTTATTTTTATCTTAACAAAGGCAAAGGTTGTTTATTTGTGGAGTGCCTGGGGAATAGGATTCCTGTACCCCCTGTTCCTAATTATTATTATATAAAATTTTGATTTACAACATAGCATCACATTTCATTGATCTCATTTCGCCTCTATTTTTATTTTAATTTACAGGCTTATTAATTATTCACATTCAATTTTTTTATTATAATAAATTCAATTTAATTCTTTAGTATTAATATTATCAACCTTTTATATTATATTTATTCGCAACAATACTTAAGTAATTAAGAAAGTTGATATTTTTTCAGTTTTATCTTAATTTATTAATTTGCGAGATAGCTTGTTATTCGATTTGTCTTGTTTTGAAAAGAATAGTTTTGTTAAAATAAAAAGAAAAAAAAATTCTGTCTTTTATAAAACATTTTTCTTCAGAATTGTATTCATTCATCGAAAAAATAATGCTGAAAGGTATTTATTTATTTTTTTGCTTCTTTGAAAAAAAGGATAATTTATGATTCAAATTAATAATTATATTTTATTTAGTATGAATTTAAAAATTCTATCTTAATAAATGTTTTTTTTTAATTATGCAGTTTCCTCTTAATATTTTCTGTTTCATTAATTTTTCTGTTTATAAATTTTTGTTGTTGTTAAATGTAGCGTGTAAAAGAGTTTAATCTTTTTATACGAAAATTTTTTTTTATGAAGTGAATAAATTGAATCTAGTGTTATGCATATCATTAACATTTTTGTTTTTGTGTACAAATTTTATATCGATTGTCGATCGATTAATATTTTCATACTCTTCATCAAAAAATCATTATAATCGAATTATTATTATGTAAATGGATAATACATAAAGAATATAAAATTTATTTATTCAGTTTTTTTCACTCTAAATAAAAAAAAATTACAGCATTATATAAATTTTTTTCTTTTGAATACTTATTTTTATATTACTTGTTTGACATGGCTAGGAAATTTTAGACAGTGATGATGTTAACATTTTTAAATATTAAATTCTTTTTAATACATAATTTCATGTAGTAAAAATGACTTAGTTAACTATATAATAAAGGTACAATCGAAAAAGGTATATTTCAATTGTATCATGTATCTTTTATATATTATGAATTTGCCATTGATTTGATTTCTTTAAAAGTTTCTTCACTTTTTTGAAAGTTGAACCTCGATTTTAAACAGATTTATATAAGAATTCTATTCAAGTTTTTGGCAACTTCTATGTGACTTGTCAAGTATTTTGACAATCATGTCAGAAGAACATTTTATTTCATACCCACTTCTTTTCAAAAGTGTTATCCTCTGAACCGTGTATGTTACCATCATGCAACTCATACCATATTTTTTTTTTCACTCAAGGGTCTTTTTTATTTTTTTGCACTTGACTTCCAAGCATTTCAACTGCATTTCACTTCCTCATAGGTAAAAAACATATATATATTAAAAAAAAAAAGGTTTGCAAAAAAATATTCATTCAAGATTTGGGAACTGTCGTTTCTGCCAAAGCTGCCTGGTTGGTAATAGTTTTCCTTACCTACTATTTTATCACTCCTCACATTGGCTGGGAAAATGCGTGTTGCTGAAGGAGACTGTTATTGAAAAACTAATCTTGGCTTTGAGGTGATTTTCGAAAAAAAAAAAAAAAAAAAAAAAAAAAAAAAAAAAAAAAAGAGTCTGCATCACTTACTCGAGAAGTAATAACCTGTTTCCTGAGCTGGCATTTGCTGCTGTTGCTTACCGTGGAGAAAAACTGCCTGCCGGAATAGTTTTTGAATTTACTGGGCTTTCTTTTTTACATGCACTTTTTATTTTATTTTTGCTTTTTTTCCAATATGATTTTCTATTTTTCCTAGTAATGACTTTAGTTTGTAAATCGACTTGATGGTGTGGCGAGATATAAAATGAGAAACAAGATTGCATTTAGATTGCCAAGTTTCTTTTATCTGGGATGTAAAAATAGCAGCAGCAGTGTTATTAAATTGTCCCCCTGTATAAGTTTTTGGCCTGCATTTGATTGACGAAGTCTATTTATTACATTTTTGGTAAGCCCAGTGGTTTCAGGCATCATTTCTCTCTCTCTCTCCGCCTCTCATCATTAAATTTTGCGTCTGTTTCATGTTATGTTATTTTATTATTACCATTTTTTTTTAAACAATTCATTTTCATTTTGTGCGACTTATCTTTCTTGTATGACAGGTTGGAATGCTGTGTGTAGGAATGTTATTAATGGAAGTGTTAGCAAAATGCTTTTTGTTATTATTATGAAAGGTTATAAATTGTTTAATGTTACAGAGCTAGTTCAACAGCGGATTCCTTAATAGTAGTTTTCAACCCTTTTGCACGCAATGCTTCAACAACATTTGGTTTATGAACCCATAAATCCATTATTAACTGTATTTTAAGAGCATACTTCTATGTATATGTTATTCCTTATAAATGTGTTTAGAGTGGAAAAAAAGTGCTTTGCTTGTCGTATGAAGGAGCACTCATGCCAGGCTTCTCAATATGTGAAATACGCTTTGTTGAAGTTGTCTCCGAGACGATCTGTTTTCCAAAACATTGCTTAGACGCATGCCTACTATGGAAATAGAGTTTCAAATTAAATGTGTTTATGTTTATTAAAGACATAGAAATTTGATATATTTTCTTTTTGTTAACCGTTGTAATTGGAACAAACCTTGTAATATTGTAATGAGAACAAATCTTGTAACATTGTAATGGGAACAACATTTTTATTGAAAATGAATCAAAAATGGAATTTCTGTTAATTAGGCAGAAAATAAAAATTTGTAGTCATAATTTATTATAGGGTTAAAATGTGTTGTAAAAACACTTTTTTAATCATTTTCATAAGTATCATGTTTTTCCTTGAAAAAAAAAATCGGGATTTAATACTATTCATGTACAAAACAACATATTTTTAATTCGAATATTTTTGACATAAAAAATATCAAAGAAGAATGTTAATTAATACTATCTAATAAATTTATTAAGGAAAAAAATAATAGCGACATATATAATTTTTTTTATTATTATTTATATTAATTAAGCAGCTTAAATGCCTTTTGTTTTTCTATAATAGTAATGTAACATTTTTCTGGTTGATACTTCTATTATATATAAGTATTAATGTTTTTATAAGTAATAATTTTAAAAGTTTTACTATTAAATATTTTCCCCTTATCATTGCAATATGTATTTAAAAATTTACTAGTGTACTGTTCTACAAAAGAAAAAAAAAATACATAAAATTTGAAACGTTTCTCCAACTTAGCAATCATAATAAACTATTTCATATTCTTGTTATTCGTTCATTTTAATGAAGCACAAAGATAGTAAGCCAGCAAGCAATTTCCTTCTCACAATGATAAATATGTTATTATACTCTAATGACGTTTTAAACTGCCCAGCTTCTAAAAATGGTTGCTTTCATTTCAGAAGCATGGCTCACTAACGCTATGTTATAGCTGATAAGAAATAGCTTTACACTACATTTAAGTTTTCCCGAAAGTAATTACACAGGGCGCGTACCTTCTTAATGGTTTCGATGCATTTTTTTTTTAAATTGTACTTTTGATTATGAATGTGCTCAGTAATTGTAATACAGTGAAAAGGAAATGAGAGTCTTTAAAAATATGTATCAGATTAAAAATGTTTACTTTTTTAAACGGTTAAGTTCTTTTTCCCCCAATTCGCTTAGTAAATGGTCCATGAACCTGATTGTGACATCTCCATGATTATTCATCATTTTGGTGTGTGGAACTATATAGAGAATTGTTGAGTAGATTTTTAGGTCATAACTGCTGCTATTAACTATTACTACTACATTGTTGAAGCGTTGTTATATGTTGGACAAGATCTCCAACTATGCAATCAATCCAGTTGTCTTTGCGAGACTTTCTTTCACGGTTTCCATGTAAATGGCCTCTGGAGACGAAAAATTCAGTACAGAGAATGCCTTGACAATCAAAAACCTATTATCTTGTTTCACGTTCCCTCGCCGTTTTAGCTTGAATTTTGTCCAAACTCTTGTTTTGAGACTTCTGAAGAATTCCAGAAAGGTAAATTTCAACCAATAGAAATCCTGGGTTTATTTTGCGGTAGTCGGAAAATTTAGTCTTTGGTGCAAACCCGCGTCATTCCATTATTTTCCTCGCTTCTTCAAGTCTCTGTAAGTATCCATCTTCAGAATCTAAATGTGTTAGTTATCAGCGGAATCAAACCTCCATCCTCTTCTACACTATTAACGTACGCTATCGTTGGTAGCGAATGGAACTCTATTAAATATTTAGTAGACTATATTTTGTTCACTCTTAATTTGATTTTAGTGGGAAAAAAAAGGCCCTCTTGCACACTATTAACGTACGCTATCGATGGTTATGAATGAAATGCTATTAAATAAATAGTAGACTACATATTGTTCACTTTTAATTTGATTTTAGTGGGGGGAAAAGACCCTCTTGCACACTATTAACTTACACTACAGTTGGTTACGAATGGAACTCTTTTAAATATGTAGTAGACTACATATTGTTCATTCTTTGTTTGATTTTAGACGGACAAAAAAGGTCCCCTTGCACACTATTAACGTCCGCTACCGTTGATTACGAATGAAATGCTGTTAAATATGTAGCAGATTATATTTGTTCACTTTTAATGTGATTTCAATGAAAAAAAAGGCATATTATTAAAGCATATATACTCTTGCATATTATTAAAGTACGCTACCGTTGGCTACGATTGAAACGGATTAAGTATATAGTAGGCTACATTTTCTTTGCTCTTAATATGATTTTTAATGGAATATAAAAAAAAAAAAAAAAAAAAAAAACTTATTTATGTAGAACTAAATCTTATTAAAAAAAAATAACTTCCAATCATGTTTTTAAACACTTACCTGACATTTTATTCTGTTTGTTATACAGCCATAATAGTTTTTAATGCCTCCTATAAAAATTCCTTTTTGATTTCAGTATACATTATTATTAAATAATTTATTTTTATTATAGAAGATATGAAATTGAATCTTTAAATTAAATCAAAATAAAATTGGATAATATCCCATTACTTTAATAATAATTTTTTTTTTTTTTTAGTGTTTTAGTAATTTTCAGCGAGATATAAATTAATCTTTTTATTTATATTTTTATTAAATAAATAATAAGATTTTCATATTTTTTTTTATATTTACGTAATTACTGGAATTGTTATTGTTCCGAGTTTTTATGAAAACTTTTCAATTGAACTCATCTAAAAGTCAAGTACAGGGGCACTTACAAAATTAATTTTAATATCTCTATTATCTCTTTTCAAGTAAGCATTTTTTTATTTTGGTTTAGAAAGAAAAATGCCATATAATCTAAAAACGAATCGAGTCATTAAATTTAAATAAAATATTTTTCTCATAAAGATTTATGGATAAAGATTTCCAATCTCCAAAAACACATCAAAGAAAAGCAGTTTTATTTTGGAAGAGTCATTATCTTCACTCTATTTTTAATGTGTTTTAAATTAATATATCCGTTTCTTTTCTGGTATTAGCCTGCGGGCTATAAAGTTGAGGTGTAGTGTTTATGTAAAGTGCCGTGGGCATTTTATAACGCACTGTTTATAATTTTCTTCCGTGACATTGACTTCTTTAAGATTTCTTGTTCATCATTTTCGCTTAGGCAGATTTAATTTTTTGTTGTCAATTTAACATGCAAACATTCTTTAAATTTAATTTCTTCTCCTTTTCTTTATACTGAACGTAAAATGGAGTTTTAGGATGGGAAGGTAGGGGGATGTTTTAATTTATTAATTTTTTTTGTTCAGTAATTTTAGTTTCTTAAAAACTTTAAACCTCTTTAAACATTTTAATCTCTCAAAAACTTTACTTTCTTAAAATGCAGGGAGGGAGACTAAAGGTGCATAATGCTTAATAGCATCGTGAAATTAGTAACGACTATAAAAGTGAATTATTGAAATTTATGGGATTTCGGAAAAAGCTTTATTTTTATATTACTCTTATTAGTTTTGCTAATGACAGAGTAGAAGCTATTTAATTTTTTTTAATTCTTAGCTTCTTTATAAAATTTTATAGTTCTAGTTTTCTGTTTTTACAAAGCCTCTTTCTTCTTTACATTTTATTGTTATTATTTCATCATTTTTTTTTTTTCATTTCAATTTGAGTGCATTTGAATTAGTAAATATAAAGAAATCAACTTTATTAATTAATACTTTTTCAATAAAAATTAAGTTATCGCATTGAATCACAATATCATTGGCACAATTGTTAGTAATGTCTATAAAAAAGAATTATCTGTAAGATATAAAAAAATGTAATGTGCAAGTTGTGCAATCCGATTGTAAGTGGGTAGGGTTGGGTTGAGACTACAGACACAGGTTTGATAACTCACAGCTTTATTGACACACGCACAAACACATTTAAAGACATATAATTATAGATTCATGGAAGGATTCTACTTCTAAGCCGAAAACTGGATGCGCGTGGTACGCGTGGGATGCGCGTAATATACTTTCCTCTTCGGGTGAGAATCTGTAGGCCAGCACATATGCAGGGTGCGTTGAATATATTTCCTGTCGGGATGAGAGACTGCAAATTAAACAAGTTGCGCAGTACTTTCTCTCGGGTGAGAGTCTCGAGGCCTACTGGCAATTTCTCCTGAAGTCACAGGGGGCGCTCTTGCAGTGCGTAGGAGGAAGCATAACTATAAAAATAAATAATTTATTCAAAGTAATTATAATTAATATGTGTACTTCATTGTAATTTTTGAAGTAAATAAAAGGATTTAAGCATGGTGGTAACTGACCCCTCGTGTTGCATCCTGGATATTTCTGAGTCTGCTACATAGATGACGTCATATAGTTGAAAACTACAACAAACAACGAAATAGTAATTAATGTTTAACCGTTAATCTCCGCATTTGTAGACAATAATGGCCATCAAATTGATTCTTAATTGCTTGCATTTGAACTTTCGTTGATTTATATTTTGTTCAATTAAAGTGGTCATTTATAATTTATGTTATTTTTAAATGGCTAAAGTTTTGAAATGTTATAAACAATGCTCATTGTTTGCTTTGACCCTCTTGCCATTCGAATGTTCTAAACGTTTCATAAAGTGCTTCCCCCCCCCCATCCCGAAATGTCCATTTATATGCTAAATTGTCAGGCTGATCTAAAATCGTGGATAGCAAACTCTCATTTCTAAGCAATTGTTCGTGCAATCATTTTGTTTAATGACTCTTCGTATAATTATCCGACCACCATTATTCCCCAATAGCACTCAGTTGGCAATCACGTTTCCGTAACGATATTGATTCAAAGCATAATCGATAACATTATATGCACAATTTTTTTTTTGTACCGCCGTGGAATTCAAATATTAACAATTAATAGTGGAATGCGAATCGTCAGAATTTATTCATACCAGTGTGACATGTTATTTATTCCGGAATTCAATAGAATTTGTGATTCTAAATTTTAATTGTTACGGATGTGTCACATTCGATGACTATTTTAATTACTAACGCAGTAATTTTCGCGCATTGTAGTAAATGTTCAAATTAGTATTATTATTTGGAAATAGTTGTAATTCGTTCACCGCATTATATGTGTGAGATGGCATTTATATTTTCTTAAAAGGTGGTTTTATTATTAAAGTATATTATGTAGTGAAACTATTTGTTGCTTGTTTAATCAAACTAGGAATTTTTATTAAATTGTACCCTTCTTTCCATACGCTTTGTATTTTTTAAGTAGTTCTGTATAGAAGACGTAATAAAATAGAAACATTTTTTATTTAATTTAAAGATCATTTAGCGTGAGATGCATAAATTATATAGCTTTACACAAAGGATATTTATTATTTACTTTGCAGAAAAGTGTTTGCTAAATTTTGTGTTACGTTTTTTTTTATTCCCCTCTACAAGATTGTATTGTTTAGTTAAGTACGTGTTTTGCTTACTAATGAAGTAGAAGATAAATCTAAATAAACGACGCGTTTTTATTATAGGTTGCTCTATATTCTCTGTTGTTTTTTTCTCATTTTTAAGTCTCTTTTCGTATCTGCTGTAAAGAGGAGAATGCCTTTTTTCACGAATCTTTCTTAAAATAAAGTATTTTTAAGATATATATGGGGTATTAGAGTATAGTTCGTTTATTAAAAACAAGAGTAAAATAAAATTTTTCGACTTCTAATCTGTGACTTATATTTTGCAGGCCAAAAGATTTTTCAGGGTCGCTGATTCCCCCCCTTCCTTCTGAAAAATGATTTTAATTTTTTTATGTAATGCATTTTGGTATAGAAGGTTGAATGCTAAAATGCTGATAGATTAAGTAAATGAGTGTAAAATTCTGTCTTAGATTATTTTAAGTGAAACGCACTACTGAATGGCCTGACTTGTGGCTCAGTGGCAACGTACGCCGCTGGTAAGCATTAGGGCGGAGGTTCAATTCACTGGCGGCTTTGTTGTAAACACTGTTTCAAAAAACGACGAGCCTCAATGACGTTTGGGATGTTCAGCATCTTGCCTCGTGAGTCGGACTACCTGGTGGGTGTTTTCCAGCTTTTCTCGCATGTCATATGCCAATGCGGTGTAGTTCGCCCTAATGTCATCGCATGACAACCCTACCCCTCAAAAAAGAAACCATCTCCTGTCTCGAAATGTGTCACTAGGCAGACGGACTTGGCCTACCATGGGGCTAATGCGCCAATGATGTTGAAGATAATCAAATTAAAATATTACACCATAAATGCATATTCTATGCAGAACTCTGAATACTGCTTGCTCAGAAGTTACATTTGTTGTGAAAATATAACAAATGACGTTTACATGCGTTTTTCCAATAGTAAAATTATTAAAAAAATATGCTCTCTATTGCGTATTTTAGTTGAGTCACTAAACTTAAACGTTGCCTTAAACCCTTACCCTTTTGCCATTGTGCTTAGTTTATTTTATAAAGCCCTTACATCTCCAATTGCCGCAGTCATTTCATATTTTAATCGAGGTTCTTCGTCTTCCGCATTGTTTATTATGCATAAACCCGAGAAATAATACTTGGGTTTCTGAAACGGAAGACTAGAGATGGCGTCCGTCACTGAGTTATTCCTGTGGCCATTCCACTTTAAATTCGCAACTCCGCCTGAGCTCTGGAGATAAGAAAATTATCCTTTTGCGCCATAATCGCTTTATTTCCTCCTTTAATTGTGGGCGAATGTTTGGCCGGAAGTCGGCGTATCAAGTATCGCGCGGTTTGAAGGCTTGCTGCAAGCCGACGCTGACTGAAATTTATTGCCCCGGCATTGTTATTGATCAATAGTTTGTTTCCGTCCCATTCCCCGTAGTTTGAAATGTGGTTTCCGATTTTAATAGATCGTGATCTGATGAAACTGTTGTGGGAATTGTTCTTGGGAATAGTTTTCGAATATTTGCGAGGTAATGGGAAGAGTGTATATTTTATTTAAATTCTTGGGGTTGATGTAAAGAATTATGATTTTTATTTGGTTTTGTTATTAAAATGGTTGAACTAAGCGTTTTTATAAATTTCTCAGGTATCAGTATTATTATTTTGTTACTGTTCTACCACTAAGAAATGTATGTGAAAAAATTCTTCAAACGAAAAACTTATTAGGTGAATTGTAAAGAGAAATTTAAGGAATTTGCAAATATTATTATATTGAAGAAACTCTTTAAGTACAAGTTACCCACACACATTAAATATTAATTCCAAAATCAATAAAAAAGTGAAATTCATGCATATACCCATGCAAAGGCTTAAAGAAAAAGAAAAAGTTTTAATTTGAAACAACTATTTTAGAATAAAATTGTAAAACATAAATAATGAAATTGTTTGAAATAGGGTATCCAATTTTAATAGATTATAATCTAAGAAAAGGAGCCTGATGGCCGGGTGACTAGCGCTCGATACCACAGATTTGGGGTTTAAATCCCAGCTTTGCCATGGATGTTTGGTATACCACAGATCCCGGTCTAATATGATTGCAGAGCATTGATGATAGGGCTGAAAACCTACCTTGTAAAAAGAAAACATCTCAAGTTTCGGAATCTGCCAATAGGCTGAAGGCCTTGATTCACCATGGGTCTGTCGCCCATTGAAGAAGATCTAACAAAACTGTATGTGATTGTTCTTGGGAATTGTGAGAAGAATGGAATTATATATCAATTTATTTGGTTTTTGAATTAATGTTTAATTTTGCCATAATGATTTATGTTGCCCTTTTTTCCGTATTTTCCTTCCTGCATTTTTATAAACCATAACTGTACTAAGTGCAAAATTTTGTAGAAATTTTATATGGGGCAGTGCCAGCATTATTTGAAATATTTAAATACGTGGGTTTGAATTCTATTTATTTCTGTAAATATTATATTTTAATGTATTGCTTTAAAAGAAAACTTTGAATTTGTTTCATATCTCATATTTTATTTGAAATTTTATCGATTGTTTCATGTAATATGATTTTCTCGATATTTTTATATTTCCGACACCAATAAAAAAAAAAAAACTCTCAGTATCATTAAAGGAAGATCTGGAGTAAAATGTCAACTGATATATTATTGTCTGTTTTTTTATATCATAATAAGGAAGTCTAATATTTTATTATGGCGAATTAAAATATTTCCATACGCAAATTCAGAATTTATGTAAATGTAAATTACGGAAAACTTCCTTGAATGTAGGGTTCACTATAACCTAAAATGCTGATTTCCCCCCTACAAATTTGATTCTAAAGATTCCAGCTTTTATAAAATTAGGATGAATCATAATCTTTACCTTAGATCATTTTGCAAAAATTAAATATAAAGGCAATATAGTCTTTTTTAACAAAATATGTATGAATATTTATACATGCACACAAAATTTCATCTTATTTGGAAAGTGAAATTTTTTTCAATAGTCGTTGTAAAAAATAGTTTTAAATTCAATAATAGGTTTTTAAAATGAACAAATTATTTCTGGATTTGTAATTTTTTTATTTAAAATAATAAACAAAAAAAATTTATTTAAATTAATTAAAAAAATTTAATTTAACTACATTATAAATTTAATTATTTATTAATTAATTTAAAAATTAATTTTTTAGTTTAAAATAATAAGAAATGACCTCAATTTTATTGCATAGTTATATTAAGTAAAAATAATTAGGGATTTAAATATTTATTCTTAATTGTATTAATTCCTATCACAATAAATTCACAAGGAAAAAAAAAAAATTTTTTTTTTTTTTTAGTATCTTGTTAAAATAAAATTTTCTTATAAGTAGCCATAAAAAAAAAGGCGTATTACTACAGTTTATTTTAGGACTACAATTCAAAACTGAACATTTCTGATTATCAATATAGTAAAAAAAAAAGGTAAACGTAAAATATATCTTATCGCCGCTATTGCTTCGTGGAATCATTTGACAGTGACGTAAACAGGAGAGAAAAGATAGGCGTGTGCCGATCCTATTTGTGCTGTGATACACCGCAACTCTGCTGGGCGTGAGCTTTTGTCAGTGGTGACTGCGCAACATGCGGAGGGACTAATTAGAAATGTAATTTTGTCGCGTTTTTCGTCATCAAAAAATGGTTGTATTATGGTAAAAAATAAATACAAGATGCGTTTATATATTATTTAATTTACTCATTGAGAAATTACTTTTTGCTAAGGGAAAAAAGTATTCAAGAAAATATATTTTTTTAGTAATCGTATTGAGTCTTTCGCTTAAAATAAAAATCTGCTAATTCTCTCCCCCCCCCCCCGAATCAAAATGCAACTCCAAGAAATTAAATATAAGGTTATTAATTTTGATATCTAATACATACAAAAATTCATCTGTGTAAACTTAATTACTTTTTAAAGCTGTTTGTCTTGGGTAAAAAAAAAAAAAAAAAAAAAAAAAATTCCAATTAGATCAGCTATATTTAGTTGTAGGGAAGTATTACATTATTTAATGTGAAATAAATTTCATTTTAATTATAATTTCAATGATATTATACTCGAAGCGATATTTCCTTATTAAGATATTGATGTAAATGAATTACAATCTATTTAAAATGATACCGATGTTTGATTTAGCCAAAATATTCTGTCGTAGGTAGACTGGCAGTGTAACTAACACCCATGTTTATTTCAAGTTTAAACAAATTATACGGTACTGATTCTTATTTTTCATTTGATATATTAAAATCTAGATTATAAGTATGAAGATAATAGAATAAAAGAAATAAAGAATTTTTTTGCTTTTCTTTCATGAATGACCATGATAAATTTTCTAAATAAACACATGTTTGATGTAACTGAATAATTTTTTTATAGATCGCCTGGCTTTGGCTTGTACGTTAATTCGTTGCGTAATTATAAGTGTTGCGTTGTTGTAATTATAAGTGCTATATTCCTAGCACTTATACTTTGTTTATTATGATGTTGATATCATTGCTTCAAATTTACAAGATCTTTGTATCAATCTGTTAATTTGTGAATCGAGATTAAAAAAAAAAAGCGCTATTTATTTGAATGTAAACATATAAGCTCAATTGAGTTTTTCTAATCATTACAGCCTTTAGATTTCCATTTATATCTAATCATCACCAACACTAGTGTCACCCTCATCTTAATCATTAGAAAAGGTGCAAAAGAGCATGTGGTATTACGTCATCCACTATTATGACAGCCGTCTGTCGTGTAGGAGAAGAAAATTATCGCCTTATCTTCAGATACAAAAAAAAAAAAAAAAAAGCACAAACCTTTACTACAGCAAATAAATGGGAAACAATAAATAAAAAGATATGCGAATGGTCCCTCAGTCATCTCATAACAGGAGTTGTTCAGTTCTAACCAGGTGGAAGAGCAAGCACAGGTGCTTTGGCAGGTGAAAGCCGTTGTAAGCATAAGCACTGGGTTGTCTTTCTTCCTTTCTCTCCACCGTGTGTGCCTGTTAGCCCTTTTTTTCTTACCGAGGAATATTGTGAAATAGTTGTCCATTTTATCCATGGATCCCATTCTGAAAAAGATATCACGTTGTGAGCTCCCTTTGTGCGAGTAGATGGATGCCCCCGATGCGAGATGAGGTTGCTAAGGGACCGCCTGCTGGGGACTCGTCCCCGGATGCGGAACAGGTGAGTCTGATGTTGTGGGGAAGACATTGTTTCTTAGCCACAGGTGGCTTTCTGTAAATGAGCTGGTTTTAGAAATGCTGGTATTGTCTTAGGGTTTTGTTTTTTTAAAGGGTTGGCTTAAGACACATGTAATGATTTTTAATAAGATATTTTTTAGGTTTGGATTATTTTAGATAACTAGGAAATTACTTTTATCTCATCGGTCTCTCTTGTGCGGAATTCGGTACGATATTGACAATTATTGATATGTGATTTAGGATATAACTAATATCTTTATCTAAAACTGATGGCTTTATGTATTGAATTTAAAGATTTAAATCTGTATCATTATTATATTATTTCTTAACATGCAGCATTAGAATTCTTTTTTTTTTTTAAGTGATTCTTTATTTTTACCAATGAGCTTGTTAAAATTGCTTTTGATTAAAAATGGTCTGATATCTTGCTTTTGATTAAAATGATTGTAATTAGGAATTAATTCAATAATTATTTTTTTCCCTCTTGATTGCTGTTTTCATTTTCTTGTTTAGAATAGAACTTCTCTCTTTCTTCGACTATATTAGAATAGTTCTTTTGTTATTTATAATATATTCTTAAAATCTTTGATGTTTTTTGTCAAACAAATATTTTTAAATTCTTTGAGGATTATCAATTTACTATCCGGATATTACCAGCTACCTTGCAAGTCATAAATTTAATTCTTATAGTCTTGGTTTAAAATATCCAATCACAACTGTATTTTTATATTAAAAAAAGTACATCAAACAAAAAGAGCAGTGGGGATTGACTTTTAGAATAATTACATTTATTTTTTAAATGTATTTGTTTGCTGGGAAAAAAAGTTATTGGTGTAACAGGAATTTTTAAGCTAATATAATAAATAATTAAATAACAAAATAAAAGATTTTGTATGACCTAACCTACATTCATATTAATATTGTAGCAAAACAATTTAGGAATCAATAACACTCTTTTCTTCTGAAGAATATTGGTAAAAATATGTACACTTCTGGACACAAAGCGTGACTGAAATGGCTAAAAAATGCATCGACTCAAAAAAAAAAAAAAAAACACCTTCTATCGATTCAGAATAGTTCCTTCCCCTTCCCTTTTTTTCTTAACGAAAGAACATATAGCATTTTTTTTTTTTTTTTTTAAATTTCTATTTGTAACAAAATTTACATAAAAATTATCCATTTGAAAATATTAAATTAAAATTGATTGATTGAAATTTTTGATTAAAATGGTTGATTAGAATTCTTCTTCTTTTTTAAATTGATATCTCGGCTGGTGAAAATCATTTTTATATTCGATCATGCAATGTCTTGTATAATGATGTATTTGTTTCACACAAAACTCATAAGTAATTACTTGCTTTTTACATAAAAATATTCATTTTTACGAAAAAATGAATTATTTAAGTTATGCCGAGTTTCCACGAACACTATATATTATATTAAAATATAGTAAATTTCAGTTAACAATATATATTTTATTGACATATACTAAATTTCATTATGAATTTATTAATCCTAAAAATTGGTTTTATTGAAATTTATTTAATTTTAATGTTAATTCATTTGGGGATTTATTATTTATCACATTCACTTCTTGCTTTCATATATTTAAAAGAAAAAAATAAATTTACTTTTTTTCATCATCATCAATAGCACTACAGCCCAGAGTGGGTCAAGGCTTTCCTTTGAAGAGATTTCGGGTCCACCAATTCTTAACCTTTAGTAGAGCAAAATCTTTTTCAACTGCGTCTATCAATCGCAACTTGGGTTGTCCTCTTCCTTTTTGTCCCTGTGGCTTTGCCAAAACGAATCCTTTTATAGGGTTTAAACCATTCATTCTAAATACATGAGCAGCCCAGTTTAATCTGTTGATCTTAATAAATTTTATGATATCTGGGTCTTTATAGCATTTATAAATTTCTGTGTTGTACCGTCTTTTCCAACAATCACTTTCCTTGACACCTCCAAGAATAGCCCTTAAAATCTTCCGCGTATTATTTACTTTTTTTTTTTACTATATTAATATTATCCTTTTAAATTTCTTTATCATTTTCAAATGTAAAATATGTGTTATTGACCAACATGTTGCAAAACGTTGCTTCTATTCCAAATATTATTTAAATTGAAAGCAAGGTATTGTTTGGCAGCAATACCTGACACCAAATTTTATTCTACTTCGCTAAATTGCTGTAAAAAACAAATGGCGGGGAAAAAAGACTGTGAAAAGATGTTTTATTTCAGGCTACTGAATGAAAAATGGACATTTCCTTCCCTTTTAGGCAAGTATTTAAGCCTTTAGACAAATTTGTTTGTGTTTTTACCACGCTCTTTTCCTCAAATATCTGATGTTGAAATACCTGGTAAATCCTAGAGAGTAAATATACCGGAGGGAATATGTTATTTATTGTACACAATGCAGAGAAAAGATTTAAATTGTGTACATTTTTTTTTTCTTGTAGTGAAAGTTTCAATTTGTTTCAATCTTTCATACGTAATTTGACTTTTATTGTTGAATATTTTGGCTTGTTTCCTATTGCCGACATTCGCGCATCATTTAATATTCCCAAAGATTAGGAATTTTGAAAAATAATGCCTTTTAGTTGCTTGGATCGCAGTTGATGGATGCCGGGCGTATTCGTTTTGCTGTGTTATACTGGAAATAAAATGCTTTGTTTGACGGCTACTGCCATAAAGTATTTACTCGGTCTGCCATGTTTATGTTGTGTCTCATGTTACTGTAGTTATTTAAGTGTCACAATATAAATCTTGCATCTCCTAGATTCCTATATTAAATGTATTCGTGTTTTACAATAGTGTTTTCTGTTACTAAAAAGAATACTTTCTAGAAGATCTTTACGTATCTTTATATATAAATGAATTTGTTTCTAGTTTTTGAAATTTATTTAGAGGGTTTTATATTTTCATATTTTTGAAAAGTTGCCTTGGCTAAAATTTCTCTCTCTGTATTGCAAATTTATAGTATAGATTTTAGTTAATTGAACCAAAGTAAACTGGTGGATATTGTCTTAGATTTCCGATTTAAGGGAATTTTGTTCGAAATTTCGCCATGAAGGCGAAACCGGAAGTTCTCGTCTATTCCAGAGATGGGCGCAATTAATCCTTAGTTGGGAAAGTCCATTTGGTGGGAGAAGGAGGACACAGACTGCCCCCAGATGCTTTCCTGGTAATGCTGGTACCTAATTGCGATGGCGCCATGAAGTCTAAGCTCGTTGATCATGATGAACCTGACATATGCTTAAGGAATAATCATTCTTTTAGTTCATATATGAAGATTATTTGCCTATTCCAAAGTCATTTGCATCTCATTTCATCCGGGTTTTGATTTTTTACTTCAGAGCGGAAGAAAATTTGATGGTTTTACAGCACTTCTAAATGTTTTTAAAATATGTGACAAATTATTATATTTTTCAAAGGACGATTTTTTTTTTATGGAATAAAAAAAATTAGAAAAACAATAAATATATTTCAAAACTAATATCCACATATGTGTCGGTTTAGCAATAATAGTAAACTTGGAAGGAAAAGATTTCAGGGCACACCATTTTTTTTACATTTTCTCCCAAGTTAGCAAATTCGTCTTACACCATTTTTGCGTGTTATTTATTTATTTATTTATTTTACGAAAGCGTCCATATACTACATTGTTATTGTTTTTTTCAGATGTTTGGTACTTTGACTTAAGTTCATTCGCTACTAGAATGGCAGATATATAGCATATTTTGGCGTATGCCACTGTTAAAAAATTGCACCCACAATTTTGAACAAACTCCTTCAAGAATGGTATCTACCATTTATCTTCTGTCCTCCTCGAAATGCAAAACTTTCCAACGTATGGATTCATTGTGGCCATACCCGGCAGAATTGCTTACATTGCTTTTAAAGCACTGCTGTTACGTACAGTTAAATATTGTCTATGCTAGGTTTACGTTTTGTGCATCTAGTTAGTTTTTATTAAGAGATTTTACTGAAACAATTATTCAAAAGGTTTTTTTTCTTAGTTAGTTAACTAATCCATATTTCCACGTGCCAATGTTTTAAAAATGTTTATAAGTTCCTAATAAATGCGCATCGTGGAAAACATTTTTAAATCTGAGGTACGTTATAGTATTTATCTTAGTTTTCAGAAACAATGCGTTTATTTTCGCAGTAAAATAAAGATTCGTATCTTATCAAAATATTTGTATACATATAGGGAATTTTCCCCGTCCTCAGCAAAAGGAATATAAAATATGTTTGAACCAAAAGTCAAACAGAAAAATAATTTATATTCATTTCCATCTTTCTTTGTTTTTGATTGACTTTTTCTTCGTTTTTAAATACGATAATGAATTCTCTGAATCGTTTAACTTCTAATGATTTTTTTTCTTTTATGTAAGCTGAACAAAATTATTAAGAAAACTTAGGGGCAAACATACTATCTCCAGTTATGCATTCCTTCTCAAAAGCTATCAAAATATTTTGATGAAACTCAGTTTTCTAAAACAGGCAAGTAAGATTTGAATTTCAAAATTCAAAATAGGAATACATTCGCATTATATTAAAACTAACATTGGAATAAACATAACATTTCTTAATTAATTTTAACACTTTTAATTCAGAATTGGATACTGTCTCGTTCCAGAATTTAATCAATATTAATTTCATTCAGTCTTCTACTTCATTTAACTGCCTAAAGCATAAATTTTATCTTCTTTCTCATCTTAATATTTGAGTCTTATTGCCATGATATTTCGCATAATTTTCTCATTTGTAATTACGATCTTTTTGCAATTATTTAAAATTAAAACAAAATATTTATTTAAGAACTAAGTTCTCCTTTCAATAAATTACTTAAGAACGTCTTAAATATTTTGATGAGAGCAACAGCTTTTTTTATATGCTAAAAATGTAATTTGAGAAGGGTATTGCAATTTCATAGTTTTTAAACCTGTACCTTGTTACAATCGATTATAATTTCCTAGCATTAGTAAAGGAAGATTCATTTTGCATTTGTTAAAACAACTCCTTTTAGTTTTCATCATACCTTTATATCATTTATATCTTTTAGCTTGTTTAAAAGCCTCTTCGAAAACGTTTGTTTGAATTATTTCACTGTGTTTTCCTTTTTTTCCCTGAATGAATTCCAAACAGTGTCGATTACTCAAAAGTTCTAACATTGCTACCATCATGCATTGCTGTATTTGCACATCTGAAAATTTCAAAATGCGCTACACACACCTGTCGTGAATGTACTTCATGCGGGTTTATGCGTGATCTATTGCTTGTGATTCTTTGCTTTAATTGATTGCTTATATTTGTATTGTTTTGAAAGCACAATTACGATGAGGTCCTAAGTTCGTTGGCTGATAACTAACTAATTAATTAATGCGTCTACATTTTGGAATAAAAGCGGCGGAAATGTTTGCGAAAATTTCTATTCGTCTTCCTTTAAAGTTTATTCATATAAAATTAATATAAAATATATTTATATATAACCTCGTTTAGAAATTTCAACGGCCGTATCATGCTGAATATACCGGTTCTCGTTAGATCACCGAAGTCAAGCATCATTGGGCACGGTCAGTACTTGGGGGTGACCACCTGGGAACACCGCGTGCCGTGAATGGCCGAGTGTCTAGCGCTCTGGCGCTCGGTGCCACAGGTTTCGGGTTTGAATCCCGGCGGTGCCATGGATGTTTGTAGTGGTTCGGAATCCCCTTTAAGCCGTAGGTCCCGGTCTCCTATGACTGCAAGAGCGTCACGGAGCCAAAGTCAGACTTCTACCTACGGGTGCTCCATTACAACAGAAGCTGCTTCCTTCCCCTTCAATCATGAATCGTATGGGCTCGTGGGCTTGGCCAGCCAAGTGGAGTAAGAAACAACAACAACAACAGAAATTTCAACCATATGTGGACGTTGTGATTATTTTTGACTTGGCGTTTCATACTTATGCAAGTTTTTTAAGGCTTTTTATAATATATAATACAAGAAAACTGGCATCGTTTTCGTACTTTTACCTTAAATTATCGACTTCTTAATTATTATTAATTTTTCGACCAACGAAACTGCCCTCTTTGTAATTTGGCAAAACTAATGAACCGAGTTCATCTCCATCGTTGCTTGGCACTTCATGGCGAATCTGAGACTCGATACTGACAAACTAGAGAACGCTTATGGCAACTTCGTTGAACTCTTTTGTGCACATTTTTCTTTTTATTCTGTATTTTTCCCTTTTTTCTATTGCTTTCCCGTTGGAAATAAAAATAAATCTTAAATTATTATTTCTTTTGGATATATTGTAAAATTAAATTGTTTTATTTGTTTAAACTTATTTGGTATCGATCTCCATTTGATGGATTAGAATATTGAGAAATTTTCTTTGTCTATCTGTACAAAAGAGGTCTTTTTTTATTACTTACTAAAATTTTATTGAAGAATTTTCTCCTGAAGTACATAACTTCATCATTATCTCAAAATGATTATTATAAGTAGTTACCTATAATCCTATAATGTAACCCCTAATAATAGTTTTTAGGAAACCATTGTAATCTAAAAACCATTGTAACCCTAACCAGTGATTACATCATATTTTATTACCTTCTGTTTCGGCTTGCTAATTTGTGCAATTTTTTTTTATCAGTTTAGAATTATTCCATTTGCTGCTTTTCTTTAAGTTTGTTTAATTTTATCTCTGCTGGTTTAAAGTTTTGTGCAAGAGCTGTATCAGAGTAACATCTTTACAATTGAATATATTTAAAATATTTTATTATACACAAAAAAAATTTACTATCTGTACAGTTCAACCAATGTTTAATTCCTAAAAATAAAAAAATGTTGTCACCAAATCTGCGAAACTTCATAGCTTATCTTTATCTCTTTCACGGTTTGGGTTTAAAAAAAAAAAAAAAAAAAAAAATGAGGGACAGTTCGTGATTAGAGTTCAATCGCTGTGCATAAAAGTTTCCATGCTTAAAAGAAAATTTCAGTGACGTATTGGTTTTATTTTTATCCTCTTTCTATCCTCCCTTTATCGTTTTATAACAGCTGTTACGTTATGTAGGAGAGTTCGCACACACAAAAAAAAAAAAAATAAAAAAAGTTCCTCTTTTGTAAAGGTAGACAAAGAAAATTTATCTTGTAATCGATCGAATGGAGACCGATACCGTAAGTATTTTCTGAAGTTTTTTCTTCTTCTTCTTCTTTTATCGATTTTCTTGCGTCGATGATGTTCCTTCTTTCAAGTTTTTTGTTCTTTTTTATTTTTGCTTAGTGCTGCCAGTTATATTTAAAGGGAAACAGAAATTTTGATTGAATCTTCTGTGTATCAATGATATTGACACTTTATTTATTTATTTTTCATCTCGCTAGAGTCTGAAACGATATTTTTTTGGAGAATGCTTTAAAAAAGTATTAAGTTTTAAAATTGGCTTTCTGCTTGCCAAATGAGTCAAAAAGATTTTTCTATATTGTGTATATATATATTTTAGGTTTCAGTGACTAAAGAATTGGTATTGTCAAGATGTTTCATTTAAAATTAATATATTTGTGGTATATACGCTGCAGTATATTGCGCTCTGAGTTATTCTAGATAAAAGTTTATATAAAAAATGAAATTTCAAAAATTACGCATGAAACATTTATTTTTGTAATATTTTAAGCACGTCAATATTTTTGTTATTAATTATTATTATTTTTTTTATATAAAAATTGTAGAATTATTATCTAGGACACTATATAAAGTAGATATGATATATAAAGTAGTAGTGTAGTATATATAGTAGGCGGTTTATATTTTTTTAGAATAAAAACTAAACAGGAAGATGTTTTTGAATTATTGGATGATAGTTTAATCATAAATTGTTTTCATTTTACAGAACAATTTTATTTGTTTATTATCTACACTAGGATCACATTTTACACAAATCAATGTACGACTCTTTTCATGCAGAGACATGTATAATTTTTTCAAATGAGATCATAATCATGGGTCGAATTCTTATCTCTTATTTATTTTTGTTTTGGAAGCTATCATTTTGTGTGTTATTTTTATAGAGGAAAAGGGGTCATAAATAAACCGTGTTTGAAGCTCACGTTGATAAAAATATACTTTTGAAAGTAGCTTTGCAATTAGTACAGGCAATGTGATTTCAAATTGTGTAAAATAATTCAAAATTTATAGAGTTAAGTTATACCAAGAAATTAAAAAAAAAAATTACAAACTAGTATTTGAAATTTCATCTTGACTTTATGAATATTGATTTAAAATTTATTTCTAACAATTCCTGCTGACATAACAAAATAAAATAGATAATAAAAAAAATTATTTATTTATTTTTCGCTCTATAGGAAAAAAGGGGGCATATTACTCATTCAATGTACTTTCTTTCCAAGTGCTCTAGAAATTACATTCTTTTAGCTGCATCATTACAGAGAGCAACAATGCTTTGATTTTCTGTTCAACTCGTGCAATATGCATCTTTTAAAGCCTTTAATTATCTAATTTTTTTTTCTCAAAAAAAATAAATGCAACTTTTTGTTTATTTATATCACCATAACTCTGACGTCGGCTTTCTGAACAATCAATTACTATTTTCAATTTCATCCAGCTTAAAAGTTCCATTTATCGATGATTCCACTGAATTAATTCAAAGAGAAGTTTTAGGTTTCTGTATTTTCTTCGATTCATTTATTCTTTATTTCAACGTATTAGCATTTTTATAAAAAAATTTGAACTCACACCTGTTTTTTTCATTACCTTTATAGTTATAGCCATCCTTTCTACTAGTCTTTGTGTCATGTATTAAGAGTATTACAGCATATTAAGAGTATTACATTCATAATAAAATAAAAAGTATGGAAAACTAACTTTTTTTCCCCATCAAAAAATATCAGTCATTTCATTTTAAACTAGCTTTTTAATTTTGAGAACAAGAATTTCAATCTATCATCTGTCAGTCTCGATACAATTTATGTTACATCAAATTAGATCGATCGATTATCGAACTTTTCTCACACTGCCAGTTTTTAAACATTTAAAAAAAAAAATTCCATTATAATTGCCTTATTTTCGGCATTAATGTACATAAAATTTCAAGTTTTTAAAAAGAATTTTTTTTAATCATTATTTAAATAAACTACTAGTTGAGGTCAGATTTTGTGCAAATTTCAATCCAGGTTTTTATTTTAAAACTATAAAGTCTACCGGAATTCTGTGTTTCTGCAATCTTGTATCAATTACAGTCTTATTATTATCTTATTATAGTCTACTGTTTTGTACAATCTGTATTTATTTTAAAACTAAAAAGTTTACCAGAATTCTGTGTTACTACATTGATGACAAGACTATAAATAATGTTAATAAATTTCAGGGTTTTTTTAATATTATTCATGCTTACCTGTAGTTTTAACATATTCATAAATTTTCCTTTTAAAAAAACTTAATGTTTTTAAAATTCTTGACCGTAAATCCTGAGATTTTTTTAATTTGTATTTTCATAGTATCAACGTATTTAGTTTACAATGACATTTCCTTTTAGAAATCTTTTGTTTCGCAATCGCACCTTTTTTCAATCGTGATATAGAAGCTATTTCCTTCTAAGCTTTATTTCTTTGCATTTGCTTTCCCGATAGTAAATTCGCGGTTAGTGCCCTAGTATTTCTGTCCAATGAGCAATATCCTTCCACCTCTTGATGGGAAGTTATTGTAGTCAATAAATTGACTGATATTTCTTTTCGCTTGTGCCTGTTACTCCAGCTGTTCAAGCGTCCTATGTGATGTGTTGTTGTCATGACGACCACCTTTTTGAAGCTTATCGCCAAGGTTGCGTTTAAATTTATCGGAAATGTTCGTAAAAGTTATGGTTTTTGTTTTTGAGATATCAATAAAAAGATGTCTTCGCCACCGTTTTATATATAAAGCATTCAACATTTAAAAATGTAATTTTTTAAAAACTTTTTTTTTTTTTTTAGTTACACACAAATTATTATTATTTTTTTTTTTTTTTTATGTATTTCTTGGATTTTTTTTTTCTTCTACTTTTGCCGTGAATTATTCCGGTGCAAAAATTGTATTATTATTCATTTTCTAAAATGGCAAAACATGTGGATTTTCAGTGACTGTAAAGATTGTTCAACGAAGACAACAAACTCTATAATTTGTATTATATCTTAATTATATGAAAGAAAAGCATTTGAAGGCCATTGGGATTTAATGGCTTTTTTGTGGCGCAACTGAGTGATAAATCGCCAAATGAGATGATCAGATTTTTCTTGTATTGTTTACAATTCACTTTACTTACAAAGTCGCAACCCGTCACTTGGTAGACTTTGATGAAAATAATTTTTGATGCCAAATAGCAACGGCCCCTGTCCTGCGACTTTGCCTTTTTGAATTTATAAATGCTTCGATGCATATGAATGTTTTGATATGATTTATACATATATAATAACGATTTACATACGAGCAGATGTTTATGAATATCTCTTGCTTTATTTGTTTAAATAGCGTCACTTATGTAGGTACACTGAGTATAATAATAGTATCAGTTATTAGCTATATAATTTGCTTCAATATTTTGTTATTAATTAGTGGATACTTTATATTTTAAGAGCTTTATTATTTTGGAATTTGTATGAAATGTTTTTTTCAATTCTAGTGTTTGAAATGAAGCTTTTAAAGTTATACGATAAAAAAATGGTTGAAAGATAGTTCAGCAATTATGTTATTGTACTTGAAATTCAATCGGAGGATTGAAAATTTAATTAAATCTTAAATTAAACAAGAATTATACTAATTTTTATTGGCTAATAAAATGAAAGTGTAATTAACTTTAAGAATTAAAATTTACTTTAAAGAAAAAGAAACTAGTTTTTCTAAATTGTTGCTGAATTTTTTTTTTTATTATTATGAAAAACTATAATTTTTACATATTTTTTAAAAGAAATAATTCATGATTTAAGTTATCGTCTAATAATTTAATAGTGATCGTGTAATTTTTTCTTATTAGCAGTTATTAAAAGTTAATTATATTCAATATGTAATTGCTGAGAATGTTTTATTTGTCCACTGTCCATGAAAGATCACACATTAAAACGTAACTAAGAATCATTTTCTAAAATTACGCATAAGGTTATTTAATATTTGCAAAATTATCATACATTGTGATAATTACAGTATTACACTTTAACAAAGAAAGTATTCTCTATAAATAAAAATACTTCACTAATATTTTTCTTTATAGTATATAGATAATACTATTAATCAATAAGATAAAATTAATAAATTCCAAAAGATCTATTAATAAAATTCCAAAAAAATTATTCATTGAAACAAAATTCAATAGCATTTTACATTTTATGTTAATAACAGTTTGGTTATTTCTGTGTTATATGTCGTTCTTATATTTGATAATTTTGTGCCGTAAAAAAAAATATTTATATAATTTTAAAAAATCATCTTTTATGTAAATGCAAGTGGATTATTTTTGTATGCTTTTAAGTTAAAATTTAAATATATATATATGTATATGTAAAGTTTTATTCATAGAAATAATTATGTATTAAATTTCTAAAAATATCTAGCTATAAATTAATATTTTATTTGGAATAAATATATAAATTATACTTTTGTTGTGATCTTGTAATTTTTTTTGTATGTTACTAGAAATTTTAATTAATTAATTTTTTTTTGTTTTGTTTTAGGCTCGAAATTCTACCGGAAAGAAAAAGAGTACGTCAAAAGAAGGTCAATATCTAAAATTTCTTTTAATATCTCTATATATTTTTTTAATTTAAATTTCTGATTTATAGTAGAGTTTTGCTACGGTTTCGAAGTAGACCTTAATTAAATTTGGCTTTACAAATAGTATTAAAATTGGCTTCACAATTTGGATGTTTAAAACAGTCTGAATAAATTCAAAATAACCCAAAGTCAGGAATCATTTTAGAATTCAATAACAGGAAACTAATAAAAAATGAAAAGATGTAAAAATTTTGTAAAAAAAGTAGTTAAAGTTATAGTATTATTATAGTAGTAGCAGTATTATAGTTGTAGTAGTTATTAGTTTTGCAGTAAAACGCCAGTTGTTTTTTTGCAAAAACATAACTTAGATATAACTTGAACATAAATTAGATATAGGTTTTCTACACATTCGTTGCTCAACGAATTTCATTGAGCATTTTATTCTAAACTGATTATTTTAAAGAGCTCAAATTGAAATTATATTAATCGTTCAAACATTATTTGTTTTATTGTAGTTTATTAACAAGTCATTGTTCAAATTAAAATTTAAACGTTTTTTGTAATGGTGTGGTTAGAATTTTAGGCTCTTTCAACAATATATTTTTCCTCCTGTAGTTTACAGCCTTATAAATGTAAGCAAACATTTCAAATTTTTGGTGGAAAGCGCAAAGGATTTATTAACGTTCAGTAATTAAATGTTATGTTAACTGAACGGTTAAATTAATCGTGGTAACATCTTCATAATTGATTTGAAATAAACACCAAATTAACCTTAAAAGATTAATACTAATTAAGAGTTATGAATTACACGTAAATATTTTTAAAAAAAGTATTGTAGTTATAATTTTATGTTAAATTTGTAGGACATGAATCTATTTATTGATTGATCTTCATTCCGCAGTTATTTTTTTAATATTTAAAATACCGTAATTTCCTGGCCCGGTGCCATATTTATCCACAGGCTTAATTTTCGCTTTATCTCGTGTAATCAGCCTGTGATTTATATCAATAAAATGTACCATATATTAATGAAATTATGTTTTTATATATTTGATATAAAACTAGCAAAACGTTTCTCAGATTTAAACAGGTTTTTGATGTCATAATTATATGAAAAGTTGTGCTATAAATTTATAGATAGTGAAAACTGGAAATAAGATATGTATTTAAGAACTATGGTGGAAACTTAAGAGACGGCATCTTCATAAATGCTAGAAAGATAAAAATTGTTTATCACTTTCACAGTTTATTATTAATTTGGCCTTTTGTTAAGTATTTCTAATTATGTATAACTTCATTTGCAGACCTTTTTTTATCCACTGGCTTACACTGATCTATGTACGATCTCCTTTATCGTCTACGATTGTTATGTTTAGAAGAGTGTGTGAAAAAAAGGAAGTTTTGTCAATTTTTGTTAGCGAAAAATATTTTTAGGCAGCTTTAATATAGAGTTGTTTTTTATGAAATTTACGTACTTTATAAAAAAAAAAAAAAAAAAAAAAAAAAAAAAAAACTCCATCAATTGAACGTAGCGTCCACCCCTCTGGAATTTTAAGATTTTTTTTTAAGTTTATAATTTGCAGTTTATAGGCAAGAAATTAAAGTAGCCAGATTTCTTCGGTTTTTCTGTTACATCGATTTAATTCATAAATTTAAGTTCGAAAAATGCTATATGAAAGAGATATGTTCTTAATATGACAAAGGTACTTACCTATGTAAGAATATGTACTACGAAGTTTGGTCAAAAGATACTTCTAAAGTAAAAATACTGGCTCGAGTATAGGAGATCTTCAATTTCGTCCCTAAATTAATTTGGATTTTTTTTTAGAAAAAAAGATCTACCAAATATTTTGTCGAGGAATTTTCATATACATACTACAAATCGAACACACTGCATGTGTTCCAAATTAATTCAGAATGTTAATATTAAATTGCATAAAATTATATTTATTATTGGTGACTTTTCATATTTATATTTCTCATTTAAGGCCTTAAAAATTATGCTATATATGTAAAAAATTTTTTAAATATTTTAAAGAATAGTTAAACAGTTGAAATAGATAACATAAGTTATAAAAATTATTAAATTCATTAGCACTTATAAACTTTGATTAATTTTAATTTTACCATAGAATTTTTTGATGAACCATTGAAGGAACTATTTAATTAATTGAAAAAAAAAAAGTTTCAGAACTTCGAAATCTTGTGAGACAGTACTTGAAATGGTTTCTTATTTTTTGTATGTTTTTCTTTTCTTACTTTCCTCTTGGATTACCTTGGGATATATTCATGGAAATGGTGAGTTTGAACAATTGTATGTTATGCATGTTCCGAGTGTCATGCTTTTGCTATGCCAGTTCTGTTTGCATGGAAATTATCCGTTTTTAAGTTATTGTTTAATCCACTTTTGTGTCATATTTCAAATATAAATTCACAAAGAATAATTGGTTTATTCTTTAATGTACAACTGTTAAAAATTATCAAAAAAAATCAATTATTTCTCGTCCTCTTTTTAAAACAATTATCGAAGAAAGATCATTATTATAATAGACTATTGCTTTGGTTAACGTCCACGATGTATGGCCAGTTGTCTGTGCTGATCATATATAAGGTTAATTAGAATATCTGAAGTAGGCACAGGCACTTATAAAACAATAACAAAATATGCTCTTTCATTTTTTTACAATCTAAATTCAAAAAGTGTCTAATGAAAAATTAAAATCAGCCAAAAACTTTAATTGATTTGGATTTCTTTTAATTTCTAATATATTTTAATAATGAAATGTTTTTGAATAGTATGATTTTAATTTTCATGGTGAAATGAAGTATATTTTAATGTGTCATATTTTTTCTACAACTTTCAAATGATTATTACATTTAAATTTATATTAAAAATAGATAATATGATAAAAAGATTATTTTGTGTGGGCTTCATTAAATAATTTTAATTAAACAAATAACCATATTTAAAATGTAATTGCTACCTTGTTTTTTAAGTTACACATTTTATTTTTATTATTGTATTTTTTTAAGGTTGCTTTGTATTATTTTTAACAGCATGTGTGCTATTTTTATTTTAGCCTTTGAGTTTGTTTTAGATAATAGTATTTGTAACCTAATTCTACTAATAGCTAGATATTTTAGTTCTTCTGTAGTCCTATTATGTGAGAAATGTAAACAGTAGTGCTGCATGTCTTATTTGTTTTGATTTACATATAACATTATAATAAATTAAATTAATGCTTTTGTATATATGTACAAAAGCATTGATATATATTAAGGAAAATTCAAATTAATTTTGTGTCGGCTAACCTTTTTACCTTAACAAAAATTTTAATTTTATGCCTATTAAAGAGCAAATCAATGAATAAAATAATTTTTATAGTTATTATTTGTGTAGTAGAAAATTAAAATTAAGAAAATGTATTAATGAGTTACAGTTTTGTACAGTATTTAACATGTTTTTGGTTTTAGTGTTGATTCATGAACCAGCAGTCCTCATTGAAGGAGTGTTGTTCAGAGCCAGATATTTGGGTTCTACACAATTGGTTTGTGAAGGCCAGCCTACAAAAGCTACCAGAATGATGCAAGCTGAAGAAGCTGTGTCAAGAATTAAGGTATGCTATGAGTTTTAATTTATAGGTAATTATATTTTGTCTACATTTATTAAAGTTTGTTTATTAATATTAAAATATTTTTATTTTGATGCTGCACTGATAGTCATTGGTAAGTTATATTTGTAGTAGATACTTCCATATCCTTCCCTTGCCTTTCCTCCTTAAAAACTGGGTTTTCAACAAATTTGTTGATTATTTTATTTTTAAATAGTCTTGAATAAAAAAAAAAACACTTTTTTTATGTACTTTAAAACATGATTTAATTTCTGAAACTGCATTGCATTTGATTATAGCAGTGATCTTTAAAATTTATTAAATAGATTTAATGAAGGTTTTTTGTAATTATATTCAAGTAATAAAATTATTTGAATAATGAATATGTTATAAAAATTGTGAATTTTTATCTATATTGTTTATATATTGCCATAAGTAATGTAAAAAGTTGTATGACTAAATGTAAATATTAAGAACATTTTTATAATGCAATAATTTTGGTTTTATTTCTAAAATAATTGTTTTGTATGAGATTGCATTATATTAGTTTTTTACAATTTAGAAAAGATTGATATTAAGATTACTTAAACATTTTTGTTCAATCAGGTATTTTCTGAATAATTGATAAATGTGTGTGCAGTGTAATTGTTATAATTAAAAAAGATATTCAAAATTGTGTATGTAGAATGAACTCAATTTTTTTACCCCTTTGTAATGAAGTTCCTTAGTGTCTTAATCATAATTTTAACTTCTGAAGCATAATCCTGCAAGAATGCAACTAGCAGGTAAAAATGAAGCTTCGACGGTAAAAAGTGATTCTGAAGAACCATATTCTGGAACTGATACATATACCACTTCAAATGATGTTGATGATCGTGTAGAACAGATGAAAATATCTTTATGCCCCCATGCTGTGAGTAATATCTGAGCAGCTGTTTAGAACAACAATAAATAATTTTTAATTAAAAAAAAATTAGAAGTTTCAAGCAAAAGAATGTTGATGTGCTGCAAATTTGAAGCTTATTATTCTTTATCATTCAGCATTTCTACAATTCATTTATTAATTTTTTGGGATTTGAAAACATTTTGCATGATCATTTCAATTTCATTTGTGAATTTTTAATGCATTGGAAAATATTTTATTATATGTTTCTTATATATTTATTATCAGTTTTAAGTTCAAATTTAATGTTTTATAATTTTCACTGTATTTTATATTTATGTTTTTTATCATTGTTTTATAATTTTCAATTGATGATTTTTTTTCCTTTTAATAGCTTTAAATAGACTTTAAAAAGATTTTAGCTCAACTATTTTGTACTTTTAAATTGCATATAAGCTTGCATTGTTATTGCTTATGAACTATTTTTTACTATTCTGATTTTTATTGTTTAGTTTCCTATGTGAAATGCACTTTATTTTTGTGATGTATGTCCATACATTTATTATATGCACATTGATTATTTAATTTTTTTATGTTTGTATATTTATATCGTATATTGAAATTATTGTATATGAAAAATTTAAAACATTTTAAAATAATTTTTCAATATTTTTCATATGTATTAGAATTCTAGTCATCTAATTATATAAAAAAAATTTATATTTCTTCAGAATAAATAATTTATTAAGTTAAAGTAATTTTCTTTCATCCATTAATTAATTGAATTTCTTTAAAAATTTATATTGTAGAAGTCATTAGATGCTGTTTGATAAAATTATGTTAAAGTGTGTTTTCTAATATACCTTGTTCTTATTAAGTATACCATGTTATGCTTTATTGAAAATGCTTTTTTTCTTTAAAAATTCTCTCTCCTCCCCCATTATATTGATAAAATATGAATTATCTTATCTTACTAATTTATGTACTTTTGGTTGTTTAAATTGTAGCTTTTTTTTGTTAGTTAAACATTATTTATGTTTTTATTTATTTATTTATAATTAAATGGTAATTTGTGTATATTATTCTAGAAAACAATGGAACTTGTATTATTAGATGTTTAGTGCATTTTTAAATTTGAATAAATAAGATACTAAAATTTTTAAAAATCCTCTAAACAGTTTATCAAAGTATATGTAAAACTTATTGTTTAATTTATATATATGTGTGCTTGTGTACATGGTTATACAAATTGTTTTAGGCACCAGAAGGTGAAACTCAGCCGAGCACAGAAGTGGATCTCTTCATTTCTACAGAAAAGATTATGGTTCTTAATACAGATCTAAAAGTGAGTACATTATTAACTTATTTTTAGTCTAAATTTTAAAATCTCATTTTTTTTTTTTTTTTTTTTTTTTTTTTTTTTTAAATTTTTTTTTTTAAGGATTTATTTAAGTATTACTTTTATTCCTTATTTATTTTATTGTTTGGTTCATTTTTAATTTAGTTCATTTTTCATTTTCTTATTCCAACATGCACAATATAACAAGTGATATTGTGTTTAATTTTTTAAAAAATAAAATTATTCATTCAGATGTAAAAATTTTCAGAATTTTGAAATCTAAAAAGTATAAGCAATTAAAATTTTTTTTTTTTTTTTTTTTTTTTTTTTTTTACAGGAAATAATGATGGATCATGCTCTTCGAGCAATATCATATATAGCAGATATTGGAGATTTGGTTGTTTTAATGGCCAGAAGACGTGTGATGAATAGCCCAGATGATCCTAGTGAACCAAAAATAAAACGCACACCAAAGATGATATGTCATGTGTTTGAATCTGAAGAAGTAAGTTATGGATTTAAATTAGCTTAGTGCAATTACCAATAATTATCTTATATAATTAAAACTAAGCATTTAATTTATATAGAGCATTGTCTAATAATACATAAAATATGGTGTTGCTGCTAGTTAATGTATTTTTTTCGTACAGACATGCTAGGTAAACAATTGTCAGCAGAATATGTGTTATTAATATTTGAATTTTATTAGTAAAGCTTTAAAAAATTTTATTAGAGTGATGTGAATTAATTAGAATATCAAATTCCAGGCTCAATTTATTGCTCAGTCTATTGGACAAGCATTTCAAGTGGCTTATATGGAATTCTTAAAAGCCAATGGAATTGAAGACAGTAGTTTTGTTAAAGAAATGGATTATCAAGAAGTGCTCAATTCTCAAGAAATATTTGGAAATGAGTTAGAAATGTTTGCAAAGAAAGAAAAGCAAAAAGAAGTATGATTTCTTTTATTTTATTTCCCCAAGATAAAATTAAGCATAATTTTTAAAAAAAATTTTATATCACTTTTTTGTCATATAGGTTGTTGTTCCTAAACAAAAGGGTGAAATCCTTGGAATGGTTATAGTAGAATCTGGTTGGGGGTCTATGTTACCTACTGTTGTCATTGCCAATATGGCACAAAGTGGACCTGCTGCTAGGTGTGGTCAGCTCAATATTGGGGATCAAATTATTGCCATTAATGGTATAAGTCTAGTTGGTTTGCCTTTGTCTACGTGTCAGAATTATATAAAGGTACCCTTTTAACTTTCATGACTTCTTTTATTTAAATTTTTTTCAAAATGTGATATTCTCTATGGTTATTTATTTTTTATTTTTCAGAATACTAAAACACAGACTGTTGTTAAATTAACTGTGGTACCTTGTGCACCAGTAGTGGAAGTAAAAATCAAACGACCTGATACAAAATATCAATTAGGTTTTAGTGTTCAAAATGGAGTTGTAAGTATATCTTGAAAATTAATTGATTTTAAGGATTATGGTTATTAATCTATTGTTTTTTAAATTTTCTCTTATCATTTATTTTAAGATTTGTAGTTTGCTTCGTGGAGGTATAGCAGAAAGAGGAGGTGTTCGAGTTGGTCATAGAATTATTGAGATTAATGGGCAAAGTGTTGTGGCTGTGCCTCATGAGAAAATTGTGAACTTATTAGCTACTTCAGTTGGAGAAGTAAGCATTAAAAAAATTTTTTTTAAACATTAAAATATAAGATTTTTTTTCTAAGAATTATTAATTTTTTTAAAACATTAAATGTTTACTTGAATATTTAAAAATGTATACAATAATAAATAAAGTTGTTTTATTTTTAAATAATTAAAATAATCTTAAATGCGAGAAAATAATATATACAAAGTAAACAATTGCAGTTGACTCTCATAAAATTATGTTATTTATGCTTCACCACAATTAGTGTTATACTGACATATTTTATAGTTAAGCATGAAATTTTTAGTATAATGGAGGTTAACTCTATTATGTTTACAAAACTTTTTTTTTCATCAATGATAAAAAAAATTAAGCATTTTTTTACAAATTATTCATTTGCTTAATATATTTTGTGAGATATTTTATTATTGATAATTATTTAGTTTTAAGAGGTTGATAGAATAATTTTATGTTATTATCCATAAAGTATAAAATTAATTAAATTAAAATTAATAACAATAGGAATTTATTATGTATATATTTCTTTCGAAGTGTCTAACACGATTTGTTTTTTAATTCACTCTTTCAGATTCACATGAAAACAATGCCTACATCTATGTTCAGACTTTTAACAGGTCAAGAGTCTCCCCTTTACATCTGAAAAAAGATGTTTGCATCTGTCTTTTTGAAAGGAAGATGTTAATGGTGCCTCCAGTCTCTTGACGACTGCCTCTATCAATTGGCAGTCCTCATCAAATCGTTCACTCTTCTTCAGCAGTGATATATGTAGTCATAGATGTGCATAAAACAGGAAACAGAGAAATTTGATTCTTCAAAACCTGTTTAGCCATATCAGGGTTTGTGTCCATGTGTTACAAGCATAATTTGTGTAAATCCGTGAAAGTTCTTCAAGGTCCGATATAAACAGCGTGTATTTACATTCCCTGATTGCTTAATATTGTGTCTGTCATAAAAATATAACAAAAGTCATTTTCAGCACTTTTTCTTCTAAGAATATGGTGGTATGATCTTCATACCTCAAGACGACACTTCAGGCCATTGCTAGCCACATGCGTACCTTTCACTCCACTAGTCACAAAATAAAATTAAAAAAAAATATATAATGTTCTGTTCAATTCTTCCTCTTTTTCCCAAATCAGTTTCAGAAGAAGAATGATGAAATGTGTGGTATTTTTGTTAAACTACAATGTTCAGTGTAATATTGTTCATTCACAAGATTTTTAAACTTTTATTAACTATTTATTTGAAAATTCCTTCCTAGTTTTCTTTTTACTCAGAATCATGCTGAAGAATTGCTTGAATGGATAAAATTCTGAAGGATATCTTAGTGCCTGAAAGAGTGTAACATTGAATAAGATTTTCTTATGGAATTTTTGAGACACATTGAAGGTTTCGATTGAATAAGAGGAAGACAGTGATATTGTTAGTATGTATAATGTGTCTCCAGATTATCATATGTATTGAAATTGCATTTTGTTACTAGGCTGTTTTAAAAATATATATATGTAATATGATTAGTATGTATAATAATTTGTATTGTTTTAATTACAATTCATTTTAAGGTAGAATCTTAAGAAGTGAGTAAAACAATCGTGTGCCTTTATGTATTAAATAAGTAGTGCTTTTTTTATTTTGTTTAAAAAAATTTCAAATTTCAGCTAGTATATTATTATTAAAATTGTTCTTGAAACCTTATACTCATATGATAATTGTTAACATTATTTTTATCAAATTTATTTATTTAAATTGACAAATTTATTTAAAATTTTATTAACAAGGAATTTTGCTTGTTGTAGTGTCATGGATGGCTTCGATTTCTCCTTTCCTTCATTCACCTAGTCACATATTCATCCATTTAAAAATGAAATTGTTATATCTTAAAAATTTCGCAACAAAAATCATATTATTATTATATTCTTGCAAAATTCTTTCGTAAAATACTCCCTCGAACATTTTTTTCATTTGCTAAAAGTTAATTTTGGCTAATTTTTTCCACCACTTCAAGCATTTCAGTTAAATTATATAAAAATTTTTTTTATCTATTTGATATTAATACAAAGAGTTTTATGCTCTAGAACTGAATTTGCTCAATTATCCTTTAAATTTTTGAAGTACAAAGAAAACAGCTGTATTTTTTTTTCTTTCTTTTTCCTACCTCTGTTTAATTTATTTTTATAGATCATGAGATTATTTTCTGAAATCTAAATTTAAAAATCATTTTTAGGAGTATGTTCTTATTAACAAATTTTAAACATAGGACATTGAATAAAAATTTTTTTTTTCAAGTATTCAACGAACTCTTTATTACATTGATAAATCTAGCTTAAAGGCAACAACTTCAACTTTTTTGTTGAATTACAAGGAATTGATTTATTGTTACTTTGCTCATACTGCCATATTTACATTTTATCATTTGCCAAAATTTGTTTTTGTCTATTTTAAACCAACAT
The DNA here is from genome assembly GCA_021605075.1 of Caerostris darwini. Taxonomy (NCBI): domain Eukaryota; kingdom Metazoa; phylum Arthropoda; class Arachnida; order Araneae; family Araneidae; genus Caerostris; species Caerostris darwini. The sequence continues at coordinate 158,140 of BPLQ01012142.1, read as the reverse complement.
ATCAATGTATTGCTTGTGATGCAGCTTGCTAATATCAATTATTCTGGCTAGCTGCTATCATTTTATTTGCTTAATACCACCTCTAGTCACTTTTTATTGCATGTATATAGTTGCCGTGTCATTTTGAAAGGTATTTAAATATGTGTATAAAGCGAAGGGTATGTCAATGCATTTCTGAATCCCATGTTTATGTATACCTTTTGCTTCATGATATTGAATTGTGGACCAAAAATAAGTTAATATATATATTATGAAGCAAATTTATTTCCTTAGGTCCTCAAAGTCTTGTTTGTTCTGCTTTTATTTTAGATTAACCTAAGTTATTTTTCTTTCATCTTTGTGTATATAAATTTTAAATTCCTTTATGTGATATGTTTTAATTTAATTGCCTGTGTTTAGAAGAATTATTAAAATTTAAGCTAAAATTATGGCTTTTAATTACATTTTTGTAAAGCTGTATTAAACTTTTGTAGCAAAAATATTCTTGTGAAACTTCGGTAGTGGCAGTAGAGGTGAGGGTGCCTTGAAATATGTAAAAAGTCTGGTAACTTAATTATGGTGTACAAGTGTAGTTATTTCTTGTATGGTAAAATATATTCATTGTTAAATGATGGAATAATTTTATTCTGTACTAGTGTTAAATTGACTTTGTAAAACATATGGCTATATAAATTATTCCTCTTCATCCTTTTATTACTTCAGATGTAGATTACTATTTTATTATTCAGAATATATTTCTGAGTGAATTTGATTGAGAAAGAAGCTCTTAAATTTTTAAAAATGCAATATAGAACTTATAAAATAATCTTCTTAAATCAACACAATTAAACGAGTTCTGTTAAATTAATAGAACTTATTTTTAATTCAAAAAATATCAGGCAAAGTAAAAGTTAAACTTTCTCAGTTAATAGAGGAAAAAAAGAGTTAGTTTGATTTTCTCGATTGGTTGTAAAAATTTAATAGGTTTTTAAAAATAAGCTTATAATAATCACTTCCTAAAATTAGTTGAGTATGAGGTATGCTTTATTAGGAAAAACAAAGTTTTGAAACATGACACCAATCTATTTGTAATTTTTATAACATATAATATACTTAAAAAAATAAATCTCAAGTTAAGTTTGTAAGGATCTGCATTGTGATATCTTAGACTAGCCCATGTTCTTCTCTGTAAACTTGATTTTTCATTTCTTTTTTTAAAGCTGGAATAATTCTCATAACTAGCCTCTATGGTATTCCAGACAGGAGAAGAAAAAAAAAAATTAAAACTGCAGCTTTCTTCTTGTTGTCGAGATGAGATTTTTCCAAACTATATTTTCATGAAGCTATTAGGCTAATGTCTATTTATAAAAAACAGAACTATCTTCAGTTTTGAAATGTACTAAGCATCATCAACATAGTTTTTTTAGCCATGACAGCTTGTTTCACATGTGCTTGATCAAAAAAATTTGAAGGGGCCTGAGAAATTATGTACATAAAGTATGTTTGCTGTAATATAATTTATTTATTTTGATTGATGTACATCTGGTCGGCAAAACAAGATACAGTTTTGCAGAATATGTCTGACTGAAATACTTGGTTGCATTTCTTAAGAAAAAAAAAATTTCAATCAAGTAAAAAGTGTATTTCACTTGCTGTGCTTTATAAAATCCACTACTGAGCATATAAAGATAAAAAAAAAAAAAACCTTTTAAAATGTTTTCCCTTTAAATATTTGTCCCTTAGATTTAATAAACTGTAACATGTCCAATTCTTGGAAGTATGTTGATCTTTTTTTGTCTCTTTACTTACACATGAATAGCTTACATTTAAACATCATTAAAAAAAACGAAAAAGTTTATCTATTTATAAATACAATATAAAATGGAAGCATTAAAATAGCAATATCTACATTATTACAAATGAACTAATTAATGTCTTAATCATTAAATTAATGATATTTAAATATGAACTATAGAGCAAATATGAAATATTTTATTCATTTTCTCCATAGCACATTTGATTTTTATTTCTTACAAATTTTTCAATGTATTCATTATTATCCTATTAACAATAATTTCAACAGTAATTCCAATTCATTTATAATTTATGTTATTAATTAATCTATTCAAAAACTATTTCAGTAGAAAAATTACATTTGTCATTAATTTTTAATCTTATGTATATGGCAATTCCATGATAGAAAAAAAAAATTAATTAATTAGGCCACATTACTTAGTAAATAAAACAATATATTTTATTTTATTAAAAATAATATTAAGTATGAAGAATGAAATAAAGAACAAACAATAAGATTTTTTAATTTAAAAAAAAATTTTCAAGTAGAATGATAATTATAATTTACTTATAGCAATTTCTTACCATGCATTTCCTTTTCTATTTTTCTTACTTTAAGTTAAAAATGTAATTCTGTTTCTTTTTTTTTTTTTTTTTTTTTTTAAACTAGAATCACTTTTAATATTTTATTATTAATATTAAAAATTATTGCTTTTATGTATTAATATTAAAAAATATTGCTGAACGACAAAATTTTATAATAACATGATGCTTCTCTTATAATAACATTTATAATTTTATAATAAATTTATAATAACATTTTAAATATCAATAACATTATAATGCTTCATGTATTCATCAACAACAACAAAAAAAAAATAAATAAAAAAGAGACCTTATTGGACAATTAATATTGTTCATAGATAGTAGGAATAAAATATTAAATATTTCATTTATACCGTTATGGCAAACAAACGAAAACAAAAAAAATACGTGTAATAAAAATAATTCCTCTCACTTAAAAAAAAAATCTGTTAGTCTATAAAAGGACATGACATTTTTTTTTCCTTCTTTTTATTTATTTCAAATGCTAAGGCTGAAAGATATTATTTTTAAATTGCAAATTAGTTTCATTTTAAAAACTTTTCTAAAATAAACCTTTAAAAAGATCTCGTTTTCTCAAATAGACAAGAAATCACCAAATAAGAAAAAGGAATTTAAAATTTAAGAAAAAAATTTGTATGTCAATTAGATATCTTTCAAAATAATTCGTGTAAAAAATTTTCATGCATCAAAATAATTTACAGAAAATATCAATGTTAATATCTCATTAGTTAACCATTGGGTTTGATGTAGCATCATACATTGCGGAAGCGATTTTACTACAATTTTGAGTCATTTTCTGTGAAATTGATGGCCATTTTTCCAAGAGGAACGGTTTTCAACTATTTTTTTGTTCTTAACTCCTTAGGTACATTTGACGACTGAGTTTCATCATGCACTTGTATTGCCTAAGTTAAGGATGACGAGTCTGATTCGTCTTTCAAACTAGGACAAATATATTCTTGTTCATGACAAGAATGGTTCGTAACAATTGTAAGAGGCCTTTTTTTCCAATGCTTCAAGTGAACCTTGTTTGCGATAGACTGCCCCAAAAGGTCAGAAATAAGCAATATATTTTACAAAAGATTTAATGAAAGCGGAGGTTCTGAGAAATAGGATGATAATGACTATAGTGAATTACAAGATGAACATTTCGAAGACAATAGCGAACAAGAAAGTATGATGATAATGAAATATTACCGAGATTTCAAAGACGCTCCAGACTTTTATCGAGCAGCTATAGTGAAGAATTGCCGGGGGGAATGGATTTGTAAGGAAAAAGGAACATCTCGCTGATGTAAAACGATTTGTGCAGTACCTGGGATCAATTCTGTGTGTCTGCATAGATTAAGTAATAATCCTAAAGCTTTAGATGTTTTGAAAGAATTCCTGAATGAAGATTTTTGCGATATTATAGTAGATGTTAGTTTTATTACTACGCATATCACATCGCTCATATAAATGAATTCGCACACAAAGTCTACTGCCTTTCTATACTATTCCGTACATCAGAAAATTAAATCCGTTATAAATGCAGAAATATTTTCAAATAAATTTGTACCCGAGGGGATAAGGCGTCAATTTTGATTATGGAACCCAAAATGTTCTATAGCATTCATATTCAGTGACTGTGGAGGTTATGAAATCGTTCTGGTTTATTGTGTTGTATCCAAAGCATAGCATTAGTATTTTTCCTTAGTAACATGCATATTTTTTAAACATGTTTCAAATTTTCACAAATTCAAATGAAGGTTTATTAACTGAAGCTCAAATTTTTCTTCTTTTTAGTCCTACATTATTTGTTGTTCATGCCATCCAGACACATTAAATTTACTTTTGACAGAGAATATTGCTTCTATTCTAAAAAATGTCGTCTTTTTGAGAATTTCAGACACTTCTTTTGTTAATATGTGTTGCAAGAAACTTCTTGGATGATACGCGACCATGGAATACTGCGTCTTTTAAAATGCGCCGTATAGTACTTACTAGAAACGAAATTCTTTGGTTAAGAGGATCTGCTTTATTTAATCTTAGCATTGAATTTCGGATATTTTTAAAAATTAAACTTGCAAGTAAATGCTTATGCTTACCTATGAGTTACGGTCTTACTTATGAGTGAGGTCCTCCATTAGTTTCGGATCTTTTGTTATAAAGATTAGCATCGATTATGAGTTTTCGTTCCACTTGATGGTTTCTTTTCCCTTTTCATCCATCTTCTCTTTCAAGTTAAGAATTAACAACGGTCTTTAAAAAAACAAGTTTTAAAACTTTGACAAAGTAAGCCCACAGCTAATAATTAATGCCTCAGTCTGTCTAGTTTTCTGGTTGGAGTGCAGAACACGTTGATTTCTTGCTAATTTTAAGTTTATTTTGCAAACGTTCTTATGATTACAGTTGTTAAAAAATATACTTTTTATTTATTTATTTTTTCAAAATGGCTGGTAATTTACACTTTAGATATAATGATATTCATTCCATTTTTAAATTAATTTTTTACTTGGAAACATTACTTTACAATTTTTAACTAATTCTCCCCTGTTTTGACTTTAATTTCTAAAAAAAAATTGTTTTGTCTTCTCAATTTTTCCTTGATTCTGTTTGGGACCACAAAGTTTAAAATCGTCCTGCCTCCAATGATAGTGCAGAACGCAGGCAAAGTGCCCTTTATTCTACTTTTAAAAAGTTGGCTTTTCATTCGATTGTGTTTTGATATTTGTGTTGTGTTATATCCTATTATTATGAATTTATGTTTATTTTTTAAAAATTGATTATAGTAATTCCTCGTTATATTGGACATGCATATATTTCGTGCACTATTTTAGAAAAAAAATGTACATAAACAAAACAGTAGGGTTTTTTGTTTATAATTTTATCATGTATACAGTTCCTGCAGCTCGTAAAGATTTGTTTGTGAATTCTGCTTCTAGAAAAAGACGGTTTTGGTTTTCTCTTACCTTGGAGAATTTGCCTCTTTTATTTAAACTTATTCTTAGGCTTATTTTATTGTACAGCTGCCATATTTCAAGAATTGCCACAATAACCAATTTCAAAAGATCTAAATTCTGTAAATCATGATGATTGCTTTGTGATATGTATCTAGTGAGGTGATTCACACGTACTTTAGCATTGATTCAATTAAAAAATGCTTTGCAAAGAAATTTTTTTATACGAATACAACCTAATCTCCTGATTAAAACTCAACTACAGTTTGCACACAATATAATGGCAGTTATACACTCAAGAGCCAAAATATTATGACCACTCCTACATTTTGCAATGAACTCACCTGGATGACGCGGAAGGCACGTGATCAGGTGGAAGTGGTATTTAACTGGTAATTAATCCATGCCAAGGCGGGTTGATGCTGTGTTGCGCGCCAAAGGTGGGCCAACTCGTTATTGACAGGTGGTCATAATGTTTTGGCTCTTGAGTGTAAACTTCGATACATTGCTTACAATTGTCACTTTTATTTTCTAGTTATACCTTAATACTTAAAGTCGTGATGAGGTGTGAAACATATAAAAAAATTTCTGTTACCTGATATGTTTAAGTAATTTACTTTTACGTTAATAAGGTAAATGAACGGTCTCTGCTTTAAAAAGATTCAACAGAATATTAAATTTGGTTGCCATAATGAATAAAGTAAATGAAAGGAAAAAAAAACTAAAACAGTTTTTTGGATTTTTTATGTTGATTTTTTTTTTTTTTTTTTTACATTATTTCAAAACTTGGATCTGCATTAAATGCAGAAGTAATCTTCAACTTTATCTTTTAGTTGTTCTAACACTTATTAATATTTATGCAGAATTGTTTCAATAATAAAATTCTACAAACATTTTGAAAAATTTCAATTCTTACTTAATGAAATTGGAAAAATGGAAACTTAATAGAAAAATGTAAAGTTCTTATAATATGATAAGTGCAAAAATATATTAAATAGTTCTCTAATAAAACATCAAAGGTTGTAAAAATTAGTTGATTAAGATTTAGTTTGCAAAATTTATTTTTATACAAAAAAAATATATATATAGTATTTTGAAAAAAAAAAATCTTTTGATTTTCATGTATTTTCAATTTTTGCAAAAAGTTGTAGCATTTTCGTTAATACAGTAACTAAAGTTTGTCTTCTTTTAACTGAAAATGCATTTGTAATCGGAAGTTTTAACCTAGAATGTATCATAAATGGATAAGCTGGGCGAAATTTTCAGAAAGACTATTTTTCCTTAATTTTTCTCATAATTACCAATTACCTCTGTATCTCTTATTACCTCATCAAGAGGTAATAAGAGATACTACTTCATCCTTTCTGCTGGCATTCCAAAAAAAAAAAAAAAAAAAAGAAGGAGTTTGATGTAAAAGTCTTGAAAGTTTATTAATGAAATTTTTTTCAAAAATTGGCATGCATGATTATATTGCAAATTTGTTTTAATCTGAAATCTAATGTCTGAGGAAAAAAAAATCGAGGATTTAGTGTACTGATTGTGATAATTGTTCTAAATTATGTGCTAATTCTACTTGTTTAGGATAGAAAAAGTCCTCTGAATATAAAGAATTTTAATTCTTGAAGAAGATAATAAAAATTAGTGAATCTGGAAGGCTGCAAAGCGAAATTCGTATTTTAAGTAATACAGTCATCATTATATGATAAGGTACTGTTGAACGGAAGTGATAATAAATTCTCTGAACGAGTTGCAAGAACAATTATTCGTTCATCTCAATTAACGACTGAACTGAATCGTCTTATCTTCTAAAACTTTGTAGTCGCGTGTTTTATTGGGCTATAAAACTAAATTGCCAGCTTTAAAAGAGCACATATTTGGTCGATATTAAAGGTCAAAGACTTTGTATGATTATCGACTTGATCGCTCTGAAAGTTAACTGCTAGTTTCGGATTTCATAATTGTGCTGGAAATTACTTTCTTAATTATAAGTAATAACTCTATTCATTTTGTTTCTTTTATTTTAGAATATTTTGGGAAAGTTGATTTATTCAACGTTATCAGACTCTGCAGCTTTGTCAGTGGCTTAAATATTCAAAGAGTATTCAGAATCATTTAACGTAAAGAAAAATAAAACATGATTCGAAGTAAATTAGTGGATTTCGTATAAATATTTTCCACAGATTTCATGAGGTTTACTAAAAATGACAAAATTAAATGCTCTCAAAACATTGATGGCTAATTCATTGGGTTGTCAGTCCTGGAAGCTAATTGAATAGCAAATTCTACAATTCGAAATCTACTTGAATATAAGGCTCTTTCTCTTTATCTCATCCATCTATTCTTCTTCTTCATTGGTGCAACAGCCCATGGTTGGGCCTAGAGGGTCTGTCTTCTGTCAGATTTCGAGACAGGAGATGTTTTCTTTTTTACGGGTGAGGTTGTTAGCCCTACACCCAAGTTATATTAGACCGTTATTTATTTTTAAAAGTGGATACCAAACCGCTACAAACATCCATGGCGCTGCCGGGATTCGAAACCGAAACCTGTGGCACCAAAAGCTAGTCTTCAGCTATCAGGCCCTTCATCCAGCTATAGTGATCTTAAAATCCTAAGACTATATGTATCAACTCGTTTTACGTTTCTCTACCTACTTTCCCAAAGGTATTGCGGTCTCCATTTTACACAAAGAAGCCGGTCAATTTCCACTGTTTCAAAGGCAGTATATGCTGGCAGAATTATTTTTCTCTCATGCTAGAGGTTTTTTTTTTATTATTCCACTTTTCCCTCCATCTATCTTAGTTCAAGAAATCAATCTCCAAGGTGGAAACACCCCATTTCTCTTCAGTCCTTTTTTGCAACCTCCCAGTTTAATTCCCAATTATCCGCCAGTTAGTCAGAACGCTAAAATCACATTTCATCTCTCAAAGCAGTCCCTTTCAAAGCAGACAATTACTCCATCACGTTATCAATTACCTTTTTGAACATTATAAAAGTGAATACTAGAAAGATAACGTAGTATCTCGGATGTATCTGAGTCAAATCTTAAACATTCCATATCTGGCATCGGTACTTTTCCCGAAGAGTTTCTTTCAGGACAAATTTCAAATTATAATATCAATTTCACAGATGAAGACCCTTGCACTAATTTTAAACATTTCGACTTATGTCCTCTTTGCTCATAACTGTATTATCCTAACAGGCAGTTTTTCTGTTCATCAAGCTTTGCAGAATTAGGGCCTGAATGGCCGAGTGGCTAGCGCTCTGGTGCTCGGTACCACTGGTTTCGGGTTCGAGTCCCGGCGGTGCCATGGATGTTTGTAGTGGTTCGGAATCCACTTTAAACGTTAGGTTCCGGTCTAATATGATCGTAAAGCGTTGCGGGGTTATTGTTACACCGCGTTTGTGGCTTATCTTCAAGTTACACGCGCCTGCTGGGTAATGCAAAGTGAGTAACGTCTGTGCAGCGCTTGCCTTAAGGCATCCAAGACAGCTGTCTAAGTGTTTGCCAGATGCATTAGAAGAAAAAAAAAGCTTTGCAAAATTGCAACTTCCCGTCAATTTGCAGAATTGCTATCCAGTCAGCAAACTAATTGGCAATCAACTGGCATAGCATGGAATAAACTGGTATAAATAGAATAAACTAGCAGATTCTCTAGCAAAATCTGTAGGAGACAGAATCATTTTTCATTGGATATCTCTGGAGGACCTCATATTTCAACAACAGCACAAAAAAAAAAAACAGTGGATAAGCGGAAAATGCTCTCATGAATTTATTTATTTAAATATTCTTAAATTTTCTGATAGACTTCTCACTATTAATAAGTATTATATAAAAAAAAATTTTTTTAAGTCAATTCCTACTTTTTTTTCACTATATAGCAGAATGTAATTTATAAATAATTTTCATTCGTTTTTTTAAGTTTATCTGGCGCCATCTATTGGTATATATATGCAACTTAAATCTAAAAAAAAAAACTAAAATTAATTAATTAAATTTTAATTACTGAATTAATATTTGAAAAAACTGTATTAACATCCAGTGTCATCCACTACAAGTTCAAAAAAAAAATGTATTTGAACTTGAATGGACGAATAAAAACTATTTTATAAACGATTGAAAATTTGAAAAAGTTATATATAGGGAGAGTGTGAGTTAATAGAAGGAATTGAAACAAGTAATATAAAAAAAAAAATTTTTAAAGTCAATTCCTACTTTTTTCCCACTATATTGCAGAAAGTTCTTTATAAATAATTTTCATTCATTTTTTGAAGTTTATCTGGCGCCATCTATTGGTAGATATATGCAACTTAAATCTAAAGAAAAACAAAAATTAATTAATTAAATTTAATTACTGAATTAATATTTGAAAAAACTGTATTAACATCAAGTGTCATCCACTACAAGTTCAAAAAAAAAATGTATTTAACTCGAGGGGATGAATAAAAAGTATTTTATGAACGATTGAAAATTTGAACAAGATATATATAGGAAGAGTGCGAGCTAATAGAAGGAATTGAAAAAAGAAGACGTTCTTCTTTCAAGATTTCGTACGAAAACATTTCCATCAAATGCTTAAACTCCATAGATTTGCCCTAATCCTGTCTCCTTTGTGACCATTCTGTAAAACAGCGGAGCACATTTTGTTTCAATGCATGAAATATGCAGAGCCAAGAAATAAGCTACAAAAGGCTTTTGGATACAAAGTTCTTTCTTATATTCGATATGCCTGAGGATGCCTATTATGAGACTGCAACGATGCATCAATTTCTACGAAGAGTTTCGTAACCTCCTAAACAACATAGTACTCCACTTTCCCTTTCTGGGATTTTATTTACTCATTTATATTCCTGGTTATGGTTGTGATTCATATTTTCTTTTCAATTTTAAAATTTTGTGGTCAAACAGTTTTTAACAGTCCTGTCGATAAACACTAATTTCTTTTTCTTATTTTATCATCTTCGCTATTTTCTTCTGATTGCTGGAAATACCCATATAATGACAATTCTTTTCTTTTTGTGGACCAACATAAGGCTAGTCATATTTGACAAACCATAATGAATTCATGAATTTCGAGTTTTATAGCAGTTCTGTTATAAATGTTGAATTTTCACCTTTGTTTATTTCTTTGTCTTTCGTATTTTAACAATAATTGGATTAAATGAAATAAAGCAATATTGGCGGGCATAAATCTCAAAGTTTCACGTTAAGTCAAATTAAAAATGACATTATGTAGGATGTCAGAATGCAAGAACTGTTTCAGATGTTTTAAAAGGTATACTTCATTGTATTTATTTAGTAATCTCTATGTCATTTGACTCAAACTGCACTCATTTGAAGCAGAATGGCAAAGTTTGAAACATTCGAGCTTGTGACTTCAATTTAATGAATACAATCTATTAAATCGATCGTTTTGAGAATAAAAATTGCTACAAAATGCTTCAAAATAGTAAATATATGGTCAATAGTAAATGTATGGTCAACTTCTCTTTTGGTCAACATATGATGCGCAAGAATAATTCTGTTAATCTTGAATTATTAGCATAAAAATAGAACGTTTAACCAATGAAAGTTGTGGTTGGTAATTTGTGTTAAGTTAGAATTTTGAGCTTGGTTATTTCAGAAATGAAACAAAAAAATATATTAATAAGAGATCGAGCATCAAGTTAATTTATTTATTTTCTATTTGACATTAATCATCATCTAAATATATTAATACATAATATCGGGAAAGATAAATTAATTCTACTTAATGGTCCCATTTTATGTTTTCAATGATAGTCAAATTTATTTAAAACCTAATTTAAAAAGGAGTAAAGGAAATTGATAACTTCTCATATATTTTTTTTTTTTTGTCAATCCTTCTATTAGTCACTGTGAATCATCGGTGTTAACAAGTGTGACTAATCTTATTTGCGATACATTCTGCCTGGCAATCCTTAATTATTGTTCCAGACCTGTGTCATTTTGGAATGTTCGAATCTGGTGGTTTTCCATGAATGCCCAAATGCAGAAATTCTGATGACTTTTGTGACTAAGGACAAGTATCGACAACACGGAGGCAGTCCAAGATATGCGAGTCATATATGGCTTGGCATTATCTTGTTGGACAATATTACCAGGAGGACATGCCATGAAAGGTAGCGCAAACTGTCGCAGTTAAGTTTTTAAAATTGCATACAAGATGACTAAGTCCGTAAGAGACAGCATTCCATAACGAGGGGGAGGGGGGTAATAAATTGGGTGTCTTTGTAAAACAAAGGATGATTGGAACCGTTTGCTCCGCATACTGATCCGACGGTCGTCTGTGGCAAAGCTCGTACGGAATTTATTGATGATTCTAATTAATCGACAAAAATGTTGAGCTATTATGACTCCAACAGTCTCAGTTGTTGTTGTTGTGGGGTTCAAGGCGGACGTTTTAAAGAAGCAGAGGTTTGCAGACGTTTTTTTTTTACGTTTTTACAAGGCAGACGTCTCTATGAGCATTAGCTTCACTTCAGCACCACTCCTCCGTATGATGGTAGAAAGTAGCATAGGTAATATTGAAGAAGGGATGACATTGATGATGCGTTTGGAATAATTCGGACCTGTCCTACAATCATCCCATCTTCTCTCCATTCTTTCAAGTAGAAAACCATGCTATTGTCAAAGTCGACATTTATTGTCCGTGAGAAATTATTATTTGCGTATTTGGTATAAAGTAACTTGCGTGGAAATTTCGAGATAATTAGATTATTTTTTGGTAATGTTTCAGGATTTGTTTCTTCTTTTTCTATACGAAAGAGGATATACGTATAAAGTTAGAAAGTTTGCCTTGGTTTGTTGCTCTACGGTCATTTTTTTGCGCACTTTAGACTAATTAGAAGGGACCTGTAGTTTAATGTGGATTCCGAACCACTAACAAGCATAAAGGCCACCACCAGGATTCGAATCTGAAGCCTGTAGTACCAAAGACCAGAGCGATAGGCATTGGTCATAAAGTTAGAAGTGCATCTTCTATGTTAAAAGGGGTTTTGTCTGCCTCTGCTTTAAAAGGGTTCTACAGATTGATAAGTTTGGTTGCTTTAATGAATAAATTGAATAAAAGGAACAAAAAATCAAATATTTTTGGGGTACTTTTTTTTTATGAGTACTTTTTTTTTTTTTTTTTTTTTACCTTATTTCCAAACTTGAATCTGCACTAAATGCAGAAATATTATTCAACTTTACCTTTTAGTTGTTATAACACTTATATATAATTAAGCACAACTTGGTTTCAACAATGTAACTCCACAAATATTTGAAAATTTAAAATTCTTATTTATGAAATTCAAAAAACGAAAACGTAATAGAAAAATGAAAAGTTCTTATAATATGTTAAATGCAAAAATATATTAAATATTCTGTTATTTGTTTAATAAAACATCAATGGTAAAATTAGTTGATTAAAATTTAGTTTGCAAAATTTATTTTTATACAAAAAAAAAATTGTTTTTCTTGAAAAAAAGAATCTTACTATTTTCATGTATTTTTAATTTTCGCCGAAAGTTGTAGAATTTTCGTTAATACAGTAATTAAAGTTTGTAGTCTTTTAATTGAAAATACATTTGTAATCAGAAGTTTTTAACCTAGAATATGTCATAGATGGATAAACAGAGCGAAATTTTTACGAAAAAATTTCACCGTGGCTCTTTTTAGTGACATTGAGATGGTAATACATAATGCGTGAATTAAATTTCTCTTTTAAAAAATTGTTAAAGCAATACTAGCGCTTGTCGTATTAAAATTTGTTCATGCATGATTTGCTCTTAAATAAATTATAATCAATTACAAATAATATCGGCAAAACAAATATCAAATTAAAACTAGAAGTTTTTATTGGCAATTAGTATTAAAATTAGGGATTTAGTAATTAATACAAATTTAAGCTGAAAATATTTCGTACAGTCACATGAAGCCAAATTTGGCAAGATATTTGTTGTTGTTATGCTTTTGGACACGTGTATTCCTTTTATGTATGAGGTCACCAATGGGCGATGATGTAAGGACATTGCATTTCAAGAAGAGTTTTGCTATTAATTGTCCTGTATTTGAGTCTTATACGAGAAGAAACCCGTGATCCTTTCACCAAGTAGCTTGACTATCGATGCGAGACATTTAAACATGCTATCACAATCATTGTCCTCATTTTTTAAAGTAACTGTAATGAATCTTGACAGTGGTTCCGAATCTGAATCCCTCGTACTCTAGCTAAGAATATCACCACCGAGCCCTGCACTGACTGGCGAATCGCTAACACGCGTAGGAGTTGAGACATGAGTTATTGCCGAAACATCCACACAAGTTTCTAGCGTGCTTCTGTTGCCGTGCAACTGCTGACGTCAGGCCCCTTGCTGTCAGACGATATTCCCCTGGAAACTGTGGAGAGCATCTCAATTTGGGTATGGACCTGAGAGAGAGAGACAGGCTTTCCTGTTACTGTATCGCGGTAGTGCCATGGCCTTATTTAGAGAATGCTGCTGATATTTTTTATTTTTTCCCTTGTAAAAGGTTTTTTTTCCTGTTTTTTTCTCCTTATACAGGCGCCATTTATGTTGTGCAATAAATATTAAGTTAAAATATTAAGCTGTGGTTAAATGTTGGGTATATGACAAGCGATACAGCTCTGAATCAAGCTGTCATGATATTTGTCAAAAAATGTTTTTATGAATTAACTTAAATGCATTCTCGCAATGAAGATTCATTGTTATTTATCATCGAATTTATTGGACAATTTACGAAAGAGGCATTTGATCTGATAATAAATTTTAAACTACTTTTATCTACTCCAAAATAAATTTCCTGACTAAAGATGGCGTTGCTTCAAAAATTTTACTATTAAATTTATGTTACATAGTCTTATGGTACTAACACGTTTTATCTTTTACAATATTAAAAAAATTTATATATAGTAACAACCCAAAGATTGCTTACTATTTAGAAATTACATCTTTGATATTCCATAAGACTTTGTAAAATAAATTTTTAAAGTGTATCAAGGACTTTTAGGACATTTCATGTCATTTTTTTCTCATGAACCGTTAGGTATATCAATAAAAAAATTTTCAAACCATTGATAAAAAAAAATTCCACTTCCCCAGCATAATACATGAGTAAGAGTAACAAAAAAATGGGGGTAATTCTTCGCCATAGAGCAATTAAAGCTTATTCGCCCGTTTTGAGATCATGAATAATTGATATCTTCCAGAAACGCACACAAAATCGAGAGACGGTCTACCCTAATGTCTTCTCCTCTCCAAGCAGCTAAGTGATATCGATTTCAACTTTTTGGAAGAAGGAAGAAAGAAAGCCAGTTCCCTCTCGCTTGGCGAATATTGTTATTATTTTTCCTGGCGAATTTCTCGTTCTCCTAATGCGGGAACGCATTAAGGACACAACGATTCCTTAATTTTATTTTCTTGTTCCAACAAGAACAGATTCTTTGTTGGCGGTGTTTTAAAGACAGCTTGTTTTAGATGGGTCGAAGTTTATTTTGAAACCGATGGTGGTGGTGTGTGGTGTGGTGGGGGTGGGGCTGGTGGAATAGAGAATTTGCTCACTTTTCTCTCTTTCTTATCTTGCGACATTCTTAAGTTTTAATGATTGAGGTTTGGTTTTGAGAGCTGGGAATTTTTGAGTTATGGTGTTTTTTATCGCTTTGAGTTTGTTAAGAATTTTTAAATATGTAGCAAATATATTTTGTAAAGGATAAAGAGCGTATATGGAGTACATTTGAGATTCAAAATATTATTGAGTATTTTAGCTCAACCACATTTTTGTTTTTCTTTCTTTCAGAAATGTTGTTTTAAGTGTGCTAGTTTCACAAAAAAATTAAAAAAAATTGCTACCATTTTGGCTATATTAAGCTGAAATAATGGTTATATGTATTTAATAAACAATTATATTTCTCCTTAAGTATTTATTTTGTAATTAAGTTCTATTTTTTTATGTATATTATGGTAATTTTTTTCAGTACTATTGTTTTAATTATTATACTCTAGAATTTATTACTGCATATAATTAAAAAATTATGATAATCCGTATTAGAAGATATTTAATTATATATATTATTTTTTTTCTTATTTGGCGCAACGGTTCTGTAGTACGGTGGGCCAAGGCCATCTGCTTACTGTCAGATTTCGAGTTATGAGATATTTTCTTTTTACGGGGTACGTTTGCCAGCCCTACGGCCAACAATCAAACTAGACCGGGATCTACGACGTCAAATGGATTCCGAACCATTACAAACCAAATATCCATAACACTGTTTGGAACCGAACCTTATGGCTTTGAGAGCCAGAGCGCTAGGCACTCAGCCATCACTAGGCACTCAGCTCAGGCCATCATCGCCCTAATAATAATAATAATAATAATAATAATAATAATAATAATAATAATAATAAATTTGACTTAGGAGTTTTTCTTTAAAAACATTTTTTTTTTTTTTTTTTTTTGCCTCATTTTTTTTTATTAAAAAGGTGATGATTATATATTCTCAACGTTAGAAAATTCGTTTATCGTATACAGCAATTCATTTTGGCACATAACAGATATTTGAATGTTTTATATTTCAATACAGCGATTTCAAACAATTTAACTTTAACAACATGTTAATATTCTAGAAGTATAAATTTTTTTCATAAAAAAAAATTGTTTTATTTTATCATATAATTACTTTGGAAAATGAGTAAATTTGTAATATTTTCCTCTTTTTCTAAAAATTTAAATCCTGTATTATATATCTGTTAGAAAATTGAAAAATCAACATGTAATGAAAATTTTAGTTTTATATAAAATAAAAAAAGTTAAAAACATGTAGATTAATTTTATTCGTTTACTATAATTTTTAATCACAGTAATTATTTCTAAGCAGATTTTAATTTGCGGGGATTAGCTATGCCAAACCTTTATTATGAACATAACAGATAACCTAAATTGAATAACATGAAATTTTTTTGTTATTATGATTTATTAATCCCTGTTATATATAATTTTTCGATGTGTAACAGAATCTATACAAATATTAAAAAAATAACTTTCGCAAAAAAAGGAAAAGTTTTTTATGAAGCCTAATGCAAAATATTTCATCAAAAAGATAAAATTAACGTAAAACTGCAATGGGTTCATTTAAAAATATTAGATAAATGACATTTTAAAAAATAATGGAAAATCTACATTTTTTTTGTTAATAAAATAAAACATCTCCAATTTGAGCCTACGATTTTAAAACGTCATTTTCTAAAACTTAGTATTTATAAAAGACTACTGATAATAATACTGGTTAAAAGAGATTCTTTGAAAACTATATTAAAAAAAAATCTGACACTCAACATCACAGAAAGAGAGAGAGAGAGAGAAAGAATATAATTTATTTCAATCCACGTACCAACCCTTAATAGAAAGTTCGTAATTGCAAGCACTAACTCGTGATATAGCAAATTGAAAATCCTTTCTCCCTTTAAGGGGAAAAATTGAAAAGATTCCCTTTTTTACAAAGGAAATCCCCAAACTTCATCATCCGAATCATTTCCATCCCTATTCATTGAGTTTTCGGAGCGTTTTCACTTTGAATAGCCCGTTTCTACTTTACAGTGAAAAAGAATACAGAAGTATAATATAGTACAAAGAAATTTTTTTTTTTAGTAAACTCTTAAAAGTTTTCCGTATGCTTTTTTTTTATTTGTTTCAGAACTACATTTTAAATTAAATAGGGATTAGTTTAAAATTTTTGTCTTAGTATTAATGAAAATATTATTATGATCATTAATTAAAATATCTGTAAAATGATGTAAATATCTTTTTATAGTGCAAAATACAGATAGTATTGCAATCTGTGTTATTTATATTTTAAATAATAGAAAGATATTTATATCATTATATAGATATTTTAATTAATGATCATAATAATATTTTTATTAATATTAAGACAAAAAATTAACTTTACAAACTACAAGAAAAAAAATGCACATTGCAAAAGTGATAAAGAAAATTAAATTTCAACTTTCTTAATAATAATAATAACAAATTTGGAAATTTATAAATTTTATAATATGTATTTTTTGTTTAAATTATTTATTTTTCTGAGTTATAAGATTTTATTATTATTAATAACGCATAAAATTATGATGAGAAGTAAATTTGCCTGAAAAATAAAGTTATAAAATAAGTAAGATGCCATTTTAAAAAATTTCTATTTCAACTGGAAAATTCAAAATTTACATAATATTTCTTTTGCTAAAGACAACGTTTTATATCTGATTTTAACACTGTATTTGATAATAGAGCATAAGTATTTTTATTTTTATAATTTTTGCTACTTCTTTTATCTAATTTTGTAACCGTGTTACCTCCTACACACTGACAAGAGCTCCCCTGTGGCGTTCATTAAAAATGATCAGTTGGACAGACTCTCCCCCGGAGAGGACGTATATTTCTCACATCCTGTGCGTAGCTGAGTAACGGGGTAACGGGTCTTCGGTTTAGGAGTGGAATTCTTATACGAATCTATAATTATATGTCTTTAAATGTGTTAAATATTGTATGTCTCTAATTGCAGTGTGGTGTTTGAGCGTGTGTCAAAAAGCTATGAGTTCTCCAGCCTATGTCTCTATGTCCCACCCAGTTTCAAACTGGTTACCCAACCTGCACACTACACATTGAAAATGATTTTTATTTTACATCTAAGCAAAATTGTATAAAAAATATGTTAACAATTATTTTAAAATAGCCAAAACAATAGAATTAAATTAAAGTGGAAATCTGTAAGAATTTATTTCAAATAAAAGCCTAGTGTAAATAATACTCAATACCAACACAATTACCCTAAAACTTACATAGAAAATCTCTCCAACACTGTTGAAAGTATATATACAAAATATTTAATACATTTATCCATGAAGTTTTTGTTTTTCAAAGTTTATTTATTCCTTTTTTTCATTTTGTTATTCACATATGTTTGATGCTGATATTTCCGTCAAACATAAATATAGCTGTTCTTATTACTGAAAAAGTTATCTTTTTTCTCGTGCAAAAGCTAAAACAACCTCCAGAAATTGTATTCTTTACTGGCTGGGAAAAAAGATAAATTTGACGTTGGTGTTTTTAGAGCTACGCATGCTACAGTTTTCTGCTTATTATCAAACATTTTTACTTTTTAAAATACATGAAAAATCTAGAATATGTAAGAAATTCCGAAGTTTATATTTTTATGAAGAGTATAAATTTATCAAATAAGTTTAAAAAGAAGTAGTTCTCTCTAAATATAAGAGAATTACTCTTTTTTTTATTTTCTGAATGCAGTATTTCAATGAGATGTTTTTTCTCGATTTTGAAGACTATATTGCTTTTCTTAACATAAAATAACTGCAGATAAGGACTTAATCGTAATGTATTTGATCATTTTTGTTTTAATCGGTAAATTTCTTTTAAAAGTTAGGTTTAAGTGCTAAAAAGGAAGAAAAATGCGTTTATTTTATAAATCACTTACTCTTATATCAACATTTCATAAACTGTTTTAACAAATCTATAATATTTATATTTTTATTACCTTGATATTCGAATAATCTATAAGATTCAATTAAGTTACATTAGTGATTAAAATCAAAGAAATTTCTTGGAAAATTTGTGTGTAGGTGTAGACGTGTATAACCTTATTATTTTTTAAATAAATCTTTTGAATTGTGTACCGCTAAAAACAATAATGTATATCCTAGAGAGCAATATTTATTCCATAAAAAGTTGCAGCTGTAAACTATAGCAACTAAATTGCTTGCGATTCCAGGTGCTATTTGCCTCTAAACCAGTAAAATTATGGCATATTTAGCGTTACTCAGAATGTGACGACTGCGGTGAAGCAGGGATGCTTGCTTCCATTCTTTTTTCTCTCTGCTTTTCTTTCCTTTTCATAGTCGATACTACGGACTTCATTGCTTCATACCAGATTGCTACTACTCATTATCATCACGCGTTTTGCATTTTCTTGCCGTTGTTTCTCTCGCTGTTCTTATTATTTATATCTGTTTCAATAGTGGTTCTCACGTAAATAATGCTATTTATTTCTTGTTAATTTTTTTCTTAGAATAATTCTGATTTAAATAACAAGTTAGATTTTAGTGATGATATGTTTGGACTCACTAACAATATTAATTCTCTGAACTACGTGTTTTCCATGCGTGGCAACCCACATCTAAGGAAATGAGGATCTTGGGGATTGAGTGCAGCTAGAATTGCGGTATGGGCAACACATCTCCTTGGCCTCAGCTTCTGATAGACGGGAGGTACATTTCGTTTCCGGATATATAATCGATTGCCAGTTATCAACTTTTTGTGGTTGAAATTTCTCGAGATTCAAGCAATGGTTTACTGTCACGACATCTCACTAAGAATGGAGGTCGTCTAAGAGGATGATCTTGACCGTATAAATCCTTACCAGCTTCATTGCAGTAATCTGATTTCCGTCGTTGAGTTCCATAGTGGGCGTTGTGGTATCATCCCAAAATGTTTTTTTCCGTTTTATGTGTACTCAAACTAATATTTCTTGCCCTTGCGAAGGTCTTAATTCACTTAATCTATAAATTTCTTTTCAAATTTCTGTTTAAGTACTAAAAAGGGAGAAAAATGCATATTTATTTCATAAGTCACTTACTCTTAAATCAACATTTCGTAAACTGACTTAGTAAATGTGTAATATTAAAATGTTTTTTTCATCTTTTTATTCGAATAGTTTATTCAAGATTCACTTAACTAGCATCAATTAATTAAACTTACATTGGTGATTAAAATCAAAGCAATTTCAAGGAAAATTTTGTAGATTTAGACATGTATAACTTTATTATTTTAAAAATAAATCCTTTGAATTGTGTGCCACTAAAAACATGGAGAATTATAATTATTCCATAGAAAGCTATAGCTGTAAACTATAGCAATTAAACTGTTTTCGATTGCCTCTAGAGAAGCAGAGATATGACAGATTTAGCGTTACTCAGGGTGTCAATCTTGGAATCCCGACTCCGTGTTCTCCCAGGGATTTTAGCCTTCATTCTTTTTTCTCTGTACTTTTCTTTCCCTTTCATAGTCGATACTACAGACTTCATTGCTTTCATACCAGATTGATACGACTCATTATCATGCTTTGCGTTTTCCTGTTATTTTAGGTCATTATTTCTGGTCATTATTTTGCAGTAAAATTCATTTATCTTATGTTTCTACACTGCTGCTTAATTGCAAGTGTATGATTAAATATTTGCATAAAATATATTACTTGATATTCATTGATTTTTATTTATTTGTTTTGTTTGTGAAAAGAAAAGAAAAACTAAAAAAATGAAAAAACAAAACAGCAAAGAGAAAGTAACTCGAAGTAATTATCTTCATACAGTTCCTGTGTGAAGTACATAAAAAAGAAATCAAGTGATATCAAAATTAATTCGATGCTTCAAAAATTTCCAATAAAAATTTTGATAATAATAATTACGCTTTCAGGGACTGAAGGGCCGAGTAGCTAGCGCTCTGGCCCTCGGTACCATAGGTTTTGGGTTCGAGTCCCGATGGTGCCATGGAAGTTTGTAGTGGTTCGGAATCCCCTTTAAATCGTAGGTCCCGATCTAGCATGAGAGTTGCGGGGGTATTGTTACTCCGCGTCCGTAGCTTATCTTCAAGCTACACGCACCTACTGGGTAGTGCTAAGTGAGTAACGTCTGTGCAGCGCTTGCCTTAAGGCATCAAAAACAACTGTCTAAGTGTTTGCCAGCTGCATTAGAAAAAAAAATTATTATTCTTTCAGAATAGGAAAGAGGAGAAATTATCATTTTGGGAGTAGAGAAGTTACCTCGTTAGAAACGTTCGTAGATGTCTTTTCCTACAAAAAAGTAGTAGAAAGAAATTAGTAACTACTTATTAATTATAATTAATGTCACTAAGAAAAATTTAAATAAATGAAAATATTTTATAAACCAAATGCACAATGTACATGGGAATTGGAAAACATTGAAGAACTAGCTCTGTAAATGAAAAATTGCAGCCAATCATAGTTTTCCGTACTTAAATAAAAATGTCGTGTGTTCATTTTGTCTCACTCCGGATCAGAATCTATATACTTGCGGTTTTACGGTGAAAAAGTAAAATTGTATATTCAAGAAGATCAAGGTTTTATGACTCTGGAACACGGATTCACAAGAGTTTTGAAGACCTTGATGCACGCGTGCCTTGGGCTGCACATGTCTCATGTGCATTGGCTGAGGGCCACACGCACACACACACACAAAACCATTGAAAATTATCCAACATATATATGTCATTATGTATAATAAAAATAAATAGCTAAAAAAAGCAAATATGATGTTACTGCATTAATATGAATTTGATGTATGATATTATATAAATTTTGTTTGTTATTTGGTTAAAAATATAAAATAATACAATAAATTGTCTTTCTCGTACGAGTCGTAACTTGGAAACTGAATATAAGCATTCAACATTCCTCGGCTAGCTCAAATTTCTTTTTTACATCGAGAGAAGATTACAAAATTTCATTTTTTTTTTCAATAGGTACGCTGGATATTGAATGAAGACTCTTGTAAGAAGACTGAAGTTCATTTAACTAATATACACTCAAGAGCCAAAACATTATGACCACCTGACAATAACGAGTTGGCCCACCTTTGGCGCGCAGCACAGATTCAACACGCCTTGGCATGGATTAATACCACCACTTAATACCAGTTAAATACCACTTCCACCTGATCACGTGCCTTCTACGTCATCCAGGCGAGTTCACTGCAAAATGTAGGGGTGGGCATACTGTTTTGGCTCTTGAGTGTATTTCATCAAAATCGGAAAATGTTCCAGATAAAATTATCAATTATATTATTTAAGATAAATGTACATGTAATGAGGCGGCCTATCTTGCGAAACGGTCTGTTCATTCCTGCTCTGGAAGATGAAACCTGAATTTGACACTGATGACAGATGGCATTGAGAACAATTAACATAAAGGTATCTATGCGGTAATATAACGTATCGGAGAACTTTTAAGGGCTGACCCCTTAGGGGTCTTATTGGTCTCCCTACCCCCTGAAGGGTCTTATTGGCACTAGGAGAAAACTTTTTTCAGAGAAATATCAGTCAGACATTCTAATTGTCTATGGTAAACGCTCTGTGAAGATCGCCTTGTTTTTCAAAGTAATGATTATTGCACATACCACCAATAGAAATAAAATACTCTTTTTGTTACACGCTGTCTGATGGCCAATTGGCTAGCGCTCTGGCCTTTGGTAACACAGGCTTCAAATTCGAATCCTGGCTGGCATGGATGTTTTTTAGTGATTCGGAATTCACGTTAAACTTTAGGTCTGGTCTTTTAGCCAAAAATTGGAAAAAAAGTGCCATGGCGCGACAAGCCAAGCCATACTTCTTGTTTCATTCCGTATAGTCAACGAGTGGGACGAACATAATTAATTCAAAACATTGTGCAAAATTCTTAGACATTGATATCCCCTATGGTAAACTACTCAGATTAATTAGTAAAAAATTTTCAATTAAGATATGCTCCATTTAAAAATTTAAAAAAAATTGTTTTGTTTATGGATTGTTATTTGGTTTGTGCCTAAATTGTTTTGTTTCTGGATTGGAACAAATTAACAGTTTTCTCTCGGATATATTACAGAAAATACAATTTCGCAGAAAATAATATTTTGAGATATGAATTAAAGTTGCGAAATAATAAATTTTTTTAAATCTTATTAGTACATATTAGTAGGTATCGTCTGAACTATACATTTTTTACTTTCTTCGGGCAGTTAAAAACGAATGCATCTATTTGCAGTTTGTCCACGTTCGCCATCTCCCATCCATATCGTTCAACGAAATAAAAATCGCACTTCAGAGTTCTGGGAATCGTCCATTTCAGTTTTAGGTATCTCCGCTTCAGACACCTTGTCCACTTTGCGCAGATTAGAGTCGTAATTTAGGGGCTTACTTTAATGGCGGGCCGCCAAAGAAAGTTGTTGTGCGGATGGCGATATAAAATCTTTTTACTACTCTACAGTACAACCCATTATTTTGCATTTGTCTCGTAACGTTTATACGTGCTGAGAACTTAACAACGCGGCTTTTTATAATTGCTGAGTGTAAAAATAACGATAAAATAAATCTGTATTAAATTGGGACTTTTTAAAAAAAAAACTTACTACAGTGTCTTTCATTTTAAATAGTTAAGATACTCATATTGTCGTGGTTTCCATTACAATATTGCAAGTAATCTTCTTATGATATTCTCCCAACATAGACATAAGTAAAATGTCAAAATGAATTATTTTTAATATAAGGAACTCTTTATAGTCACAAATTAGTAATTAATAGAAGGTAGTTATAACAAGAAGTTGAGACTACTTGAAAATACTGTGTTGAAACACTTAATGCTTTCCTATATTTTAAATTTAGGTTAACTTTCATTTTTTTTTTAATTTCTAGTTTTTAAATTAAGAACTTTAATTTTTGTTTATATCACAAAGATTTGGTTTGTCGCTCTACGGTCAATTTCTGCACACTTTGGGGTAATTAGACCGGGACCTACAGTTTAAAGTGGATTCCGAACTACTCACAAACATTCATGCTACCGTCAAAATTCGAACTTGAAGACTGTTGTACTAAAGGCCAGAGCGCTAACCAATTGTCCGTCAGGCCACTTTTATATTAGAAAGAAGTATAATAAAATACCTTCTTCTTCGTTGGCACAACAGCCGCTTTGTGGACCAAGGCAGTCTGCCTACTGATAGATTTCGAAACATGAGATGTTTTTCTTCTCACAGGGTGGGCTTATCCGCAATACGCCCAACGCTCTACAGTCATATTAGATAGGGACTTACAGTTTAAAATAGCAAAAATGCTGTTTGGAAAGTATGCTATTTGCCTCAAAATGCTGTTTGGAAAGTAAACATTAGGAATTTGAAAATATATACACCATATTTTTTTATAAAATTTATAAGACAAAAAACATATAAATCATTTACATTGTTTGAAAAGACCAATTTAAAATATATTAATTTGAAAATATAAATATATATACGAGGACAATAATAAATATGTATTATTTTCTAAATTATTATTTAACACTTTTCACTTACAATGTTTTTTTTCCTTAAACTCTCCACTGTAACTCAGTGCTAATGTATACAGCTTGCGTTTAGAAAGATTCATATTTAAATGCAGTCACTATTCGAGTCAATTGCAGTCCTTACGTCCGAAAACAAGAAGATTGTGAAAATTTGAAAGCACGTGCAAACATCCGGCGTCGAAAATGAAGTTGCCTGCTAGGAGTTTTCCGCAATTTTACCCCATAGAGCACGATAGTCTAAAATCCGCATCTATACAAGTCCAAAATCATCCAAGTCAAAGCCTTTTCGTTGTCGTCATCAAATTGGTTGTTTATAATGATGGTAATCAAAGTATCATCAATACAAGAACAAAAATTATCTTAGTAAAGTGCATCACATTGCTTCTTCTCTGCGGTACATAAAATAACTCGGGGCACGATGACCGAGAGTTTGGCACTCGGTGCCCTGGGTTTCGAATTCGAATTCCAAATGTTTGTAGTGGTTCGGAATCCATTTTAAACCGTAGGCTACAATCTAATATGACCCTAGAGTTTTGGGCGTAGGGCTAACAACCCTATCCCGTAAAAAGAAAACTTCTACTGTCCCGAAATCTGTGAGTAGGCAGACGGTCTTGGCCCGCCAAAGGACTGTTGCCCAATGCAGAAGAAGACATATAATAGCTCCTTTTATACAGAACTGTTAAATATATACACAATAATGTATTTGAAAAGGACTGAAAAGTGATGTAAAATTTTATGGTGCATCTAAAAAATATGAAAAAACTGGAGCATGACCTATGAACCTTTGGCTAGCCTGCTCTAAGCAATTTTAAATTAAAATCTTTTCATTTATGTATATTATTAAAAAATTCAAAGCTTCTTTAAAAACACTTTTCTGCTTAAAATTAAAACTAGAATAATCTGAAGAATAGGAGAGGAAAGTAAAATGCAGTGGCACTCTATGTGTGATTCTAAAGTAGAGATATCTATGATTAATTGAAGTGCCGGAAAATACTGATAAATGGAAAAATAAACGACGGCGCGTTTTTCTGTTTCTTACTGCAGGCCCATGTAAACTAAAAATTTCCCTCCGACAGTACTGCTAGAGCTCATCGAATTGGAGCAAAATGGAAACTTCCAGAAACTGAAGAATAATTACTCACCGGGGAATTATATGACGTCAATCGCCTTTTTTCTTTTTCTTTTCTTTTTAGTTTGATATTTTACTGTGTTTATGAGGCTGACTTGGAATTCTTTAACACTATTTTTTTGTTTTATATAACGACTCATAGAACACTGGGTTGGAAAATTATGATTCTTTTTTATTGGAAAGAAATTTTTTTTATTTTATGTAAACTTATCTTTTTCTATCCTGTAGGTGTAAATAAAAAATGCGACAATACAGGCAAAAACTGCGTTGGTGGAAGCCAAACCAAAACTGCTATTGGTGGAAATTAATAATGCGTCACACGCAACAAAAACTGGGTTTTTTATTATATATATATTTTTTTATCATTTATATATATTAATAATGTAATATATAAAAAAAATTCAGAATTTTTTGTGGGATAAACTGATTTAATAGGCGCCTGATGGCTGAGTGACTTGCTCTCTGGCACTCGGTGCCACATGTTTCGGGTTCGAGCAGCGACGGGGCCATGGATGTTTGTAGTGGTTCAGAATCCATTTTAAGCCACAGGTCCCGGTCTTATATGTCTGCAGAGTGTAGCAGAACCTAGTCAGACTTCTCGCCTACATCATTCCCAAACTGTAAGGGGCAACTCAGCTCTAGGCAGAGTGATGTGGTGGGGTGTAGTAATAGTAGTAGTGGTAGCATAGGTTTCAGGTTCGAATCCTGGTAATGACATGTACATTTGTTAGTGGTTCGAACTCTACGTTTAACTGTAGCTCACTGTCTAACTATCCCAAAGTGGGAAAAAATGACTGTAGAGTGACAAATAAAACATTTGTTTAGAAATCAGCCAGTAGGCACGCGGCCTTGGCCCACCAAAGGGCTGTGGCGCCAATAAAGAAGAAGATATTTAATAACTCTTTTTATGCGCAACTTTTAACTATATACAACGTATGTAATGTATTTTAAAAGGTCGGAAAATGATATAAAATTTTATGCCATATTTTGGTTGAAAACATGAAAAAAACTGTAGCATGACCAATGATATAAAATTGAAATAAAATATTGATATAAATGAATTTAAAATATTTTTATTTATGTATATTATTAAAAAAATTAAAGCTTCTTTAAAAACTCTTTCTTCTTAAAAATAAACTAGAATAATCTCAAGAATAGTAGAGAAAAGCGAAATGCAGTGGCACTCTATGCGTAATTCTAAAGTAGAGAGAGATCTATGATTAATTGAGGTGCCGGAAAATACTCATAAATGGAAAAATAAACGACGGCGAAAGTTTTTCTGTTTCTTACTACAGGCTCATGTAAACTAAGAATTTCCCTCCGACAGTACTGCTAGAGCTCATCGAATTGGAGCAAAATGGAAACTTCCAGAAACTGAAGAATAATTACTCACCGGGGAATTATATGACGTCAATCGCCTTTTTTTCTTTCTTTTATTTTTAGTCTGATATTTTACTGTGTTTATGAGGCTGACTTGGAATTCTCTAACATTTTTGTTCGTTTTATATAACGACTTATAGAACATTGGGTTTGACTCTTATGAAAATTATGATTCTCTTTTTGTTGGGAAGTCAATTTTTATATTTTATTTAAACTAACAATTTCGGTCCTATTGATGTAAATCAATGATGCGACACACGCACACAAAAACTGGTATTTTCATTATATATATTTTTTTTATCATTTATATATGTTAATAATATAATATATATAAAAAATCAGAATTATTTGTGGGATAAACTAATTTAATGACGGCCTGATGGCTGAGTGACTAGCTCTCTGGCGCTCAGTGCCGTGTTTCGGGTTCGAGTCGCGGCGGTGCCATGGATGTTTGTAGTGGTTCGGAATCCACTTTAAGTCATAGGTCCCGGTCTTATATATCTATAGAACGTCACAGAACCTAGTCAGACTTCTCACCCACTTCATTCCCAAACTGGATAGGGGCAACTCAGTTGTGGTACCACAGGCTTCAGGTACGAATCTTGGTGATGGCAGGAATATTAGTTAATGGTTCGGACTGTACGTTTAACTGTAGGTCACTGTCTAACTATCCCAAAGTGGGATGAAATGACTATAGAGCGACAAATCAAACCACATTTGTTTAGAAATGTGGCAGTAGAGCTGTTGTTAAAGAGCTGTTGCGCCAATAAAGAAGAAGATATATAATAACTCCTTTTATGCACAATTGTTAAATATATACATTGTAATGTATTTCAAAAGACCGGAAATATGACGTAAAATTTTACGGCATATCTTGACTAAAAAACATTAAAAAAAAAAAACTGGAGCCCTACCCATGAACTACCCATAACATTTGACTGCAATGCTATAAGCTATTTGAATTTTAAATCTTTGCATTTATATATATTATTAAAAAAAAACCTTACTTAAAAACACTTTCTACTTAAAATTAAACTAGAATAATCTCAAGAACAGTAGAGAAAAGTACAACACAGTTGCACTGTGTGTGATTCTAAAGTAGAGAGAGATCTATGATTAATTGAAGTGCCGGAAAATACTGATAAATGGAAAAATAAACGACGGCGCAAGTTTTTCTGTTTCTTACTGCAGGCTCATGTAAACTAAGAATTTTCCTTCGACAGTAACGCTAGAGCTCGTCGAATTGGAGCAAAATGGAAACTTCCAGAAACTGAAGAATAATTACTCACCGGGAACTTATATGACGTCAATCGCCTTTTTTCTTTCCGTTTATTTTTAGTTTGATATTTTACCGTGTTTATGAGACTGACTTGGAATTCTTCAACACTATTTTTGTTCGTTTTATATAACGACTTATAGACACTGGGTTTGACTCTGATGAACATTATGAATCTCTTTTTTTTATTGGGAAGTAAATTTTTATATTATATTTGAACTAGTAATTTCTGTCCTATTTTAATAATGCGACACACGCACACAAAAACTGAGTTTTTTTATTATATATTTTTTATCAATTTAATATGTTAAAAATATAATACACATAAAAAAAATCAGAATTTTACTTGTGTTAAGTTGACTTAGGTGTTTAGTATTTGGTTTAATTTTTAATATTCATGCCTGAAAATGCTTGCTTATTAATATATGTGTGTGTATGTGTCTAAGCCTTAGTGTCCTACAGTGTGGGACGGACATTCCATGAATAGTTTACTCATGGATAGAAGGAAATAAACAGCGTCTGTTGTGATGGAGCACCGTTAGGTAGAAGTCTGACTTGGCCATGTGTTGCTGAAGAAAGAAGGCTGTGCCTTCCGAGAGGACTTTTATGGGAATTGCTTCACATTTGCGTATTTTATTGGAGAAAACCCGAAAAACTTACACCAGGTAGTCTGATTAACAAGGCAAGAAGCTGAGCATCACAAAAGCCATAGGGTCTCCCCACTTTTTTCAAACAGTATTTACAATAATGCAGCCAGCAGATTGAACTTCAGCCCTAATGCTCACTACTGAGTCACGAGTCGGGAATTAATATATGTTGGTACAAATAGACTTTCTGCATTTTAATGCATTATCTAATATGAATAACAGCGAATTTTTACATACATCTTTGAAATTTGCATTTTATTAGCAATCTCATAAATATATAAGATATTATTTTTAATACTTATTTCCTGGAAGTCAAGAGAGTTGAGAGAGTCTTGTGTTTATATTTACAGTATAAATATAGTTTATATATAGTTATATACAGTTTATATATAGTATTCGTATAACTTAATATAATAAAATAGAAAACATTAATTGAAATAATTGTTTTAAAATGTTTACTTTTTAATAAATTAGAATCAGCACAGTACAGATTAGAGCCGGGTATGCGTGTGGTGTTGATTCAGTGTTGTTCATGGATAGAAACTAAATTTTTTTTTTATGTTTATTTATTAATAATTAAATTTTATTAATGTAGATTGGGCCACTTGGAAAAATCGCAGCCGAAACCCCAATTTCTGTAGGGTTACACCGGTTTCAACTGATGCATTCCGGCCGAACCTACAGTTTTGTTAGACTTCCCTACCAGTCTAAACAAAGCTGAACTTATGAAGTTGGTGTCTAGGGGTGTTTGACATGTAAAACTCAGTAACGGGACGTTACTTTAAATGAAGCCATTTGTTATGATATTTACATTAACAATTAATTAAAGGAAGGCAGCACCGTCCATTCTCTCGCTGCTTGACACAGCGTCACATCCGTTCTTCTTCCAACTAGCGTCTCTCCTTTTTTCTTCATCTACTTGCCCCTTCTCGTGGGGTCAGAGTTTAAAGTTCAATACACCCCCACGTTGTAAACAGCTCTGTCAAAGAGAAGGGACCGTAAGGTGTCGCTATCTGGTGATTACCAGACAAATAAATCCCACATTAATATAATTATTATTATTTTTTATTTATATTTATTTAAAAGTATTTCATGCGTATCTGCCATATTTATTAAAATTTCAAAGACAGCACTGCCCAACTGCAATACATAACACAGAAAACTAAATTATATAACAAATATTTGCAAAATCTTCTTAAAAGCAAGCTCTTTGAAAGGTGTTTGTACCTTCCTTACTGATTGGAACCCTTCACTCGTCTATCCACTCCCTTTTTTCTCCCCTCCCCCCCTCTCTCTCCAATCCTCGGTTACAAAGTCGAACAGGGGAAAAAAAGTGCAAAGACCAAGGTCTAACGTAGGAGTCCATTCATTCTTGAAGGTAATATCTATCAACCTTGAACTCTTCCTCATTTGCTATATAGTTTATTTCGGGAAGGCATGGTGGATCCCTACTAGCTCACTTTCCCTTTTTTAACTTTTCATCAATATCTGAAGGTATTTATAAAGTAATACAACAGGTAATTTTGTAAAAAAATGAAATTGATTTATATTGAGTAAGGGTGTTAGAAAAGCAGTCTGTCTTGGTCTGTGCATCTCTGTTGTAAACAAATACATTTTCCTTCAAGTATGGATTGACCCCTACGTTAAACCTTTCACTTTGTTTTCACCCCGTTTGATTTTGGAACCGATGAATGGAGAGAGAGGGAGAAAAAAAGGGAGTGGACAGTCGAGTGAAGAGTTCAGTCAGTAAGGAAGGTACAAAGACCTTTAAAAGAAATTGCTTTTAAAGATGATTTTGTTTTCTGTGTTAGGTATTGCCGTTGTGCATTCCGCTCACTTAACTGTAACTAATACAAGACAGTCAATTTGAGAAACCAATTTGTTGGATATTGTTGCTGATTGCAGTTTTTCCGTGTCTTACCATAACACGCCTAAATGGGGAACTTTTATCTCTATTATTCGCAGATATTTCTCCAGAAAAGCATTATTTTCCAATTATGGATGAAGAACAGCAATCTTCTTAATCCATTCCATGAATCTCTATGGTGCACGCCTGAGTAATGTCAATTCTGCTACAAAATCGCATTTTTTTTAGTTCCGAATTAATCTGAATTTACTTGCCAAAAAATGAGGAAAAATTAGATTTTTACCAGACATTCACTTAATTGTCTAATGGTAAAATAACGGTCTGATTGTAAGTTAATTGTCTTAAAGTAAGGTAGAGGCCTAATTGGGAACGGCTAATTTTAGTGTAACGGTGTTGAAGATAATGATGCCAGGATGGCCACAATCTGCTGTGATAAACAACAATAGAATGTTTTCGAGAAATGGAATTTTACTGAAGGAGAGTTAAAAAGTTAAAGAGAGTTAAGGCAGAGATTTTAAAGAACAGTATGAAAAATTCATAGAACATTAAAGAGAATTATAACCAAATTACATTTTCATTTCAGAACAAAAATGTAAATAAGTCATTCTGTTAAAAAATCAAATACATATTATTTGCATAAGAATTTCAGCATAGATGTAAAAATTTCCGAAATTACTTCTTGGATTATTAATAACAAGGAATATTGAAAAATATATAATAATAACTTTTTTTTCTTCTTTGGAATTATGTAATTGTAAATAGTAAATGTTAACGCATATAAATGATAACGCCATTAGAAAACATTTTATTCATTAAAAATATTTTATTCACTTGGAATATAAGTTTTTGAATGTTTATGTTTGGTTTGTATTGAATGTTATATTTGGTTTTTTGTTTGAATGAAGTATAAGTTTGAATATGAGTTTAAAATAAAAAATTTTTAAACTGAAAGGAGTACAATAATAACCCTTTAATAATAATCCAGGCACTTTGAATGCATAGAAAATTCATAATTTAAAATAATATGGCTCATGCAATATAATATAAATGAGGCCTAGTATAACTCAAATCAAAAGGTGAGGTATAAGAATGAAAAATTTCTATTTATATAAGGCAATAGATTGATCTGTCTGAATGACTATATTTCAGAAATAAAAAAGTACAATACTAAGTCTATTTTTTCTTTTAATTTATTATATTATTGATGCATGGAAAAATAGTAGGAGAAAATTCTTTTTATATTTCTGCAAAATAAACACCTTACTTTTTTTATTGTTAAAAAAGAGTTACGAAACAAAATAAAGTTATAAATGTGTTTTTATTCACATTCCTATTCACCTTTTAATAAAAAGTTAAATTTTTCCAGAATAATAAATCCTGTCTATCACCATATTGATACTTCGCCCATGATGACATTATCGCTTACGTTCATTGTTTTTATTTTTAATCACTATTGTACTGTTGTAATTGGACAACCTAATTGTAACTGTGTGTGGTTGGGTTGAGATATTGAAGGCACAGGTTTCAGAACTCCCAGATTTATTTACACACGCTTAAGCAAATTTGAGATATTCTATATTTAACCCATTTAAAAACAGATAAGAATAGATTCGTGGAAGGATTCCACTTCTAAGTCGAAAACCCGATACTCGGTTACGCTCAGGGTGATTGAAATATACTTCCTCTCTGGGTGAGAGTCTGTAGGTGAACTAATTATTATTATTTTTATTTTTTTATTTTTATTGTTATTTTTTTTGTCGTAAAAAAAACAATAAAAATCCTACTATTTGACACTTCTGAAATTAACAAATTGTTTTTCTCTTGTATGATAAACATTAAATCTTTTTAAATCTTACCCCTTTCAATTTGCATTTTTTAACACATTTGAAAGTTTCTTTATCGTATAACATGAATGCGTTAAATTATTCTTAATCTAAGTCGAGTTATCAGTTTTTATATTCTTACACATTCAGGCCGAGTCATCAATATGTGGCAGACGAAAAAAGTGAAACCGCCTTATCTCCACTTCCCCCTCCAAAACATCACATTTTTATTGTGCTTTTTAGCAAAGCATCAAGTCGTTTGAAACTGTTCTCTGCCATTTTTTCCTACCTTCCATGCTAAAAAAGAAGAAATCTTCTTTCAGGGCGAGAAAAGCCCAACAACAATGCAACCACGGCAATCCCTGGCTGACGTTTTGAAGGTCCTTATCTCTGTGTCCAGCCAAACCCTTATCGGCGAAGAACCCACGGCCCATTTCATCTAATACGGAGGCAGTGAAGTCTGACAACAGTCGCCAAGAGGCATTGCTGGCTTGCTTTATGGAAGGCATCGTGTTCAACAGCCAGCCATTTTGGGTGTCCATGAAAACGCAGTGCTATTTTCTTTGCTCATTTCTGTTGGAAATTGGAAAAGTCGTCTAGAATCTGGAAAGCAAGGCTTTATGATTATTGGAACCTTTTTGTGGGATTTTCTGTTTCTACGTTAAGATATCTTTATATTTATATATTTTTTTTTATTTGTTTAACTTTTTTATTTACTTTAAAAATTATTCGTATTTTTCAATATAAGTGCATCTTTTAAATTTCTGATTGCATGTAAAAGATATAAGTCAAGCTGAAATAATAAATGATATGGAATTGTTTAGGATTTCTCACTAGAATAAAGGAATATTCATTTTAATTTTAATTTTAAGTACAATTGTCTTTGCAGTATTTATTAGCAGATTTTAATTTCAAACAAGAATGAAAAAATTTTAATAAATAGTAAACTTTTTTTTTCTTATTCCACTTGTTAGACAAGGGACGTTCTTACTAGTGTGTAGGAGAAAGCACGATTACACTATTAAATATTTTGAAATTGTGGTTAATTTTGTTTTTAAACGCATGGTTTGAGTAATCATCTGCTGAATTCTGTATATAATTCATTTAACAGATAATTTTCATCATGACCACTATTTTTCTGAATAAAAACAGTTAGCTTATGGAAATAAAAAAAATTTTCTCCTTGCATTAAAATTATTTTATTGTTATTATTATTATTGTATTTTATTTTATGTATTTATTTATTTTGTCATAAGAGTGCTTTATTGTCTGAACAAGCATGCATCTCTGACAGTACTGAAATTAATAAAATTGTTTTTCTCTTGAATGATAAACATTAAATCTTTAAAATCCTATCCCTTTAAATTTGTATTTTTTAACACTTCTAAAAGTTTGTTTAGTTTCTTTATCGTTTATACGATTGCGTTAAATTGTTCTAAATCTAAGTCGAGTTATCAGTTTTTATATTTTTTTCCTCATTCAGGCCGAGTCATCAATACGTAGAGAACACGGAAAAAATCAAACCGCCTTATCTCCACTTCCCCCTCCAAAACATCACATTTTTATTGTGCTTTTTAGCAAAGCATCGAGCCATTTAAAACTGTCCTCTGACTTTTTTCCCACCTTCCATACCGCCATAGAAGAAATCTTCTTTTAGCTGCGAGAAAAGCCCAACAACAATGAAACCACTGCAATCCCTGGTTGACGTTTTGAAGGTCCTTATCTCTGTGTCCAGCCAAACCCTTATCGGCGAAGAACCAACGGCCCGTTTCATCCAATACTGGCGGCAGTGAAGTCTGACAACAGTCGCCAGAAGACATTGCTGGCTTGCTTTATGGAAGGCATCGTGTTCAACAGCCGGCCATTTTGGGTGTCCATGAAGACGCAGTGCCATTTTCTTTACTCATTTCGGTTGGAAGTTGGAAAAGTCGTCTAGAATCTGGAAAACAAAGCTTTATGATTATCGGAAACTTCTTGTGGGGTTTTCCGTTTCTACGTTTAGATATCTTTATCATTATCCTTCTTTGCTTAATTTATTTTAAAAATGATTCTTATTTATCAACATAAATGTATGTAAAAGGATCTGGTTATATGTAAAAGTATATATCAAAGTGAATTGAGCCATGACAAGGAATTGTTTAGAATTTATCACTAGAAGGAAGAATTTTTTTATTTTTATTTTAAAACTCATGCTTTATTGTTAAAAATTTTAATACTTGATTTTAGATTCAAACAAAACAAAAATAAATTTATATATGAGAAAATATTTTAATACCAAAATTATAGAAAACTTTTGTGATGTAAATAATTTTGAAATTTTAGTATCGTGCATGGTTATGTTGGTTAGTATGTTGTGTTATATCCAACAAGGAAAGTTCAATTTAAACTATAAGGCACTGCTATTAAAAAAAAAAAAATTGGACATGTTTTATACTCTTTACTGTACACTATAAAGAAAAAAGGAATTTGTTATTATTATTATTATTATTACATATTTCCATTAGACCTTTTTAAACTTTTACTTACTTTTGAAAACTACTTGCTAGAATTAAAATTGCTCTAATCTAATCAAAATGGAATGAAACAATGTTTTTAATTCGTCAGAAGCTATATCATTGTATTGCGAATGCACATTTGATCTCGGTGCTACAGGTTTCGGGTTCGTGCCATGTGTGTTTTCAGTGGTTTGCGGATACATTTTAAACCGCAGGTGCTTGTCTAATATGAATGTAGTGCATTGGGCGTAGCGATGACATCCGTATCTTGTAAAAAGAAAAACATCTCAGGTTTCGAAATCTTCCAGTAGACAGACGGCCTTGGCCACCATGGGGTTGTTGCGTCAATGGAGAATATATAATAATTCGGGTCTCATGATCAATTGACTAGCAATTAAATATTTCTCAATTGTGACTAATATTGTTTTTAAATGTATGGTTTTAGTAATATTCTGCTGAATACCATATATAAGTTTAACAGTTCATTAATATAATGATGAATATTTATTTGATTTAAAAAGAGTTACTTCTTTCTGATTATAGTTAGTTTATGTAAATTAAAATATTTTTTCTAATTGTATTAAAATTATTATTATTTATTTATATTTATTTATCTTTTGTATTAAGAACGCTTTATTTTCTGAACGCGCATGCATATCTGACAGTACTGAAATTAACAAAATATTTTTTTATGAATGTTAAATATTATATCTTTGAAATCTTACACCTTTAAATTTGTATTTTTTAACACATTTGAAAGTTTCTTTATCGTATAACATGATTGCGTTAAATTGTTCTAAATCTAAGTCGAGTTATCAGTTTTTATTTTTACTCATTCACGCCGAGTCATCAATAAACGGTACACGAAAAAAGTAAAACCGGCTTATCTTCACTTCCTCCTCCAAAACATCACATTTTTATTGTGCTTTTCAGCAAAGCGTCAAGCCGTTTAAAACTGTTCTCCGCCAATTTTTTCCTACCTTCCATGCAGCCAGCGAAGAAATCTTCTTTTAGCGGCGAGGAAAGCCCAACAACAATGAGACCACGGCAATCCCTGGCTGACGTTTTGAAGGTCCTTATCTCTATGTCCAGCGAAACTCTTATCGGTGAAGAACCCACGGCGCATTTCATCTAATACTGACGGCAGTGCAGTCTGACTACAGTCGCAAAGAAGATTGCTGGCTTGCTTTATGGAAGGCGCCGTGTTCAACAGCCAGCCATTTTGGGGGTCTATGAAAACGCAGTGCTATTTTCTTTGCTCATTTCGGTTGGAAGTTGGTAAAGTCGTCTAGAGTCTGGAAAGCAAGGCTTTATGATTATTGGAAACTTTTTGTGGGGTTTTCTGTTTCTGCGTTAAGATATCTTTATCTTTCTTTTTATATTTAACCGTTTTGTTTCTTTTAAAAATGATTCGTATTTGACAAAATAAGTGCATCGTCTAAATTTCTGATTGTATGTTAAAAGATATATCAAGCTGAATCAAGCCTCGACATGGAATTCTTTAGAATTTCTCACTAGAATAAAATATTCATTTTCTTTTATTTTATATGTAATTAATTGCTTTTGTTTAAAAAAAATTTTTTTTTTAAATAGTAAATTTTAGATTCAAACAGATATCACTACATATCAAGTTCAATTTAAAATATAATGCAGAGCAAATTACAAACATTTTTTTTTTTTTTTAAAGTTTTACACTCTTTACTGTAAAATTTAAAGAAAAATAGAATTTATTATTATTATTTTATTTATTTATTTTTGGTCGTAAGTGCGCTTTATTTTCTGAACGAGCACGCATCTGTGACAGTAATGAAATTAAAACTTTTTTTTTTTTTGTTTTATTTAACTTTTATATTTATTTTAAAAATGATTCGTATTTGTCAACATAAATGCATCTTTTAAATTTCTGATTATATGTTGAAAGATATCAGATTGTAACTGAGTGTAGTTGAATTGAAATACTTGAAGCACAAGTTTCAGAACTCACAGCTTTATTTACACACGCATAAATAATTAGATATATACAGTATTTAACACATTTAAAGACAGATAATTCTAGATTCATTTAAGACATCTAATTGTAAGCCGAAAACTTTAATCTTGGCTACACGCAGGGTGGGCGAAATATACTTCCTCTCCGGGTGAGAATCTGTAGGTCAACTAATACATTGGGGGTTCTAAATATATTTCCTCTAGGGATGGGTGATTATAAACTAAGGCTTTCTCCATTGGGAGCGTAGGTTACGCTGTACTTCCTCACGGGTGAAGGTATCGATCCTGATTGGCACTTTCTCCTGAATGCGACAGGGGCGCTCTCGCCAGTGTGTAGGAGGAAGCACGGTTAAATTATTAAATATTTTCCAATTGTGATTAATATTGTTTTTTAATTAATGGTCTTCATATACACCTACTAAATTTCATATATAAGGTTGTTAACTTCATTATTATAATAATTACTATTTCTTTGCTTTAAAAAGAGTTACTTAATGGAAATAAAATGATTTTTCTGTTTGTGTTAAAATTATTATTATTATTTTATAAATTTATTTATATTTATTTATTTAATTATTTCGTTGTTGTTGTCATAAGAGTGCTTTATTTTCAGAACGAGCATGCAACTCTAATTGTATTGAAATTAAAAAATTGTTTTTCCCTTGAATGATAAACATTAAACCTTTTAAATCTTACCCCTTCAAATTTGTGTTTTTTTAACACATTTGAAAGTTTATTTATCCTATAACATGATTGCGTTAAATTGTTCTAAATCTAAGTCGAGTTCTCAGTTTTTAATTTTATTTACTTATTCACGACGAGTCCTCAATATGTGGTACACGAAAAAAGTAAAACCGCCTTATCTCCACTTCTTCCTCCAAAACATCACATTTTTATTGTGTTTTTTAGCAAAGCATCAAGCCTTTTAAAACTGTTCTCAGCCATTTCTTCCTACCTTCCACACTGCCAGCGAAGAAATCGTCTTTTAGCGGCGAGAAAAGCCCAACAACAATGAAACCACGGCAATCCCTGGCTGACGTTTTGAAGGTCCTTATCTCCGTGTCCAGCCAAACCCTTATCGACGAAGAACCCATGGGCCATTTCATCTAATACTGGGGGCAGTGAAGTCTGACAACAGTCGCCACGAGGCATTGGTTTGCTTTATGGAAGCCATCGTGTTCAACAGCCGGCCATTTTGGGTGTCTGTGGAAACGCAGAGCTATTTTCTCATATACTCATTTCGGTTGGAAGTCGGAAAAAGTCGTCTAGAATCTGGAAAGCAAGGCTTTAGGATTATTGGAAACTTTTTGTGGGTTTTTCTGTTTCTACGTTAAGATATCTTTATCTTTTCTTTCTTTTTTGTTTTATTTATTTATTTATTTTTGTTTATTTTAAAAACGAGTCGTATTTGTCAACATAATTGCATCTTTTAAATTTCTTTTTTATATGTTAAAAGATATATCGATGTGATGTAAGGCATGGTATGGAATTGTTTATAATCTCTCACTAGAATAAATTTTGGAATTTTTTTATTTTAATTACAATTGCCTTTGCTCTTTTTTGTTTAAAAAAAATTTTAATAGCGGATTTTAGATTTAAACAAGCATGAACAAATATTCTAATACCTAACTTATAGAAACCGTTTGTGATTTAAGTAATTTTGAAATTTTACATGCTGTAGATAAAATTATGTACTATATCATAAACTAAATCTCATTACGTAATATATTTAATCCCATATATCATCATTCCAAAATTTAATTTTTTTCTAATGCAGCCGGCAAACACTTAGACACTTGTCTTTGATGCCTTAAAGCAAGCGCCTGCACAGACATTACTCCCTTAGCACTACCCAGGAGGTGCGTGCAGTTTCAAAATAAGCTACGGACGCGGCGTAACAATACCCCCGCCACGCTCCTGTTAGATCGGGACCTACGGTTTAAAGTAGATTCCAAACCACTAGAAATATCCAGGGCACCACCGGAACTCGAACCCGAAAACCTGTGATACACAGCGCCAGAGCGCTAGCCACTCGATCATTCAAGCCCTCCAGTTCGTTATTAGAATGATGACAATTTCTTTGATTTAAGAAGAGTTTGTGGAAATAAAAATGTTTTGTTATCTGTTTTAATTTTTTTTGACGTAAGAGTGCTTTATTTTCTGAACGAACATGCATTTATAACAGTACTGAAATTAAAATTTTGAAAAAATTATTTTTTACTTGAATGATAAATCTTTTTAAATGTTACTCCTTTCAATTAATATTTTTTAATACATTTGAAAGTTCATTATCGTATAACATGAGTGCGTTAAATTGTTCTAAATCTAAGTCGAGTTATCAGTTTTTATTTTTATTTACACATTCAGACCGAGTCATCAATACATGGTATCCGAAAAAAGTAATAGGGCCTTATGTGCACTTCCTCCTCCAAAACATCACATTTTTAATGTGCTTTTTAGCAAAGCATCAAGCCGTTTAAAACTGTTCTTTGCCATTTTTTTCCTACCTTCCATGCAGACCACCAAAAAAATCTTTTTTGGCGGCGAGAAAAGCCCAACAACAATGAAACCGCGGCAATCCCTGGCTGACGTTTTGAGGTCCTTATCTGTGTGTCCAGCCAAACTCTTATCGGCGAAGAACCCGCGGCCCATTTGATCCAATTCTGGTGGCAGTGAAGTCTGACAACAGTCGCCAAGAGGCATTGCTGGCTTGTTTATGGAAGCCATCGTGTTCAACAGCCGACCATTTTGGGTGTCCATGAAAACGCAGTGCTATTTTCTTTGCTCATTTCGGTTGGAAGTTGGAAAAAGTCGTCTAGAATCTGGAAAGCAAGGCTTTATGATTATAGGAAATTGGATTATAGGAGGATTTGTGGGGTTTTCT
Source organism: Caerostris darwini (assembly GCA_021605075.1). NCBI lineage: Eukaryota > Metazoa > Arthropoda > Arachnida > Araneae > Araneidae > Caerostris > Caerostris darwini. The sequence goes on along the minus strand of BPLQ01012142.1, from coordinate 118,202 downwards.
GTTTCTACGTTAAGATATCTTTATTTTTTTTTTTCTATTTTGTTTTATTTAACTTTTTTATTTATTTTAAAAATGATTCGTATTTGTCAACATAAATGGATGTAAAATATTTGATTTTATGTAAAAGATATATCAATGTGAATTAAGCCATGGCATTTAATTATTTAGAATTTTGAATAAAATAAAGATCTTTTAATATTTTTATTTTAAATGCTCTTAAATATTAAAATAAAATGGTTAGTAGATTTTAGATTCAAGCAGGTGTGAAAAAAATTCTAATACTAAATTTATATGAATTTTTTTGTGATATAAATAATTTTGAAAATTTGACATATTATATTACATTTCGTGTATTATATTAAATGCTGTAAAATTTTTCTGGAAATGTTTTAGACACTTTACTGTAAACTGTAAAGAAAAAAAGTAACTTATTATTATTATTATTACTACACATTTTCATTAGACCTTTTTACTTCTTAAACTTTAAACTACTTTTGAAAACCATTTGCTAGAATTAAAATTGTTCTAATCTAATTCAAGTTGAATGAAACAATGATTTTAATTTGTCAAAAGTTATATCATTGTATTGTGAATGCACATTTGAGCTTGGTTCTACAGGTTTCGGGTTCCAGCTCGGCGATGCCTAGGGCGTTTGCTGCGGTTCGGGGATACATTTTAAACCGTAGGTAGTGGTCTAATACGACTGTAAAGCGTTTGGGCGTAGATATGAGATCCCATCTTGTAAAAAGAAAAACATATCAGGTTTCGAAACTTTCCAGTAGGCAGACGGCCTTGGCCACCATGGGGCTGTTGGGTCAGTGAAGAAAAATATATAATAATTCGGACCTGATGTCAATTGACTAGCAATTAAATATTTCGCAATTGTGACTAATATTGTTTTTAAATGTATAGTTTTAGTAATGCTGAATACCATATATTTTCTGCTGAATACCATATATAAGTTTAACAGTTCATTACTATAATAATGACTATTTATTTGATTTAAAAAAAGTTAGTTTATGAAAATAAGAATGCTTTTTCTGATTGTGTTAAAGTTATTATTTATTTTTAATTATTTATTTTAATTTATTTATTTATTATTTATTTTTATTTATTTATTATTTATTTTATTTATTTATTTATTTATTTTTATTTATTTATTTTTTTTTTTCATTTATTTTTTGTCTTAAGAAGGCCTTATTTTGTAAACTAGCATGCATCTATGACAGTACTGAAATTAAAAAAATTATTATATCTAGAATGATAAACATTAAATCTTAAAAATCTTACCTCTTTCAATTTGTATTTTTCAACACATTTGAAAAGTTGTTTAGTTTCTTTATCGCATAACAGGATTGCGTTAAATTGTTCTAAATCTGAATCACATTATCAATTTTTATTTTCTTACACATTCAGGTCGAGTCATCAATACATGATACACGAAAAAAGTAAAACCTCCTCATCTCCATTTCCTCCTCCAAAACATCACATTTTTAGTGTGCTTGTTAGCAAAGCCGTTTAAAACTGTTCTCTGCCATTTTGTCCTTACCTTCCACGCAGCCACCGAAGAAATCTTCTTTCAGTGGCGAGAAAAGCCCAAACAACAATGCAACCACGGCAATCCCTGGCTGACGTTTTGGAGGTCCTTATCTCTGGGTCCAACCAAACCTTATCGGTGAACAACCCACGGCCCATTTCATCTAATGGCGGCAGTGAAGTCTGACAACAGTCGCCAAGAGGCATTGCCGGTTTGCTTTATGGAAGGCATCGTGTTCAACAGCCGGCCATTTTGGGTGTCTGTGAAAACGCAGTGCTATTTTCTCATTTACTCATTTCGGTTGGAAGTTGGAAAAAGTCGTCTAGAAACTGGAAAGCAAGGCTTTATGATTATTGGAAACTTTTTGTGGGGTTTTCTGTTTCTATGTTAAGATATCTTTATCTTTATCTTTCTTTTTTTTATTTATTTTTTATTTATTTCAAAAATAACTCGTATTTATATCATAAATGGATGTAGAAGATTCGATTTTATGTAAAGATATATCAATGTGAATTAAGCCATGACATAGAATTATTTAGAATTCCTCAATAAAATAAAAAAAATTAATATTTTTATTTTAAATCTTTTGCCTTATTTTTAAAAAATTTAATAACAGATATAGATTCAAACAAAATAAGAAATATATGAAAAAAATATTCTAATACCAAAATTATAAAAAACTTTTATAATATAAATAATTTTGAAGTTTTACATGTTGTATTATATCATACATGGGAAGTTCAATTTAAAATATAATGCACGGCAATTTAAATACAATTTTTTAAAAATGTTTTACACTCTTTACTGTAAACTGTAAATAAAAAAGAAATTTATTATTATTATTATTATTACACATTTCCATTAGATCTTTTTACTCCTTAAATTTTAAACTACTTTTGAAAACTACTTACTAGAGTTAAAATTGTTCTAATCTAATTCAAGTGGAATGAAACAATGATTTTAATTTGTCAGAAGCTATATGATTTGAGCTATATGATTTGCTATATGAGCTCATTTGCGCTCGGTGCTACAGGGTTCGGGTACGAGTCCCGGCGATACCATGGGTTTTTGCAGTGGTTTGGGGATACTTTTTAAAACGGTTGATACCGGTCTAATATGACTGTACAGCGTTGGGCGTAGAGATGACATCCCTAGCTTGTAAAAAGTAAAATATCTCAGGTTTCGAAATCTTCCAGTAAGCAGACGGCCTTGCCCACTATGGGGCTGTTGCGTCAATAAAGAAGAATATATAATAATTCGGACCTGATGGTCAATTGACTAGCAATTAAATATTTCTCAATTGTGACTAATATTGTTTTTAAATGTAAGGTTTTAGTAATCGTCGGCTGAATACCATATATAAGTTTAACACTTTATTACTATATTGATGACTATTTATTTGATTTAAAAAAGTTAGTTTATTTAAATAAAAATGTTTTTTCTGATTGTGCTAAAATTATTATTATTATTTATTTATTATTTATTTTTATTTATTTATTATTTATTTTTATTTATTTACTTAATTACTTTTTTTGGTAAGAAAGCTTTATTTTCTGAACGAGTATGCAGTACTAAAACTAAAATATTGTTTTTCTCTTGAATGATAAACTTTAAATCGTTAAAATCTTACCCCTTTCAATTTGTATTTTTTAAAAAAATATTTGAAAGTTTGTTTAGTTCCTTTATCGTATAACATGATAGTGTTAAATTGTTCTAAATCTAAGTCGAGTTATCAGTTTTTATTTTTATTTACTCATTCACGGTGAGTCATCAATACTAAGAACACGAAAAAAGTAAAACCGCCTTATCTCCACTTCCTCCTCCAAAACATCACATTTTTAGTGTGCTTTTTAGCAAAGCAGCGAGCCGTTTAATAACTGTTCTCTGCCACTTTTTTCCAACCTTCCCTACTGCCAGTGAAGAAATCTTCTTTTAGCGGCGAGAAAAGCCCAACAACAATGAAACCACGGCAATCCCTGGCTGACGTTTTGAAGGGCCTTATCTCTGTGTCCAGCCAAACACTTATCGGCGAAGAACCCACAGCCCATTTCATCTCATACTGGCGGCAGTGAAGGCTGACAACGGTCGCCAAGAGGCATTGCTGGCTTGCTTTATGGGAGGCATCGTGTTCATCAGCGGGTCATTTTGGGTGTCTATGAAATGTAGTGCTATTTTCTTTGCTCATTTCGGTTGGAAGTTGGAGAAAGTCGTCTAGAATCTGGAAAGCAAGGATTTATGATTATTGGAAACTTTTTGTGGATTTTCTGTTTCTACGTTCAGATATCTTTATCTATATCTTTCTTTTTTTGTTTTATTTAACTTTTTATTTATTTAAAAAATGATTCGTATTTTTCAACATACTAAATGAATCTTTTAAATTTCTGATTATATGTTAGAAGATATCAGATTGTAATTGGGTGTGGTTGAGTTGAAATACTTGAGACATATGTTTCAGAACTCACAGCTTTATAAATAATTAGATATACAATATTTAACACATTTCAAGACAGATAGTTCTAGATTCTTGGAAGAACTCCACTTTTTAGCCGAAAACCCTAAACACGCCTACACTCAGGGTGGGCGAAATATTTCTCCCCGGGGAGAGTCAATTAATAAGTCAGTGATGATGATGAAGAGTCTTTTATTTTCTGAACGAGTATGCATATATGACAGTACTGAAATTAAAATTTGAAAAAATTGTTTTTCTTTTCAATGATAAACATTAAATCTTTGCAAATGTTACCTTTTCCAATTTGTATTTTTTAACACATTTGAAAGTTTTTTTATCGTATAACACGACTGCGTTAAATTATTCTAAATCTAAGTCGAGTTATCAGTTTTTATTTTTATTTACACATTCAGGCCGAGTCATCAATACACGGAACACGAAAAAAATAAAACCGCCTTATCTCCACTTCCTCCTCCAAAACATCACACTTTTATTGTGCTTTATAGCAAAGCATCAGGCCGTTTGAAACCGTTCTCTACCATTTTTTCCTGCCTTCCATGCAGTCACCGAAGAAATCTTCTTTTAGCGGTGAGAAAAGCCCATCAACAATGAAACCACGGCAATCTCTGGCTGATGTTTTGAAGGTCCTTATCTCTGTGTCCAGCCAAACCCTTATCGGCGAAGAACCCACGGCCCATTTCATCCATTACCTCTGGCAGTGAAGTCTGACAACAGTCGCCAAGAGGCATTACTGGCTTGCTTTATGGAAGGCATCGTGTTCAACAACCAGCCATTTTGGGTGTCCATGAAAACGCAGTGCTATTTTCTTTACTCTTTTTGGTTGGAAGTTGGAAAAAGTCGTCTAGAATCTGAAAGCAAAGCTTTCTGATTATTGGAAACTTTTTGTGGCGTTTTCTGTTTCTACGTTAAGGTATCTTTATCTTTATGTTTCTTTTTATTTATTTTAAAAATGATTCGTATTTGTTAACATAAATACATCTTTTAAATTTCTGATTATATGTTAAAAGATATCAAATTGTAACTGGGTGGGGTTGAGTGGAAATACTTGAGGCACAAGTTTCAGAACTCACAGTTTTATCTACACGCGTATAAATAATTATATATACAGTATTTAACATATTTTAAGACAGATAATTCTAGATTCGTGGAAGGACTCCACTTCTAAGCCGAAAACCCTCAACTCGTCGACAGGCAGGGTGGGTGAAATATACTTCCTCTCCTAGTGAGAGTCCGTAGGTCAAGTAATACTCTGGGGTGCTCTAAATGTATTTCTTCTGGGGAAGAGAAATTATAAACTAAACATTTCTCTGCGGGAGAGCAGGTTGCGCTGTACTTCCTCTGAGGTGAAGGTATCGAATTCGATTGACCCTTTCTCCAGAAGGCCACTGGATCCGGTGTGACTTACTTAATCTTACTCCTTTCAATTTACACTTTTTAAAACATTTGAAAGATTGTTTAGTTTCTTTATCGTATAACACAATTACGGAAGCACGGTTAAACTATTAAATATTTTGCAATTGTGATTAATATTGTTTTAAAATGTATGGTTTTCATGATCATCTGCTGAATTCCATATATAAGTTTGTTAATAGTTCATTATTATAATGATGACCATTTGTTTGATTTAAAAGAGTTAGTTTACAGAAATAAAAATGTTTTGCTGTCTTTAAGTAGTTTTGCTCTTTTTAATTATCATTATTTATATCATTATTATTTGTCGTAAGAGTGCTATATTTTCTGAACGAGCCTGCATCTCTCACGGTACTGAAATTAAAATTAAAAAAAAAAATTGTATTTCTCTTGAATGATAAATATTAAATCTTTTTAAATCTTATCCATTTCAATTTGTATTTTTTAACACATTTGAAAGTTTGTTTAGTTTCTTTATCGTATAACACGATTGCGTTAAATTGTTCTAAATCTAAGTCGAGCTATCAGTTTTTATTTTTATTTACTCATTCACGCCAAATCATCAATACTTGGAACACGAAAAAAGTAAAATCGCCTTATCTCCACTTCCTCCTCTAAAACATCACATTTTTATCGTGCTTTGTAGCAAAGCATCAAGCTTTTTAAAACTGTTCTCGGCCATTTTTTTCCTACCTTACATGCAGCCACCGAATAAATCTTCTTTTGGCGGCGAGAAAAGCCCAACAACAATGAAACCACGGCAATTCCTGTCTGACGTTTTGAAGGTCCTTATCTCTGTGTCCAGCCGAACCCTTATCGGCGAAGAACCCACGGCCCATTTCATCCAATACTGGTGGCAGTGAAGTCTGACAACAGTCGCCAAGAGGCATTGCTGGCTTGTTTTACGGAAGGCATCGTGTTCAACAGCGGGACATTTTGGGAACACCATGAAAAGACAGTGCTGTTTTCTTTGCTCTTTTTGGTTGGAAGTTGGAAAAAGTCGTCTAAAATCTGGAAAGCAAGGCTTTAAGATTATTAGAATCTTTTTGTGGGGTTTTCTGTTTCTACGTTAAGATATCTTTATCTTTATCTTTTCTTACTTGTTTTTTATTTAACTTTTTTATTTATTTTAAAAATGATTCGTATTTGTCAACATAAGTACATCTTTTCAATTTTTGATTATATATTAAAAGATGCATTAATGTTATGTAAGCCATGACATGGAATTTCTTAGAATTTCTCAGACTGACCATTTTTTCCTGAACGCTACAGGGGACTGCTCTCGACAGTGTGTGGGAGAAAGCGCGATTGTATTATTAAATATTGTGCAATTGTGATTAATATTGTTTTTAAATGAATGGTTTTCGTAAACTTCTGCTGAATACCATATATAAGTTTGTTAACAGTTCACTACTATAATGATGACTATTTATTTGATTAAAAAAAGTTAGTTTATTGAAATAAAAAGGTTTTTTCTGATTGGTTTAAATTTATTATTATTATTTATTATTTTTATTTATTTTTTATTTAATTTTATTTTGTTTGAGTATTTTATTTTCTGAACGATCATGTATCTCTGACAGTAGTGAAATTAAAAAACTGTTTTTCTCTTGAATGATAAACATTAAATCTTTTCAAATCTTACCCCTCTCAATTTGTATTTTTTAACGCATTTGAAAGTTTTTTTTATCTCATAACATGATTGCGTTGACTTGTTCTAAATCAAAGCCGAGTTATTAGTTTTTATTTTTATTAACAAATTCACGCCGAGTCCTCAATACACGGCATACGAAAAAGTGAAAAGCGCCTTATCTCCACTTCCTCCTCCAAAACATCACATTTTTATTGTGCTTTTTAGCAAAGCATAGAGCCGTTTAAAACCGTTCTCTGCCATTTTTTCCTACCTTTCATATCACCATCGAAAAAATCTTCTTTTGGCTGCGAGAAAAGCCCAACAACAATGCAACCACGGCAATCCCTGGCTGACGTTTTGAAGGTCCTTATCTCTGTGTCCAGCCGAACCCTTATCGGCGAAGAACCCACAGCCCATTTCATCCAATACTGGTGGCAGTGAAGTCTGAGAACAGTCGCGAAGAGGCATTGCTGGCGTACTTTATGTAAGGCATCGTGTTCAACAGCCGGCCATTTTGGGTGTCAATGAAAACGCAGCGCTATTTTCTTAGCTCATTTCGGTGGGAAGAAGTCGTCTAGAATCTGGAAAGCGAGGCTTTATGATTATTGGAAACTTTTTGTGGGGTTTTCTGTTTCTACGTTAAGATATCTTTATCTTTTCTTTCTTTTATATTTTATTTAACTTTTTTATTTTTTAAAAATAGATTCGTATTTGTTAACGTAAATGTATGTAAAAGATTCTGATTATATGTCAAAATATATAAAATGAAATAAGTCATGAAATGGAATTGTTTAAAATTTATTACTAGAATAAATTTTTCCGTTTTTTTCATTTTAAATACATTTCCGCTTGCTGAATTTTCAGAAAAAAATTTTAATAGTATATTTTAGATTTAAACAAGCAAGAAAAAAGTATTCTAATATCAAAATTACAGGAAACCTTTTGTGATTTAAGGTACTGATGGTCGAGTCACTGTCGCTTTGGCGTTCGATACCACAGGTTTCGGATTCGAGTCCAGTCGGTACCATGGATGTTTGTAGTGGTTCGGAAACCCTTTAAAATGTAGACCCCAGTTTAATATGTTTGTAGAGCATAGGACTATTACAGCCTAAAAAGAAAAAATTTCTTGTCTCTAAATCTGCCCGTAGAAAGGCGGCTATCTATAGTTATTATTATTTATTTACTTATTTATTTTGTAGTAAGAGTGCTTAATTTTCTGAACGAGCAAGCATCTATGACAGTACTGAAATTAAAAAAATTGTTTTTATTTTGAAGGATAAACATTAAATCTTTGAAACCTTGCGCCTTTCACTTAGTATTTTTTAACACATCTGAAAGTTTCTTTAGTTCCTTTATCGCATAACACGATTGCGTTGAATTGTTCTAAATCTAGGTCGAGTTATTAGTTTTTTATTTTATTTACTCTTTCAGGCCTAGTCATCAATACACGGTACACAAAAAAAGTAAACCGCCGTATCTCCACTTCCTCCTCCAAAACAACACATTTTTAGTGTGCTTTTTAGCATAGCATCGAGCCGTTTAAAACTGTCCTCTGCCATATCACCATGCGAAGAAATCTTCTTTTAGCGGCAAGAAAAGCCCACCAACAATGCAACCACGGCAATCCCTGACTGACGTTTTGAAGGTCCTTATCTCTGTGTCCAGCCAAACCCTTATCGGCGAAGAACCCACGGCCCGTTTCATCCAATATTGGTGGCAGTGAAGTCTGACAACAGTCGCCAAGAGGCATTGCTGGTGTGCTTTATGGAAGGCACCGTGTTGAACGGTCGGCCATTTTGGGTGCCCATGGAAACGCAGTGCTGTTTTCTTTGCTCATTTCGGTTTACAATTTGGAAAGCAAGGCTTTATGATTATTGGAAACATTTTGTGGGGTTTTCTGTTTCTACGTTAAGATATCGTTATCTTTATCTTTCTTTTTATTTATTGAACGTTTTATTTATTTTAAAAATGATTCATATTTGTCAACATAAATGCATGTAAAAAAATTTGATTATATGTAAAAGATATATCAATGTTAATTAAGCCATGACATGGAACTGTTTAGAATTTCTCTTTAGAATAAATGTTTCTTTTTTTATTTTAATTACAATTGTCTTTGCTTTTTTTTAAAATAACTTTAATACCAGATTTTAGATTTAAACAAATCAAAAAATATTATGATACCCAAATTATAGAAACTGTTTGTGATTTAAGTAATGTTGAAATTTTACATGCTGTAATAAAAATTATGCACTATATCATAAACTAAATATCTTTACATAATATTTTTAATGCCATAGATATTATTGCTACTAAATATCATTTTTTTTTCTAATGCAGCTGTCAAACACTTAGACAATTGTCTTCGATGCCTTAAGGCAAACTCTGCGCAGACGTTACTCACTTAGCACTACCTAGGAGGTGCCTGTAGCTTGACGATAAGTTACAGACGCGGAGTAACAATATCCCCGCAACGCTCTACGATCCTACCGGGACCTACGGTTTAAAGTGGATTCCGAATCCAAAACCTGTGGTAACGTACGTCATGCGCTAGCAATTCGGTCATTCAAGTCCCCTGTTCGTTATTATAATGACAATTTCTTTGATTTAAAAAGTGGATGAGTTTGTGGAAATAAATATGTTTTGTTGACTGTTTTAATTTTTTTTTGCCGTAAGAATGCTTTTTTTTCTGAACGAGCATGCATTTATAACAGTAATGAAATTAAAATTAAAAAAAAAAATTTTTTTATTTCAATGATATATCTTTTTAAATCTTACTGCTTACAATTTATATTTTTTAACACATTTGAAAGTTTCTTTAGTTTCTTTATCATATAAAATGATTGCTTTAAAGTGTTCTAAATATAAGTCGCGTTATCAGCTTTTATTTTCATTCAGTCATTCACGCCGAGTCATTAATACATGGTACACGAGAAAAAAGTAAACCGCCTTATCTCCACTTCCTCCTCCAAAACATCACATTTTTATTGTACGTTTTAGCAAAGCAACTGTTAAAACTGTTTAAAACTGTTCTCTGCCATTTTTTTTCCTACCTTCCATACCGCCAGCGAAGAAATCTTTTAGCGGCGAGAAAAGCTCAACAACAATGAAACCACGGCAATCCCTAGCTGACGTTTTGAAAGTCCTTATCTCCGTGTCCAGCCAAACTCTTATCTGCGAAGAACCCACGGCCCATTTCATCTAATACCGGTGGCAGTGGAGTTTGACAACAGTCGCCAAGAGGCATTGCTGGCTTGCTTTATGGCAGGCACCGTGTTCAACGGCCGGCCATTTTGGGTGCCCATGAAAACGCAGTGCCATTTTCTTTGCTCATTTCGGTTGGAAGTTGGAAAAAGTCGTCTAGAATCTGGAAAGCAAGGCTTTATGATTATTGGAAACTTTTTGTGCGGTTTTCTGTTTCTGCGTTAAGATATCTTTATCTTTTCTTCTTTTTTTATTAACTTTTTTATTTATTTTAAAAATGATTCGCATTTGTCAGCTAAAATGGATATAAAAGATTTGATTTTATGTAACCGATATATCGATGTGAATTAAGCTATGACATGGAATTATTTAGAATTCCTCAATAAAATAAAGATTTTTTAATATTTTTATTTTAAATGTTTTGCTTTAATAAAAAAAATTTAATAGCTGATTTTAGATTCAAACAAGTGGGACAAATATTCTGTTACCAAAATTATATAAAATCTTTTGTGATATAAATAATTTTTAAATTTTACATGTTGTATTATATCATACATGGGTATTTCAATTTGAAATATAATGCACTGCATTAAAAAAAATTTTTTTTTGAAATGTTTTACACTCTTTACTGTAAACTGTAAAGAAAAAAGGAATTTATTATTATTATTATTACTACACATTTTCATTAGACCTTACATTAGAAATCTACTGTCTAGAATTAAAATTGTTCTAATCTGATCAAAGTGGAATGAAACAACGATTTTAGTTCGTCAGAGGCTATGTCACTGTATTGTGAATGCACATTTGCGCTCGGTGCTGCAGGTTTCCAGTTCGAATTCCGACTATGCCATGGGTGTTTCGGGCAGTGGTTCGTGGATACATTTCCAAACGTAGGTACCGATCTAATATGATTGTAGAGCATTGGGCGTAGAGGTAATATCCCTATCGTATAAAAAGAAAAACATATCAAGTTTCGAAATCATCCATCAGGCAGACGACTTTTGGCACCATGGGGCTATTGCGTCAATGAAGAAGAATATATAATATTTCGGGCCTCATCGTCAATTGACTAGCAATTAAATATTTCACAACTGTGATTAATATTGTTTTTAAATGTATGGTTTTCGTAATCTTCTGCTGAATACCATATATGTGTTTAACAGTACATTACTATAATGATAAAAATTTATTTGATTTAAAAAAAGTTAGTTTATTGTAAATAAAATTTTTTTTTTCTGATTGTGTTAAAATTCTTATTATTTATTTATTGATTGATTATTTGTTTTTATTTATTTATTTTTTGTCGTAAGAACGTTTTATTTTCTTATGCATCTCTGACAGTACTGAAATTAAGAAATTATTTTTCTCTAGAATGATAAACATTAAATCTTTTTAAATCTTACTCATTTCAATTTGTATTTTTTAAGACATTTGAAAGTTTTTTTATCGTATAACACGATTGCGTAAAACTGTTTTAAATCTAAGTCGAGTTATCAGTTTTTATTTTTATTTACTCATTCAGGCCGAGTCATCAATACACCGTACACGGAAAAAGTAAAACCGCCTTATCTCCATTTCCTCCTCCAAAACATCACATTTTTATTGTGCTTTTCTAAAAAAGCCGTTTAAAACAGTTCTCTGTCATTTTTTCCTACCTTCCATACCGCCACAGAAGATATCTTCTTTTAGCGGCAAGCAAAGCCCAAACAACAATGAAACCACGGCAATCCCTGGCTGACGTTTTGAAGGTCCTTATCTCTGTGTCCAGCCAAACTCTTATCGGCGAAGAACCCACGGCCCATTTCATCCAATACTGGCGACAGTGAAGTCTGACAACAGTCGCCAAGAGGCATTGCTGGCTTGCTTTATGGAAGGCATCGTGTTCAACGGCCGGCCATTTTGGGTGTCCATGAAAACGCAGTGCTGTTTTCTTTGCTCATTTCGGTTGGAAGTTGGAAAAGTCGTCTAGAATCTGGAAAGCAAGGCTTTATGATTATTGGAAACTTTTTGTGGGGTTTTCTATTTCTGCGTTAAGATATCTTTATCTTTATGTTTCTTTTTATTTATTTTAAAAATGATTCGTATTGGTCAACATAAATGCATCTTTTAAATTTCCGATGATATGTTAAAAGATATATCAAGCTAAATTAAGCCATGACATGGAATTGTTTAGAATTTCTCACTAGAATAAAATCTTAATTCTTTTTATTTTAGATATAATTAATTAAATTCGCTTAAAAAAAATTTTTTTTTAATAGTACATTTTAGATTCAGACAGGCATGAAAAATATTTTAATACCAAAATTACAGGTAATCTTTTGTGATGTAAGTAATTTTGAAATTTTACATGTTGTAATGCAAATTAAGTGCTATATCGTAAACTTAATAACAATATATGGGAAGTCCAATTTAAAATATAATGCAGAGAAAATTATAAACATTTTTTTTAAAGAGTTTTACACTCTTTATTTTTAGTTTTACACTCTTTACTGTAAAATTTAAAGAAAAAAAGAAATTTATTATTATTGTTATTATTATTATATTATTTTTTTTTTGTGTCGTAAGAGTGCTTTAATTTCTGAACGAGCATGTATCTCTGACATTACTGTAATTAAAAAAAATTGTTTTCTCTTGAATGATAAGCAGTAAATATATCGCATAACATGATTGCGTTAAATTTTTCACATTTTTATTGTGCTTTTTAGCAAAGCATCGAGCCGTCTAAAACCGTTCTCTGCCACTTTTTCCTGCCTTCAATACCGCCACAGAAGAAATCTTCTTTTAGCGGCGAGCAAAGCCCAACAACAATGAGACCACGGCAATCCCTGGCCGACGTTTAGAAGGTCCTTATCTCTGTGTCCAGCCAAACCCTTATCGGCGAAGAACCCACAGCCCATTTCATCTGAAACTGGCGGCAGTGAAGTCTGACAACGGTCGCCAAGGGGCATTGCTGCCTTGCTTTATGGAAGGCATCGTGTTCAACAGCCGGTCATTTTGGGTGTCCATGAAAAAGCAGTGCCAGTTTCTTTGCTCATTTCGGTTGAAAGTTGAAAAAGGCGTCTAGAATCTGGAAAGAAAGGTTTTATGATTAATGGAAACTTTTTGTGGGGTTTTTTCTGTCTCATACGTTCAGATATCTTTATCTTTATTTTTCTTTTTTGATTTATTTAACTTTTTTTTATTTATTTTAAAAATGATTCGTATTTTTCAACATACTTAAATGCATCTTTTAAAATTCTGATTATATGTTAAAAGATATCAGATTGTAACTAGGTGTGGTTGAGTTGAAATACTTGAGGCACAGGTTTCAGAACTCAAAACTTTATTTACACACGTATAATTAATTATACAATATTTAACACAATTAAAGACAGATAATTCTAGATTCCTGGAAGTACTCCACTTCGAAGCCGAAAACCCTAAACTTGACTACACGCAGGGTGGGCGAAATATACTTCCACTGCGGGTGTGAGTCTGTAGGTCAACTAATAATCTTGGCTGCTCAAAATATATATTCTTCTGTAGATGAGAGATTATAAACTAAAGCTTTCTCAGCGGGAGCGCAGGTTCCTCTCGGGTGAAGGTATCGAGGCCGATTGACCCTTTCTTGCGAATACCACAGGGGCGCTCTCACCAGTGTGTAGGAGGAAGCACGGTTAAACTATTATATATTTTGCTATTGTGATTAATATTATTTTTAAATGTGTGGTTTTCGAATCATCTGTTGAATACCATATATATAAATATGTTAACAGTTCATTATTATAATGACGACTATGTATTTGATTTAAAAAGAATTAGTTTATAAAAACTAAAATATTTCTCTGTTTGTATTAAAATTATTATTATTATTATTATTTTCGTAAGGTTGCTTTATTTTCTGAACGAGCATGCATCTTTGACAGTACTGAAATTAAAAAATTGTTTTTCTCTTGAATGATAAATATTAAATCTTTTCAAATCTTGCCCCTTTCAATTTGTATTTTTTAACATGTTTGAAAGTTTCTTTATCATATAACATGATTGCTTTAAATTATTCTAAATCTAAATCGCGTTATCAGTTTTTATTTTTATTTACTCATTCAGTCAGAATCATCAATACTTCGAACACGAAAAAAGTAAAACGCCTTATCTCCACTTCCTCCTCCAAAGCATCATCCATTTTTATTGTGATTTTTAGCAAAGCATCAAGCCGTTTAAAACTGTTCTCTACCATTTTTTCCTACCTTCCACGCATCCAGAGAAGAAATCTTCTTTTAGCCGCGAGAAAAGCCCACCAACAATGTAACCACGGCAATCCCTGGCTGACGTTCTGAAGGTCCTTATCTCTGTGTCCAGCCAAACTCTTATCAGCGAACAACCCACGGCCCATTTCATCTCATACTGGCGACAGTGAAGTCTGACAACAGTCGCCAAGAGGCATTGCTGGCGTGCTTTATAGAAGACATCGTATTCAACAGCCGGCCATTTTGGGTGTCTATGAAAACGTAGTGCTATTTTCTTTACTCATTTCGGTTGGAAGTTGCAGAAAGTCGTCTAGAATCTGGAAAGCAAGGCTTTATAATTATTGGAAACTTTTTGCGTGATTTTCTTTTTCCACGTTAACATATCTTTATCTTTATTTTTCCTTTTTATGTTTAGCTTTTTTATTTATTTTAAAAATGATTCGTATTTGTCAACATAAATACATCTTTTAAATTTACGATTATATGTTAAAAGATATATCAAGCTGATTTAAACCTTAACGTGGAATTATTTAGAATTTCTCACTAGAATAAAATCTTCATTTTTTTTATTTTAAATATAATTAATCACCATTGCTTAAAAAAAATTTTTTTTTTAATAGAAAATTTTAGATTCAAACAAGCATGAAAAAAATATTCTAATACAAAAATTATAGGAAATATTTTGTGTAATAAGTAATTTTAAAATTTTATATGTTGTAATGAAAATTAAGTGCTATATAGTAAACTAAATATCATTACTTGCGAAGTTCAATTTAAAATATAATGCAGAGAAAATTATAAAAAATTTTCTTATTGTTTTACACTCTTTACTGTAAAATGTAAAGAAAAAAGGAATTTATTATTATTATTATTATTTATTATTATTAATTAATTAATTAATTTTTTTTTGTTCGTAAGTGTGCTTTATTTTCTGAATGGGCATGCATCTCTGACAGTACTGAAATTAAACAATTGTTTTTCTCTTGAATGATAAACGTTAAATCGTTTTAAATCTTATCCCTCCCATTTTGTATTTTTTAACACATTCAAAAGTTTGTTTAGTTTCTTTATCGTATAACATGATTGCGTTAAATTGTTCTAAATCTAAATCGAGTTATAAGTTTTATTTTTATTTACTCATTCAGGCCGAGTCATCAACACGTGGTACACGAAAAGAGTAAAACCGCCTTATCTCCACTTCCTCCTCCAAAACATCACATTTTTATTTTTATTTTTAGCAAAGTATCAAGCCGTTTAAAACCGTTCTCTGCCATTTTTTCCTACCTTCCATACCGCCAACAAGAAATCTTCTTTCAGCGGTGAGAAAAGCCCAACAACAATGAAAAAACGGCAATCCCTGGCTGACGTTTTGAAGGTCCTTATCTCTGTGTCCAGCCAAACTCTTATCGGGAGTACTCACGATCCAGTGAAGTCTGACAACAGTCGCCAACAGGCTTGCTTTATGGAAGGCATCGTGTTCAACAGCCAGCCATTTTGGGTGTCCATGAAAACGCAGTGCTATTTTCTTTGCTCATTTAGGTCGGCAGTTGGAAAAGTCGTCTAGAATCAGGAAAGCAAGGCTTTATGATTATTGGAAACTTTTTGTGGGTTTTCTGTTTCTACGTTAAGATATCTTTACCTTTATTTTTTTCTATTTATTTAAAAAATTATTCGTATTTGTCAACATAAATGCTTCTTTAAATTTCCGATTATATGTTAAAATATATATCAAGCTGAATTAAGCCATGACATGGAATTCTTTAGAATTTCTCACTGGAATAAAATCTTCATTTATTTTATTTTAAATATAATTAATTGCCATTGCGTTTTTTTAAAAAAAATGTTGTAAATCGTAAATTTTTTAAACAGGCATGGAAAAATATTCTAATATCAACATTATAGGAAATCTTTTGTGATTTAAGTAATATTGAAATTTTAATTGTTGTAATAAAAATTAAGTGCTATAATGCAAACTAAATATCATTACATGGGAAGTTCAATTTAAAATATAATGCAAAGCAAATTATAAACATTTTTTTTTTAAGGTTTACACTCTTTACTATAAAATTTAAAGAAAAAAGTTTATTATTATCATTATTTTTATTTTATTTATTTATCTTTTGATCGTAAGAGTGCTTTAATTTTTGAACGAGTATGCATCTCCGATAGTACTGTAATTAAAAAATTGTTTTTCTCCTGAATGATAAACATTAAATCTTTTCAAATTTACACATTTTTAACACATTTGAAAGTTTCTTTATCGTGTAACATGATTGCGTTAAGTTGTTCTAAATCTAAGTGCGTTATCAGTTTTTATTTTTATTTACACATTCAGGCCGAGCCATCAATACGCGGAACACGAAAAAAGTAAAAGCGCCTTATCTCCACCTCCTCCTCCAAAACATCATATTTTTATTGTGATTTTTAGCAAAGCATCGAGCCGTTTAAAACTGTTCTCTGCCATTTTTTCCCTACCTTCCATACCGCCACCGAAGAAATCTTTTAGCGGCGCGTAAAGCCCAAATAACAATGCAACCACGACAATCCCTGGCTGACGTTTAGAAGGTCCTTATCTCTGTGTCCAGCCAAACCCTTATCGGCGAAGAACCCACGGCCCATTTCATCCAATACTGGCGACAGTGAAGTCTGACAACAGTCGCCAAGATGCATTGCTTGTGTGCTTTATGGAAGGCATCGTGTTCAACAGCCGGCCATTTTGGGTGTCTATGAAGAAGCAGTGCTGTTTTCTTTGGCTCATTTCGACTGGAAGTTGGAAAAAGTCGTCTAGAATCTGGAAAGAAAGGCTTTATGATTAATGGAAACTTTCTGTGTGGTTTTCTGTTTCTACGTTAAGATATCTTTTTCTTTATTTTATTCATTTATTTAAGTTTTTTATTTATTTAAAAAATTATTCGTATTTGTCTATATAAATACATCTTTTTAATTTCTGGCTATATGTTAAAATATATATCAAGCTGAATTAAGCCATCACGTGGAATTGTTTAGAATTTTTCACTAGAATAAAATCTTCATTTTCTTTTATTTTAAATCAAACTAATTTTCTTTGCCTTTTTTTTTTTTAATTTTTTTAATAGTAAATTTTAGATTCAAATAGGCATGAAAAAATATTCTAATACCAAAATTATAGGAAATCTTTTTTGATATAAGTAACGTTGAAATTTTACATGTTGTAATAAAAATTAAGGGTATATCGTAAACTAAATGACATTACATGGGAAGTTCAATTTAATATATAATGCAGAGCAAATTATAAATTTTTTTTAGAGTGTTACACTCTTTACTGTAAAACTTAAAGAAAACAGGAATTTATTATTATTGTTATTTTTATTTCATTTATTTATTTTTTGGTCGAAATAATGTTTTATTTTCTGAACGAGTATGCCTCTATGACAGTACTGAAATTAAAATTAAAAAAAAAAAATTTTCTGTTGAATGATAACCATTAAATCTTTTCAAATCAAATCATCCCCTCTCAATTTGTATTTTTTAATGCATTTGAAAGTTCCTTTATCACATAACATGATTGCGTTAAATTGTTCTAAATCTAAGTCGAGTTATCAGTTTTTATTTTTATTTATACATTCTGGCCGTGTCATCAATACACGGTACAGAAAAAAGTAAAACCGTCTTATCTCCACTTCCTCCTCCAAAACATCACACTTTTATTGTGCTTTTTAGCAAAGCATCAAGCCGTTTAAAACTGTCCTCTGCCATTTTTTCCTGCCTTCCATGCAGCCACCGAAGAAATCTTCTTTTAGGGATGAGAAAAGCCCAACAACAATGCAACCACGGCAATCCCTGGCTGACGTTTTGAAGGTCCTTATCTCTGTGTCCAGCCAAACCCTTATCGGCGAAGAACCCACGGCCCATTTTATCCATTACTGTTTGCAGTGAAGTCTAACAACAATCGCCAAGAGGCATTGCTGGCTTGCTTTATGGAAGCCATCGTGTTCAACAGCTGGCCATTTTGGGTGTCCATGAAAACGCAGTGCTATGTTCCTTACCCATTTCGGTTGGAAGTTGGAAAAGTCGCCTAGAATCTGGAAAGCAAGGCCTTATAATTATTGGAACCTTTTTTAGGGTTTTCTGTTTCCATGTTAAGATATTCGTCTTTCTTTTTCTATTTTGTTTTATTTAACTTTTTTATTTATTTTAAAAATGATTCGTATTTGTCAACATAAATGGATGTAAAATATTCTATTTTATGTAAATTCTATATCAACTTGAATTAAGCCAAGACATGGAATTGCTTAAAATTTCTCACTAGAATAAAGAATTTTTAATTATTGTTTATTTAAAAAAAAATAATAGCTGATTTTAGAATCAAACAAGCCTGAAACAATATTCTAATACCAAAATTAGGTAATTTTGAAATTTTGCATATTGTAATAAAAATTAGGTACTATATCTCAAACTAAATAATATTACATGGGATGTTCAATTTAAAATATAATGCACTGCAATTTATAAGCAATCTTTTGAAAAAGTTTTGCACTCCTTACTGCAAAATGTAATGAAAAAGGAAATTATTATTATTATGACAAATTTTCATTAGAGCTCCTTTTGAAAGCCATTTGCTAGAATTAAAATTATTCTAAATAAGACCCCTAGTGGAAAAAACAATGTTTTCAGTTCGCCAAGAGCTATATAATCGTATTATGAGTATATAGTTGATTCTATTAATTATATCTTATTTCGTGGGTTTTTTTCCCCCGTGGTTAGCAAATTTCCACCATCAGTCCCAAAGGTTTTTAAAATGATTAAGATTATCTATTATAGTATTACAGTGTTATTTTCTTGAAACCATTTTTGTGCTGGATACTTCTATTATAGTATTCCTTTAATTAATTTCTTTAAAAGATAGTTCTTACTTTCTTTCAGTTTTTTTTCTTATCTGTTTCTTAACGGTGTGATAATACTGCTCATCTGTGAGTCCAGAAGATATCTTCAAAAATAGAACACCTACCTTTAGTTTAGCGTTTATTAGCTGCTAATTACGTACACTTACATTACGTGTTATTTATTTAGGTATTTATAGTTATGCATTTTTTTAAAACTTTTTTCCGAAACATATTATCTTCTTTCACTGTTAAATATAGATATTTTAGTTTCTCGTTACATACATAGTTTTCTATGATTCCTTTGATCAATTAATATGTATTTTCTTTTTCTTTATGGGCGCAGCAACCCCTTGGTGGGGCAAGGCCAACAGTCTATTGGCAGATGTCGAAAATATAGATGTTTTTTTAACAGGGTAGGCTTGTCAGCCCTGCGCCCAACACTCTATAGTCATACTTAGACCGGGACCTACAATTTAAAGTGGACTCCGAACCACTAACAAACATCCATGGCACCGCCTTGCTTCGAACCCGAAGCCTGTATCACCGAGCGCCAAAGCGATAGTCACTCGCCCGTCAGGCAATATGAATTTTAGCTCATTCTAATTTTTTTCCTCTATATTTGCAAGATAGTTTTACTTTTTACTTGAAATTCTACCATCTTACCGAATCTTGCTCTTTATGTTAGATAAAAAACACATCACACATTCGAAAATCGTTTTAATTTCTCTAAATGAATTTCTTTTATCACACAAAACTTTTTTTTCTATAGAATCATAACCTGCTTAATCTTTCTGTACCTGTCATGATTCATCCCCAGATGAGCGCATAAGTTCTGCGATTTGCTGTGATTTGGATGGAGTTTGAAAAGCAAATTATTTCGATTATCTGGAATTAGGATGGAAGAAAAACCGGTCCGTTTGTAGTCGGTTTTATGCCTCACATCAAAGGATTTACAACCTGCCGAAGGATAGCGGTCTCTTGACTCGCAGGAAAATGCAAAACAATCTGATATGAAAACAAAAAAGTATGTAGGCTATGGAAAGGAAAGAAAAAATATCCTTGGGCCACCCCGGAGTCGTGACTTCAAGAGTGATATCCTGAGTAAAGCTAAATGTGCCATATTTCTGCTCCTCTACAGGCAAATATTGTCTGGAATCGAAAAAAGTTTAGTTGCTATAAATTAGAGCTACAACTTTCTATGGAGTAGATATAGTTCTCCAGGAAACACATTATTGTTTTAGGGATACACAATTCAAAGCATTTATTTTAAAAATAAGAAAGTTATACACGTTCTAAACCTACACACACATTTTCCAAGAGATTTCTTAGATTTTAACCACACATTAGTGGTTGGAATTTGAAAAGCAATTTAATCTTGAATAGATTATTCGAATAAAAAGGTAATATTATAGATTTGTTAAATCACTTTATGAAAAGTTGATATAAGAGTTTATAATTTATAAAATAAACATGCATTATTTCTTCCTTTTTAGCACTTAAACCAGACTTTTAAAAGAAATTTGATGTTTAAAATAAAAATGATCACGCACATTATGATCAAATCCTCATCCGCAGTTATTTTATATTAAGAAAAGCAATATAAGCTTAAAAATCGAGAAAAAACATTTCATTGAAATACTGAATTCAAGGGGAAAAAAAGAAAGAAAGAGGAATTATCTTATATTTAGAGAGAACTACATCTTTTTAAACTTATTTGATAAATTTATATACTTCATAAAAATCTAATTTCGAAATTTCTTACATATTATAGATCTTTCATATATTTTAAAAAGTAAAAATGTTTGATAATAAGCAGAAAACTGTAGCACGCGTAGCTCAAAAAGCACCAACGTCAAATTTATCTTTTTTCGTAAGCCAGTAAAAAATACAATTTCTGGCGGTTGTTTTAGCTTTTGCAAGAGAAAGACGATAACTTTTAGTTCAGTAATAAGGACGGCTATATTTATGTTTGACGGAAATATCAGCATCAAACATATGTGAATAACAAAATAAAAAAAAAAAAGGAATAAATAAACTTGGAAAAGCAAGAAACTTCACGGATAAATGTATTAAATATTTTGTATATATATATTCTTTCAACAGTGTTGGAGAGATTTTCTATGTTAGTTTTAGGGTAGTTGTGTTGGTAATGAATATTATTTATACTTTTTTTATTTCAAGTAAATTTATATATGTTTACCTTTTATCTTAATTCTACTGTTTTGGCAATTTTAAAATAGTTTGTAGCATACTTTTTGTACAATTTTGCCCAGATGTGCTGTAGTGTGGTAGTTGGGCAACCATATTAACTGGGTGTTGCTGGGTCGAGATACTTGAGGCGCAGGTTGGTGAACTCACAGTTTTGTTGACACACGCACAAACACCACACACGTACAGTTATAGACACACAGCATACATATTTTTTAAAGACATATAATTATAGATTAGCGGAATGATTCTATTTATAAATTCGATACTCAGTTACGCGCAGGATTTGCAAAATGTACTTTCACTCCTGGTGAGTGTCTGCAGGCCAATTGACCATTTTTACAGAACTCGA
Source organism: Caerostris darwini (assembly GCA_021605075.1). Lineage (NCBI taxonomy): Eukaryota > Metazoa > Arthropoda > Arachnida > Araneae > Araneidae > Caerostris > Caerostris darwini. The sequence goes on along the minus strand of BPLQ01012142.1, from coordinate 96,300 downwards.
GGAGGAGCTCTTGCAAGTGCGTAGGAGGGAACTTGATTACAAATGTTATTTCTGATAATTTAAACCAAAAAAATTGTTTTTATTATAAAGTATTTTTAAATTATCATAAAATGTGTATATTTTGAATACTGGACGAAACGCCAATATAAAAAAAGCAAAACCAATTACTACTTTTTTCTATTGAAAGTAGTGTAAAAAATCCTTGCATTTAATTTTTCTGAAATTATAAAACATTTCTTAAAGTCCATTTGCTATAAACACGCTATATAATCTTTGTGACCTTCTTCAATGAGTTTATGGAAATAATTGTTTTTCTCGGGTTTTATTTCATAGTCAATTCTTTCTCTTAATTACTAAATAAATTTAAAAGCAATTTTACGCATGAAAATTTTGAATAAAATACAAATTTTATAAAATAAGATTAAATAATCTACTTAGAATGATGATAAAAATTAAAATAATTTTTTATGGTCATAAATTATCCTTTTGTTTTCTTAATATATAGTATTTATAATTTTATGTTTGGATTTATTAAGTCGACAGAAAAAAAGAAACTTTCTTCAAAATTTAGAGCTTGAGAATGTTTCTTAATATCGAACTAAATTAACATCAAATTAATCTTAACATCAAATTATCTTAAGATTAAGCTTAAGATAAGCTTTTATCTTAAGCTTTATTATAAGCTTAAATTCTTTTATCTCAAGCTTATAAAGCATTCTATGTACTAGAAATTCGAATTCTAGAAAAACCAAAAAAATTTTTATAAAGCATTCTATGTACTAGAAATTCGAAGTGGAAGATTGAGGAGTACAGTAGAAAATATTTTGAACTGTTTCTTAAAATTCATTTCAGCTTTTTAAATTTAAAAACTATTTTGTTTTAATAGTTTAGAATTAACTACATATAAAAAAACCTCTTCTAGATACACCTTTTGAATGCATGTTCTATCAAATATACTCATATTATCAGTATTTAAACAGAAAACTTCCATTTTCATAAAATAAAATGACTAACTTTAAAATATGAATTTAAATATTCTTATTATATTCATTGAAATGTAGTAGTATTTTAATATCAGTGAGTAAATGTTTTTTATGAAATAAGTTTTCTAGTGTACATTTGTATGTAGCAAAATGATTTAAATTTTTAATCATGAAAAATATATTTATACGAGAGTAATTCTGAAATTTTTGAGACAGTGGCAGACGACAAAAACCGGAAAAAAATATTTGTAAATTTGAACTCTTTTATAGCCACAGACGATAATTTGTGGCAACAATTGCAATTTAGCTGCCGTAGAATAGATTTTGGAAGAAAGGAAAATTGAATTGACGCGAGAGCATTATAGCGCTATGATTTTCTACGATTTTAAAGTTGGGTTAAATCAAGAAGAATGCCTTCAACGTCTGCAACTAGCATATGGAGCCGAAGCTCCACCATCTCGTGTCACCATTTAGATGATTTACAAAATTTCGTAGAGTTCGAAGTTCTTTGCTGGATCAAGAACACACAGGAAGACCTTCATCAGCTGTAGTTCCAGAAAATGTGTCGGCCCTACGAAAAATGTTAGTCGATGATAATCGCTGCATTTACCAAATGATACAGAAGAAACTTAACATTGGATCCGCAGCTATACATAGAATTATTCATAAAGAACTGCATACGAAAAAATTAGTTTGTCGTTGGGTCCCCCATAATTTAACAGAACACCAAAAACGGAACGTGTCAGAATCTGCAAAGAAACCTTAAAATTACTTAACGATGGTGGAGACCGCCTTATTTCTAAAATTATAACATAACTGGGGATGATATTTACATTACATTTACATTTTTCCATCCAATTTGGTATGACCTTGCCGTGGTGGATGGGTTTTCAATTAACAGTATTACAACTGTTGAATGATTTGGAAGTCATTTTTTCCGTTTTTTGACGTTCCTACACGACAAGAAAGTAAAGTACGGGTCTTTGAAGATGACCCCAAACCAACAATGGTGAAATACAACAATCAATGAAAAAAAGTAATATATGCCGTTTTCTTGACAAGTACGAGACTGGTCAACGCCATCAAGCTAGAGGGACAGAAGACAGTCACAGCTAACTGGTACACCACTAAGTGTCTTCCAGAAATTCTTCAAGAAGTGAATGTAAGGAGACTCATGCTTCACCATGATAATGCATCTTCTCATACGGCAAGATCGACAGTCAATTTTCTTAAGCAAAAACACATTAAAGTGATAGAACATCCACTCTATTTCCCTGATCTTGCTGTGTGTGACTTTTGGCTTTTTTTTAATGTCAAGAAAAATTTACGTGGTCGCCGTTTTCATTCCGAAGATGAGATTGATGAGGCTATAAAATCATTTTTTTCATCAATTCCAAGAAATGGATGGCGTGAAGCATTTAATCTTTGAAAAAATCGTCTGGAAAAGTGCATTGATGTTACAGGGGACTACTTTGAACACTCTTAAAATTTGGTAAGTTAAATTTGTACCATTTAGCAGTATCTTAAAAATTTCAGAGTGACCCTCGTATATGGCAAAACAGAACGTTTTAAAGTATAATTGAGTTCCAAAAACTGTTTATAAAATGTTCGATACGATAAATTGAAGTCCTTCTGTTCTGTTCAATTCTTATGCAGATCTTTTATCTATATTAAGAAGCCAAGCTTATAAGTAAACCAGTTACTTTGTCTGATTCACTTTACAGAAAATCAGAAATCAATTTTTAGTTGATGATTATTTTACAGGGTAATTAAAGTTTTACTTTCAAAATGTTATAAAAAAAAACAATTCGTCACAATGAGTTCAAATTTGAACTGAAGATACTTGAAGAAGGGGGAAACAGTATGGCATCAAAAAAAAAAATTCCACCGATTTTTTCCATCCGATTTGGTATGACCTTGCCGTGGTGGATGGGTTTTCAGTTAACAGTATTACAACTGTTGAATGATTTAGAAGTCATTTTTTCCGTTAAAAACACTATAGTTTGTTGAATATGCAACTGATGCCAAATACGTTGTAATTTCGATTCAAAATATCACTGGCAGCCAAATTCACTTTCTTTATGCCGCTTACAGCGCCATATATTAATATACTTTGGAACTCTTTTTGATGCTGTACCGTTTCCCCCTTTTTCAAGTATTTTCAGTTAATTTGAACTCATTGTGACGAGTGGTTCTCTTTTTACAGCATTTTGAAAGGGGGACTTTAATTATAATAATCATGTATATCTCAGTGTTATTTTATACTTGAGAGCATTAATACTGGTGCAATTCTTTTTCGATGCTAAACTCTATGAAGAATGAAAATAAAGGTAACAATTAGGGTTTATATGAGTTGCTATAAATAATTTTAATTTCATTTATATTTACATATTTTTAATGTTTCATTTTTAGTGTTATATATTTCTTTACAATGTGCATTTAGTATCATTATTATTATATTATTTAAGTCACAAAGTGTAGAACACCGGATAAAGTCACAAAGATCACAAAAGTCATCAAAGTCATAAAAATTACAAAGTGTAGAACATCGGCCAATTCTTCTGAATCACAGCTCCACGTTCCTCTATCGCTTTCAAGTTAAATTAAAATAAATTTTTTGGCCTCCAGGCTTCTGAAAGCAATGGCAGAATGACTCTTCAACTAATAAGTAACATTTAATTTTTTTTTGTTGTGGTCGTAAATTTTAGTCTTTGGTGTAAAAAAATCAACTTTTCGTTTCTCTCTCAGAGTTTTCGGTAGAAATCACCTTCCTTAAGTTAGTACGTGAATAATTGATTTTGTTTGATGAAATAAATTGACCTCCAAAAGTTAAGGTATAATACTTTTTCTATGAAGAATAAAAATAAAAATTTAAAATAATAGAATTTATATAAAACCAGCTACCCACCTCGAAAATTTTTCCGGGCCGTGAGATTTAATACACTTTTACAAAGTATATTTATTTTTTAATGGTCAAAGAAGTGAAAACCAATGTATTAAAAAAATACATTATTTGTGCATCCATATATTCAAAAATGAACTGTCGAAATTATGAGAAAAAATTAACTTTGATTTTAAAAAATATTCATGCGCAAACAAATATCGTACTAGTAAAATAAATATTTTTTAATGATTTCATTTGTTTTAATTTCATTTATATTTTTATATATTTTATATTTCATTTTTAGCGTTATATATTTCTTTACAATGTGCGTTTAATATCATTATTATTATATTTTCTAAGTTTACATGTAAGAATAATAGTAAACACAATAATATAACTCATTATGTTTCAATTTTCAATTTTTTTTTATGTTTTTTTTCCAAAAAATGTCTATAGTGGATCTAAATCTAATTAAGGGATATATATGTTTATATGTGGTTCGCGGATTTATGATGCATTTCAAAAGTGGCCACAAAATCATTTGGGTTTGCTACCTCTGGTGGGGCCTGGTGGCCCTTGGCTCTCTGGCCTTTGGTATCACAGGCTTCTGGTTCGAATCCTGACGGTGACATGGATGTTTGTAAGTGGTTCGAAATCCTCTGTCCAATTTAAAGTGTAGGTCCCTGTATGTTTAGACCTCGTGTGCACAAGATGACCACACAGCGACAAAACCAAAAACAAAACCTTGTAATTCATATTTATTTAAACCTGGTAAACTTATTTATGTTAGTTTATATAAACCAGAGTTTATATGAATTACCATAAATAAGTTTAATAAAAGTTTTTGACAGAATTATTTCCACTACTATTTATTTAATGAAATGGACACTTATTTAGAAATCATATTACGATAACCTACTCTTTCAGGAACTATCAGCAACCCGACTTGTATTGTGGTATACTTGTATTGTGATAACATGGATAATCTTGCTGTTTGACGTGGATACCCTAAATTTCCAAAGCCTAGACCAAACTCTGCAAATATTATCAGTCCTAGAAACTGATAATATTTGCCTTCACTCAACTGCCTGTCTTCCAGCAAGTTATTTCAAATTTCAACTTTGCTGAAGCCCAGATGGGGTTCCATGTACATCCTTCGTCTATGTCTGTGTCTGGAAGTGAGTTTTCTACCATAATCTGATGAAATTAATGCTTATATACTTTTTATAACGAAGGAGTTTGTCTCCATTTTTGTTAATTCAAATAATGGGATTACCTCTTATGTTAAAAAAATTAAAACTTTAAAAAACCCATTGATGAGTTACAGATCTTTACTAATCGTCTGACGCAAAATTCTACTTCATCTGTTAATTTCTTATCTTCTGCTAATATTTTTTCTACTTTTTAGTTATTATTTTTATTTTATTTTTTCATAATTCTTCTTTTTTTTTATTTAATATTTTTTGAATTAATAGCTAATGAGAAACAATCGCCATTGAAATATTCATAGAATTACATTAACCTTTTCAATCTATAAGGGAATGCCAATGTTTATAATGTGTTATAATGTGTCACATGATCTTGAGAGACAACAAGAACAAAAACAAAATCTTTCGATTTAATTCAAAGAAAATGTCTCTTTTCACATAAGCAATTCTTATTTTTTTATCTATAGAATCAAATATTCAGATATTTGGAAAGGTACAAGAAACCACCATTTCGTACAATAATTCAGTTTCTCATTCCCCCCTCCTCTCCCCTCAAAACCCCCTTCCAAACAGACATTACCACTGTCGTCTGTGGAAAAGCTTCCCAGATACGGCAATCGGAAGCTCAAATATCCGAGCCATATCTACCATACATCTGCATGAGCATCGTGAATCATGCAGCGCTGTTTCCAACTAGACGAAGGAGTCGAATTTATAAACCAAAAAATTGCTGGTGGTTCGGAATCTACTTTAAGCAGTAGGTCCCGGTCTCATATGACTGTAGAGGGTCACGGAGCTAAGTCAGATTTCTACCTACGGGTGTTCCATCACAACAGAAGCTTCCCCCCTTTCCCTTCAACCATGCGGGTTCGTGAGTTTTGTCTACCTCTAAATGGGATAAGAAACAACAACAACAAAATAAAAAGGAGATTATATGGTGATTATTGTAGTCAGTATGAACATCTCTCGTGCATAGTCTATTGGCCTGATGATTGTTTTCCGCCATTGAAAGCTTCATAGAATTGAAATAATCATTTCGGTCTGTCTACAAGAGAATGTCAACTAGATATAATGTGTTACATGAAACCACGAGAAGCAACAGAAACAAAATCTTTCAATTTAATTCAACAAAAAGTTTCCTTTCGCTTGAGTAATTTTTTTTCTTTACCTATAGAATCAAATATTCAGCTATTTGGAAAGGTAGCATTTTAGCTAAACAAGAAACCACCATTTCAAACAATAATTCGGTCCCGGTCTCTAGCTCACTGTAGAGCGTTCACGCAGCTAAGTCCAATTTCTACCATCACAACAGAAGCTGCCCCCTTTCCCTTCAACCATGAGTCCATACGGGTTCATGAGTTTGGCCTAGACGTCTACAAAGTGGGATAAGAAATAACAAAACAAAATTAAGGAGATTATATGTTGATTATTGTAGTCAGTATGAACATCTCTCATGCACAGTCTGATAGGCCTAATAATTGTTTTCCACATTTTCTCCCATTTAACACCAACAAGATAGATAATGAGAATAATCGCCATTGAAAGCTTCATAGAATTAAAATAATCATTTCGGTCTACAAGAGAATGTCAACTAGATATAATGTGTTACATGAAACCATGAGAAACAACAGAAACAAAATCTTTCAATTTATTTCAACAAAAATGTTTCCTTTCGCTTAAGCAATTATTATTTTCTTTATCTATAGAATCAAATATTCAACTATTTGGAAAAAGTACAAGAAACCCCCTTTCGAACAATAATTCGGTTCAAATCCCCCCCCCAAAAACAGTCCTTTCCAAACAGACATTACCGCTGTCGTCGGTGGAAAGGCATCCCAGAGAGACAGCAATCGGAAAGCTCAAATATCCGAGCCATATCTACCATACATCTGCATGGGCCCCGTGAATCACGCAGCGCAGTCTCCAACTAGACGAAGGAGTCGAATTTATAAACCAAAAAATTGCTCGTCTTTCGGCTTCATGGGGCTCCGAATGGCAGATAAAGGGCAAATCTGGCGAATATGAAACTGAGTTATGATTCGGAAAACTCGATTCGGCGTTTGCAGTTTTAGAAGGCGATTGCAGCGAGAATATATTTGCGATGAAAGGAAACGATGGATACCGTGGCTCCGTATAAAGGACCCCATTTAGGCTTATAAATAAATTTGTGTAGGGTTTGACGTTAATCTTCACGTAGCTCGTTCCCTGCCCGTTTTATGAAGTATTTAGATGAAAATTTATGGCTAATGGTTTTTGATGTTATTTTTTTTTATCATGATGTATATTTCAATAATTTCTTTTTATTCCATAATGAATTTAATGGGGTTTGGAATAATTGTATTTTAGTGATAAAAGACTTTAAGAATCTTATCTTTCGAAAAAGCTATCTTTTCTTCTCTTTCTAAAAAGCTATTTATTTAGCGATAAAAGATTTATTTAAGAATCTTATCTATTTTAATGAAAGTGCAGTAAAAAATTAACTACTCATATAAATTAATGACCGCATATTTTTAATGTACTTATTGTAATGTGTGTGGCTCTTAAAGTTTGTTGACTACTTTATAAAGAAATCACCAGTGCTGCCATATTGATTGTTGTTGACATAGCAAATTGGAACTAACACCAAACACACTTAAGAAAAAGGTGGCATGCACCATTTCAAAATCATTGCAGATATTTTCTGGTACATTGTTTCAATGTGTCTGAACTTCCATATAATATATAAAGTCCCATGTGAGCATATAAATATAATCCATAAAATATTATTTCCAATGGCAAGGCAATACAAAAAGGGGGAAAATACAGAATAAGAAAGAAAATGTACACAAAAGAGTTGACAAAAAAGTTGACTGAAATCATTGCTTTAAGAGTTCTATAGCTTGCCAGTATCTCGCAGTCTCGGATTCGCCATGAAGTGCCAAGCAAAGCTGGAGGCAGTTTTTTGTTGTTCGAAAATCCTGATGCGATGTAGATGTTGATTAGATCAGTTCCTTTTTACTGAGACAAGCCACCAGCATTTTATTGCAATACATACAGGCCAACCGGACGACGGTTAGGATAGCAGTGAGAGCTCATGTCAAAAACTGTAGACCACTTAGCCGTATAGAGCGTTGCCCAGGGTGTACCACTTGGAGGTAGGTCTACATTGCACCCCATCCGTAAAGTATTAAATATAATATAATGATTGCTTCCTCTGAAAAAGATGGTATACTGTATCACAAAATCATTGAAAGGATATTCTGGCATATTGTTTCAATACGTAGAACTTCCACATAATATATAAAGTTCCATGTGAGTATATAAAACTAATCAGTAAAATATTAAATATATTCCACTGAATAAATGTTGAATTTTCTTAAATTTAAATAATCGAATACAATTTATTTAAGAGAATGGCGGGGATTAACAATTTAATGAATTAAATGTTAAGAATTATACTTAGCAGAAAATCCTGGCTTATTTCGTAACCAAATTGGAAGAAAATTCAAACTGCTAATTTTAATTAGAGTTTAAGTAAAGTAAATTTCGAAACAATCAGCCTCTTACCGAAGGACTGCAATCCTAATAAACTAAGACTTGCTAACTACATTACAAAATTTATTTCAAAAGTACGGATGAATGTTTTATTAAAAAGCACAATTTAATGAAAAGGTTACAATTTAATAAATCTAATTTATAAGTGATGCATCTTTATATTATTAAAAGCATTTATTTAATTATATTAGATTTAAGTGTAAGAAAAATTATAGGATACTTATATATAATATATTAATGAAAATTTTAATTTCGTTCACTGAAATTGCAAAAATAGCTATCATTGCAACAGCTTGCTGTATTAGCTAAATCTAATTTTTTTCTAATGTTTTAGAATTAAATTCTTTAGTTAAAATTTTTAATTATCTAACTTTAACTAAATGATTATAATTACTATTTAACTAATGTATAGTTAGAAATATTTTTAAATTACTATTATTATTACTATTTAAATTAGCTTTCAGGACATCTCCTTTTATCGCCACCCTTGCACATTATACACATTTGATATTTAAAGGAGATTAGTAATGAGAAGATTAACCAATATTTTCCAGTGCTTATCTATTTCTTGTGTTATACATTACATTATCATTAAAATGAATTGGAAAATTCGTTTCTTTTTTGTTAAAAATATCTTGAAATAAGAAAAATATTTTCATTAAAGCAGGAATTTTCTTAATACGTTTCAAAACAACAATGTTAATCGAAATTCAAAACAATATAAAATGTTTTAAAGGTTTTTTTATGACATTTATTTCTTGAAAATTATAGTTAACTTTCCTTTTGTTTTCCTATGTAATACTATTTTCCAATTCTGGATACCTTGTTCTGTGGGCATTTGCCATTAGTAGAATATGTAGCAAATTCAGCTTTATACAGAGTGCATCATGATAAGCCTACTGCATTTCACCCACCGTTTACTACCGTAATTTTGAAGGAACTCACCCATGGTTGATATCTGCAGATTTGCATCCTCTTCCTCGGCTAATATACTACTTATCTTGCCCATACCCGTTATTAAAATTAATATAGAGCAATAGGTTCAGCGTTTTTCTACTTTCATTTTTCTTAGATGATTACACATGTCTTCATATGAATTCTTTATTCAAAAAAGGGTTCATGTTGTTCATTTATTTAAATTAGTCACTGAAATAGTAATACTAAAACTACATTGAATAATGATGCCTATATGTTTATTTTAAGCATTTTAACTTACGGCACCTTTAAAGTAATGAGTACATAATCAATTTTAAAAATAATCAATTTTTAGAAATTTATTTAGTATTAAGTGAAAAAGCCGTAATATTGGCGTTTCCAATGTCTAACAATTTGTCAGTAAATTTAACAAAAATATTTCGTTTAATTTAAGCTGCTGAAATAAAGGTCACAACCATCTACTTTCAGACAGGCGTTGCAAAAAAAGTCTTTTGCTTTAAATTCTAAGAAATCTAATTCTACTTCTAATTAAATTCCAATAAACATATTCAAATCTAATAAACAAATTCTAATTTCAATTAAATTGTAATAAATAAACTCAAATTCTAATTAACTTCTAATAAATAAATTCTAATTCTATTTAAATTCTAATAAATAAATACTATATAAATTCTAATTCTAATTAAATTCCAATAAATAAATTCCAATTCTAATCAATAAATTCCAATTCTAATCAATAAATTTTAATTCTAATTAAATTCTAATGAACTAATTCTAATTCCATTAAAATCTAATAAATACACTCTGATTCTAATTAAATCCTAATAAACAAATTCTAATAAATAAATTGTAATTCTAATTAAATTCCAATAAATAAATTCTAATTCTAATTAAATTCTAGTAAATGAACTCCAATTCTGATTAAATTCTAATAAATAAATTCTAATTCTAATTAAATTCTATTAAACAAATTCTAATTCTATGAAATTTTAATAAATTCTAATTCTAATTAAATTCCAATAAATAAATTCTAATTCTAATTAAATTCTAATCAATAAATTCTAATTCTAATTAAACACTAATAAATAAATTCCAAATCTAATTAAATTTCGATCAATCTAATTCCAATTCTAATTAAATTTTGATAAATCGAATTCTAATTTTAATTAAATTATGATGAATCGAATTCTAATTCTAATTAAATTCTGATAAATCTAATTCTAAAATTGAAACAGTTTTCAATGTAAAAGAAAATTTCTTTAATTTATTCATTAAAAATAATTCTTAAGAAAATTTCTCTAATTTTAATGCTGATCTAGAACTGTTTTACCAAAACATAAACCCTAACAAGCAAAAATCTAAACTTTAATTTTTGGGATTTTCGACAAGACATGCTTTGACTGTTTGTACTATTTGAAAACAACAAGACTATCAATATAAAATACATTTAATGGCTCAATTTTCTTTTAAATAAACAACAACAACAACAAAAAATAAGACAAATATCATTTGTTTGTTTCTCCCCATGAAGATATAAACATTTTAAATTTTAATATATTTAATGTTTACACTTAGCTAGAGCTGTTTCACAAAAAATATACCCTAACCGAAAAAGTAATCTCGAATGCATATATGGAAGGAAAAAAAATGCACTTCAAAACAAAACAGAGAAAAGAGATCTCCTGATTTTAGGTTCGCTTCTTGCAGTTTTCGTGGAAAAATTTCCACTTCCTCTATTTTTGGTATTTTCCGGTGAATCTTCCATGTTCAGAGTCGCGTTTGTTCTATTTTTGTTTTCACTCCTCGTTAGAAGTGGTTCCAAAACACGGAAGCCGAAATATAGAATTACTATTTACATAACTTAAAATGGCGGCGTTTTTCGGAAAGAAAAAGCTACAGAGAGACAAAAAGTTATTGTTAGATTTTGTTGTAACGCGCGTTTTCCTTCTTTTTTTTTTGTAGTTGTTTCGTTGTCTTGTAGGGTTTAAGTTTGTAGCGTTAAGAATTCAAGTAGGTGTACCGGCGCCATTTTGAATTTTTTTTCCCTTGTGTAAAGAATTTTAATATCCTTTTTTATTTAGTCGTGGTTTCGATATATGTATTTTTTAATTATGATTTAGGGACTGTGTAATTAAAATGCCTGTACATTAATTACTGGGCAGTTATTAAAATGAGTCACAATGTGTTTTTTTTATTTTTATTTTTTGTAATTTTATTACAGTTCGTCTTTCAGTTCCTTAAACAGTTCTTTTCCCAGTTATTTTTCAGTTATTTTAGCAGTTCTTTTTCAGCTCTTTTCATAGTTCTTTTTACAGTTCTTTTTTTCAACTCGGAAGGTAAATACACTTCGAAATCTCTACTTTAGAACATAATATATATTTTTTTCTAAAGTAGAGATAACTGGTTTCAATAAACAAAAAAAATCCCCGTATTTTTTTTTATAAAAAGTTTTTTAAGTAAAAATTAATGCTCGTTCCATTGATATGCTTTTAATTTTCACAACTAAAATTTAACAAACGAAAAAAAAATATTTTAAATGCATATTAGAACATCTAGCACGATTATTATTCTTTAAAAACGTGTTAACATTAAATACCAAGATAGTTTGTAAGTCCTTAAACAGTGTTTCTCTTAAAAGCCGAGGTGGCCATTTAAATTTTGAAAAACTTGCTATTAATGTTAAATATTATTAACTTGTGCTAAAATTGTTTTTAATTTTCTTTTGTAGTTTTAATTAAAATAATGTGTAGGTTTTATTCCATGACAAACATTTTTTCGCATTAAGAGAGTAATGTCCCGCCTAGTATAGAAATATATATATATTTTTTTTGTACAGACTGATAGAAGATTTCAATGGCGACGGAACTGAAATTTCTTGTCATATGTGAAAGAACTCGTAAACACCCAACAGATAGCCTGACGTTCGCACGAGCCATTTAAGCAAGTTGTACTTATCGCTACCGAATGTCTACGTTTCTGAAAGAAAAGACTAGAATGCAAACTACCAGTAAAGGAATTTAATCCCTCTTGACTCTTTTAGGAGAACTATAGGGACAAAATGAAGTCATCGTATATTAGTGAATTAGAATCTCTATTATGTGAATCTATATTAGTGAATTATTATCTGTTACGAATATCGACATGAAACATATTTAATTTGATTTCTTTTCGGGAAGATATTAAAATTTTAAATACTTTTCCTTAAAAGAATCCGAAAAATAATTAATGTTTATGCTTATCTAGAACAGTTCACCAAAAATTAATCTAATAAGTAACAATCCAAACATTAATTTTTTTGATTTTCAACAAAACATTCTTTGACTGTTTGTACTCTATGAGGAGAACAAAGCTACCGATATAATATACATTTAATGGCTCAATTTTCTTTTAAATAAACCAAAAAAAAAAAAAAAAAAAAAAAAAATTAAGACAAGTCTTTGACTTTGAGTCTTTGAGTCAACAATTTGTTTGTTTTTGCCCATGAAGATATAAACATTTCAAATATTAATATAGTTAATGTTTACGCTTAGCTAGAGCTGTTTAACAAAAAAATGCACCCTAACCGAAAAAGTAATCTCGCATGCATATATGGAGAAGAAGAAAAATGCACTTAAAACAAAACAGAGAAAAGAGATCCCCTGATTTTAGAGATTCGCTTCTAGTTCGCAGTTTTCATGGAAAAATTTCCACTTCCTCTATTTTGGGTCCTGTGAATCCTCCCTCTTCAGAGTCGCGTTTGTTCTATTTTTTGTTTTCACTCCTCGTTAGAAGTGGTTCCAAAACACGGAATCCGAAATATAAAATTACTATTTACATAACTTAAAATGGCGGCGTTTTTCGGAAAGAAAAAGCTACTGAGAGACAAAAAGTTATTGTTAGATTTTGTTGTAACGCGCGTTTTTCTTTTCTTTTTTTGTAGTTGTTTCGTTGTTTGGAGGGTTTAAGTTTGTAGCGTTAAGAATTCAAGCAGGTGTACGGGCGCCATTTTGAATTTTTTTCCCCTTTGAAAGAAATTTTAATATCCTGTCGTTTTTTTTTATTTAGTTGGGGTTTCGATATATGTATTTTTTAATTATAATTTGGGGACTGTGTAATTAAAATGCTTGTACTTTTAATTACTTAGTACGTTTCTAAAATGAGCCACGATGGTTTTTTTTTTTTTTTTTTTTTTTTGTAACTTTACTAGAGTTTTTTTTCAGTTCTTTTTACAGTTCCTTTTTTCAGCTCGTAAGTTAAATAGTCTTTCTTAGTCTGTACTTTAGAACATTAGTTATATATATTTTTTTTCGATAAACGTGTTTCAGTAAATCTGAAATCTCTGCTTTTTATATAAAAAAAAATAAGTAAAGAAGAATGCTCATTCCTCTGATATGCTTTTAATATTTTATTTATACAAAAATTTAACAAAAAAAAAAAAAAAAAATACTTTAAAAACATGAAAAAACATCAAACAAGATTATTATTCTTTAATAATGTGTTAACAATAAATACCAAGATAGTTTGCAATTCATTAAGCAGTGTTTCGCTTAAAAGCTGAGCTGTTCATTTAAATTTCAAAAAATTTGTTATCAATGCTGATAATTTTTTTTTTTAATTTTAATTAAAATATAATTTGTAGATTGTATTCTATGACAAACATTTTTAGTATCAAGACCTTAATATATACAATATCTATATATATATATATATTTTGTACAGATTGATAGAAAAAAATCGACATAAAATACATTTAATGATTCAATTTTATTTTTACTAGCAACAAAATATTTAAGAAAAATAAATATCATTTGACTCCTTTTTGGGATGGCATTAAAATTTTAAATACTTTTCTTAAAAGAATCAATAAATTATTATTGTTTATGCTTATCAAGAACTGTTTCGCCAAAAATAAACCTTGTCAAGTTATAATCCAAACTTTAAATTTTGTGATTTTCAACAACATGCTTTGACTGTTTATAGTCTATGAAGAGAATAAAGTTACCAATATAAGATACATTTAAAGGCTCAATTTTCTTTTAAAGAAATAAAAAAGACAAATATAGCTTGTTTGTTTTTCCCCCATAAAGATATAAACATTTTAAATATTAATATAGTTAATGTTTACACTTAGCTACAGCTGTTTCACAAAAAATACACCCTAACCGAAAAAGTAATCTCGCATGGAAATATGGAGAGAAAAAAAAATGCACTTGAAACAAAACAGAGAAAAGAGATCCCCTGATTTTAGAGATTCGCTTTTCGCAGTTTTCATGGAAAAATTTCCACTTCCTCTATTTTCGGCATTTTCCGGTGAATCCTCCCTCTTCAGAGTCGCGTTTGTTCTATTTTTGTTTTCACTCCTCGTTAGAAGTGATTCGGAAACACGGAAGCCGAAATATAGAATTACTATTTACATAAAATAAAATGGCTGCGTTTTTCGGAAAGAAAAAGCTACAGAGAGACAAAAAGTTATTGTTAGATTTTGTTATAGCACGCATTTTTCTTTTTCTGTAGTGGTTTCGTTGTCTTGGAGGGTTTAAGTTCGTAACGTTAAGAATTCAAGTAGGTGTACCGCCGCCATTTTGAATGCTTTTTTTCCCGTGAAAGGAATTTTAACATCCTGTCGTTCTTTTTTGTATTTAGTTGTGGTTTCGATATATGTATTTTTTAATTATGATTTTGGGACTGTGTAATTAAAAAGCTTGTACTTTAATTAGTATGTTTCTAAAATGAGTCACAATGTGTTTTTTTAAAATTTATTTTTTATTTTTGTAAATTTACTACAGTTCTTTTCCCAGTTTTTTTCAGTTATTTTAACAGTTCTTTTCTCAGTTCTGTTAACAGTTACTTTAATAGCTCTTTTCCCAGTTCTTTTTCAGTTTTTTTAACAGTTGTTTGACAGTTATTTTAAAAGTTCCTATTTTCAGCTCATAAGTTAAATACACTTTGAAGTCTCAACTTTAAAAAATAATATATATATATATATATATATATTTATATTTTCAATGAACTTGTTTCAGTAAATCTGAAAAGTCTGCTTTTTATATAAAAAAAATAAGTAAAGAAGAATGCTCATTCCTCTGATATGCTTTTAATTTTCATAACAAAAATTTAACAAAATATTATTTTAAAAGCATGAAAAAACTTGAAACAAAATTATTATTCTCTAAAAAATTTGTTAAATTCTATACCAAGATAGTTTCTAAGTTCCTTAAACAGTGTTTCTCTTAAAAGTTGAGATGTTCATTTGAATTTTGAAAAACTTATTATTAATGTTGTATATCATTAACTTGTGCTAAAATTGTTTTTAAATTTTTTTGTAGTTTTAATTAAAATAATGTGTAGGTTGTATTTCATGACAAACAATTTTTAGCATTAAGAGCTTAATGTCTCACATAGTATAGAAATATATACATTTTTTTGTACAGAGTGATAGAAGATTTCAATGGTAACTGAATTGAAATTTCTTGTCATGTGTGAAAGATCCCGTAAACACCCAACAGATAGCCTGACTTTGGCGCGAGATGTTCAAGCAATTTGTAATAGAATCTCCTCGTTTCTGAAGGAAAAGACTATAATGCGAACTACAACAAGCAGTTAATCCCCCTTGACTCTTTTAGGAGAACATACGAAACAAAATTAAGTCATCGTATATTAGTGAATTATTATCTTTATTAAGTGAATCTATATTACTGAATTATTATCTAGTAAGAAAATCGATATAAAACACATTTAATTTGATTTCTTTTCGGGAAGATATTAAAATTTTAAATAGTTTTCCTTGAAAGAATCCGAAAAATAATTAATGTTTATGCTAATATAGAATAAGTGGATATAAAATACATTTAATGACTCAATTTTCTTTTAAATAAACACAAAAAAATTAAGACAAATATAGTTTGTTAATTTTTTCCTTATGCAGACATAAACGTTTTAAATATCAATATAGTTAATGTTTACGCTTAGCTAGAGCTGTTTAACAAAAAAATACACCTTAACCGAAAAAGTAATCTCGCATGCATGTATGGAGAAAAAAAAGGCACTTCAAACAAAACAGAGAAAAGAGATCCCCTGATTTTAGAGATTCTCTTCTTGCAGTTTTCATGGAAAAATTTCCACTTCCTCTATTTTCGGCATTTTCCGGTGAATCCTCCCTCTTCAGAGTCGCGTTTCTTCTTTTTTTGTTTTCACTCCTCGTTAGAAGTGGCTCGGAAACACGGAAGCCGAAACATAGAATTACTATTTACATAACTTAAAATCGCAGCGTTTTTCGGAGAGAAAAAGCTACAGAGAGACAAAAAGTTATTGTTAGATTTTGTTATAGCACGCGTTTTTCTTTTTCTGTAGTGGTTTCGTTGTCTTGGAGGGTTTAAGTTCGTAACGTTAAGAATTCAAGTAGGTGTACCGGCGCCATTTTGAATGTTTTTTTTCCCGTGAAAGGAATTTTAATATCCTGTCGTTCTTTTTTGTATTTAGTTATGGTTTCAATATATGATTTTTTAATTATGATTTAGGGACTGTGTAATTAAAATGCTTGTATTTTAATTACTTAGTATGTTTCTAAAATGAGTCGCAATGTGTTTTTTCTAATTTTATTTATTTATTTCTTTTTTTTTTTGTAATTTTACTACAGTTCGCTTTTCAGTTCCTTAAACAGTTCTTTTCAGAGTTCTTTTTCAGTTCCTTTCACAGTTCTTTTAACAGTTACTTTAATAGTTCTTTTCCCAGTTCTTTTTCAGTTCCTTTAAAAGTTTTTTTCCCAGTTCTTTTTCAATTTTTTTTACAGTTCCAATTTTTTCAGCTCGTAAGTTAAATACACTTTGAAGTCTCTACCTTATATTATTTCTTCAATAAACTTGTATGAGTAAATCTGAAATCTCTGGGTTTTTTTTATAAAAATGTTTTAAGTAAAAAGAATACTCCTTCCACTGATATGCTTTTCAATTTTCATAACAAAAATTTAACAAATGAAAAAAAAAAATATTTCAAATCCATGAAAGAAACACCAGACAAAATTATTATTCGCTAAAAATGTGTTGCAATAAATACCAATATATTTTGAAAGTTCATAAACAGTGTTTCTCTTAAAAGCTGAGTTGTTCGTTTGAATTTTGAAAAACTTATTGTCAATGTTAAGTATCATTAATTTGCTGATAAAATTGTTTTAAACTTTTTTTTGTAAGTTTAATTAAAATAATGTGCACGTTGTACGCCATGACAAACATAACACCATGGCAAACACTTAATGTTCCACATAGTATAGAAATATATGACAACACAGACATTTTCCTATACTCTTAATAATTTATTAAAGAAAAAAATATGAATTTCTTCTTATTTAAAACATCATATGATAAAATTAAGAGAAAGCATTTCGAAAGGGTTCGAAAAATTTTCAGGTAATGAATTAGGTTGGATAAGTAATCAATTTTTGTTTGATTCCAAAATTCCTTTCAACAAAAAAAAAAATGAATTGATATTTCTAGAGTCAAAACACATTAAGTTTCCGACTTTCCAATAATGTCGGTTTATTGATTGAAAACTCATATGCCAATTTGAAGAACTAGGCAACAATTATTTTAATTCAGCTTGCATCGACCTACTTATGTGAAACCGGCTTTTCAAAATTAGTTGCCATTGAAACAAATATCGATTTCGATCGAATGCAGAGGTTGACTTCCAGCTTGCCATTCCCATTACATATCCGAACTTAGAAGCTATCATGAGCTATTTGCAAGGTCATACCTCACATTGAATTCTTAAGATGTAAATTTTTATTAAGTATTTTTCATTAAAAGATGCTTATAATCATTGTTCCATAAAATGTGTTTTATTCAGATCTATAAGAAATCATAAATTATAAGTGCAAATCCCAGAATGAATTTCGCTTTTACTACTACGTTGATGATTGAAATAACGTCTACTGTCTATCCAAAAGTGTACTGTCCAGTATCTATTGTCTATTACACAAAAAGGGGGGCGTGGGTAGGCAAATGAAAATAATTTACACATCATCACAGTAGGGGAAAAAATCCACCCCTGCCATTTTTATTAACTTTCGTAATTATGTTATTGTTCTAATGTAGCTGGAAATACAGACATTTAATCATGCCTTAAGCAAGGGCTGCACCGACGTTACACATTTAGCACTACCCAGTTGGCACGTGTAGCTTGAAGATACGCTACGGACGTGCGTAACACTACCCCCACAACGCTCTACGATCTCAATAGACCGGGACCTACGGTTTAAAGTGGATTCCGAACCACTAAAAACAACCATGGCACGGCCGGGACTCAAACCCGAAACCTGTGGTACCGAGTGCCAGAACGGTAGTCACTCGTCCATCAAGCCCCTACTTTCGTAATTATCATTAGTTCTTCCCATATTGAAGTGGCTCATAGAGATTTACGATGCAATGCAGTTGGTTAATAAAATAGATTAATATGGTTAATTAATCATTAACTGGAAATTTGTTCATTGTGGTATCCGAGATACTGAAGGAAATTGATTCTAAATGATAAAATATGTGATTTTTTTTAAAGATCTGTCTTTTGAAATTTTGTTTGTGTAGAAATTCAAAAATTGATTTTCCCTATTTTAAATGATACTTTAGCTTAATGAACGATTTCTCGCCTTCTGATTAATATTTTTTAAAAGTCTATAAAGTATAACATTTTCAAAATTAAAAAAAATTATTCAAATTTCGAGAATATCATACTCACTTACTATAGAACTCACAGTTTCATTTACACTTGCGCAAACACCACACTCATACAATTAGAGACATACAATATTTAATACATTTAAAGACATATAACTAGAGATGCGTGGAAGTATTCCACTTCTAAGCCGAAAAGTCGCTACTGGGCTACGCGCAGGATGCGTGAAATATACTTCCTCTCCGGGTGAGAGACTAGAGGCCGACTGACCATTTCTCTTGAACACTACAGGAGACAGCTCTTGCCAAGTGGGTAGAAAGGAGCAGGGTTACACATTTAATTTTTTTATTATTTTATATGTAGGGGTTTACATATTTAGTATGCGTATGTCTATTTTTCAATCGAATGTGAAACATTTTTTTAAATAATAAAATAAACTGTTTTTAATATGATATGTTATATTTAGATTTCAATTTTTATTGATGTTATAAAATATTGTAGTAGTCATCTTCAAAATTTTATCTGCATTTTGGTGTAAAAAAATGTTTTTATTTCTAATTTAAAAGAAATCAGTCTCAAAATTTAATCAATATTAATTTCATACATACTGAGTTAGTATTTTAAATTATTTTGTTTTTTAGATAGCAAATTACTTTCATTTTGGAAATTCTATAACAAAATTTTTCAACCAAAGGTTAATTAAAATATTAAAATGTCAAATAAATCAATAACTAAAATAATAAGATATATTTTTTTAACTATGAAATGTAATTCTTAATATTTAAAAATGAAAAGCATTTTTATTTGAAGATGTAGCATAATATATGCAGAAATTTTAAATAAAATATTAAGATTAATAAAATTTATCAACGTTCTAATCCATGTTAATGATTAAAAAAAAATTAATTCAATTATTTTATCTATTTATAAATTATTAAATAAAATTATTTGTTTAGTGAAGATTTTAGTGACAGCTCTAATCGAGTTTTACTTCCCTAATATATTTAAATTACATAATACTTTAATATCTACTGAGAGACAATGACATGAGAATTAAAATAATAAATTTTTAAACAATTTCCTTAAAGCAATTATTTTGTAATAATAGGTTTTTAAACAAATTCTTTTGGGAAAATATTTCAAAATTACAAAATTCGAATTTAGAAAGGTTTTATAAGAAAACTTATTATAATATCTATTTTAATTGGATTTGTTTCTTTCAATAAAATTTAGAAAAAAAATGTTAATTTTAAATGTTATCATGCAAAAATTAGTAAAATCGTTTAATCAGAAATACGAAATACGAAACGATTATAAGACACGATATTAAAATATTAAATAATAAAACTAATAATAATAATAACAAATAAAATAAAATCGAGATAATACAGTAAAATATTAAATAAAAAGTATGAACGTTCAAACAATAAGCGTTTATATATACATATACACTGAAGTGACAAAAGTCATGGGATAGCAATATGCAAATTTTCAGATGGCAGTAGCATCGCGTAGAACAGGTATAAATGCGCAGTGTTTTCGCAATTTCTGTTCAAGTTATTCATGTGAAGAGGTTTTGATGTGATGATGACCGCACGACGAGAATTAACAGACTTTGAACGCGGAATGTTAGTTGGAGCTAGACGCATGGGTCATGCCATTTAGGAAATCGTTAGGGAATTCAACATTCCCAGATCCACTGTGTCAAGAGTGTGCCGAGAGTATGAAATTTCAGGCATAACATCCCACCATGGACAGCGCAGTGGTCGACCGCCTGCACTTAACGACCGAGACCGGCGACGTCTGCAAAGAGTCGTAAATTCTAACAGACAAGCAACACTGCGTCAAATAACCGAAGAAATCATTGTGGGACGTACAAGGGACTTGTCTGTTAGAACTGTGCGGAGAAATTTGGCTTTCTTGGGCTATTCCAGCAGAAGACCGACTCGAGTGCCTTTACTGACAGAACGACATCGCTTGCAGCGACTCTCGTGGGCACGTGAGCATATCGGTTGGTCCCTAGATGAATGGAAAACCGTGGCCTGGTCCGATGAGTCACGATTTCAGTTGGGAAGAGCTGATGGTAGGGTTCGAGTGTGGCGCAGACCCCACGAAGCCATGGACCCAAACTGTCAGCAAGGCACTGTTCAAGCTGGTGGTGGCTCCGTAATGGCGTGGTCTGTTTTTTCATGGCATGGACTTGGTCCTCTGGTGCGACTGGACCGAACATTGACTGGTAATGCTTATGTTCAGCTACTTGGAGATCACTTGCAGCCATTCATGGACTTCATGTACCCAAACAACGATGGGATTTTTATGGATGACAATGCGCCATGTCACCGGGCCACAACTGTTCGCGATTGGTTTGAAGAACATTCTGGACAATTCCAATGAATGATCTGGCCACCTATATCGCCCGACATGAATCCCATCGAGCATTTATGGGACATCATCGAGAGGTCTGTTCGTGCCCAAAATCCTGCACCATCAACGCTTTCACAATTATTGACGTCTATCAAGACAGCATGGCTCAATATTCCTGCAGAAGACTTCCAACGACTTGTTGAGTCCATGCCACGTCGAGTTGCTGCACTTCGCCGGGCGGAAGGAGGGCCGACACGATAGTAAGAGGTATCCCATGACTTTTGTCACTTCAGTGTATATATATATATATGAAATGAATAGAAAATAAAAAAATACATCATTATTGCAAAAATGTAGTGTCTATTTATTAAATAGTTGTAGGATTTGCTATGTGGAAAATGATTTTAAAATATAGACTCATTATTAAAATAATGAGTTAATAGAAAGTGAATTACTTACAAATTATTTTCAAATCATTAATTTTTAAAAATGTCACTAATTAATAATCATATAATAATTTAAAATATTCCTTTTTGTCCATCAAATTCTTTCATTTTAGTCCGTTTTCATTGCTTTTATTAACTTTATTCGAAACAGTTTTCTTATTTAAGTTATTTTTAATTGCAAATTATCTTATTAAAGGAATATGTTGTGTCTGATCCTCAGTGTCCTGCAGTGTAGGGAAAGGAAGCAGTTTCTGTTGCGATGGAGAAACCGTAGATAGAAGTCTGACTTGGCTCCGTGTCGCTAAAGATGGATGGGGTGAGGAGGTACCTGGAGAGAACTACGCATATTTGTGTATCATATGGGATAAAACCCGGTAAACGTCCACCAGGTAGTGCAAGATGCTTCGAGCCTGTATGACCGAGTGTCCAGTGCTCGGTGCCACAGGTTTCGGGTTCAAGTCCCAGAGGTGCCATGGATGTTTGTAGTAGTTCAGAATCCACTTTAAGCCGTAAGTCCGCGTCTCATATGACTGTAAGAGCGTCCCAGAGCCAGTGAAACTTCTCACCCACATCATTCTCAAACTGAGAAGGGGCAACTCAGTTCCAGTCACAGTGATGTGGGGTAGTAGTATTTTTTAGTACAATGTACTGAATATCACAAACGCCATTGTTTTTCCCCGGTTTTTGAAGCAGTGTCTACAAGGTGGATTGAACCTCCGCCCTAACGCTCACCAGCGTCGCACGTTCCACTGAGCCACGAATCGATCTATTAAAATAATAAAAAATTTTAATAATTAATTTTTAATTTTTTTTTTCTAAAAAGTTAAAAAAAAAAATTCGTACAGCCAAATTCTTATAAGTTTTTTAAAACAGTTTTTATTAAACAGCAGTCATGCAAAAAATATTTTTACTTTCATCAATTAATAAATAACTGATTCAAAATAGAAAACTCCGCCTTTTACGCTTCCGACACACTTCTATATATATTAAAAATCAATAGCGAATAGAGCTACCTTTAATTAAAGTTTATTAGTTAATTAGGAGCAGTTAAAAATAAACAGAGGTCTTCATTGTTAACTTTTTATGCTATCGTCTAAGAAAAGTCTAACCCACCCACAAAAAAAGGTACAATTTTATGGGGGAACTCAAAAACCTATTAAAAATACATCGCTTATAGGAGGTTGCCATTTAAGATTTTATGGATTCTACTTAATATAATTGCAATAAAATAATAAAGATGCTTGATTATTATTATTTAAATCAACAATTACAATTATTTTAAACAAAGGTTTTTTCAATGAAGGAAATTTTTTCTTCTTAGTAATCATAAGAAGACGGTAACATCTCATTCAGTTAATGAATGAAATTATGTAGTGTGCAGGTTGGGACCAGACTGTAACTGGGTGTGGTTGGATCAAGATACTTGAAGGAAAGGTTGGAAAACTCTCATCTTTATTTACGCACGTGTAAACACCCCACATTAGAGACATACAAAATTAACACATTTAAATTCTGGGAGGGTTCCACTTCTAAGCCGAAAACCCGAAACTCGGCTATGCGCAAGATGCGCGAATTATACTTCCTATCCGGGTCAGAAACTATAAACCAAAGTTTCTCAGTTAGCTGAGGTTGCTCTTTACATCCTCTCTCATTGATAGTCAAGCAGCCTGGTGGGTGTTTTTTAGTTTTCTTCCCGTACAACACTCAAATGTAATGCAATTACCCTTAAAAATCTTGCTTCATCCCTCGTCTGTGGACTATTCGTGGTTTCCATAACTGTAACATGAGGCCCACCGATATTCAACAGCAAAGTGCTATATATTCAAACTTATTAACAAAATGGCCAATTTGAATACTGATGCTTTTTAACTCACATGAATTTGTTATGGCTGTTGACGTTTAAGATTTGGGAGCTATTTAGCCCCTGAGAAAATCCATCTCCGATATAACAAGAAATAAGCTTGAAAACATTTGAATATTGCCAGTAAAAATGTACAAATTTACAAAATAAAAAAAACAATTTACAGAAACTTCCAAAAAGAAAAACAAGAGTAAAATTTTACGCCGCCGTTTTAAGAACATTGTTAGAAATACACTGAAGTGACAAAAGTCATGGGATAGCAATATGCAAATTTTCAGATGGCAGTAGCATCGCGTAGAACAGGTATAAATGCGCAGTGCTTTCGCAGAGCTTTCATTTCTGTTCAAGTTATTCATGTGAAGAGGTTTTGACGTGATGATGGCCGCACGACGGGAATTAACAGACTTTGAACGCGGAATGTTAGTTGGAGCTAGACGCATGGGTCATACCATTTCGGAAATCGTTAGGGAATTCAGCATTCCCAGATCTACTGTGTCAAGAATGTGCCGAGAGTATAAAATTTCAGCCATAACATCCCACCATGGACAGCGCAGTGGTCAACCGCCTGCACTTAACGACCGAGACCGGCGACGTCTGCAAAGAGTCGTAAATTCTAACAGACAAGCAACACTGCGTCAAATAACCGCAGAAATCAATGTGGGACGTACAAGGGACTTGTCTGTTAGAACTGTGCGGAGAAATTTGGCTTTCTTCGGCTATTCCAGCAGAAGACCGACTCGAGTGCCTTTACTGACAGAACGACATCGCTTGCAGCGACTCTGATGGGCACGTGAGCATATCGGTTGGTCCCTAGATGAATGGAAAACCGTGGCCTGGTCCGATGAGTCACGATTTCAGTTGGTAAGAGCTGATGGTAAGGTTCGAGTGTGGCGCAGACCCCACGAAGCCATGAACCCAAACTGTCAGCAAGGCACTGTTCAAGCTGGTGGTGGCTCCGTAATGGTGTGGGCTGTTTTTTCATGGCATGGACTTGGTCTTCTGGTGCGACTGGATCGAACATTGACTGGAAATACTTATGTTCAGCTACTTGGAGATCACTTGCAGCCATTCATGGACTGCATGTACCCAAACAACGATGGGATTTTTATGGATGACAATGCGCCATGTCACCGGGCCACAACTATTCGCGAGTGGTTTGAAGAACATTCTGGACAATTCCAACGAATGATCTGGCCACCTAGATCGCCCGACATGAATCCCATCGAGCATTTATGGGACATCATCGGGAGATCTGTTCGTACCCAAAATCCTGCACCATCAATGCTTTCACAATTATGGACGTCTATCGAGACAGCATGGCTCAATATTCCTGCAGAAGACTTCCAACGACTTGTTGAGTCCATGCCACGTCGAGTTGCTGCACTTCGCCGGGCGAAAGGAGGGCCGACACGATATTAAGAGGTATCCCATGACTTTTGTCACTTCAATGTATATGATTCTATCAGCTGGATTGCCTTATTCTTATAGTTATCAAGTGTGTTAAAGAATTTATTGGAAATATGTTTAAGAAAATCAAATAAAGAAGGAATGTTAATAGCTTTAATAAGATCAGAATAAAAATAAATCAGATAAATCATTTAGCAGAGTTTATTTGGCTGATAATGATGTCTTATAAGGTTCCAATAGTTTTAAGATTAGATTTAGACATACGACCAAAACGGGCAAATGTACTTTAAGATAGGACGAAGAATGGCAGTATAGAAAAGAAGTTTATTATCCTTGGTTACAGTTGAATTTCTAGAGTTTACGGACAGCAGTTCGAAATTTTGTTTTAGTATGCTAGAAATGTTATTTCCAAGTTAAATGGTGATCCAGAATAACCCCTAAATATTTAATTTGTGTACTTCTAGGAATTATAGCATTTGTTTAGTTTGTTACCAGCAGAAAAAAGAACGGCTTCAGTTTTGTCAATATTTAAAAAAAAAATTCATTTGTTGAACCAGTTATTGAGAACTTTAAGACGATTAGTAAGGGTGATAATGAGTTTGTTATGTAATAGAAAACAATAATTTATATTGGTAATCATAAATGCAACCAGCAAAATTGTATAGGATAAATCTTAAATTTTATAAGATGTCAGTGAACATAAAGCAGAAATCTTTTACCTCGTTAGTGAATATCGTTTCCTCATCCAAGTTCATGGAATCTTAACCAAGCTCACCAGCCCTCAAGGGATCCATAAATCCATGGTTAAGAATATACTAAATAGTACATTTGCTTGGCATAGGAAATGCCAACACAATTAATTACTAATATCTTGTTCTTTTATGAATCAATGGTACTAATTCCTGCTGCCATTGGCTGCTGCGTTACAATGTCTGCTTAGGAAAACGCGGCGACTCGGTAGGAAGTGTGTAGTTCAAAGAGTCACAACGCGATAGTCACAACGCTGAAATGTCCTTTAGTTTATTTCAGTATGACTTAAAAACGCAGGGGAGCTAAATGTGAAAATTCCCCCGGAAAAGAGTATTACTCTTTTCTTCCCGTTGGTGTAGGTCCCACCCCTGAAAGTTCTCCAGAAAAATATTACTCTTTTCTACCTGTTGTGTAGGTCCCCCCTCCCCTTGAAAGTTCTCCAGGAAAGTATTACACTTTTCTACCTGTTGATGTAGGTTCCACCCTTGAAATCTTCCAAGATAGTATTACTCTTTTGTTTCCATTGGTGTAAGTCAGAATCCTGGCGGTGGCATGGATGTTTGTTAGTGGTTCGGAATAAACTTTAAATTGTATGTCCCGGTCTGTTTTGCCCTCGTAGGCCCAAGATGATCGTAGAGTGACAAATCTAACTATACAGGTAGTCTGACTAACGAGGCAAGATGCTGAACATCACAAACGCCATCGAGTCTTCTTGTTTGTGGAACAGCGTCTACAAGAAAGTCACAGCTGTTTGAACCTCAGCCCTAATGCTCACCAGTGACGCACTTTACCACTGATCCACGAGTCGGGCAGGTAATAGATGTAGAGGTAGAGAGTGAAAAGACATTTCAATAATTCCTTTTTTTAATGTAATTGAATGTAGGTTTTGAAACAGCACTTTCTTAAGAAACAGGACTGATTTTCCACAGGTTCAATCATCTTTTTAATCGTTAATCTTATCAATATCTCAATAATTTATTAGTCTGAACATTATGAGATGTCTGTTGAAAAGAGTAAATTGAATGTTCATTTCTTAGAGAATGTTATGGACACTAAATTAATAAACCACTTCGAAAAATTTTATTCAATTTTAAATTGAAAAGAAGAAATACTGAATCATAAACTGAACAATAAGATTGATTGATTTTTTAACTTCATTTTGATTAATTGTGTGCTTCAATGAATATAAATCTTTTATGGAAGTTAAAGAGAATATTCAGTAATCAATTCAAAATTTTCGATATGTTATGAATGAACACATAATCAAAAGTCTGGAACGAGAACGTCAAAATGTAACAATTCATTGAAATTATAATTAATTTTTCTAATTTTACTGTCGGCTTTGCTATTCATTCATTCATTAGAAAATATTGCGTCACTCTTCTGCGTTGACTTACGATAAAATTGAGTTCTGAATGACTTTCAAATAATCAATAATTTGTCCTTGTAGAGTTCTGCTTTTTTTTTAAATTAATGGCAATTAGATGAAAATTCATCAAATGTCACTGCATTGTCTTTTATTTCGAACTTTAATCTCTGAAAACAGAGGTTCCTAATGACTGGGCTGGTTTTATATTTAAAACACATTCGGAATAATTTAAAATTGAAACTTCAAAACATTCATTTGCGTGTTCTGAAGGGTAATTATAAGGATTTAAACTATTTCTAATGGTGCAACACATTCATGAATGCAATTCTGAGCAATTAATTGACAGGAAAGTTTTCCTTCCTTTTGCAATCGTTTCCTAATTTAGGAAACATTTTCCTGATGCAACTTATGGGTTCTGCGGTGGGGATTTCAGGATTATATTAATTTTTTTTTATGGAAAAACATTTTTTTTATGTGTTTTGTGGTGTGTCGAATGCTTTTTTTTTTATATTAAAAAAATGCATTATTTAATTTTTAACTATATATATATATATAAATTATAGACTTCAGCGATGGGACTTTGGGTATGTATATTGCCTTTTGGGTAGGTATTTTTCTGGTAAATACTTGAAATTGAGGCGTCATATGTGAGAAAATCCAGAAAACGCTCATCAGGCAACATGAGTATCGATGAGAAACGGATAATGACGGTTTGGTTTATCATTCTGTGGTTTTTACTTGGGCTAATTAGACCGGGACCTATAGTTTAAGGTGGATTCCTAACCGTCCATACCACCAGACATCCATAACATCCATACCACCCAGAGCGCTATTAAATTGGTCATCAAGCACGAGTTATTATATATTACTCTTCATTGACTCAGCAGCCCTTTAAGTCTTTTTGGTTATTGGCAGATTTAGAGCCAGGAGATGTTCTTAGTTTTACGGGGAAGGGCTACAGCCCTGCAGTCATATTAGACTGCGACCTACAGTTTAAAGTGGATCCCGAACCATTATAAGCATCTATGGCACTGACGGGACTTCAATCCGAGAGCTATGCAACGAGCACGACTACAGTGGTACCTCGACATACGAGTTTAATTCGTTCCGCAACCTTGCTCGTATCTTGAA
Organism: Caerostris darwini; assembly: GCA_021605075.1. Taxonomy (NCBI): domain Eukaryota; kingdom Metazoa; phylum Arthropoda; class Arachnida; order Araneae; family Araneidae; genus Caerostris; species Caerostris darwini. The sequence goes on along the minus strand of BPLQ01012142.1, from coordinate 67,788 downwards.
TTACTCGTATCTCGAAGCAAATTTCCCCATACAAAACAATTGAACTACCATTAATCCGTTCCAACCTCCAAAGTGTCACCCCAGTTATTTTTTGTTACATGGTTTTGAATAATAAAAACGTATTTATATATATCAAATATTTATTGCACAAAAACAAAAAGAGAATGTAAAAGAAATAAATTAGATATCCTCACTGGTCTTTGCCTTTTTTGGTACATTTTTCTCTCGCTTTCACCTGTAGGCCGTTTAGAAAAAAACATGTCAAGGAGGTTTGTTTCTTCCTCCCTCTCAGAATGTTCGGAAATGAGTTAGACAAGTGTCATTAAAAGGTCAGATGCACGACCTGTTGCAACTTTTTCTGGGTGTTTTTCCACGAACTGTGAAACACTCTCCCACATTCCTAAGATCTCCTTTATCTCACTTGTAGAAATAACCTCCTCCTCTGACTCCTCAAAACCAATTTCTTGCATAACCTCAGTATGCCGCTGTGACTGTAACTCTTGTATCTCCTCAGTCGTCAGTTCCTGGGTGTACTCCTCGATGAGCTCGTTCACGTCTCTCTCTTCCACCTCTAGACCCATGGATTTCCCCAGAGATACAATCTCCTCTTCTACTGAAACACCGGGTTCCAATTCTTCATAGATCCTTTCAGCTACAGCTTCAGGCCACAGCTTTTTCCATGCAGAGGTCAAGGTCTTCGTTGTAACTCCCAACCAGGCCTGATCAATAATTTGTAGGCAAATCGCTATATTAAAGTGGTCCTTCCAGAACTCTCGAAGGGTGAGGTTTGTGCTCTCCGTCACTTCAAAGCAGCGCCGAAACAGATGCTTGGTGTATAGTTTTTAAAATTAGAAATCACTTGCTCATCCATGGGCTGCAGGATAGGAGTGGTGTTGGGTGGTAAGTAGAGAACCTTTATGAATTTTAACTCCTCGAGGATGTCATCTTCGAGGTTTGGTGGATGAGCAGGGGCATTGTCGAGGATGAGAAGGGCTTGCACAGGTAGGTTATTTTCCTGTAGATATTTCTTAACAGTAGGGCCGAAACCCAGGTTTACCCACTCCACAAAGAACTTCCTGGTGACCCATGCCTTCGGGTTCGACCTCCACATAACTTGCAATTTTTCTTTCAAAATCTTATGTGATTTAAATGCTCTGGGGTTTTCCGAATGGTACACGAGCAGAGGCTTGATCTTGCAGTCGCCACTCGCATTGGCGCACAGTGCTAGAGTCAATCTGTCCTTCATAGGTTTGTGGCCTGGCATCATCTTCTCCTCTGCCGTTATATATGTTCTATTCGGCATCTTTTTCCAGAACAGCCCTGTCTCATCACAGTTGAAGACTTGCTGAGAGATGTATCCTTGGGCTTTTATTAGATCGGAAAATGTTTTAATGTAATCCTCAGCTGCCTTCATATCTGAATTTGCTGCCTCACCATGTCTGACAACGGAGTGAATACCGCTCCTCTTTTTAAAATTCTCAAACCAGCCCCGGCTGGCTTTAAATGACTCTTCGGATGCCTCGTCGATGGAAGTCTGCGGGGTTTGCTTCAGCAAATCTCCGTAGATCGCTCTTGCCTTCTCGCAAATGATGGTCTGCGTCAAGGTATCTCCTTGGAGCTGCTTTTCTGTCACCCACACCATCAGCAGTTTCTCCATATTTTCATGAAGGGTGGTTCGCAGCTTGGAAATTATCGTAAGGCCCTTAGCCGGCGTTACACTCTTTATCGACTCCTTCCGTTTAAGCACAGAACATATCATGGACGTACTACGGCCATACTGCCTCGACAAGTCAACAACTCGAAGACTTCGTCTTCTGGAGAAAGCAAGGGGAAATCAGGCAAGAGATTTTTCCACTTCTCAAACTTAAAATTGAAATTGACAAGCAGAGAGTAAGAAGAGGGTGCCGGAATCCGGAATTTTAATTAAACCGGCATCTCCCTCGTAATGACACCGGGACATGCAATTACAGACGTCTTCCAAAAGTTAATTCCGCACCTTCTGCGTTTCGGATGGCGGCAAAAGGAAACGAGCCATTGAAGCAGTTGAGAAGTGACGATTTATCTTATACTTTGTCTCGGGCGGTATTCCGGAGTGAAAAGAGCGCTGTTGGACTCAGCAGTCGCAATTATAAATCGGAATTGGAATAATATGTGCAGTTGGTAAATCACTCTGGCAATCAGAGGGGAAGATAGCGGTATCTGCTTGATTTAGAGTTATGGATGTAATCAATTAGGTTCCGCAGTGTAATTAGATAAGGAGATGATTTCGATCTTATTTGTGGTCGGTTTCGCTGCGTTTAAGATTCATTTGCTGAGTGAATAATCGCTCTCTTCCAGAAGGGCTTGGCTCTGGTGTCTAAGCTTTTTGAATCAGGGATCATTCAAAGGTAGCCTAAATATTAATTTAAAAAAAATCTTAAGATTTGATCTAAATATTGATTGTGAGCTGTATATTCCAAAGCAAAAACACTTTGAAATGCTTAGTTAATTGCATTGAGGTATTATAACTGAAGTATAATTTTTACATTGCGAGTATTCCAAAAATTTAAACACTAATTTTGTAATGTCTGTGTACGCCTATATTCATAATATGAAGAGAACAAAGCACATATAAAAAATGGACAAATTTTAATCTATATTAATTCGTTTTGCGCTTGTTTGTGTAATAAGGTTTTTTACATCAATCTTCCACAATACTATTTAATCAGTTACAAAATACACAAGTGTTTTCGGAGTTTTGAAATATTCAATCGTAGAAAAAAATTCTTTGCGCTTTTTTTAACATCCGTGGGCCTCGTGTTACACTAATGTGTGCCACGAACAATGTGCTAATTTTAACTCATGTGTGATCAACTCGATTCTTTGTTCCCCTGGTATTTCTGCCATCTGGATCTTATCCGACAGTCGAACCTCTATTCAACACCTTTCAAACTGACACAAAGTGGGTGATTCCGTAGGTGTGGCAATTTTTGAAAAGTTAAAGCATCTTTATTTTCAGTAAGTACAGCTACAATGGATACATTGTCATGTTGAAGTCCATGGAAACGAGAAGGCGGACATTTTGGCAAAGGAGGGAAGGAATGAACCGTTGGCCAGCTCTGATTCACTGAATCACCTGGAATACTTTTGGAGGACAAAATGAGTTAGCTAGTGTAATTTAGACCACCCCACTTTCGCCCCAGTGGTATCAAGGGAGGAGTCCTGGTCGCGCACTGTCACAACAATGTAGCAGGCAAGAGCAAACATGTCTTAGCGGACTGATTAGGAGTAACCTCAGATCTTTGTCTTATTCCAACAGTAACAAGACTAACTCAACACAATGATTACAAGACCTACTCACGCATTATTCTGGTGTGAAAAATTATTTGTTGCCAACATATTCTATGCATTTTTTTACCCTTTAACTGCATTATATTAATAGCAGTGGGAGCCTTTTACTTTTTAACACCAACTTAACGTTTTTCTTTTAAACTCATCTTCACAAATATTATTTTTAATTAAATTTACTTTATATGTATCAACATTAGCTTCAACATTATATTTAGTAATAATTTTTAATTTTATCACTTACTTATCACGATGATCAGTAAGTATTTTTTAAAAAATGCTCACTATTTCAATTTATCCAAAATCTTTTGGTATTGCAATCACTATTGATGTATCAATTAAGTTTCCATGACAACAACAAAAAGATTTTATTTCGCTTTTGCTTAGCAGATTTTGCATAAATAATAACTTGATTAATCTGTCAAACGTATCTTATTTTAATAATAAAGCCATTAATGCCTACCAAATTTGAATTTTAAACATAGTTCTGTTTCCAATCAAGTTCTTCTACACCAACCAAACGCAAAGAACTCTCTTCTGGAGAAAGCAAGGGGAAATAAGGCAAGAGATTTTTCCACTTCTCAAACTTAAAATTGAAATTGACAAGCGAGCAGCAAGAAGACGGTTGCGGAGTCCGGAATTTTAATTAAACCGGCATCTCCAGCGTAATGACACTGGGACACGCAATTACAGACGTCTTGCAAAAGTTAATTCCGCACCTTCTGCGTTTCGGATGGCGGCAAAGGGAAACGAGCCAATGAAGCCGTTGTGAAATGACGCCGATTTATCTTATACTTTGTCTCGGGCGGTATTCCGGTGTGAAAAGGGCGCTGTTGGACTCGGCAGTCGCAATTATAAATCGGAATTGGAATAATATGTGCAGTTGGTAAATCACTCTAGCAATTAGAGGGGAAGATAGCGGTATCTGCTTGATTTAGAGTTATGGATGTAATCAATTAGGTTGCACAGTATAATTAGATAAGGAGATGATTTCAATCGTATTTATGGTCGGTTTAACTGCGTTTAAGATTCATTTGCTGCGTGAATAATCGCTCTCTTCCAGAAATGCTTAGCTCTGGAGTCTCTAAGCTTTTTGCATTAAGGATCCTTCAAAGGCAGTCAAAATATTAATTTTTCAAAAAATCTTAAGATTTGATCTAAATATTGATTGTGAGCTATATATTCTAAAACAAAAACATTTTGAAATGCTAGGTTAATTGCATTGAGATATTATAACTCAATTATAATTTTTGCATTACGAGTATTCTAAAAATTTAAACACTCATTTTGTAATGTTTGTGCACGCCTACATTCATAATATGAAGAGAACAAATCACATATAAAAATTGACAAATTTTAATCTATATTAATTAGTTTTGCGCTTGTTTGTTTAATAAGATTTTTTACATCAATCTTCCACAAAACTATTTAATCAGTTACAAAATACACTGAAGTGACAAAAGTCATGGGATACCTCTTAATATCGTGTCGGCCCTCCTTTCGCCCGGCGAAGTGCAGCAACTCGACGTGGCATGGACTCAACAAGTCGTTGGAAGTCTTCTGCAGGAGTATTGAGCCATACTGTCTCGATAGACGTCCATAATTGTGAAAGCGTTGATGGGGCAGGATTTTGGGCACGAACAGACCTCTCGATGATGTCCCATAAATGCTCGATGGGATTCATGTCGGGCGATCTAGGTGGCCAGATCATTCGTTGGAATTGTCCAGAATGTTCTTCAAACCAATCGCGAACAGTTGGGGCCCGGTGACATGGCGCATTGTCATCCATAAAAATCCCATCGTTGTTTGGGTACATGAAGTCCATGAATGGCTGCAAGTGATCTCCAAGTAGCTGAAAATAAGCATTTCCAGTCAATGTTCGGTCCAGTCGCACCAGAGGACCAAGTCCATGCCATGAAAAAACAGCCCACACCATTACGGAGCCACCACCAGCTTGAACAGTGCCTTGCTGACAGTTTGGGTCCATGGCTTCGTGGGGTCTGCGCCACACTCGAACCCTACCATCAGCTCTTACCAACTGAAATCGTGACTCATCGGACCAGGCCACGGTTTTCCATTCATTTAGGGACCAACCGATATGCTCACGTGCCCACGAGAGTCACTGCAAGCGATGTCGTTCTGTCAGTAAAGGCACTCGAGTCGGTCTTCTGCTGGAATAGCCCAAGAAAGCCAAATTTCTCCTCACAGTTCTAACAGACAAGTCCCTTGTACGTCCCACATTGATTTCTGCGGTTATTTCACGCAGTGTTGCTTGTCTGTTAGAATTTACGACTCTTTGCAGACGTCGCCGGTCTCGGTCGTTAAGTGCAGGCGGTCGACCACCATGCTCTGTCCATGGTGGGATGTTATGCCTGAAATTTCATACTCTCGGCACACTCTTGACACAGTGGATCTGGGAATGTTGAATTCCCTAACGATTTCCGAAATGGCATGACCCATGCGTCTAGCTCCAACTAACATTCCGCGTTCAAAGTCTGTTAATTCCCGTCGTGCGGTCATCATCACGTCAAAACCTCTTCACATGAATAACTTGAACAGAAATGAAAGCTCTGCGAAAGCACTGCGCATTTATACCTGTTCTACGCGATGCTACTGCCATCTCAAAATTTGCATATTGCTATCCCATGACTTTTGTCACTTCAGTGTATACAGGTGTTTTCGGAGTTTTGAAATATTCAATCGTAGAAAAAAATTCTTTGCGCTTTTTTTAACATCCTAATTTTAACTAATGTGTGATCAACTCGATTCTTTGTTCCCCTGGTATTTCTGCCATCTGGATCTTATCCGACAGTCGAAGCTCTATTCAACACCTTTCAAACTGACACAAAGTGGGTGATTCCGTAGGTGTGGCAATTTTTGATAAGTCAAAGCATGTTTATTTTCAGTAAGTACAGCTACAATGGATACATTGTCTTGTTGAAGTCCATGGAAACGAGAAGGCGGACATTTTGGCGAAGGAGGGAAGGAATGAACCGTTGGCCAGCTCTGATTCACTGACTCGCCTGGAATACTTTTGGAGGACAAAATCGGTTGGCTAGTGTAATTTGGAGCACCCCACTTTCGCCCCAGTGGTATCAAGGGAGAAGTCCTGGTCGTGCACTGTCACTACAATGTAGCAGGCAAGAGCAAACATGTCTTAGCGGACTGATTAGGAGTCACCTCAGGTCTTTGTCTTATTCCAACAGTAACAAGACCAACTTAACACAGTGATTACAAGACCTACTCGCGAATTATTCTGGTGGGAAAAATGCTTTGTTGGCAACATATTCTATGCATTTTTTTACCCTTTAACTAGCCCCCTTCTAGCTTTTTACTTTTTAACACTAACTTAACTTTTTTCTTTTAAACTCATCTTCACAAATATTATTTTTAATTAAATTTACTTTATATGTAATCATAATTATCAACATTAGCTTCAACATTATATTTAGTAATAATTTTCAATTTTATCACTTACTTATCACGATGATCAGTAAGTATTTTTTTAAAAATGCTATCTATTTCAATTTATCCAAACGCTTTTGGTACTGCAATCACTAGTGATATATCAATTAAGTTTCCATGACAACAACAAAAAGATTACATTTCTCTTTTGCCTAGCACATTTTGCATAAGTAACAACTTAATTAATCTGTCAAACATATCTTATTTTAATAATAAAGTCATTAATGCCTACCAAATTTGAATTTTAAACATACTTCTGTTTCCAATCAAGGTCTTCTACACACTAACCAAACGCAAAGAACACTCTCATCAGAAAGCAAGGGGAAATCAGGCAAGAGATTTTTCCATTCTCAAACTTAAAATTGAAATTGACAAGCGAGCAGCAAGAAGAGGGTGCCGGAGTCCGGAATTTTAATTAAACCGGCATCTTCCGCGTAATGACATAGCGACACGCAATTACAGACGTCTTCCAGAAGTTAATTCCGGCACCTTCTGCGTTTCGGACGGCGGCAAAAGGAAACGAGCCAATGAAGCAGTTGAGAAGTGACGGCGATTTATCTTATACTTTGTCTCGGGCGGTATTCCGGTGTGAAAAGGGCGTCGTTGGACTCAGCAGTCGCAATTATAAATCGGAATTGGAATAATATGTGCAGTTGGTAAATCACTCGGGCAATCAAAGGGGAAGATAGCGGTATCTGCCTGATTTAGAGTTATGGATGTAATCAATTAGGTTGCGCGGTGTAATTAGATAAGGAGATGATTTCGATCTTATTTGTGGTCGGTTTGGCTGCGTTTAAAGATTCATTTGCTGCGTGAATAATCGCTCTCGCAGAAAGGCTTAGCCCAGGGGGTTTCCAAACTTCTTGAACCAAGGATCCTTCTTGCTATACAACATAGGCAGGTCAAATCTAAAACACAATAATTTAAAAAAACAAAACTTATAATTTGATCTAAATACTGAGTATAAGCTATATCAGGTGTGGCCAACCTAAATGATCTTGCGGGCTGCTTTGAAAATGCATCATATCTCCGCGGGCTGCATATAAAATTTTGTATCCCCATATTAGATTTAGACCCACTGTAGACATTTTTTTGGAGTGAAAATTTAAACATAATGAATTATTATTTTTCTGTTTAATATTATCCTTACATGTAAACATAGATAATCTAATAATAACGATACTAAACGCACATTGTAAAGAAATATAGAACACTAAATAGGAAATATAAAAAATATAAAAATATAAACGAAATAAAAAATAAAATGAAAAGGGAATCATAATGAAATCTAGGGATGGTCACTGAGGTCAATTAAAGTGTAACATAGAACATGTTCTATTAGATGTTCCAAGATGTGCGCCCGTCATGTGTTCGCAGAATATAATTTCATTATTCTGCAAGCTCATAAAACAGGCAATATCTGTCATATATTCAAGAATATTATTTTAAAATCTAAATTAATTTTTTCTCATAATTTTGAAAATTCATTTTTGAATATATGGATGTACACGTAATGTATTTTTTAATGCATTGATTTTCACTAGTTTGGATATTATAAAATAAATATATTTTGTAAAAGTGTGAGAAATCTGGCGGGTCGGGAAGATATTCAAGGCGGTCGCGGGTTGGCCAGCCCTGATCTGTATATTCCAAAAATAAAGCACTTTGAAATGTTTCTATAGAATAATTTGTGCTTTAGTTAATTGCATTGAGATATTATTACTGAAGCATAATTTTTACATTGAAGGTATTCCAAAAATTTAAACGCATTTTTGTAATATTAGCATACAATATAATCATAATATAAGATTCCAGCACTATATATGTAGAGTTACGAGATTATTTATACATAAAGAGAACAAGTTATATTAAGTATGGAGCAAATTTTAATCTGTATGTTCAGTCGTGTTCATAAGATTTAAAAATAAAAAAAAAAATTTTTAAAGTCAATTCCTACTTTTCTTTTCACTATATTGCAGAAAGTCCTTTATAAATAATTTTCATTCATTTTTTTTATGTTTATCTGTGTGCTATCTATTGGTAGATATATGCAAATTAAAACTAAAAAAACTAAAATTAATTAATTAAATTTAATTATTGAATTAATATTTGAAAAAACTGCATTAACGTCAAGTGTCCTCCACTACAAGTTCCAAAAAATGTATTTGAATTTGAGTGGACGAATAAAAAGTATTTTATGTACGATTGAAGATTTGAACAATATGTATATAGGGGGAGTGTGACCTAATAGTAGGAATTGAAATAAGTTCATAAGTTTATAGTCTGTTTCATAAGATTATTTGCATCAATCTTTCAAGATGCGAATTTACCAGTTATAAAATACACTTGTTTTCGATGTCTTGAAATATTCATTCGTCTTCCTTCATGCTTTTTTTAACATCGGTGGACATAGGTTAACTTGGTCACCTCAGGGACCTTGGGAACCAAGGACCACTCTTGCTATACAGCAATTAAAAAATATTAATTTAAAAAAAATCAAAACTTAAAATTTGATTTAAATATTGAGTGTAATCTGCATATTACAAAATTAAAACGCTTTAAAATGCTTGTACAGAATAATTGGTTAATTGCATTGAGATATTATTACTGAAGTATAATTTTTGCATTGAGTGTATTACACAAATTTAAGCACATTTTTGTAATGCTTTCTATATATTTACATTTTAATATAAAGAGAACAAAGCAGATGTTAAGTTTGGAACAAATTTTATTCTATATGTTAATTCCACAAGTTAATAACGAAACAGTGGATTGAACCTCAATCCTAACGCTCACCAGCGGCGCACTTTGCCACTGAGAACACTCGAAAGCATCACAAAGTATATGGAATCACAAAAATTGTTTAAAGTTAATTAAAAATTAGTTGTTTAAATTTTAAATGTTTCTTATTAATTCGAAATTCGATGAATCGTTAAATAAGAATTGCATGACATATTTAATGAAAGGTCAAAAATTCTATTTAGTATATTTAAAATTACTTCTTAAAGCATTTCCGTAGCTCGTTGAAATGCAACATAATAAGTTAATATTTAAAACTAAAAGTTAAAAGGATAAATGTAACTATTGCATCATAGTCGTAGTCATCAATTGCTACGACCTATAGTACAATTAGTAGTATTGGTCGTAGTTATGAACAGCTACGACCTAAATGCATATGAATGATACTCAAAAATTTTTATTTTCATTATGTAATAATTAGGATTACTAATTACTAAATGCGGTAATTTATGTGAATCCTTTAGGAATAACAGATCTGGTTCAACGAACGTCCAAGAAAAATTGAAATGTGAAAGAAGTTGAAAACTTCTAGAGATAAATAACACCTGTCTAATCAGACCGGAAAATAAAAAAGAAAATTAAAAAAAAGAATTTTCGAACATTGATGTTAAACCGAGATATCCTCGAAATGTTGACTAAGATGAGTAAATTAAAATTCCGAGCAAAAGAAACTAAATATTTGAGAGAAGTAAACGACGAAGGTTTCTATTTTTGGAAAAATTCGTTTCACTTCTCCTCCTCCTCCTCTCCTCCAAGATTATTTATTTCAACAAGAGAAAGAAATTACTTTGTGACAGAATTTGCGATTTATTTTAGCTATGAAAACGCAGAACAAATTTTTTTTTCCTTCTTCTACTTCTTCACCGGGAAGCGTTGTAGACTTATCTATATGGAACTTCTGTAAGTATTTGCGGAAACGACTTTAGGGAAAAGAGTTTATTTTATATGACTTTCACCTGGGTATCACAGGACGGATTCGATTTCTTTCCCCAACTTATTTTTTTCCCTGTTTTTTTTTTATCCCTCTCTTTCCTTCCTAACTAGCTAGCGTGGCACAAAAAAACTTTAGAAGTTTACCTTTTCTGAAAAGTGGCGACCAATTTTTGGTGTTTTTTTCATTTATATATTTTTCGTAAAGAATCAAAATAAGCCCGGCGATCATTGCCTTATTTTCGAAGTTTAGAAGTTGGAATTGCTTTAAATTTCGACAAAAAAAGTTTCAGCAATTTTTGAATTGAAATTTTTTTTTTTTTAAATGGCGTTTGTGTTTTAGGTGAAAGAAGAAATGTTTAGTTATTGCACGGTATTTTTGAGTTGATGATTGAAACGAATTCTGATATGAGATGCATAGGATGAAACAAAATTTGAAAATTGGTTTCGTGTCAGTGTATATATTGTCAGTGTATTGTCACTGTATATTGTCAGTGTATATTGTCAGTATATTGTCAATGTATATTGTCAGTGTAATTGTCAGTGTATATATCCCCTTTAAGTTTCTGGAGATCGATAGAAAGTTCTAACTTTCCAAATACTACTCAGGGGATAAAATTAACCCATTAAATTGATGTCCTTTTTTCAATTCCTACCATTAGGTCACACTCTTCCTATATATATCTTGTTCAAATTTTCAATTCTTTAATAAAATATTTTTTATTCATCCGCTCAATTTCAAATACATTTTTGAAACTTGTAGAGAAGGATATTTGGTATTAATACAGTTTTTTCAAATATTAATTCGTTAATTAAATTTAATTAATTAATTATAGTATTTTTTTAGATTTTAAGTTGCATGTATCTACTAATAGATGGCTCTAGATGTAAGAGGAAAATTTCAACTTTATTGATAAATTACGTTCTGCATTATAGTGAAAAAGCAGTAGGAATTGACTTACAATTTTTTTTATATTATTTGTTTTAAATAAAAATGCTTAGTGTGTTCATGGACTAACACATAGAAGTATAAATTCTAAAATAGAGCTTCGATTGTCGGATAAGATCCAGATGGCAAAAGAACCAGGAGAAGAAATCATCCGAGTTGATCCCCATTGTTCGTGAAACACATAAGTGTAACACGAGGCCCACCGATGTTAAAAAAAGGAGTAAAATAATTTTTTTACAAGTGAATATTTAAAGACACGGAAAAGACATGTTTATTTTGTAACTGATCAAATCGTATCGTGGAAGATCGATGCAAAACATTTTATGAAACAGACAACCGCAGCACGAATTAATTTATTAAATTTATGCAATTTTAATTTCTGCTTTATGCTCTTTATGTTATGAATGTAAATATATACAAAGATTACAGAAAAAGGTTTTTAAAATTTTTAATACCAGCAATACAAAAATTATACTTCACTTATAATATCTCACTGCTATTAACCAAAGCACATATTATTCTATACGAGTATTTCAAAGAATTTTATTTTTGGAATATACAGGTTAAACTAAATATTTAGATCTAATTATAAGTTGTTGTTTTTTTTTGTTAAATTAACATTTTGACCTACCTTGGTTCAAAAAGCTTAGAAGTCTCTGAGCTAAGCCTTTCTGAGAGAGCTATTATTCACGCAGCAAATGAATCTTAAACGCAGCCAAACCGACCACAAATAAGATTGAAATCATCTCCTTATCTAATTACACTGCGGAACCTAATTGATTACATCCATAACTCTAAATCAAGCAGATACCGCTATCTTCCCCTCTGAGCTTACTGCTGAGTCCAACAACGCCCTCTTCACACCGGAATACCGCCCGAGACAAAGTATAAGATAAATCGGCGTCACTTCTCAATGGCTTCATTGGCTCGTTTCCTTTTCAGAACGCAGAAGTTGCCGGAATTAACTTTTGCATGATGTCTGTAATTGCGTGTCTCGGTGTCATTACGCGGGAGATGCCGGTTTAATTAAAATTCCGGACTCCGGCACCCTCTTCTTGCTGCCCGCTTGTCAATTTCAATTTTAAGTTTGAGAAGAGGAAAAATCTCTTGCCTGATTTCCCCTTGCTTTCTGATGAGAGTGTTCTTTGCGTTTGGCTAGTGTGTAGAAGAACTTGATTGGAAACAGAAGTATGTTTAAAATTCAAATTTGGTAGGCATCAATGAGTTTAATAGTTCTATTATTAAAATAGGATACGTTTTACAGACGAATCAAGTTGTTATTTAAGCAAAATCTCCTAAGCAAAAAAGAAATGTAATCTTTTTGTTGTTGTCATGGAAACTTAATTGATATATCTATAGCGATTGCAATGGCAAAAACTGTTGGATAGAGTATTTTTTAGAAACACTTATTGATGATCGTGATAATTAAATGATAATTATTATTAAATATAAAGGTGAAGCTAATGTTGATAATTACTATTACATATAAAGTTAAAAATAAATAAAAATAATAAGATTGGGGCAAGATGAGTTTAAAAGCAAAAAGTAAAATGATTCCACTGCTGTTAACACAATGCAATTAAAGGCTAAAAAAAATGCATAGAATATGTGGCCATAACTGAATTTTTTTCCTTTGCATCTATTACCATTTATATCTATTATGTGGCTAGAAATTGGGCCTGATGACAGAGTGACTAGCGCTCTGGATCTCAGTGCCACAGGTTTCGAATTCGAGTCCCGGTGGTACTATGGATGTTTGTAATAGTTCGGAATGGAGTGAAATCCACTTTAAAACGTAGTTTATTAATATGATTATAGAGCATTGTGCTGACAACCATGCTCTGTAAAAAGAAACCATTTCCTGTCTCGAAGTTTGTTGACGGATTTGGCCCACCATAGACTGTAGTGCCAGAGAGTTAGATAGTAGCTCGAATGTGCAAAAATACACTTTTATTTAATCCTTTTTATTTAAACAAAAACTATAATTTTTCGAATTAGTAATAAATAGATATTGTTTTTCGTTGTAAATAGGCCAGCAGTTCATAATTCTAATTTAATATATTAATTTTTCAGTTTTTAATAGTCTTATTTATTTATTTTCAAAGTCTGAACGTGATATATTTTTCTGCTTCTCTGAATTACTAGCGATATAATGTATTAAATAATAAAAACCAAACATTAAATAATGTTTCAGTCTCTCTGAAATATTTGCCCTGTCAAGATTGAGAAAACTGTATGCTATAAATTACCAGTAATGGATTGTGTGTGATGTCAGAAAGCTGTTGATTGTAGACAATTGATGTTAACATTATGTTTTTTTTTATTGTAATGAATTTGTCAGATCTTATCAGGATGAAAAGTGTGTTACAATGATCGAAGAAAAAACACTGCGTATTGGAAAAACATTCAATGCATTGTGTTACAGACATTATGTTTATAAATGCAAAGAAATAACTTCGTTTTCCATTCTTTCATTTTCATCCTTTATTCATATTGAAAGTAATCATCTGGAACATAAAAATTGAATTATTCAGTTAAATAGGATTCAGATGATACTTTCAGTATTGATGTGATTTAGGACACCTACACCATTGGCAGAATTCATCATCGGACAAAAAAAAATTTTACAAGAAAGAAAAATTTGGTTTCAATAGTAAATCTTATTGGAAGGTATTAATCAGCTAATTATTAAAATGTGTTTCACAATATTTTTTGTGTTTTAAAAATTTAATATATTAGATTGGAAGAAAAAAATCGATAAAAAATATCATTACTTTTAGTGACCTCAAAATAAATCTAGTATGAATATGATCTCATTCAAGTATTCTTTTAAAATTTGTTAAAAATGAATTTGAAAAAGTTAAATTTTTCTTCGTAAATCAGGAATTTCAAGAAATATTAAATATCTAATGTCGTTTATGAAGTACCTTATCATAATTGAATGTTACCATCAAAATAAAAACATTTATCCTTAAAATAATTACTTTTACTATTAATAATATTATTTTAATTTTTAAGGATAACATTCAATTATGATACGGCACTTGATAAAGGATATAAATGCAAATCTCTCTGCGAAATCTCCCACCTGGTAATCCGATTCACGCGATAAAATGTTGAACATCACAAACGCGACCGAGCCTCCTCGTTTTTTGAAACAGTGTCTACCACAAAGTCGCAAGCGGATGAAACATCAGCCCTAATTCTCACCAGTGGCGCACTTTGCCACTGAGCCACGTGTCGGACACTCGAAATCATTATAAAGTATAGGGAATCACAAAAATTGTTTAAGTTAATTTAAAATGTTTAAAGTTGTTTAAATTTTATCTGTTTCTTATTAATTCGCAATTCGATAAATCGTTAAATTAGAAGTGCATGACATACTTAATGAAAGGTCAAAAATACTATGTAGTATATTTAAAATTACTTCTTAAAGCTTTTCCTCGTTGAAATGTAGCACAGTAAGTTAATATTTAAAACTAAAAATTAAAATTTTAAATATAATTATTCTATCGTAGACGTAATCACCAACAGCTACGAACTAAACACATTTGAATGATACTCAAAAATTTTATTTTCATTATTTGAGAATCAGGATTGCTAATTACTAAGTATGTTAATTTATATGAATCTTTTAAGAAAAACACATCTGGTTCAACGGGGGTCCAAGAAAAATTGAAATGTGAAAGAAGTTGAAAAGTTCTGGAGATAAATAACACCTGGCTAATCAGACCGGAAAATATTTTTAAAAAAATTTTTTCGAACATTGATATTCCCCCGAGATACACTTGGAAGAGTTGACTAAGCCGAGTAAATTAAAATTCCGTGCAAAAGAAATTAAATATCTGAGAAAAGTAAACGACGGCGGTTTCTATTTTTGGAAAAATTCGTTGCACTTCTCTTACTCCTCCTCCTCTTCTCCGAGATTATTTATTTCAACAAGAGAAAGAAATTATTTTGTGACAGAATTTGCGATTTATTTCAGCTATGAAAACGCAAAACAATTTTTTTTTCTTCTTCTTCTACTTCTTCACCGAGAAGCGTTGCAGACTTATCTATATGGAACTTCTGTAAGTATTTGCGGAAACGACTTTAGGGAAAAGAGTTTATATTTATATGACTTTCACCTGGGCATCACAGGACGGATTCGATTTCTTTCCCCAACTTATTTTTCCCTGTTTTTTCCCCTCTCCTTCCTTCCTAACTAGCTATCGTGGCACCGAAAAACTTTAGAAGTTTACCTTTTTCTGAAAAGTGGAAACAAATTTTTTTTTTGTTTTTTTCATTTATATATTTTTTTTTAAAGAATCAAAATAAGCCCGGCGATCATTGCCTTATTTTCGAAGTTTAGAAGTTGGAATTGCTTTGAATTTCGACAAAAAAGTTTCAGCAATTTTCGAATTGAAAATAAAAAATTTATAAATGGCGTTTGAGTTTTACATGAGAGAAGAAATGTTTAGTTATTGCACAATATTTTTCGTGTTGATGATGGAAACGAATTCTGATATGAGATGCATAGGATGAAACAAAATTTGAAAATTGGTTTAGTGTTAGTGTATATACTTTCAGTGCATTGTCAGTATAATTGTCAGTGTATATATCCCCTTTAAGTTTGGGGAGATCGATAGAAGGTGCTAACTTCCCAAATGCTACTCAGGGAATAAAATTAACCCATTAAATTGATGTCCTATTTTCAATTCCTACAATTAGCTCACTCTCTCCCTATATATATCTTGTTCAAATTTTCAATCGTTCATAAAATACTTTTTATTCATAAAATACACCAAGTACAAATACATTTTTTAAATATTGTAGTGGATGAAATTTGATGTTAATATAGTTTTTTCAAATATTAATTCATTAATTATATTAAATTTATTCATTTTATTTTTTTTAGATTTAAGTTGCATGTATCCACTAATAGATGGCGTCAGCTAAAATTGAAAAAAAGGAATGAAAATGATTTATAAAGGACTTTTTGTAATATAAGTGAAAAAAAAGTAGGAATTGACCTTAGAATTTTTTTTTTTTATATTACTTGTTTTAGAATCTTTTATATTTGTAAACAGTAATTTTTCATATAGTTATAATATTATTACGGCAAAATTTTAAATCTTATTCTTCATTATTCCTCTGTTAATAGATGGCGTTAGATGTAAAAAGAAAATTTCCACTTTATTTATAAAGTACTTTCTGCATTATTGTGAAAAAAAAAGTAGAAATTGACTTAAAAATTTTTTTTTGTATTACTTACTGTTTAGCTTAAAAAGCTTAGTGTGTTCTTCATGATGTAACAGATAGAAGTGTACATTTTAAAATAGAGCTTCTATTGTCGGATAATTTCCAGATGGCAGAAGAACCAGGAGAAGAAAGAATCCGAGTTGAGCCCCATTGTTCGTGACGCACATAAGTGTAACACGAGGCCCACCGATGCGAAAAAAAGAGTGAAATAATTTTTTTACGAGTGTATATTTCAAGATACGGAAAACATATGTTTATTTTGTAACTGATCAAATCGTATCGTGGAAGATTGATGCAAAAAAATTTATGAAACAGACAACCGCAGCACGGATTAACGTATTAAAATTTATGCAATCTAAATATCTGCTTGGTTATCTTTATATTAGGAATGTAAATGTATACAAACATTACAAAAAATATGTTTATATTTTTGGAATATCCTCAATGCAAAAATTATGATTCAGTAATAATATCTTAATGTAATTAAACAGTTATTCTTTACAAGCATTTTAAAGTGTTTTATTTTTGAAATATATAGCTTTCATTCATTTTTTAGATCAATTTTTTTTAATTACCATGTTTTAGACTTTGGCCTCCCTTTGTTGTATAGCAAAAGTGATCGTTGGTTCAAGAAGCTTAGAGACCCCGTGAGCTAAGCCTTTCTGGAAGAGAGAAATTATTCACGCAGCAAATGAATCTTAAACGCAGCGAAAACCGACCACGTATAAGATTGGTATCATCTCCTTATCTAATTACACTGCACATCCTAATTCATTACATCCATAACTCTAAATCAGGCAGATACCGCTATCTCCCCCTTCGATTGCCAGAGAGAGTTACCAACTGCAGCACATATTATTCCAATTTTGATTTATAATTGCGACTGCTGAATCCAACGACATCCTTTTCACACCGGAATACCGCCCGAGACAAAGTATAAGATAAATCGGCGTCACTTCTCAACGGCTTCATTGGCTCGTTTCCCTTTGCCGCCATCCGAAACGCAGAAGGTGCCGGAATTAACTTTTGCAATCCCGGACTCCGGCCCCCTCTTCTTGCTACCCACTTGTCAATTTCAATTTTAAGTTAGAGAAGTGGAAAAATCTCTTGCCTGATTTCCACACGGTTTTTCCAGAAGAGAGTTCTTCGTTTGGTTAGTGTGTTGAAGAACTTGATAGGAAACAGAAATATGTTTAGAATTCAAATTTGGTAGGCATGAATGGTTGGAATGGATTTATTATTAAAATAAGATACGCTTTACATACGAGTCAAGTTGTTATTTATAAAAAATCTGTTAGGCAAAAACAAAATGTAATCTTTTTGTTGATGTCATTAAAGCGTAATTGATATATTATTAATGATTACAATACCAAAAATTGTTGGATAAACTAAAAAAGTAAGTATTTTTTAAAAATACTTACTGATTATCGTTATAAGTAAGTGATAAAACTGAAAATTATTACTAAATATAATGTTGAAGCTAATGTTGATAATTATGATTACATATTAGTTAAAATTAATTTAAAAAAAATAATATTGGTACAAGATGAGTTTCAGTTAAAAAGTAAAATGCTTTCCCTGCTGTCAATATATGGCATTTAAAGTTTTAAAAAAATGCATAAAATATTTGGCCATAACTGAAAAGTTTTCGCTTGAATCTATTAACGTTTATATCTGTTATAGCCACGTGTGTTTTTAGGTGTTCAGAATCCAATTTAAATTGTATTTTTTTAATATGATTCTGATATTACTGCAGAGAATTTGGTTGACAATCCTGCCCTGTAAAATAAAAAAAAACATCTCCTGCCTCAAAAATCTGATGATGGCCTTGGCCCACCATGGGCAGTAATGCCAGGGAGTTAGTTAGTAGCTAACAATTGCGAAGTACATTTCTTTTTGACACTTTTTATTTAAATAAAAACTAATAAAAATTATAATTTTTCATAGCGAATTAGTACCAAATCGGGATTTCTTTTTGTTATACATATGTCTGTAATTTATAATTCTAATTTAATAGAGTAATTTTTCAGTTTATAAATTTCTTATTTATTTTTTTTTCCAAGTTTGAAGGTGATATATTTTTCTGGCTCTCTAAATTACTAGCGATATGAAGTATTAAATAATGTTTTAGTCTCTCTGAAATATTTCCCCTGTCAAAAGAAAACTGTATGTTATAAATTGCCAATAATGGATTGCCTGTGATGTCAGAAAGCTGTTGATTGTAGACAATTGATGTCAACATTATGTTTATTTTTATTGTCATAAATTTGTCTAAACATATCATGAAGAAAATTGTGTTACAATGATCGAAGAAAAAACACTACTATTGGAAAAAACATTCAATGCATTGTGCTACAGACATTGCGCTTAGAAATGAAAAGAAATAATCTCTTTTCATTCCTTTCCATCTTTTCATTTTCATCATTTATTCATATTGAAAGTGATCATCTGGAACATAAAAATTGAATTATTCAGTTTAGAGATAATTCAGATAATACTTGCATTATTGATTTAAGACATCTACGCCATTGGAAGTTTTGATCTATTGAAAAAAAATCTACAATATAGAAAAACTTGGTTTCAATAGAAATATATTGTTGGAAGGCAGTAATTAACTAATCATTGAAATGTTCTTCACAATATTTTTTGCTTATTAGAATGAGCATAGATTAGCTTAGACGAGAAAATCTTTGATAAAAAAAAATCATTATTTTTATTGACCTCAAAATAAATCTAGTATGCACATGATCTCGTTCAAGTATTATTTTAAAATTTGTTAAAAATGAATTTGAAAAAGGTAAATTTTTCTTCGTAAATCAAGATTTTCAACACTTGAAAAAATATTCGTTAAATATCTATTGTCACCTATGAAGTACCTTATCATAATAGAATGTTATCATCGAAATAAAAACTTTTATCATCAAAATAATTATTTTTAGTATTAATAGTGTTATTTTTATTTTGAGGATAGCATTCAATTCTGATAAGGCACTTGATAAAGTATATAAATGCAAATCTCTCACCAGGTAGTACGACTCAAGGGGAAAATGATAAACTTCGCAAACGCCGTAGAGTCTCCTCCCTTTGAAACAGTGTCTACAACCAAATAGCCTATGGGTTGAACCTCAGCTGTAATGCACACCAGCGGGGCACGCTGCCAGTGAGCTACGAGTCTGCCTTCAGAAACATTATAAAGTATATGGGCTCACAAAAATTGTTTAAGTTAATTTAAATTGCTCAAAGTTGTTTAAATTTTATTTGTTTCTTATTAATTCGAAATTCGATGAAACTTTAAATTAGAATTGCATGACATACTTAATGAAAGGTGAAAAATGCTACGTTTATTTAAAATTACTTCTTAAAGCTTTTCCTTATAGAAATGAAACACAATAAGTTAGTATTTAAAACTTGTTTTTGTTCTAATGTTATTATATTTTTGCTGAGAGGTTTATTGAATATTATTTTTCTAATGCAGCTGGCAAACACTTAGACAGTTATCTTTTATGCCTTAAGGCAAGCGCTGCACAGACGTTACTCACTTAGCACTATCCAGGAGGTGCGTGTAGCTTGAAGATAAGATACGGACGCGGAGTAACAATACCTCCGCAACGCTCTACGATCGTGTTTAGACCGGAACCTACTACTTAAAGTGGATTCCGAACCACTACCAACATCCATGGCACCGCTAGAACTCGAACCCAAAACCTATGATACCGAGCGTCATAGCGCAATCCACTCGGCCATCAGGCCCCATATTTGAAATAAAACTAAAAATATTAAATGTAATTATTGTATCGTAGTCGTTGTCTTCAATAGCTACTACCTAAATGCATTTCAATGATACTCAATATCATTATGTAATAATTACTCACTCATTATGTAATAATTAGGATTACTAATTACAAAGTATGGTAATTTTCATGAACCCCTTTAAGAACAATAGATCCAGATCAAAGGGGCTCTAGGAAAAATTGAAATGTAAAAGAAGTTGAAAAGTACTGGAGATAAATAACACCGGGCTAATCAGACCGGAAAATAAAAAAAAAAGAATTTTCGAACATTGATGTTCCCCCGAGATATCCTCGGAAGTGTTGACTAAGCTGAGTAAATTAAAATTCCCTGCAAAAGAAACTAAATATTTGAGAAAAGTAAACGACGACGGTTTCTATTTTTGGAAAAATTCGTTTCACTTCTCCTCCTCTTCTCCAAGATTATTTCAACAAGAGAAAGAAATTATTTTGTGACAGAATTTGCGATTTATTTCAGCTATAAAAACGCAAAACAAATTTTTATCCTTTTAATTTTTCGTCAAGAAGCGTTGCAGACTTATCTCTATGGAACTTCTTCAAGTATTTGCGGAAACGACTTTGGGGAAAAGAGTTTATATTTATATGACTTTCACCTGGGTATCATAGGACGGATTCGATTTCTTTCCCCAAGTTATTTTTCCCTGTTTTTTCCCCTCTCCTTCCTTCCTAACTAGCTATCGTGGCACAGGAAAAACTTTAGAAGTTTACCTTTTTCTGAAGAGTGAAGACAAATTTTGGGTGTTTTTTTCATTTATATATTTTTCGTAAAGAATCAAAATAAGCCCGGTGATCATTGCCTTATTTTCGAAGTTTAGAAGTTGGAATTGCCTTGAATTTCACAAGAAAGTTTCAGCAATTTTCGAATTGAAATTTTTTTTTTATAAATGGCTTTTGAGTTTTAGTTGAGAGCAGAAATGTTTAGTTATTGCACAGTATTTTTCGTGTTGATGATGGAAACGAATTCTGATATGAGATGCATAGAATGAAACAAAATTTGAAAAATTGGTTTCGTGTCAGTGTATATATTCTTAGTGTAGATTGTCAGTGTATATTGTCAGTGTATTGTCAGTGTATATTGTCATTATAATTGTAAGTGTATATTGTCAATGAGTATTGTCAGTGTGTATTGTCATTATAATTTTAAGTGTATATATCCAATTTTGTAACTGATCAAATCGTATCGTCGAAGATTGATGCGAAAAAACTTACGTACGAATTAACGTACTAATTAAACGTTAATTTAAACACGAACGTTAACGTTAATTTAAACACGAATTAACGTTTATTTAACGTTAATTTAAACATGAATTAACGTATTAAAATTTATGCAATTTTAATATCTGCTTGGTTTATATTAAGAATGTAAATGTATATAAACATTACAAAAAATATGTTTATATTTTTGGAATATACTCAATGCAAAAATTATTCTTCAGTAATAATATCTCAATGCAATTAACCAGTAATTCTACACAAGCATTTTAAAGAGCTTTACTTTTGGAATATATAGCTTTCATTCATTATTTAGATCTATTTTTTTAATTACCATGCTTTTAATTACCAAATTTTGGCCTGTCTTTGTTGTGTTGTAAGAATGATCCTTGGTTCAAAAAGTTCAGAGACCCCCTGAGCTAAGCCTTTCTCCAAGAGCGATTATTCATGTAGCAAATGAATCTTAAACGCAGCCAAACCGACCACAAATGAGATTGGAATCATCTCCTTATCTAATTACAGTGCGCAATCTAATTGATTACATGCATAACTCTAAATCAAGCAGATACCGCTATCTTCCCCTTCGATTGCCAGAGTGATTCACCAACTGCACATATTATTCCAATTCCGATTTATAATTGCGACTGCTGAGTCCAACAACGCCCTTTTCACACCGGAATACCGCCTGAGACAATGTATAAGATAAATCGGCATCATTTCACAACGGCTTCATTCGCTCGTTTCCTTTTGCCGCCATCCAAATTGCAGAAGGTGCCGGAATTAATTTTTGGAAGACGTCTGTAATTGCATGCCCTGATGTCCTTACGCGGGAGATGCCGGTTTAATTAAAATTCCGGACTCCGGCACCCTCTTCTTGCTGCTCGCATGTCAATTTCAATTTTAAGTTTGAGAAGTGGAAAACTCTCCTGCCTGATTTCTCCTCGGTTTCTTATGAGAGTGTTCTTTACGTTTGGTTAGTGTGTAGAAGAACTTGACTAGAAACAGAAGTATGTTTAAAATTCAAATTTGGTAGGCATGGATGGTTTTAATTAGTTTTATTATCAAAATAAGATACGTTTTACAGATTAATTAAGTTGTTATTTATGCAAAATTTGTTAGGCAAAAGCGAAATATAATCTTTTTGTTGTCGTCATTGAAGCGTAATTGATATATTATTAGTGATTACAATGCCAAAAACTGTTGGATAAATTGAAATAGTGAAAACTTTAAAAAAATACTTACTGATCATCATGATAAGTAAATGATAAGATTGAGAATTGTTACTAAATATAATGTTGAAACTAATGTCGATAATTACTATTGCATATAAAGTTAAAAATAAATAAAAATAGTAAGATTGCTTAAAGATGATGAGTTTAAAAGTAAAATGTAAAGTTAGTGTTAAAAAGTAAAATGCTTCCGCTGTTGTTAACATAATGCAATTAAAGGGTAAAAAATGCACAGAATATGTGGCTATAACTGATTTTTTTTTTTTTAATCTATTAACATTTATATATATTATGTGGCTAGAAATTGGGGCCTGATGGACGAGTGATTAGCGCTCTGGCGCTGGGGACCACAAGTTTCGAATTCGAGTCTCGGAGTTGCCATGGATGTTTGTAGTTTCTTCGGCATGGAGTGGAAACCACTTTAAACCGTAGTTTATTAATATGATTGTGGCGCATTGTGCTGAAAACCCTAATCTGTAAAAATAAACCATTCCCTGTCTCGAAATCTGCTAGTAGGCAGACGGACTTGGCCTGGCTTTCAGTACCAGGGAGTTCTTAGCTGGAAATTGCAGAAAAAAATACACTTTTATTTAATCTTTTTTTTAAATAAGAACTGTAATTTTTCATAGTGAATTAGTAACAAATAGATATTATTTTTCTTTGTACATACGTCCGTACTTCATATTTTTATTAATATAGCAATTTTTAAGTTTTTAATTGTCTTATTTATTTATTTATTTTCAAAGTCTGAATGTGATATTTTTCTGTCTGAATTACTAGCGATATAAAGTATAAAATAATAAAACTAAACATTAAATAATATTTTAGTCACCCTGAAATATTTGCCCTGTCAAGACTAAGAAAACTGTATGCTATAAATGATCATGAATGGATTGCATGTGATGTCAGAAAACTGTTGATTGTAGACAATTGATGTCAACATTATGTTTATTTTTATGTCACAAATTTGTCTAAACATGCCATGAAGAAAAGTGTGCTTCAAGAATCGAAAAAGAAAAACCTCACATAATGGAAAAACGTTCAATTCAAACGTGCATTGTGCTACAGGCATTATGCTTAGAAATGTAAAGAAATAACTTCTCTTTTCATTCTTTCATTTTCATCATTTATTCATATTGAAAGTAATCATCTGGAACATAAAAATGGAATTATTCAGTTATATATGATTCCGCTGTTACTTTCATTATTCATGTGATTTGAGACACCTACACATTGGGAGATTTCATCATTGGACGAAAAAGGAGATTTTTTCAATATGGAATAATTTTGTTGGAATAATATATAATAAATCTTGTTGGAAGACAGTATTCAACTAATTATTAAAATGGGCTTCCCAATATTTTTTGTGTGGGCCCTGATGGCCGAATGGCTTTTGATGCTCAGGTATCACAGGTTTCGGGTTCGATACCTGGCGGTGCAATGGATGTTTGTAGTGGTTCGGAATCCCCTTTAAACATGGTCTATGTGAATAAGTTACCATACTAAGTATATTAATTAATAATCCTAATTATTACAAAATGAAAATAAAATTTTTGAATATCATTTAAACGTGTTTAGGCCGTAGCTATTGATGATTACAACCAATGTGTAGGACGTAGTTATTGATAGCAACGACCAATGTGTAGGTCGTAACTATTGATATTAAAACTGATGTGTAATTTGTAGT
Organism: Caerostris darwini; assembly: GCA_021605075.1. Lineage (NCBI taxonomy): Eukaryota > Metazoa > Arthropoda > Arachnida > Araneae > Araneidae > Caerostris > Caerostris darwini. Next base: position 43,140 of record BPLQ01012142.1, on the reverse strand, counting down.
AATTGATGATTACAAACAATGTGTAGGTCGTAACTATTGATGATTACTATCAATGTGTAGGTCGTAGTTATTGTACACCAATGTGTATTACTACCAATTAATGTGTAGGTCGTAACTATTGATGATTACAATCAATGTGTAGGACATAACTATTGATGATTACAACCAACCTGTAGATCGTAGTTATTGATGACAACGACCAATGTGTAGGTAGCGGCTATTAATGACTATGGCCAATGTGTAATTCGTAGATTTGATGGCTACACCTAATACGTAGGTCATAAGTATTGATGATTACGACCAAATGTTTGGGTAGTAGCTATTAATGATTAAGACTAAGATATTATAATTACATTTAAAATTTTAATTTTAAATGTTATACTATTGTGCTGCATTTCAATGAGGTAAAGTTTTAACAAATAATTCTAAATATCCATCACATTTTTGACCTTTCATTAAGTAAGTCATGCAATTCTAATTTAAAGCTTCATTGAATTTCGAATTAATAAAAAACAAATGAAATTTAAAACAATTTAAATTCACTTAGGCAATTTTTGTGAGCCCATATACTTTTATAATGATTTCGAATGCCCTACTCAGTGGTAACGTGTTCTGGTGGTGAGCATTAGGGCTGAGGTTCCATCTGCTGACAGCTTTGTTGCAGACACTATTTCAAAAACGTGGCCACTCGATGGTGTTTGTGATGTTCAGCCACTTGCCTCCTGAGTCAAACTGCCTGGTGAGAGATTTCTGGGTTTTTTTCCATAGGTAATATTATTTTAAAAGTTAAAATTAAAATGTTTGTTTTAACATTATTATACTTATAACACAAAATTTTGTATCATCTGATGTTGCTTTAATATTTAAAATGTTAACTTTAATGACGTTAACTTTAATATTTAAAATTAATAAAAACCATAAAATTTGCAAACATATTACCACCAAACACTTCGTTTTATTTTGTAACATAAAATTTTGTTAAAATATGTATAACTAAACTGGTAACTCTATATTTATGACACTGAAACATATAGATAAATAGGTATGTAAGCTCTAAAACCTATAAAGCCTTTGTTGTAAGTTGTCTCCATGTCCATACATGAAATTTTCAAATTTTGTTTCATACTATTCATCTCATATCAGAATTCGTTTCAATCATCAACTCGAAAAATACTGTGCAATAACTAGGCATTTTTCCTCTCAGCTAAAACTCAAACTCCATTTAAAAAAAAAAAATTCACTTCGAAAATTGCTGAAACTTTTTTGTCGAAATTGAAAGCAATTCCAACTTTAAAACTTCTAAAATAAGGCAATGATCGCCGGGCTTAGTTTGATTCTTAAAAGAAAAATATAAATAAATAAAAAAAAACTCCAAAAATTTGTCTCTACTTTTCAGAAAAAGGTAAACTTCTAAAGTTTTTCTGTGCCTCGATAGTCAGTTAGGAAGGAAGGAGAGGGGAAAAAAACCAGGGAAAAATAAGTTGGGGAAAGAAATCGAATCCGTCTTGTGATACCCAGGTGAAAGTCATATAAATATAAACTCTTTTCCCCAAAGTCGTTTCCGCAAATACTTACAGAAGTCCAACATAGATAAGTCTGCAACGCTTCTCGGTGAAGAAGTAGAAGAAGAAGAAAAAAAATTTGTTTTGCGTTTTCATAGCTAAAATAAATCGTAAATTCTGTCACAAAATAATTTCTTTCTCTTGTTGAAATAAATAATCTTGGAGAAGAGGAGGAGTGAGAGAAATGAAACGAATTTTTCCAAAAATAGAAACCGTCGTCGTTTACTTTTCTCAAATATGTAGTTTCTTTTGCACGGAATTTTCATTTACTCAGCTTAGTCAACACTCCCGAGTAGATCTTGGGGGAACATCAATGTTCGAAAATTCTTTTTTTTTTATTTTCCGGTCTGATTAGCCATGTGTTATTTATCTCCAGAACTTTTCAACTTACTTCACGTTTTTATTTTTCCTGGCGACCAGATATGGCATTCCTAAAGGATTCACATAAATTACCATACTTAGTAATTAGTAATCTTAATTTTAAAGTATGGTAAAAAAATTTTGTATTGATATTGATGGTATTTATATTGATGACAACGACTACGATACAATAATTAAATTTAAAATTTTAATTTTAGTTTTAAATATTCATTTATTTTGTGTTGCATTTCAATGAGGAAAAGCTTTAAGAAGTAATTTTAAACATACTACATAGCATTTTTGACCTTTCATTAAGTATGTCGTGCAATTTAATTTAAAATAATATTCTTGCGAATATATAACAGATATTGCCTGTTTTATTTATAAGTTTACAGTTATGAGCTTACAGAATAATTAAATTATATTTTGTGAACTCGTGGCGGCGCGCATCTTGGAACATCTAATATAACAGGTTCTATGTTTCATTTTAAGTGACTTTATATTTTATTCATACATATTTTTATATTTTTTATATTTCATTATTGGTGTTATATATTTCTTTACAATGTGGGTTTAGTATCGTTATTATTAGCTTACCTATGTTTACATGTAAGAATAACAGTAAATAGAAAAATAATAACTCATTATATTTCAATTTTCCCTCCAAAAATGTCTACAATGGGTCTAAATCTAATATGGGGACATATAATTATATAAGCAGCTCAAGGAGTTATGATGCATTTTCAAAGTGGACAGCAAGATCATTTAGGTTCGCTACCCCTGATATAGCTTATACTGAGTATTTAGATTAAATTATAAGTTTTTGTTTTTTCAAATTATTGTGTTTTAGATTTGACCTGCCTTTGGTCTATTAGCAAGAATGATCCTTGGTTAAAAAGCTTAGATATCCGCCGAGATAAGCCTTTCTGCGAGAGCGATTATTCACGCAGCAAATGAATCTTAAACGCAGCCAAACCGACCACAAATAAGATTGAAATCATCTCCTTATCTAATTACGCCGCGCAACCAAATTGATTACATCCTTAATTCTAAATCAAGCAGATACCGCTATCTTCCCCTTCGATTGCCAGAGTGATTTGCCAACTGCACATATTATTCTAATTCCGATTTATAATTGCTACTGCCGAGTCAAGCAACGCCCTTTTCACACCGGAATACCGAACCGAGACAAAGTATAAGAGAAATCGGCGTCACTTCTCAACGGCTTCATTGGCTCGTTTCCTTTTCCCGCCATCCAAATCGCAGAAGGTGGCGGAATTAACTTCTGGAAGACGTCTGTAATTGGGTGTCCCGGTGTCATTACGCGGGAGATGCCGGTTTAATTAAAATTCCGGACTCCGGCACCCTCTTCTTGCTGCTCGCTTGTCAATTTCAATTTTAAGTTTGAGAAGTGGAAAAAAAGCTGGCCTGATCTCCCCTTGCTTTCTGATTAGCGTTCTTTTCGTTTGGTTAGAGTGTAGAAGAACTTGATTGGTAACAGAAGTATGTTTAAAATTGAAATTTGTTTGGCATGAATGCTTTTATTATTAAAATGAGATACGTTTCACAGACAAATCAAGTTGTTATTTATGCAAAAACGAAATGTAATGATAAAAGAAGCGTAAAGGGACATTTTTTGCTAGTGAATAACACACGGTTTAGCTTGGTTTGTCACTCTACAGTCGTTTTGTGTACACGTTAGGCTATTCATGCCGGGACCTATAATTAAACGTGGAATCCGAACGACTCACAAACATCCATGCCGCAGTCAGGATTCGAAGATGAGGCTTGTGGTTCCAAATGCCAAAGCGCTAGCCAATTAGCCTTCAGGCCACGTATAAGATACGGAAAACACATATGTAATTTATAACTGAGCAAATCATATTGAGGAAGATTGACGTAAAATATCTTATGAAACAGACAACGCAATACGAATTAACATATAGATTAAAATTCGTGCAATCTTAATATATGCTTGGTCACCTTTATATTGTGAATGTAAATGTATAGAAACATTTCAAAAAAATGTGTTTAAATTTTTGGAATACCAGCAATGCAAAAAATAAAATTCAGTAATACACTCATGTCCATAAATTAAGGATAATGAAGTTCAGGCAAATAAACAGACAGAAGCAAAACAAATTTGCCTTATTTGCAAAGTCTATTTATTAAACAAAAGGTAAAGAGCAAAAAAGATGATATATGTTTGACATAATTAATAAAAATTTTAGATTTTTACTCCCTAAAGCAAATTTCAAAAAAGAACCTATTTACACAAAACAGTATAACATGAGCTAAGTATGATGGTTAATATGGATTATGTCTCCCGGACGATGCAATACAGGCCTTACAACGCCTAGGAATGCTGAGCATCAAATTATCAATCTGAAAACTTCCTTAATATTACACCACTCATCAAGCAATGCCCTCCGAAGTTCCGGATATGACAGGTGGGAGGGGGTTGACGGGTAATTCTTGGGCCAAGCATATCCCACACATGCTCTTTTGGATTCAAGTCCAGTGAGTATGCTGGCCAATCCATACGGGTGATATCCTCCAATTGAAGGCATTCGTCTACAATGTTTGCACGGTGAGGACGGGCGTTGTCATCCATAAAAATAGAAATTCAACCCATGGCGCCCTTCTCAAACGTACATGTTGTTCAAGAATGACATCCCGATAGATGTGGCCTGCATCGTTACACTCTGAACATGCCGGTCAGTTCTGGAACCAATAATAATTCCTCCACAAACGAGCCATCCTGCACCACCGTAACGGTGTCGTTCAATGGCGTTCTCTTGGTGGTAACGGGTACCTGGCGCTCTCCATATGAAAGTCCGGCGAGAATGAGACTTCAAACTAAACCTGAACTCGTCGGAAAAAATCACACAAGACCACTGTTGCGGTGTCCACAATGCATGCTCTCTACTCCAGGTTAATCGCAGGCGACAGTGAGTTGCGGTAAGTGGAACACATCTGACAGGCATACGAGCATATAGACCAATGTTCCCTAATAAATCAAGTTGTTACACGGTCTGCCTTGAAACTGTCGTACCGGTAGCTGAAGAGAGCTGACGAGACAGGTCTGATGCTGTGCTCCGTCTGTTTCTTTTGGCAGTAACTGCTAATTACCGGTCCTCTTTCGGCGTTGTAACTCGGGGGCGACCTGTGCTGTAACATCTACTCACATTACCATCATCTTGGAATAGTTGCCAAGATTCCAAGTTCCTCGGATACTTCCAGCTGGGTACGTCCATATTCCAGTCGTCCGATAATTCTACCACGTAAAAAATCATCCAAATGCTTCCTTTGTGTCATAACTATGCGGTTATTGCACTGAGAGGCTTTTAAAGCGCCTGTGAACAATTTTACTTTTTTGCCACCATTCCTTATATACCCCTCTCTTACACTCTCGTCATTGTGACATACTATCCGCGCCATCTGGCGGTTTCCTGTAATTTGCATATTCTTCTTGAAGATGTGTGTGATAATTCTACAGGTGAAATATTTATTTTAGAGTTCAATTTCTGTGATTCTGAATTATCCTTAATTTATGGACATGAGTGTAATATCTCAGTGCAATTAACCAGTTATTCTATACAAGTATTTTAAAGTGTTTTATTTTTTGAATATATAGCTTATACTCAATATTTAGATCAAATTGAAAGTTTTTTCTTAATTTACCATGTTCTAGATTGTGACCTGCCTTTGTTGTATACCAATAGTGATCATTGGTTCAAAAGGCTTACAGACCCCCTGAGCTAAGCCTTTCTGCGAGAGTGATTATTCACGCAGCAAATGAATCTTAAGCGCAGCCAAACCGACCATAAATAAGATTGGAATCATCTCCTTATCTAATTACACCGCGCAACCTAATTGATTACATCCATAACTCTAAATCAAGCAGATACCGCCGCTATCTTCCCCTTCGATTGCCAGAGTGATTAAGCCACTGCACATATTATTCTAATTCCGATTTATAATTGCAACTGCTGAGTCCAACGACGCCCTTTTCACACCGGAATATCGCCCGAGACAAAGTAGAAGATAAATCGTCACTTCTCAACGGCTTCATTGGCTCGTTTCCTTTTCCCGCCATCCCAAAAGCAGAAGGTGCCGGAATTAACTTTTGCAAGACGTCTGTAATTGCGTGTCCCGGTGTCATTACGCGGGAGATGCCGGTTTAATTAAAATCCCGGACTCCGGCACCCTCTTTTTGCTACTCGCTTGTCGATTTCAATTTTAAGTTTGAGAAGTGGAAAAATCTCTTGCCTGATTTCCCCTTGCTTTCTGATGAGAGTTCTTAGTTAGTGTGTAGAACTTGATTGTCAACAGAAGTATGCTTAAAATTCAAATTTGTTAAGCATGAATGAGTTTAAAGGTTTTCATTATTAAAATAAGATACGTTTTACAGATTAATCAAGTTGGTATTTATGTAAAATCTGCTAGACAAAAGCGAAATGTAATCTTTTTGTTGTTGTCAGAGAAACGTAATTGCTATATCAATAGGGATTGCTCGACCAAAAGCTTTTGGAGAAATTGAAATAGAGAGCATTTTATAAAAAATACTTACTAACCAAACGTGATAAGTAAGCGATAAAATTGAAAATTATTACTAAATATAAGTTTGAAGCTAATGTTGATAATTATGATTACATATTAAGTAAACTCAATTAAAAATAATAAGATTGGTGCAAGATGAGTTTAAAAGAAAAAAGTTAAGTTAGTGTTAAAAAGTAAAATGCTTCCACTGTTATTGATATAATACAGTTAAAAGGTAAAAAAAAAATGCATAGAATATGTTGCCAACAAAGCATTTTTCCCACCGGAATACTGCGTGAATTGGTCTTGTAATCACTGTGTTGAATAGGTCTTGTTACCGCTGGAATAAGACAGAGATCTGAGGTGACTCCTAATTAGTCTGCTAAGACATGCTTGTTCTTGCCTGCTACATGGTAGTGAGTGCGCGACCAGGGCTCCTACCTTGATACTACTGCGGCATAAGGGGGGTGGTCCAAGTTACACTAGCAAACCGTTTTTGTCTACCAAAAGTATTCCAGGTAAGTCAATCAATAAGAGCTGGCTAACGGTTCACCACGCACTTCTTGGCCAAAGTGTCTGCCATTTCGTTTCCATGGATTTCAACATGAAAGGGTATTCATTGTAGGTATACTTCCCGAAATGAATAAAGAGACTTTAACCTATAAAAGTTGCCACAAATATGGAATCACCCCCTCCGTGCTAGTTTGAAAGGTATTGAATATAGCTTCGACTGTCGGATAAGATCCCGATAGCAGAAGTACCAGGAGAAAAAAGAATCGACTTGAGCACACATAGCTAAAATTAACACATTGTTCGTGGCACACGTTAGTGTAACACGAGGTCCACCGATATTAAAAAAAAGGAAAAGGAATTTTTTTATACGATCGGATATTTGAAAACTCCGAAAACACATGTGTATTTTGTAACTGATCAAATCGCATCGTGAAAGATTCGCGTAAAACAATCTTATGAAATAGACAACCGCAACACGAATAAACACATAGATTAATCAATTCTTTATATCTGCTTAGTTTTCCGTATATTATGAATGTAAGAGTATAGAAACATTATAAAAAAAATGTGCTTAAATTTTTGGAATACTCTCAATGACAAAATTATACTTCAGTTATAATATCTCAATGAATTAACCAAAGCACATATTATTCTATGCAAGCATTTGAAAGTGTTTTATTTTTGGAATATACAGCTTACAGTCAATATTTAGATCAAATTTTAAGTTTTTTTTTATTAATATTTTGACCCGCCTTTGTTTTATAGCAAAAGTGATCTTTGGTTCAAAAAGCTTAAAGAGCCTCCGAGCTAAGCCTTTCTGCGAGAGCGATTATTCACGCATCAAATGAATCTTAAACGCAGCCAAACCGACCACAAATGAGATAGAAATCATCTCCTCATCTAATTACACTGCGCAACCTAATTGATTCCATCCATAACTTTAAATCAAGCAGATACCGCTATCTTCCCTTTAGATTGCCAGAGTGATTTATCAGCTGCACATATTATTCTAATTCCGATTTACAATTGCGACTGCTGAGTCCAACGACGCCCTTTTCACACCAAAATACCGCCCGAGACAAAGTATAAGATAAATCGGCGTCCCTTCTCGACGGCTTCATTGGCTCGTTTCCTTTTCCCGCCATCCAAATCGCAGAAGGTGGCGGAATTAACTTCTGGAAGACGTCTGTACTTGGGTGTCCCGATGTCATTACGCGGGAGATGCCGGTTTAATTAAAATTCCGGACTTCGGCACCCTCTTCTTGCTGCTCGCTTGTCATTTTCAATTTTAAGTTTGAGAAGTGGAAAAATCTCTTCCCTGATTTCCCATTGCCTTCTGAATGAGAGTGTTCTTTGCGTTTGGCTAGTGTGTAGAAGAACTTGATTGGAAACAGAAATATGTTTAAGATTCAAATTTGGTAGCCATCAATGGGTTTATTATTAAAATAAGATACGTTTTATAGATAAATCAAGTCGTTATTTATGCAAAAACTGTTAGACAAAAGCGAACTGTAATGTTTTTGTTGCTGTCGTGGAAACTTAATTGATATATTATTGGTGATTGCAATACCAAAAACTGTTCGATGAACCGAAAGAGGAAGATTATGATTACATATAAAGTTAAAATTAATTACAAATAATAAGACTGGGCAAGATGAGTTTCAGTTAAAATGTAAAATGTTTTCACTGTTGTATATATAATGCAATTAAAAGGTAAAAAAAGTGCATAAAATATATGGCCATAACTGAAATTTCTTTGAATCTATTAGCATTTATATCTAGTATGTAGTATAAATTGGGGTCTGATGGCCAAATGACTAGCACTCTAGCACTAGCTTTGTGCCACAGATTTCGGATTCGAGTCCTGATGTTGCCATGGATGTTTGTACTGGTCTGAAATCCACTTTAAACCGCGGTTTTTTTAAATATAATTCTAATATTGCCGTAGAGCATTGGGCTGACAACCTTACCTTGTAAAAAGAAACAATATTCTGTCTCGAAATCTTCCAGAAGGCAGATGACCCTGGCCCACCATGAGATGCAGAGCCAGGCAGTTAGTTAGTCAGTAGCTAGAAATTAGGAACGATAAATACAATTTTATTTAATTCTTTTTAATTAAATAAATATTGTAATTTTTCATAGCGAATTATTAACAAATATTTATTATCTTCCGTTATATATGCGTCAGTAGTTCGCAATTCTAATTTAATATAGTAATTTTTCAGTTTTTAATCTTCTTATTTATTTATTTAATTTCAAATTCTGAATGTGATATATTTTTCTGGTTCTCTGAATTACTAGCGATATAAAGTATAAAATAATAAAACCAAACATTAAATAATGCTTCAGGCTCCCTGAAATATTTGCCCTGTCAAAACTAAGAAAACTGCATGCTATAAATTATCATTAATGGATTGTATGTGATGTCAAAAAGCTGTTGATTGTAGGCAATTGATGTCAACATTATGTTTACTTTTATTGTCACAAATTTGTCTAAACATATCATGAAGAAAAGTATGCCATAAGTAAAAAAAACGCTACATATTGGAAAGGCGTTCAATGCATTGTCCTACAGATATTGTACTTAGAAATGAAAAGAAATAACTTCTTTTCATTCGTTTAGATTCTTTCATTTTCATCATTTCTTCATATTGAAAGTAATCATCTGGAAAATAAAAATTGAATTATTCAGTTAAATATGATTCAGATAATACTTTCATTATTGATTTAAGACACCTACGCCATTGGGAGGTTTGATCACTTGACAAAAAAAAAATTACAATATGGAAAAACTTGGTTCCAACAGAAAAATCTTGTTGGAAGGTACTAATCAACTAAATATTAAAATGTGCTTCACTATATTTTTTGAGTATTAGAAAGAGAATAGAGTAGCTTAGACGAAAAGATCTTTGATATTGATCTCAAATTAAATCTTAATATGAACAAGATCTTCATCAAGTTTTCTTTTAGGAAATTACTACCAAAGAATTTAAAAAAATTTATTCGTAAATCGGGATTTTCAACAATATTGATATTATATCTAATGATATCCAATAAATATCTAATGTTTAAGATCAATTGTCTAATCATAAATGAATGTTATTCTCAAAATAAAAATAGCAGTATTAATAGTAAAATTAAATTTACTAATATTGATTAAATAATCATTGATTGTATTAATATTGATAATAAATATAATATTTAATTAATATTGATTAAATAATTATCCGAATTTAATAATTATGTGATAATATTAGATTAATAAATGTAACAATGTTGATTAAATAATTATATTTAATCAATACTAATACAAATATTATTTATGTATCAATATTAGAAAAATTAATGTATTAATTTTAATTAAATATCTAATTTCGTTTATCAAATACCTTATCATCATTGAATGTTATCCTCGAAACAAAAAATAACAGTATTATAAATAAAGTTGAATGTCTTAATATTGGTTAAATAATTATTGATTGTATTAATATTGATTATAAATTTGGGATAGATGTAGTAGGGATTCAGGATCCACTTTAAACCGTACATCTGATATGACTGTAGAGGGTTGGCCATAGCCCTACTCCGAAAAAAGAAAGCTGTAGTAGGGTTGTCAACCTAAGCCCAACTGTCATATTAGACAGGGACCTACTATTTAAAGTGGATTTCTACGATTAAAGTGGATCCTTTACAAACATCCATGGCACCCTCGGGACTCGAACCCTCTGGCATTTAAAGCCAGAGCTCTGCTATCAGATTCTAGTTAATTAATTAGATAATCAAAATATTCATACCGTTCACAATTGAAAGTCAAGGGACAGAAATATTTTAGCTAAATAAATATAAATATTTTTTTTTAGATTCATGAAAAATATTATTAGTTTAAATTTTTTTATTGTTGTAAAAGTTAATTGTTATTAATATTAATAAAAAAAAATTTGTTCTTTGAATCACAGACTTAATATTTCTTTACTTGAAAAGAAATATTAAGACCCAAATGTAGCCAACATCTGTATCATCCCTTGTAAAATATATTTTGCATCTGTGTTTGTTGAAAAAGAAAGTAATTTAGGCGGAAGTAGGCAAAAAAAATAACTAAAAAATATATTTGCATTATTTATAATTGGCATTTCTTTTTTATATGCAAAGTTTGTGAATAACATGCAGACCATAAGTAACAAGCTTTCGTTTAACACTTTTTTTTACATTTTAGCTTGCATAAAAATATTTTATGGCTGCTTGCATTTTGTTGCATTCCATGTCAGAAATATGTCCACAAAATTTTTTTCCTGCTGTAATTGCTAATCTAGAACAGCTTGAACAGTATTTTTTTCAAAAAAATACCATTAAATAATTGAGTAATTCTTAATTTTTAAAGTTAAAATTAAATTGTTTATTTTTAACATTATTACAATTACAGCACAAAAGTTTATATTTAGTTGATGTTTATAAACTTTAATATTCAAAAATTTGAAAACCATAAAATTTCCAAATATCTTACAAAGAAACACAACGTAATATTTTGTAACATAAAATTTTGTTAAAATATGTATAACCAAGCTTGTAACTAACTCTACATTTACAATGCTGGAATATGTAGATAAAGGGGCAGGTAAGCTCTAAAACAAAATTACATTTGTTGTAATTTGTATGCACGTAGAGAATTTTTCAAATTTTGTTTCATCTTATGCATCACATATCAGAATTCTTATCAATCATGAACACAAAAGTACTGTACAATAACTAAACATTTTTTCTCTCAGCTAAAACTCAAACGTCATTTATAAATTTTTTTTTCAATTCGAAAATGGCAGAAACTTTTTTTGGAAATTCAAAGCAATTCCAACTTTTAAACTTCGAAAATAAGGCAATGATCACCGGGCTTATTTTGATTCTTTAAAAGAAAAATATAAATAAATAAAAAATAGCAAAAATTTGCTTCCACTTTTCAGAAAAAGGTAAACTTCTAAAGTTTTTCCTGTGCCACGATAGCTAGTTAGGAAGGAAGGAGAGGGAAAAAAAAGGGAAAAATAAGTTGGGGAAAGAAATCGAATCCGTCCTGTGATACCCAGGTGAAAGTCATATAAATATAAACTCTTTTCCCTAAAGTCGTTTCCGCAAATACTTACAGAAGTTCCATATAGATAAGTCTACAACGCTTCCCGGTGAAGAAGTAGAAGGAGAGAAAAAAAAATTGTTTTGCGTTTTCATAGCTAAAATAAATCGCAAATTCTGACACAAAATAATTTCTTTCTCTTGTTGAAATAAATAATCTTGGAGAAGAGGAGGAGGAGTGAGAGAAGTGAAACGAATTTTTCCAAAAATAGAAACCGTCGTCGTTTACTTTTCTCAAATATTTAGTTTCTTTTGCTCGGAATTTTAATTTACTCGGCTTAGTCAACACTTCCGAGTGTATATCGGGGGAACATCAATGTTCGAAAATTCTTTTTTTTTCCCTGTGTGATTAGCCAGATGTTATTTATCTCCAGGACTTTTCAATTTATTTTACATTTAAATTTTTCTTGGACGCCCCTTGAAAAAGATATGCTGTTCCTAATCGGTTCATATAAATTACCATACTTAGTACTTATTAATCCTAATTGCTATATAATGAAAATTACATTTTTTATTATCATTTAAATGCATTTAGGTCGTAGCTATTGATAACTACGACTACGATACAATAATTACATTTAAAATTTTAATTTTTAGTTTTAAATATTAACTTATTGTGCTGCATTTCAATGAGAAAACACTTTAAGAATTAATTTTAAATATACATAGCATTTTTACTTTGAAAACGATGAAATAAATTTGTAAGAATAAATAAAGAGTTTTTGAAAAAAAAAAATAATAATTGGTCTTCCTTTTTGGCACAGTAGTATTTCGTAACATAAAATTTTGTTAAAATATGTATAAATAAGCTTGTAACTCTACATTTATAGGCAGGAATATGTGAATTAAGAGGCATGTAAGATCTGAAACAAAATAGTCTTGTTGTAATTTGTCTTTTCTAACTTTTATGCCCTTATATGGAATTTTCAAATTTTGTTTCATCCTATGCATCTCATATCAGAATTAGTTTCCATAATCAACACGAAAAATATTGAACAATAACTAAACATTTCTTCTCTGATCTAAAACGCCCTTTATAATTTTTTTTTTCAATCCGAAAATTGCTGAAACTTTTTTGTCGAAATTCAAAGCAATTGCAACTTCTAAACTTCGAAAATAAAGCAATGATCGCCGGGCTTATTTTGATTCTTTAAAAGAAAAATATATATAAATAAAAAACACTAAAAAATTTGTCACTACTTTTCAGAAAAAGGTAAACTTCTTAAGTTTTTCCTGTGCCACTATAGCTAGTTAGGAAGGAAGGAGAAGGAAAAAAAAGTGAAAAATAAGTTTTGGAAAGAAATCGAATCCGTCCTGTGATACCCAGGTGAAAGTTATATAAATATAAACTCTTTTCCCTAAAGTCGTTTCCGCAAATACTTACAGAAGTTCCATATAGATAAGACTGCAACATTTCTCGGTGCAAAAGTAGAAGAAGAAAGAAAATGTGTTTTGCGTTTTCATAGCTGAAATAAATCGCAAATTCTATCACAAAATAATTTCTTTCTCTTGTTAAAATAAATAATCTTGGAGAAGAGGAGTAGGAGGAGTGAGAGAAGTGAAACGAATTTTTCCAAAAATAGAAACCGTCGTCGTTTACTTTTCTCGAATATTTAGTTTCTTTTGCACGGAATTTTAATTTACTCAGCATAGTCAACACTACCGAGTGTATCTCGGGGGAACATCAATGTTCGAAAATTCTTTTTTTTTATTTTTCAGTCTGATTAGCCAGGTGTTATTTATCTCCAGAATTTTTCAACTTCTTTCACATTTTCATTTTTTCTTAAAAATCCTCGAATCAGATCTGTTATTTCTAAAGGGGTAACATAAATTACCATACTTAGTAATTATACTTAGTAATTAGTAATCCTATTTATTTCAAAATGTAAACAAAAGTTTTGAGTATTATTCAAATGTGTTTCAGTTGAAGATGTTGACTATTTTAATGCAATAATTATATTTAAAATTTTGGATCCTGAATGGCGGAGCGTCTAGCGCACGGTGAGGCAGTTTTCGGGTTCGAGTTCCCGACGGTACCGGGTATGTTTGTAGTGGTTCGGAATCCATTTTAAGCCGTAGGTCTGGGTCTAATATGATCGTAGAGCGTTGTCCTGCGGTTTAGTCAGCCTTCAGCCTGCGTGGTTTCTCGCTAAAGTGAAGCAACATATTTCCCTTAGCCACTGACTAGTCGCCTGAGATGGGGTCTATTAAACCTGTTGTAGGCTTTCCTACATTTTGTTTCATATTATATTTGAGAATTTTCAAATTTTGTTTCCTATATTTATTCCTTCCTATGCCTCTCATATCAGAATTCGTTTCAATCATCAACACGAAAAATACTGAGAAACAACTAAAAATTTCTTCTCTCTGCTAAAACTCAAACGCCATTTATAATTTTGTTTTTCAATTCGAAAATTGCTGCAACTTTTTTGTCGAAATTCAAAGCAATTCCAACTTCTAAACTTCGAAAATAAGGCAATGATCGCTGGGCTTATCTTGATTCCTTAAAAGAAAAATATAAAAAAATAAAAAACAGCAAAAATTTGTCTCCACTTTTCAGAAAAAGGTAACTTAAAGTTTTTCTAGTTAGGAAGGAAGGAGAGGGGGAAAAACAGGAAAAAATAAGTTGTGGAAAGAAATGAAATCCGTCCTGTGATACCCAGGTGAAAGTCATATAAATATAAACTCTTTTCCCTAAAGTCGTTTCCGCAAATACTTACAGAAGTTCCATAGAGATAAGTCTGCAACGCTTCACGGTGAAGAAGTAGAAGAAGAAAAAAAAAATTGTTTTGCGTTTTCATAGCTAAAATAAATCACAAATTCTGTCGCAAAATAATTTCTTTCTCTTGTTGAAATAAATAATCTTATAGAAGAGGAGGAGTGAGAGAAATGAAACGAATTTTTCCAAAAATAGAAACCGTCGTCGTTTACTTTTCTCAAATATTTAGTTTCTTTTGCACGGAATTTTAATTTACTCAACTTAGTCAATACTTCCGAGTATCTCGGGGGAACATAAATGTTCGAAAATTCTTTTTTTTATTTTCCGGTCTGATTAGCAAGGTGTTATTTATCTCCAGAACTTTTCAACTTCTTTCACTTTTTAATTCTTCTTGGAGCCCCTTTATCAGGATCTGTTGTTTCTAAAGGGTTCGTAAAAATTACCATACTTAGTAATTAGTAATCCTAATTATTACAAAATGAAAATACAATTTTTGAATATCATTTAAATGTGTTTAGGTCCTAACTATTGATGTCTACGACCAATGTGTAGGTCTTAGCTATGGATGACTACAATCAATGTGTAGTTTGTAGATATTGATGACTAGGGCCAATGTGTATGTCGTAGCTATTGGTGACTACAACTAATGTGTAAGTCATAGCTATTGATGAGTACGATCAAAGTGTAGGTAGTATCTATTTATGGCTATACTACGATATAGTAGCTACATTTAAAATTTTAATTTTTAGTTTTAAATGTTAACGTATTGTGCTACATTGCAATGATGAATTGCTTTAAGAAGTAATTCTAAATATACATAGCATTTTTTTACCTTTCATTAAGTATGACATGAAATTCTAATTTAAAGCTTTATTGAATTTTTAATTATTAAGAAACAAATAAAATTAAACAATTTAAATTAACTTAAACAATTTTTGTGAGCCCATATACTTTATAATGATTTCGAATGCCCGAGTCAGTGGTAACGTGCTCTGGTGGTGAGCATTAGGGCTGAGGTTCATTCCGCTGGCAGCATTGTTATTGCCACTGTTTCAAAAACGATGCCACTCGATGGCATTCGTGATGTTCAGCATATTATATCTTGCCTTGTTAATCAAACTACCTGGTGGGAGTTTTCTGAGTTTTCTACCATATGATACGCAAATGCGGAATAGTTACCCCTTAAAATTCCTCCCAGAAGGCACTGCTCTCCTTCAGCAATTCGGAGCCAAGTCAGAATTCTACCTATTAATGCTCCATCACAACAGAAGCTGCCTCCTTTCCCTCCATCTATTAGAAGAGTATTCATGGGATGTCTGTCCAGCACTGCCGAATACAGTCACAACCAACAACAACACATGATTTCGAGAAATAATACTGATTAAGTTTTGTAATTAAGAGGGTGATATGTCATTTCTAATGATTGTGGTTTTTCTTGTTTATGACGTCAAATGCTGCCATAAACCTATTCGTGGTCTGGTGATAGCAAGCAAGAAAGCTTAAAGTTCGTTCAAACACTCAAGGTGGCGTTCGTTACTGCAAGTTTTCAGAAATGGGATGAATCAATGGCAATTTAGACATTAGTAAGCATCTAGCATCGAAAAGCAGTCTGTCTTTTGAGAATTATCTAAAGTTAATCCCATACGGCACTCAAATGCGGGGCACTTACCTCTAAATGATCTCTTAATAGGCTATGTTCTCCCTTCATCACACATCAGCATGCATAAATAGAACACCCGTCCCATCGATGTACAGAAAAAAAATACGTATCATAGATCAGCATTCCAAATTCAAACATAATTACTTAATATAGTGATCTATAACCTAAGAAATATAATTAATATTTTTCTCCCCCTAACATGAAGATCTTGAATATCCATAATAATAAACTATTAAACTTGTTCAAACGATTCTAAATTAAAGATATTTAATCAATAAAATAGTTCATCGAAATATTTTTTTTATTGTTAAAAACCACTAGACTGTAAAACAATTTGTCATAGATACAAGATTTGCAGGAGATTTTGTTTTTACATAGAATAAAATAAATTCTGTTTTATTGCATCTATAAGAAGGAAGGAAAGGGAAATAACTTCTTGTGCATTTTCGGAATAGCTCTAATTTGTGGTACATGAGTGAAAAATAGCCACGCAACCAAACTGACTGATGGCTAAGCTTGTTATCAAACACATATCATTCTATATTTTAAAACTTATGTGCTATAATGTGTTATGTTATGTTATAGTGTGTTACTTATGTGTTATAATTTAATGCAGATTTTTTTTTTAGTCTTTCGTTTTAATGAGGAAAAATATTTGAAATGGATTCCCTGAAAATTTTAATTATTAAATATTTATTTATTTTTTATTGATTTAATTTTCAGAAAAAAATTAATAACTTGTGCATAATTATTACCAAGTTTTTCTCTGGAGGGTGGAAAGTATTTGAATTTTATACGAAAGATGTAATGATTTTGGCTGATAAGTACTGTTCTTCTAAATATGAACAATATTTGTTGTTATTATAGGGTCAAAATGGCAGAGTAAGTAGCGCTCGCTGCCACAGGCTTCGAGTTCAAGCCCCGTCAGTGCCATGGATGCTTGTAGGGATTCGGAATACACTTTAAACTATAGGTTATATATGACTGTTGAGCATAAGGCTGACAACAGTACCCGTAAAAAGAAAATGTCTCCTGTTTCGGAATCTGCCAGTAAGCAGGCGGCCTTGGCTCCCATGGGCTGTTGTGTCAATGAAGAAGAAGAAGTAATTTTGTTGTGAATATGAAGAGCATATTTTAGAGAACATAATTTAGTGATCGTCTTAACTTAGCTCGAAAACTAATAAACAAATTGAATACAATTGAAATTTCCCGAGCCTAATGCATTTATACCACTTTACTTCTTTAAGCATATATGTATCTCTTTTATGTTTGACCTGGTGGTGCTATAGGTTTTTGTAGTGGTTCGGAATCCACTTTAAACTGTAGGTCCCGGTGTGTTAGCCTTTGTATGCACAAGATGACCGTAGAGTGACAAAACCAAACCTTTATGTTTGAAAAGGTCGGTAGAAGGTCTAACTTTTCAAATGCTACTCCAGGGATAAAATTAATTCATTAAATGGATGTTATTTTTTAAAGAGATAAAAAAAGCTTGGAGGATTCATGGATTAACATATAGAAGTGTAAATATTACATGAAAAAATTGCAAAAGTGATAAAATTTTTAGTTATAAAATTGTCTTATTAAAAATAATTAGCGAATTCTTTCGACTTTATAAACCATGAAAAAAAATAGGGTAAAAGGCGAAAATAATTGCAGCTTCAGAATAGTAAATTAGAAGCTTCTTTAAAAAAGAAATTTGCAATTTACGATTTCAACCATTATTTAAACAAACCTTACTCTGCATTTCTCAAACATTTTTCTTCGGTATTCTTACATGCAAAAATGATGTAACTCATTATTTACCTGACAGCTGGGAAAACGAAAATTATTACCAGAATTATGAACAAAAAATAATCATAGTTAAAACAAACCTTACTACTGTGCTAATGACTGCTGTGATTAACAGAGTTGCAAATTTAAACAAATGGCTGCAGTTGCATTTGTGAATGTGTTTGGGAAAAGGTATTCTCTCTTAATTAATAATTAAGACTAATTTATGTACTAGCTGAGTATTTTCTATGAGAATAAGCAATATAGAATTTGTTAGGTTTAATACGCCTCAGTGAATCTTGTAATAGCGCTATAAGTTACTTGAAAGAAAGGAGAATATTTCTGTTATAGCTAGATCAGCTTGTTGGATGCCTTTTTTTATTCGCGAAGTGAAAGAGCTACGTTATAATCTTAGTAAGCAAAACCGACCAGAAGGCTCCTGGATTTATGCCAAGGTATGGAAACGATAAATATGACCGTTGGAAAGGTCCTCCGTTGAGCTTGAAGAGAAGACATATATCGCCCTTGATGTTCATTTAAAATTTGGGGCGTTATGTCTTTATAGTATTGCGGCCCTTTTCTTGAACCTTGGGTAAAAACAAGTTGATTGATTGGGTCAATATTATTGATGGAACCTCACAGGCTGCAATGAATATTTTTTAACTTTGAAAACCACATAGATGCTAGCATTCCTAGTAGCTAACCATGGACGTTACCGCTCCTAGTAGCTAATCTTGGAAGTTACCGCTCCTAGTTTTTCGGAAACTTTCTTTGGTAAATTATTGCTGTTTGACAACTTTTATGAGAATAAAAAAGAAAAAAAGGCAGACGAAGGTTTAATGAAAGCTGCTTTTTAAAGAGAAGAATGATATGAAGAAGTAACTATATTTATTTTTTTTATATCTGGACACATACTTTCTGGAATATCGCAGGGCACACCCGGAAATTTAGGGCACACATTGCGTTCTGGCACACCCTTTTATGAACCACTGATTTATTCTGAGAAGTTTTACTTTTAAGTATGAATACACACATGAAAAAAAAAAAAAAACCTGGAGTCCAATAGTCCATAACGTAAACAAAACAAAAAAAACTTCACTGAGAATTGCTAAGCAAGCAAAATTTTAGCTGAGGCTGTTACTATTTACCCATTTTGAGAATTGGGTTTCAGAATGAGATTTTTATTTAACGACATTTATGATTTATAATTAACAATTTAAAACCTAGCAATAAATATTTTCTTAAATCAAACTATATTACAAATATGTTCTATTTTATAGATTAAGATATGTTTATATTATGCAATAATGAACTGTCAACTGTTATACGAAAACTCTAAATAAACACATAACAAAATTCTTTAAATGTAAAAGTTATTTCCCAATAAAATAAGTAATAACAAGATTGTTATTCAAGAAATATAAATCAAGTAATGTATAAATAAGTAATAACAAATATAGCATCGCTTCTATTTGTGATCGAAAGAAAAATATGAGATTTGGGTTTATTAGGATTAGTAACTCCATTTATGCAAGTAAAAACAAAACAGGCTCTTACCAAATCAGTCTTTACTTATTACTCTCCTGTGGTAAGGACTCAATAACAATCCTGAGAATCAGGATCTTGATCGTTTTGAAGAAAAGAAACTTGCAAGCTGAAAAAAAAAATTACCGAGCTGTAACCAAGAGAATTTTTTTTTTAAATTCACACAGGATGTTGGGCTCCAGTTTGAAAGGTAGAAAAAGGTTAATTATGATGCGCTTAAGTCATGTAACAATTATTCATTGTGTTTTAGTTACGTATGGATAAACATTAAAAGTTGATGACAAAATAACAAGTAATATAAAAAACAATTTTTTATGTCAATTCCTACTTCCTACTTTCAATTTCCCCTACTTTTTTTATATTGGAGAAAATCCTTTATAAATAAAGTTGAAATTTTCCTCTTACATCTGGCGCCATCTATTGGTAGATACATACAACTTAAATCTAAAAAACTAAAATTAATTAATTGAATTAATATTTGAAAAAATTGTATTCACATCAAGTGTCATCCACTATAAGTTAAATAAAACGTATTTGAACTTAGTGGATGAATAAGAAGTATTTTATGAACGATTGAAAATTTGAACAAGATATATATAGGGAAAGTGTGAGCTAATAGTAGGAATTGAAAAAAAGGTGTGACATTCAATCATACAAAAATAGTTTTTGGCCGCTACTGAAGAGTTCAGTGAGTATAACGATGATGCCTTTTGATAATGGTTATCAGCTATACGAAAGGAAGATTATATGCATACAATAGTTTCATTCTTTATTTTAATAAAATTTATTTAAAAAGAATTATTAAAATTATTAAAACGAATTAATTAAAAAACATTAAAAATATCTAAAATATAAAACATTAAAAAATATTTCATGCGCAATGACTGTAAATAATGCTCAATTCGTGTCTAATGATAACTTGTGCAGATAGTGTGCTGGAGAGCTAAGTTGATAGGGTTCGTTGAAATTACTGCTTTCAGAAACGAGAGGTTCGAAGGCAACTGTGAGAAAATGTGTAAAGAGTCTGGCATCGATAGAGAAGCTACCTGGTAGAAGTTTTGCCACTGACTATTGTGCTACACGCAAATAAAGGATAGGTACCCTAAAAGTCCAGTACTAGGAACGCACTGTCCTCTCATCATCATCCTTCAGTGGTCTTTTCGTGCACACATGCTCAACGAAAAATTTATAAAGAGATATAATGTCTATAAAATAAAAGACTTTTGTAAGAAAAGTTTTATTCTTTGTAATTTAATGCCCCCTAATTAATATCCTCTGGGCATAATTTGCAATATTAAGTTTATTATTTTTTTATCATATGTGTACATGATATCTTCGTAGCTAAAAATGCATGGTGTCTAAAAAAAAGTGAAGCTATAAAATAAAAGTATAAGTTATTATTTAAACAGATTAATCCCCTAGAGCACACGAGAAACTTTCATTTCAAAAACTTTTATTTGAAATAAACTCTGATTTCCAAGTGATTTTCTTCATGTGTGTTTTATTGACATGAAATATGTGTTGATAAATGGAATAATTGACCAATTTCATGTCACGTGCCCTGTGCTTACATTTTAATTGTTGGACTTTCAAAGCATAAACATATTATAGTTTAACTCTATCATCAATTCCATCACTCTGTCTCAATTTGGTAGTACTTCTTGTAGTATTGCTTCTTGATGAAGTTCTAGAGTTATTAAATTCTGTTATATTACTGTAGCTATAGAATTTGCTAGTTTTTGTGGGGATTCTTCACTTTAAGATTCCGATATGACCAAATACATTTTCTGTGCCATCGTCAAAACCACAGAATTTTGTAACCGCAGCGGCTATTTTGTTTGTTTAGGTGGGGTCTTGACAAAACTCATAAGGAACAAAATTGCCAAATAAATACACAAAAACAACAACAAAAAAAAACCTTAAAGTGCAGAACTCTCGTCCTTGAAGTATTCTGACAAATTGATTCATAAATTTCTTGCGCATTGAGAATTGGTATGTTCCCATGTATATTCTTCCAGCAACGTGCGTTCACACATGATAAATTGAAATCCGTGCAAGATTTGAGTTTTATAATTTCAAAAGTAATCTCAATATTAAATTTATTTATACTTAATGAGTATTGAATATAATTTCACATCATCTGTCTGGTTTAAATTTGTTTTCAACCCTTAACCTCCATCTGAATTCAAGTATTCTATTAAATTCAGTCAAACAATTTCTTTCATGTGTGTATTAATGATGTTTATTTATATATATATATAAATAATGGTGCTTAATTATTTAAAAAATATAGCTTTTGGTCAGATTTTTATTTTAATTATCATAAATATTTAATTTTCTTTGGCATAAAAAGCAATTACTTAGTTATTAAAAAAGGCTGATAAAGAAACTGAAGGAGAGAGAGAGAGAGAGATAGAGCAGTCTAAAGAAAAACATAGATAAAGAAAAAAACAGAAAAAAAATCTTGACGAAAAAAAAGGACAAACAAAAAAATTCCAGTGCATCTAATTAAAATAAATGTATTCTTGTAGTTAAAAGTTTTAAATATTTCAAGACTTTATTTAGCATTCGTCTTTCCAAGAAATATTTTTTGCTTTGATATATTTTCTATGGAGTTAAAAATGGCATATATAATATACAGATTTATACACATAAATAGCATAAATGTACATAACATAATGGTATCGCATAAATATTTGCAAGTTTTATTAATATTGCATGTTTAATGTTGTATTAGTTAATAAAAATACACATGTGTATGAAGAAAAACCAGAAAAACTTTTTAAAAATAATTCCAAAAATATAAGGGAACTTATAATGTGAGTAACACAAAGCATTTCTTCATTAACTTCAATATACATTCAAAATAGAATTCAAACAGGAAGACAAAAATAAGATCACTTGATTAAAGAACTAAAATTCATTAAATACCTAAATTAAGTGAAAGGGAGCTATGATATAATTTTAGTTCATACTTTTTCCGGAAATTTGATTTATTGAATACTTTCCAGATCATTTTGATATCCTGCTTAATTACTTTTATTGTTTTAAAAGTAATATAAAAAAATTGTTATATTAAAAGGTATCGTTAATAATAATTATAATTTAAAGAAAATGTCAATAATAATTATAATCAAAAGAAAACTTCAATAATAATTATAATTTAAAGATAATGTCAATAATAATTATAATCAAAAGAAAACTTCAATAATAATTATAATCAAAACATAACGTCAATAATAATTATAATCAAAGGATATCGTCAATAATAATTGTAACCAAAATATAACTTCAATAATAATTATAATCAAAGGAAAACGTCAATAATAATTGTAATCAAATGATAAAATTAATTGCATCTTTTATGTCATTTCAAGTATTAGATAGAATATTAGTTTAGATTAGAGTATCTCAACATTAAGTTACCAGTGTTCTTATTAATTGTATTATTATTTAAAAGTTAACTATATATTAATCTCGAAACTATTTGTTGTATCTCAAATTATTTGGAAATTTAGAATAAAAGATGAAAGTTATTAAAAATGTTTTTTATATAAATTTCATTCTGAAAAAGGCATTCAATATTTAATCATTTGCATTAAATAAATTTTTATTTAAATTATTTATGAAAATAATCTCAAATTTTTGATTACTTAAAAAAATAAAAGAATATTTATTTTCCACATGTTCTATGAGAAGGAACAAGATAATTAATCTAAAAAAATCCTGAATAATAATTTCAGTACTTCTGTTTATATTTCTTTATGAAAGTAAAAAAAAGCCCTGAAAAGAGTACTTGACAACAAAGATAAATAATACATAAAATTAATCTTCAATTAGAAACGCCAAACTGTCGTGAGATTTATTCGTGTAAAAAAATGATCTAAGAAAAAAAATGATCACTCGAGAATCTGCATTATCCATTAATTATTTAAGGATTATCTCACAAAACTCTACGAAAATACGAAAGAAAATGTATGGAAAAATTGTCTTTCATCATTCAACAAACAGAACATCGTTCGAAAATTTGTTTCATTAATTTTAAAATAAAATACAGCTTTCTTTTTGTTATTGGTTTTAAAAAATGCTTATTTTACAGCTCATTAGTGACTATTTACAACAGTTTAGTAAAGTTTATTTTTATTTTTAGCAGCCCTTTGGTAGTTTGCTAAAGCTGTTTACTCGAAAGGATTAGTTTAATTTGTTTTTTATTAAATATTTTTTAATAAGACGCCTGCACGTTTTTCTATTTGTCATTGTCGTACTTCTCATTTGAAAAACAGACAGTGATTGAAAAAAAAAGGAACTACAAAAGAATTTCTAAAAACATATTGATTATTTTTATTGTAATAAAACGTATGACACAATATTTAAGATAGATTCCCCCTCCTACTTTTGAAATTGAATTAAAAATATTTTTAACAATATTAAAAAAAAATAAATTGTATTTTTTATTTTAAAAAAAATTCAACGTACATATTTAAAGGGGAATGAATTTATAAAAGCCTCAATATTGTAGGGAATTTTTATTTTTAAGCATTTTTTTTGAAGGACAATCACATTAATTGTAAAGGAAATCATTTTTTCTTAATTTTTACACGTCACAAAATTTGAGCTAATAGTTTGAAGAAATAAATAAATCTTTATCTTATCTTTGATTGTCCAAAATTACAACATTTATGATGCCGCAACATTTATTTGAATCCCAGTCAATTAAGTTAATTTATTAAATTTGAACATCTGCTTTGAATATTTTCCACCTAGGACATCTTTGGACTTTTAAAAGTAAAAAGTGTTTACAATTCTTTTGTTCAAAAAGTTGTTTAATACATTAAAAAGTAATTAAAAACTGACGTAGTTTATTTTATTATTTTTTTAAAAGACGGTATCAGTTTTTAAATTATGTATAGAACATTTTAATGAATGCATCAGTAATTGCGTTCAACAAGTCTTAGACTATTATATATTTTTGATTTTTTAAAGGAACAAAAAAAATAGTTTATTGATATTATATTGCTTAAACACAATTACATTAACAATTGGTGATTGGAAGTGTATCTATGATATAAAAAGGCGAATTACAGCGGACATCGAGACTATTGATCTTTTGGTGATTCAAAGAACATGGTTGGAAATCTACAACTTCAAAGTTTACATGTGTGTCATTAATAGTTCTTGAAGGTAACTTAATACGACTTTTCAATCTAATTTAAAAAATAAAACTCTCCTTTTTAATTTCCTTGAAAAAAAAAAAAAAAAAAACATACGCTGATTTCATTTAGTTTTTGTTAAGGAATTATTAAAAATTAGAATGTTATTTTTCCCCAATAAATTTATTAGTTTTAAAACGTTGAAACATATAAAAAGGATTTATTTTAGATATGCGAAAAAAATTGAATTTATTTATTAGACTCGGATTCATTTATTTATTTATTAGACTAAAATTTATTAGCTTTTTTTAATTAATATTTATTAAAAATATTTTTATAAAATAAGAATATGCGAATATATTTTATATGATATTTTATGAATATTTTTTTTTAAAAGAAGGTATCAGATTTTAAATTATGTATAGAAAAATTTAATGAATGCATTAGTGATTGTATTCAACAAGCCTGGGAAATAAGGAAAATAGAAATAGTATATTATAATTTTTCAATGAAAAAAAAAAAAAAAACACATACGCTCATTAATTTAATTACTCAAATTATTTATTTTTACGAAAAAATTAGATTACCCTCAGGAATACAACAAATTTTACCTGGCATTCTGTATTGCGAAAATTTCAATCTTTCACATCAATTTACTGTTTTATTAGAATGTAGCATCTCCCTCCTCAGTAATAATCAGTATTAGTTCGGTAAGTTTCATTGAGAAAAAAATCTAAAAGACCAAGGCAAGAATAAAATTTAAAAGCTCGTCAAAAGAAAGATGTCCACCATATTATCGAATTTTACAATACAATGCTTTTAAAACACATTTTAAATCTATTATTTATATTTTTTTGTAAATTTAACATAGATGTATTACAACCCTGAAGTTCAAAATTCAATGCATTGGACACCACCTTTCTTTTCATTTATTTACCAAGTTTTAGAATCCACCATTTGTACTCCAAGTAAAACTTTTGAAACGTCTGAAAACTTTTTACGAAATGAAATCCACACGTCATGCCTGTTACTTCTTGTCTAACTGTTAAAAGTTTTTCAATTTCTATAAAACCGGAGTGGCGGCGGACGAAATATAAAAAAAACAACAACAAAAAAAAAAAAAAAAAAAAAAAAAAAAAAAAGAAGAGACAAAGATCGGGGGGGGAACTTCTTCACGAATTGCGTTTGAGACAAAAATCCAAAGTCAAATGTAAAGGAATATCTTTCGGGAAGACACTTGAAACGAATACGCTTTTCTTGTTAGTCGGATAAAACTTTTATCAGCAAGAAATCCTTTAAAAGTCCAATAACCAAAACGTTCTTTCCCCGTTTTAAAATGCTTCCAGGAAAAACGAAAATTCAAACGAAGTGCCGGGAACAACTGGAAAAAATAAAAAGAAATCCCGGTCCAGGATTGGGAAGAAACAACTATTTTTGGGATGTCCCGTGTTCCCGGGCGCCCATTAAGGTGGAATTTTTCATCAGGTAGAAATCATGTCGTCTTAAATATTAAAGGGTGAGTCTTTTATTTTCTGGGTTCCCGGGTGTTATCGGCTTACGTGAAGCGGAGCGCAAAATAAGAATCCGATTAAGATTCGGGGCCATCTTGACAGTACCGATGACTTTTTAATGTTTGACGGGTTCCTACTTTTGAAATAATACCGTTTTTGAAGGAGGAGTTTACAAAACTACAAACTAAACCATACTTGATCTTTATGTGAAAAAGCTGAAAGCATGTAGCTTCAAATAACGTTAATGTGTAATGCCTTTATTTCAAAGAAATTATTTAATAAATCTTGCAGCAAAAATGTAATGAAATCAATCAGTAGATTCTTCTTTTTCTTTATTGGGTGGCCTGATGGCCAAATGGATAGCGTTATGGCCGTTTGTACCACAGGCTTCAGATTTGAATCCTGACAGTGGCAAGGATGTTTGTAGAGTTCGGAATCCACTTTAAACTGTAGTCCCGGTCTGTTTAGCCCTCGTGTTATGTTGTAAGCATGGCCATAGAGCGACTAACTAAAAACAACCGCTTGTATTCGTCCTGCAAAATATGTTCACACAGGTTAAATTGAAATTAATAAAAGGGTTACTGTTTTTTTTTTTTTAATTTTATCGTTTTTATTCTATGATTATCGTATCCTGAGGAATTTTACAGATTTTAACAGGCATTCTGTTTTGTAGAAAAATTTTAATATTTTATATCAATTTTCCGTTTAATTAGAGATAGCGTAGCATTTCCGTTCTCAGTAACTAACACAGTAGTTTTAATTTTGGTATCTTTCATTGAGAAGAAAATGTAAAAGACATAGGCAAGAATAAAATTTAAAAACCAGCCAAAAGAAAAATATCCTATATAATATCAAATTTTACAATACAATGCCTTTAAAAGACATATTCAATTTATTCTTTACATTCTTCTGTAAATATATCGTACATGTATTACAGTCCTTAAGTTCACAATTCAATGCATTGCACACCTTTCTTTTCATTTATTTACCAAGTCTTAGAATCCACCATGTGTACTCCCAATAGGTAGCACGCTAAAACTTTTGAAACGGCTGAAAACTTCTTACGGAAATGAAATCCACACTTCATGCCTGTTACTTCTTGTCTAACAGTTAAAAGTTTTTCAATTTCAATAAAGCCGGAGTGGCGGCTGACGAAAAATAAAACAAAACAACTACAACAACTAAAGAAGAGACAAAGATCGAGGGGAACTTCTTAACGAATTGCGCTTGAGACAAAAAACCAAAGTCAATTGTAGAGAAATATCTTTCGGGAAGACGCTTGAAATGAATACACTTTTCTTGTTAGGCGGATAAAACTTTTATCAGCAAGAAATCCTTTAAAAGTCCAATAAACAAAACGCTCTTCCCCTTTTAAAATGCTTCCAGGAATGCTCAAAAGAAGTGCTAGGGAAAAACTGGAAAAAATAAAAGGAATCCTGTTCGGGATTGGGGAAGAAACAACTATTTTCGGGATGTCCCTGGTGCCCATTAAGGTGGAATTCTTCATCAGGTAGAAATCATGTCGTCTTAAATATTAAAGAGTGAATCTTTTATTTTCTGGGTTCGAGGGTGTTATCGGCTTACGTGGAGCGGAGCGCAAAATAAGAATCCGATTAAGATTCGGGCCATCTTGACAGTGCCGATGACTGTTTAATGATCGACGGTTTCCGTGTTTAAGGGGGAATTTATAAAACTACAAACTACAGCATTCTCGAGCTGAAAGTCTGCAGCTACAAAAATGATAAAAATGTTACAGTGTAATGTCTTTATTTCAAAGAAAATATTCAATAAATCTTTCAGCACAAATATAATCAAATCGATCAGTAGATTGGCAGATTATCCTGTAATAAATTGTGCCAACATACTGCAAGGATTGGCTAGTTTTGAACTAAAATTTCGACCAAGATATATTAATCAGAAATCCCAAAGTACAAATAAATAAATATAAAGACAATGGTTAGAAAGTGCAATATATTGAATCTCAAATATTGTTTCGTCTGATTATTGAGGTGTTAGATGGATGTAACTCTATTTTATTAAAAAATCGTCCTTTTTTTAAACCAAAAAAATCAAAATTATTTTATCAAAAAAAAAAAAAATTTATTTTGAACATATGCCATGCCTTATAATTTCTGAAATTTTAAGCTTAATAAAGAATACAAACAACAGTACAATTTACAATACTTTTTAAGTACGATTTATGATAATGACTGGATGCATAACTTTATAGACCTAAGCCTGTTGACCAAGGCATGTTGGAACCTGATTGCCGAGTGACTAGAGCTCTGGAACTCCGGTTCACTACGAAAAATTCAAATCTTTCGTATCCATTTGTTGTTTTATTAGAGATAACGTAGCATTTCTATCCTCAATAATTATCATATGTATAATTTTATTAAGTTTCATTAAGAAAAAATTTAAATAGCGAAGGCAACAATAAAATTTAAAAACCCTTCAAAAGAAAGATGTCCAATATATTATCGAATTTCACAATACAATGCTTTTAAAAGACACATTAAATTTATTCTTTATATTTTTCTGTAAATGTAGCATAAATATATTACAACCCTTAAGTTAGAATACAATTCGTTGCACGCCTTCCTTTTCATTTATTTACCGAGTTTTAGAATCCACCATTTGTACTCCCAGTAGGTTGCACGCTAAAACTTTTGAAACGGCTGAAAACTTTTTACGAAATGAAATCCAAATCTCATGCCTGTTACTTCTTATCTAACTGTTAAAAGTTTTTCAATTTCTACAAAACCTTAGTGGCAGCGGAGGAAATATAAAACAAAACAACGACAACAACAAAAAAAAAGAAGACAAAGATCGACGGGAACTTCTTCACGAATTGCATTTGAGACAAAAATCCAAAGTCAATTGCAGAGGAATATCTTTGGGAAGACGCTTGAAATGAATACGCTTTTCCTGTTAGAAGGATAGAACTTTTATCAGCTAGAAATCCTTTAAAAGTCCAATAACCGAAACGCTCTTCCCCCTTTTAAAACGCTTCCAGGAAAAGCAAAAATTCAAACGAAGTGAAGGTGAAAACTGGAAAAAATAAAAGAAATCTTGTTCCGGGATTGGGGAAGAAACAACTATTTTTGGGATGTCCCGTATTCCCAGGCGCCCGTTAAGGTGGAATTCTTCATCAGGCAGAAATCATGTCGTCTTAAATATTAAAGTGTGAGTCTTTTATTTTCTGGGTTCCTTTGTGTTATCGGCTTACGTGGAACGGAGCGCAAAATAAGAATCCGATTAAGATTCGGGGCCCTCTTGGCTGTGCCGATGACTTTTTAATGATCGACGGTTTCCGTTTTTAAAAGGGGAAGCTTATAAAACTACAAACTAAAGCATACTCCAGCTAAAGCCTGCAGCTTCAAAAATAATAAAATGTGTAATGCTTTTATTTCACAGAAAGTATTCAATAAATCTTTCAGTAAAAATATAATCAAATCAATAAGCAAATTCGCAGATGATTTTTTTAAAAAAATTATGTAATAAAATGTGTCAACATACTGCAAGGATTGGCTACTTTCGAACTAAAAGTATGACAAAGATACATTAATCAAAAGATCAAAGTACAAATAAATAAATATCAAGACCTCATGATTAAAAAGTACAATGTATTGAATCACAAATAATGTTTCGCCTGATATTAGCGGTTTTAGTTGCATATAACTCTATTTATTTTACCAAATAATCGTAGTTTATTTAAACCAAAAATTTAAAATTATTGTAGTAAAAAATAAAATTTCATTTTGAACATATGGCATGCCAAAATCTCTGAAATTTTAAGGTTTATAATGATTACAAACAACTGTACAATTTAAAATATTTACTTCAAGACAATTTTTAATAATGTTTGGATACATAATTTTTATAGACCTAAGCCTGATGACCGAGACATCTTGGAGCCTAATGGCCCAGTGACTAGAGTTCTGGCACTCGGGTTCACTACTAAAAAAATTTAAATCTTTCGTATCAATTTGCTGTTTCATTAGAGATAATTTAGCATCTATTTCCTCAATAATTATCATATATTTTGTTTTCCTAAGTTTCATTGAGAAAAATGTAAAAGATTGATGCAAGAATAAAGTTTAAAGATCCGCCAAAAGGAAGATGTCCAATATATTATCGAATTTTGAAATACAACGCTTTAAAAATCATATTAAATTTATTCTTTCCACTTTTCTGTAAATTTAACACTGATGTATTACAGACCTAAAATTAACAATTCAATGCATTGCACACCACCTTTCTTTTCATTTATTTACCAAGTCTCAGAATCCACCATTTGTACTCACAGTAGGTCGCACGCTAAAACTTTTGAAACGGCTGAAAACTTTTTACGAAATAAAATCCACACCTCATGCCTGTTACTTCTTGTCTAACTGTTAAAAGTTTTTCAATTTCAATAAAACCGAAGTGGCGGTGCGCGTAATATAAAACAAAACAACAACAACAACAAGAAAAGAAGCGACAAAGATCGGAGGGAACTTCTTCATGAATAGCGTTTGAGACAAAAATCCAAAGTGAATTGTAGAGGAATATCTTTCGGGAAGACGCTTGAAATGAATACTTCTTTCTTGTTAGGCGCATAAAACTTCTATCAGCAAGAAATCCTTTAAAACTCCAATAACCAAAACGCTCTGTCCCCTTTTAAAATGCTTCGAGGAAGAGCGAAAATTCAGACGAAGTGCCGGTGAAAACTAAAAAAAAATAAAAATCCTGTTCCGGGATTGAGGAAGAAACAACTATTTTTGGGATGTCCCGTGCGCCCATTAAGGTGGAATTCTTCATCAGGTAGAAATCATGTCGTCTTAAATATTAAAGGTTGAGTCTTTTATTTTCTGGGTTCCTGGGTGTTATCGGCTTACGTGGAGCGGGGCGCAAAATAAGAATGCGATTAAGATTCAGGGCCATCTTGGCAGTGCCGATGACTTTTTAACGATCGACGGTTTCCCTTTTTAAAAATCTACAAACTAAAACATACTCGAGCTAAAAGCCTGCAGTTTCAAAACTAAAACATAACTAACTGCGTTAAAGTGTGTTAAACTGTGTTAATAACTATAAAGTGTGACTGTGTTAAAGTGTAATGTCTTTATTTCAAAAAAATATTCCTTAAATCTTTCAGCAAAAATATAATCAAATCAATCAGTAGATAGGCATTTGATATTTTAAAAATTATTGTGTAATATATTGTGCCAACATACTTCAAGTAACCTATCTCCAAGCTGCACGCACCTCCTGGGTAGTGCTAAGTGAGTGACGTCAGTGCAGCGCTTGCCTTAAAGGCATCAAAGACAATGTGTAAGTGTTTGCCAGCTGCATTAGAACAAAAGAAAAATATCTTTCATTTTTGAATGAAAAAAAACCACGCTCATACCTTTTGGTTTCTTTTAATGAATTATTAAAAATTGGAAGCATATTTTCCTCGATAAATTTATTGGTTTTATAAAGTTGCAACGTATAAAAAGTATTTGCTTTTGATATGCGAAAAAATTGGATTAACCTGAGGAATTTTACAAATTTTACCAGGCATTCTGTCTTGCAAAAATTTAAATCTTTCGCATCTATTTGCTGTTTTATTAGAGATAACGTGGCATTTCTTTCTTCAATAATTATCATATATTTAGTTTTATTAAATTCTATTGAGAAAAATGTGAAAGACAAGAAAAAACTTTAAAAGCCCGCCAAAAGAAAGATGTCCAATAAATATACCATCGAATTTCAAAATACAATGCTTTTAAAAACACATATTAAATTTATTCTTTACATTTTCAAGTATATGTAACATAGATGTATTACAACCCTTAAGTTCGCAATTCAAGGCATTGCACACCACCAACTTTCTTTTCATTTATTTATCAAGTTTTAGAATCCGCCATTTGTACTCCCAGTAGGTTGCACGCTGAAACTTTTGAAACAGCTGTAAACATTTTACGAAATGAAATCCACACCTCATGCCTCATGTTACTTCTTGTCTAACTGTTAAAAGTTTTCCCAATTTCAATAAAACCGGAGTGGCGACGAACGAAATATAAAAAAAAAAAAAAAAAAAAAAAAAAAAAAAAAAAAAGAAGACTACAAAGGGGGAACTTCTTCACGAATTGTGTTTGAGACAAAAATCCAAAGTCAATTGTAAAGGAATATCTTTGGGAAGATTTTGAAACGAATACGCTTTTCTTGTTAGGCGGATAAAACTTTTATCAGCAAGAAATCCTTTAAAAGTCCAATAACCAAAACGCTATTTTCCCTTTTAAAATGCTTACAGTAAAAGCGAAAATTCAAACGAAGTGCTGGTGAAAACTGGAAAAAATAAAAATAAATACTGTTCTGGGTTTAGGGAAGAAACAACTCCGAGCTCCCATTAAGGTGGAATTCTTCATCAGGTAGAAATCATGTCGTCTTAAATATTAAAGGGTGAGTCTTTTATTTTCTGGGTTCCTGGGTGTTATCGGCTTATGTGGAGCGGAGCGCAAAATAAAAATCCGATTAAAATTCGGGGCCTCTTGACAGTGTCGTTGACTTTTTAATGATCCACGGTTTCCGTTTTTAAGGGGAAAGTTTAAAAACAACAAACTAAAGCATACTTGATGTTCATATGAAAGAGCTGAAAACATGCAGCTTCCAAAAACGTTAATGTTTAATGTCTTTATTTTAAAGAAAATATTCTATAAATCTCTCAGCAAAAAAAAAATGAAATTAATCAGTAGATTCTTCTTTTTCTTCATGGCCAACTGGCTAGCGTTCTGGCCGTTGGTACCACAGTCTTCAGATTTGAATCTTGGCGCTGGCATGGGTGTTTGTAGTTATTCGGAATCCACTTTAAACGATAGTCGCGGTTTGTTTAGCCCTCGTGATCACAAGAGGACCATAAAGCAATTAACCAACAAAACCCACTTGTATTCTTCCATCAAAGTATGTTCACGCAGAATAAATTGAAATTCCTGAAAAGGTTTCAGTATTTTTTAAATTTTATCATTTTTATTCAATCATAATATTACCCTGAGGAATATTTCGGATTTTACCAGGTATTCTGTTTGGTAAAAAACATTCTTCTATATCAATTTTCTGTTTAATTAGAGGTAGTCTAGCTTTTTCCTCCGTAATTATCACAGTAAAGAGAAATGCAAGCATAAAATTTAAAACCCCGCAAAAGAAAGTTGTTCAATATATTATCGAATTTCACAATACAATGATTTTAAAAGACATATTAAATTTATTCTTTACATTTTTCTCTAAATGTAACATGGATGTATCTTAACCCTTAAGTTTACAATTCAATATATTGCCCACCTTTCTTTTCATTTATTTACTGAGTCTTAGAATCCACCATTTGTACTCCCAGTAGGTCGCACGCTAAAACTTTCGAAACGGCTGAAAACTTTTTACGAAATGAAATCC
This sequence comes from Caerostris darwini, assembly GCA_021605075.1. Taxonomy (NCBI): domain Eukaryota; kingdom Metazoa; phylum Arthropoda; class Arachnida; order Araneae; family Araneidae; genus Caerostris; species Caerostris darwini. The sequence continues at coordinate 9,283 of BPLQ01012142.1, read as the reverse complement.
ACACCTCATGCCTGTTACTTCTTGTCTAACTGTTAAAAGTTTTTCAATTTCAATAAAGCCGTAGCTGTGGCGGCCGTAATATAAAACAAAACAACCAGAACAAGAAAAAAAGCAAAGATCGAGGGGAACTTCTTCACGAATTGAGTTTGAGACAAAAATCCAAAGTCAATTGTAGAGGAATATCTTTTTGAAGACGCTTGAAATGAATGCGCTCTTCGTGTTAGGCGGATAAAACTTTTATCAGCAACAAATCCTTTAAAAGTTTAATAACCGAAACGCTCTTCCCCTTACTAAAATGCTTCCAGGATGAGCGAAAATTAAACCGGGAAAAACTGGAAAAAAAAAAGAAATCCTGTCCGGGATTGGGGAAGAAACAACTATTTTTGGGACGTTCCGTATTTCCGGGCGCCCATTAAGGTGGAATTCTTCATCAGGTAGAAATCATGCCGTCTTAAATATTAAAGGGTGAGTCTTTTATTTTCTGGGTTCTCGGGTGTTATCGGCTTACGTGGAGCGGGGAGCAAAATAAGAATCCGATTAAGATTCGGGGCCATCTTGACAGTGCCGATAACTTTTTAATGATCGACGGCTTTTCGTTTATAAGGGGGGATTTTATAAAGCTGCAAACTAAAAAATACTCAAACTTCATGTGAAAAAGCTGGAAGCCTGAAGCTTCTTAAAACGTTAATGGGTAATGCCTTTATTTCAAAGAAAATATTTAATAAATCTTTCAGCAAAAATATAATTAAATCGAACAGTAGATTCTTCTTCATTCGGCGGCCTGATTTCCAACTGGCTACTGCTCTGACTGTTGGTACCACAGGTATAAGATTTTACATCCTGGCGGTGACATGGATGTTTGTGAGTGGTTCGGAATCCACTTTAAAATGTAAGTCTATTTAGCTCTCGAGTGCACAAGATGTCCGTAGAGCAACTAACCAAAAAATAAACGACTTGTATTCATCCAGCAAAGCATGCTCACACAAGTTAAACTGAAATTCGAGAAAGGATTTTAGTTTTTCAACCTTTTATTAATTTTATACTATCATTATCTCACACTGAAGAATTTTACGGATTTTACCAGGCATTTATTTCATTTTGTAAAAATTTAAATATTCTACATCAATTTGCTGTTTAATTAGAGATAGCATAGCATTTTCCTCCTGTGTAATTTTCACAGTGGATTTAGATTTGGTAAGATTTATTGAAATATAAATGTAAAGACTTAGGCAAAATTGAAATTTAGAAACCCGCCAAAAGAAAGATGTTCAATATATTATCGAATTTCACAATACAATGCTTTAAAAAAGACATATTAAATTTATTCCTTAAATTTTCTGTAAATTTAAAGCAGATGTATTACAACCTTTAAGATTACAATTCAATGCATTGCTCACCACCTTCCTTTTCATTTATTTACCAAGTCTGTCTTAGAATCCACCATTTGTACTAAAAGTAGGTCGCACGCTAAAACTTTTGAAACGGCTGAAAACGTTTTACGAAATGAAATCCACACCTCTTGCCTGTTACTTCTTGTCTAGCTGTTAAAAGTTTTTCAATTTCAATAAAACCGGCCTGGTGGCAGACGAAATACATAACAAAACCAAAATAAAAACAACAAAAAAGAACGAAGACGAAGATCGAGGGGAACTTCTTCACGAATTGTGATTGAGACAAAAGTCCAAAGTCAATTGTAGAGGAATATCTTCGGGAAGACGCTTGAAATGAATACGCTTTTCTTGTTAGGCGGATAAAACTTTTATCAGCAAGAAATCCTTTAAAAGTCCAATAACCAAAACGCTCTGCCCCCTTTTAAAATGCTTCGAGGAAGAGCGAAAATTCAGACGAAGTGTCGGTGAAAACTGGAAAAAATAAAAATCCTGTTCCTGGATTCAGGAAGAAACAACTATTTTAAGGTGGAATTCTTCATCAGGTGGAAATCATGTCGTCTTAAATATTAAAGGGTGAGTCTTTTACTTTCTGCTTTCCCAGGTGTTATCGGCTTACGTGGAGCGGAGCGCAAAATAAGAATCCGATTAAGATTCGGGGCATCTTGACAGTGCCGATGACTTTTTAATGATCGACGGCTTTCCGTTTTTAAGGGGGGGGGAATTTATAAATCTACAAACTAAAACATACTCGAGCTAAAAGCCTGCAGTTTCAAAACTAAAACATAACTAACTGTGTTAAAGTGTGTTACGACTCGATCTTCTTGTGAAAAGGCTGAAAGCCTGTAGCTTCAAAAAACGTTAATGTGTAATGTCTTTATTTCAAATAAAATATTTAATAAATCTTTCAGGAAAAATTTAATAAAAATTATCAGTAGATTCTTCTTTCTCTTCATTGGGCGTCCTGATGGCCAACTGGCTATCACTCTGGCCGTTGGTGCTTCAGGTTTGAAGCCTGGCGGTGGCATGGATGTTTGTAGTGGTTTGGAATCTTCTTTAAACTGTAGTCTCGGTTTGTTTACCGCTCGAATGCACAAGATGACTGAAGAGCGACTAACCAAAAAAAAAAAAAAAACCCAGTTGTGATCGTCAGGTAAAGTATGTTCACACAGGATAAATTGAAATTCATGAAAGGTTTTCAGTTTATCTTACACTGAGGAATATTACAGATTTTACAAGAAACTCTGTTTTGTAAAAAAATTTTAATCTTCTATATTAATTTTCTGTTTAATTATAGATAGCGTAGCATTTTCGTTCTCGGTAAGTAACACAGATTTAGTTTTGGTAAATTTCATTGAGAAAAAATTGTAAAAAACGAAAGTACGAATAAAATTTAAAGCCCAACAAAAGAAAGATGTTCAATATATTATTAAATTTTACAATACAATGTTTTAAAAGACATATTTACTTTATTTTTTACATTTTCTGTAAATGCAACATAGATATACTACAACCCTTAAGTTCTATAACAATTTTCTGTTCAATTAGAGATGGCGTAGCATTTCCATTCTCAGCAAGTAGCATTGAGGAAAAAAAAATGTAAAAAATCAAAGCAAGAATAAAATTTAAAATCTTTCTAAAAAAAGATGTCCAATATATTATCGAATTTCACAATAAAATGCTTTTAAAGGACATATTAAATTTATTCCTTACATTTATCTCTAAATGCAACATACATGTATTACAATCCTTAAGTTCCCAATTCAATGCATTGCACACCATCTTTCTTTTCATTTATTTACCAAGTCTTAGAATCCACCATTTCGACTCTCAATAGGTTGGCATGCTAAAACTTTTGAAACGGCTGAAAACTTTTTACGAAATGAAATCCACACCTCATGCCTGTTACTTCTTTCCTAACTGTTAAAAGTTTTTCAATTTCAATAAAACCGTAGTGGCGGCCGACGAAATATAAAACAAAACAGCAACAACAAAAAAAGAAGAAGACAAAGATCGAGGGGAACTTCTTCACGAATAGCGTTTGAGACAAAAATCCAAAGTCAATTGTAGAGGAATATCTTTCGGGAAAACGCTTGAAATGAATACGCTTTTCTTGTTAGTCGGATAAAACTTTTATTAGCAAGAAGTCCTTTAAAAGTCCAATCACCAAAACGCTCTTCCCCCTTTTACAATGCTTCAGGAAAAGCGAAAAATCAAACGAAGTGCCGGGAAAAACTGGAATAGAAAAAAGAAATCCTGTTCCGGGATTGAGGAAGAAACAACTATTTTCGGGATGTCCCGTATTCCCGGGAGCCCATTAAGGTGGAATTCTTCATCAGGTAGAAATCATGTCGGCTTAAATATTAAAGAGTGAGTCTTTTATTTTCTGGGTTCCCGGGTGTTATCGGCTTAAGTGGAGCGGAGAGCAGAATAAGAATCCGATTAAGATTCGGGGCCATCTTGGCAGTGCCGATGACTTTTTAATGATTGACGGTTTCCGTTTTTAACGGGGGAAGTTTATAAAACTAGAAACTGTAGAGCTAAGCCTGCAGCTTCAGAAATGATAAAAGTGTCGATGTGTAATGCCTTTATTTGAGAATATTCAAATTTTGTTTCATCCTATATTTGAGAATTTCCATCCAACTTTTGTTTCATCCTATATTTGAGAATTTCCAACTTTTGTTTCATCCAAATTTTGTTTCATCCTATATTTGAGAATTTCCAACTTTTGTTTCATCCTATATTTGAGAATTTCCAACTTTTGTTTCATCCAAATTTTGTTTCGTCCTATATTTGAGAATTTCCAACTTTTGTTTCATCCGAATTTTGTTTCATCCTATATTTGAGAAGTTTCAAATTTTGTTTCATCCTATATTTTTAGAATATTCAAGTTTTGTTTCATCCTATATTTGAGAATTTTCAAATTTTGTTTCATCCTATATTTGAGAATTTTGGGCCTGATGGTCGAATGGCTAATGCTCTGGCGCTCGGTACCACAGTTTTCGGTTCGAGTTCCCGGCTCTGCCATGGATGTTTGTAGGGGTTCGGAATCCACTTTAAACCGTAGGTCCCGGTCTAACATGATCGTAGAGGGTTGCGGGAGTATTGTTACTCTGCGCTCGCAGCTTTTCTTCTAGCTACACGCACCTCCTGGGTAGTGCTAAGTGAGTGACGTCGGTGCGGCGCTTGCCTTAAGTCATTCTAAACAACTATCTAAGTGTTTGCCGGCTGCATTAAAACAAAAAAATATTCAATGAACCTCTTATCAAAAATGTAATGAAATCAATCAGTTGATTGGCAGATGAATATTTTTAAAATTATTCTGTAATAAATTGTGCCAACATACTGCCATGTTTTGCTACTTTGAACTAAAATTTTGACTAAGATAGATTGATCAAAATATCAAAGAAAATATATATAAAGATAAAAATAATGATAAGATATATCAAAATATAATATATCAAATAAAAATATGATCTTTGTCTTGATCTTTATTTATCTGTACTTTGATCTGTGATAAGATAATCAAAATATATTTCAAGATGAAAGTATATTGAATCTCAAATACTGTTTCGTCTTTTTTTTTAAAACTTAATTTGGATGTAACTCCATATATTTCACTAAATAATCATAGTTTTTCATCCAAAAAATCAAAATTATATTAGTGAAATTTTTTTTATTTTAAACGTAATCCATGTCTTATGCATACCATGTCCATGTATTTATAATCTCTGAAATTTTAATTTTAATAAAGATTACAGACAACTGTACAATTTAAAATATTTACTTAAGGATGATTTATAATGATCATTGTATGCAAAATTTTATAGATATAATGTATATGTTGGGGCCTGATGGCCGAGAGACTAGCACTATAACGCTCTGTGGCATGGATGATTGTAGTGATTCGGAATCCACTCTATTCTGTAGGTTCCGGTTTTCATAATAATAAGTTTCAATTTCTTATTATTTTTAATGGGGTGTGATGGTCGAGTGACTAGCGCTCTGACGCTCGATGCCAAAGATTTCGGGTTCGAGTCTCGGCGACGCCATGGGTGTTTGTATCGGTTTGGAATCCACTTTGAACCGTAGGTCCCAGTCTAATATGACTGCAAAGCGTTGAGGTAATAAACTTATCCCCCTCCCCGTAAAAAGAAAACATCTCATGTTTCGGAAATCTGTCAGTAGGTAGACAGCCTTGATCCATCATGAGGCTATTGCGCCATTAGAAAAAAAGAATATAAATGTTTTCTCTTTTTTTTTATTTGTTATTTAAGTTGTTTTAAAACAATTTACACTTGAAATTCTCATAATAAATGAAAAAAAAAACTGTTTGTACGATTGCGATTATGCAATTGTTTGTACGATTACATAAATTGTACGATTGCCATTGCTTTGCAAAAATACTTTTAATAGTACACTTTTCAAAACTTATTAAGTGAAAAAGTCTATTTAAGTGCAGGCTATTTATAAATCGAAACATTTAATAGAATACGCAAATGCTATTTATATTAGAAATGTTATTTAATGCTCTTGTTGAGTAAATGTTTATTAAATAGGCATGTGTGCCCATTCATAACCCTGTGAATGTTGTTCATTCTTGTCTATGAATTTGTTTGCTTTTAGGTTTCTCGTTCTTCGCTTTGGTGCAGCAATTGGATATTGCTTGTTATTTGACAATTGTTGTCGTCAATATTAGATCATCGGACACCATTATTCTAAATTAAAATATAATGATTATAAGACAATGAATTCTATGAAAGAATTCCTTCTACATTTATTTGTAGAATTTGTAAAATCAAATATTTTTTTTAAAATTTTTTGCAACTTCTACTGCACGTTTAATTATATCTATGAAGAATAAAAACTCATTGCAGCATATCGTCAAATATCTGAAAATTGTAATTTCACGAAGAAATCTATATGAAATATTTGAATTAAATTTTAAAAAAACAATGCAAAATTGGTTTATAAGGTTTTCCTTTTGATATTTTGTTACTTACTTGTATTGCCCGTGGTTGAAATCTAGAATACTGTACTCCTGAGGAAGTCGCCAATCTTGCAACCCGGAATATTTCGCCAAGGTTCCGCCAATTTCTTTAGGGTTACAATACTCTAGAGGAATTCTTAATTTCTTCTTTTTCCGAACAATATAATGACTATTTACTTCTACTTTGATAGTTATTTGCAGAATTTTTTAGTTATAGTAATTAAAGAACATAAATATATATTCTTTTAAATATTTATTCCGATGAATTATTAATTATTCCAAGACTGTTCTTTTAACGTATGTTTACGGTATATGATTCAGAATATAAACAATTTTTATAATGCCACTCATGAAAATACGAAACAACCAAGAAAAACGATTTTTTAATTTATCGATAACATATATTTGATTATCAAATAATTATTTTCTTTTTAATGTTGTTGAAATAATTAAGGTTTTATAACGACCGTTATTTGACTTTGCGAAACATTTTTTTTTATTTTTTTATTTTTTGGCCGTTAATTCACGACGAAAACGTCGATCGAATGTTTCTTTTTAAAGCTTTTGACATAGTTTTGTGGCAACCGTTATTTGAATTCACGTGGAAAAATGTAACTTTTTAATTTCAGAACGTTAGTTTACAGAAGAAAAATGCCTTTGAAACGTATTAAATGTTTTTGTGGTTTTCTGATGTTGTTCTTTTTGTTTTCTTCATTCATTTTGATAAGAATAGATATGGTATCCTCCAACAAAGGATATACCGGAATAAAAGGTAAGTTATTCGTTGGTTTTTTTCCCTTTTTAATTAGTTTTACTTCATTATTCGAATTTGACACCGTAAACAATATGGAATAGTTTTTGGCATAATAATAAAAAAAAATTGGCGTATTAGCGAATAATCTTGAGTAATTTTATCATACCAGCTTTTATTATCTTTGTCTAAATGATACATTTATGTGAGTAAGCTAAGATAATTTCACATAATAATTTTTAAAAAAAAGTAAAAATTCTCTAATTCTATTGTAGGTAAATAAAACTATGGGTTCTCCAACATGTGCCTCAAGTATCTCAACCCAACCACATCCACTTACAATCTGGCTGCCCAACCTGCACACTACAAATATGCACTTTTCAAAAGTGTTACATATTTTTCTGCATATTAAACAGATTTTGTGCATAATATTTGTTTTACCTTGTGTTGTACTTCTGACATACAGGCTACGATTGGATAATGTTTAAGTATAAAATTATATACATAAATATTTAGAGTTCATAGTGGTTGTATAAATATTTATAATAATTTGATGTATTTAGCGCAATATTTGACGAAAATGTGAAAAGATAATGCAAGATTATAAGTAAACATTTTATTTTTTAAATTTAGGGACGCATAAAATTTTATTTTATTGTACACAGCTTTAATTTACCTTTTGTTTTCTTTTTAAATGGAATTATTTCTAGTATAAAACAGAAATAATCCACAAGTATTAAACATTGCATTTTTTTACCGAAAAATAAAATTAAAAAAAAATTAATCTATCATATTTAAGGCTTTTGATTTGCTTAAGAAATTTCTATCGAAATTCATATTCTGACAAATTTTTCCTTTCAAAAGTTTAAAACTAATGTGCGATAAAAATGTTTGTTAAAAAAACTGTATACGTAGGATTTAAAAAAAATTATTAAAAATGTTTATTTATAATTTTCATTGATTCTTTTTATATAAATCATTCATAAACTCTTATTTAAACCTTGAAACTTGTTTTTTAGAAAATAAATTCAAAAATCTTTTCATAAATTCGAAAAAAAAAAAATATTCTTTTTAAGAATTTTTAAAAAAAAGTTTTTTTATAACACATAAAATATAAATGTAAATGGATTTTTTTTTTGGTTAATACCAACGATAAAATGGAATTTGATAAAATCAAATATTTTAGGAAGAATAATTTACTTAAAAAACCACACTAAACATATATTACTGTCTGGGTTGTTTCAGACGAAGTAAGGGTAAAGATTAAGGGCTACAAGGACGAGGAATTAATTTATTCCACATCCATGTCAGTGATAGACATACTAAATCTGTAGATTGGAAAGTCCTTTAATTGATCTCTATAAAGAAGGAAAAGGGATTTAAATCATCCACGTGCCTTTTTAGATGTGTTATCTCAAAATTGTGGTGATAAAATGTGATTGCATAGTAGCAAGTCCTCCTATGGTGTACTGGGCAAAGCTGAATCTGCTACATATTTGCCTACTAATAGTCAAGAACTAAGGATAAGCTCCCAAGATTAAAAAACAACATGATTATTATATTCAATCCCTTACTAATTCATCATTCATCATCATCGGCGCAACAGCCCCATGCTGAGCCACACATACAGGTTAGGGTTGTCAGCCCTACGCTCTATAGACCTATTGGACAGGGACCTACGGTTTAAAGTGGATTCTGAACCACATCCATGTCTACGCCGGGATTCGAAACCACCGTGCGCCAGAGCGCTAGTCACTCGGCCATCAGGTCCATTAATTCATCATTGGGAATATAAAAAAATATTATAATACGCATGAATTAAAAGTTAAAAATATAAAAATAAAAATGTAAAAAATATAAATAAAAAAAATTAGTCACAATAAATCTATAGGCTGAAAAGTCATATTTTAGGGCTCGAAGAAGTGGGAAGGGGTGTTCGAATTCTTCTGATGATATGAGGAATTTGTTCAAATCTGTGATGAAAAAATATAGACGCAGCGCCACAGCCTCTTTCTTCTAATGGATCACTCTGAACAACGCTGAATCTGTTTCATATTTATGTTCTAGTGATCAAGGACTTATGGCACGTGCCCGGTATTCAAAAACAGCAATGATGTTGTTTCATATCCCACTTAGTGGCGACCAAACAATACG